>CAWUFW010001144.1:2400000-3118094 GCA_963921515.1 Calotriton arnoldi
CCCTCAAACTCAAAATCCTTAGGGTGGAGGACAGAGAGACCAGATCACAGGGTCTAGTCACTAGGGTTTAGTTTAGAATTGAGAAGGGCGAGTAAGACCCCTAACCCTAGGATCTCTGCAGCCGCCCGATCTGTGATCAGTTAAACGCACGGGATTATTACATGTGTCACAATATCACCAGGCATTGCTCTGTTTGGGTTTTGGGAGCTAATATTCCTCAAATACAGGTCTATGTACCAGTCCCTCGGAATAACCATTAGAGGGCAGAAGGTAGATTAGGAATGTTGGGTCACTGATTCCCTATAAATAGTCCAATGTCTAATGCGGCTAGAAATCTCACAACATGATTGTCGATGTCACTAGATGTTGAGGGCATGAATGTATCTTGGTCTGATGCCTCAAATAAAATGGCAAAAGCAGACATTTAAAACAAAATAAAACGAGACAACTGTCATTTCCCCCCGTTTTTTTGCAGCAAGATGTACCGTATCAGAAGTGTCGCTGGGCATAGAGAGAGCATTTAACATTTGGTGTTACAGGCAGGTACCAAAAAGTCCTGCAAAAAGGGTATGGGGGCCCGGGAGATTTCATTCCAGCACATGTTTTTCCCCGTTTTAAATATCGCACACAGAACTGTCCTTTGCTCAGAGAGCGCATTGGGTGAAACCAAATTTTGCCTCCCCTCCTACACTTTTCTTTGGACCCAAGTTGTAGGGAGACTTATGCAGGAAGCCGCCGTACCCCTCTCGAGGTCGAAGCCATGAGCGTGGGCTCAGCTCGCACATGCCCATCCCTGATCACACCCAAAATATATTCATGGGGACGCAGTCCCCTATGAGAACAACTAGGTGGAAGACATTATCAGAACCAGGATACCTTTGGACCCCTAGCCATCTCCAAATGCACCCCTACTCCTAGACCCAGTAAACTGATGGGATTGCAATAAGATAGTTCAATAGACTGACTACCAGCTCAGAGACCTGCATGTCTTAGGTTTCAACCCTGGCATGGTCTACCCAGCTTTTCATCCCTTGAGAACTGCAGCATAACAATGAGTAATTTGGCTCATAATTATGGGTATGCAAAATTCACATAATTTCCTTACGCAAAATTTTGTAAAAATGACCCTAAATTATGCAAAATGGAAACATGACATTTAGCGCTACATTTTAATGATAAATGCTGCCTTGCGTCTATTTTGGACACGAGGGCACAGTTCACACTAAAAATAGAGGGAAAAAGCATTAGTTTCATGAACAACAGCCACTTATGTTCTGGCCATTCTCGTTGTCCTAATGCTCTCACAACAGGATTTTTAATTACATGACCAGGATTAATGTGTAATTTCATGAATTTCATGTAACAAGCACAATGCGCAGTGCTGGAAATATGCAAGATTACACCAGTGTAACAAAGATTCACCATGGCCTGGTCATAATAGTGCCTTTTTTCAAGTGCCTAGACATAATTCATTTTATGGTGGGTATTATATGAATTGTTATTGTTTTAAATACACAACCCCACATTCTGCAGCATCCACTGAGCTGCCAGATTTCCCTGGCATGTTTTAAATCAGTTTGAATTAAGAATATCTTAAAAAATTTGACATAATAAATCATATTTTAAAAGAAAGTCACTCACACTGCGCTTTGACATATAGAATTTGTGCTACACACATGGGATTACTTATATGTTCTATTCTGGAACACTGTGGGCCTGGCTTATAAAATAGAGGCCGAGGACTGGCTGAAGTTTATCGAGCAATACACCGTATACTGCTTTCAGGAAACATGGGCCTTTGAGGGAATTAGTATAAATGGGTTTCTTGACCTCAGCCCTCAGGCTGTCCACTCTAGGAAGGGGCGGCCCTTGGGGGGATTACTGTGTGGGTGTCTTGTAAATTGAAATGTAGGATAGAGCAATTGGGGTAGCTAAATTGTCATCTAATGTACAATATGTGAGGATCTGGTTTATGGGCCTGAAGGTGGTGTGGTTGACAAACTGACTGTATATATCCCACCCAGGTGGTCTCCAGAGGCCCACACGATATGGGAGAACTTTGCGACATATTTACAGGTCCCTATCACCACCACAACGTCACTTTTCTCAATGTTGTGGTGGCAATAGGGGCTTTGTCTTATTCACAAGGTGGCGTTAAACCACTTAACGTGGCTTAATGCCGCCTTGTGAATAAGGCACCCTTTCACGCTATACTTAGTGTGAAAGAGGCGGGCAATGGGTGTTGTGGTGGACGTTCCTCTGCAACAACCATTGATTTTGACGCTGCCCCATATTTATAAGGGCGGTCTAAATATGGGGCAGCACCAAAATTAAGACCAGGTAAAACCTGGTCTTACCCTGGCGCAACAAGGAGAAATGTTTAATTTCTCCTCGTTTTTGCTGTTTCCATGTGTGCTGCAGTCCCACAATCTTGTATCCCCTGATCGTTGACATAGTAGCCTATGATGGAATGGTGAAGGAGCTGAAGGCTTTGTGGTCTAAGCCCACTGGATGTATAACCGCTGGCTCGATTGAAGGGAAATGGAGTGCAGAGTTGAACTGGTTTGATGAAGGATGCCTTAGAATGGAGGGAGCTGTCTCATCTGCCCTACTGCGACGGCACTGCAGTCCCCAGAGTAAATTGTTATTCTGAAAGTGCAGGGGCGAGTATAAACACCTTTTAAAAACTAAAAACTTAGAAATCTCTGCACCAATTGGCTCTATGGGAGAAAATGAAGGAGGCCTCACATGGGAAAAATACTAGAAGGTTCTGGGAACTGGTAGCATGGGTGGAGAAGGGGACAGTAAATATTATAGAAACCCATATTGGCGCATTGTGTGGACTAGTCATTTTAGCACTTTATTTAGTGCCAACCCCATAGGCCCATCCAGTGCCGAGACAGCCCACGAGAGTCTTTGTATTGGGCCCTGTGCAACTGATATTCTAGTGGCAGAGTTGGAACGAGCACTGAAAGAAATGATACTGAGGCCATCTTCCAGTTTTAAGTGGAACCCTACGATCAAAGGTGTACCCATAGAAATCATTGAGCAGTTTGACTACTTGGGTATTCGTTTCTCAGAGAATCTACACTGAGGTAATCATATGCAGAAGGCAACTTTAGTCCTGAGACAAATGGCAGGTGCAGTTTTTAAGTTCAGGCATAAATCTGGTACTAGAAGTATTAATGTCATTTTGCGAATATGTAAGCAAAGGGCAGTGGCGGTACTTTATGGGGCAGAGATCTGGGTGTATGCCATTGTGCGATCACTCAAAGTAGCTGAGAATAACTTTTTAAGAGCTCCGCTGAGGTTGGGACTGGGTAGCTCGCACTTTTTGAGGAGCTAAAGTTTACCCCAATATTGGAAATTGCAGCTCTCAGGCCAGTTCTGTACTGGGTCAGGCTGATAAAAAATCCTAAGGCAGCAACATATTTAAAAACTCTAGAAGAAGTTATGTAACTTCAGCAATGTAACTTCAGTAATGATTGCGGGGGGAGCACATGGTCGTCTCATGTACAGAATATTTTAAACACGCTGCAGATGGAGTCCCCATGGACAGCCCACAGTACAGTTGAGCAGGATATTGCTGATCTGATTAAAGAACAGTACCACGAACACATGCTATACATTTACCGTTTTTAAAAAAGTGAGCGTTTTTAATATACTTTTAGCCAATTATTCTGTTGTATTGCTGCTGAATTGTTTTTATGTAATTGGTTGTTCTCAGGGACGCTTTGGGCATCGGTGGATCCCGCAATTCTAGAGCGCGACCGCCATTTTGGGGGTATTGTAGGTCAGTGGGCTAGTTCTTTTCCCCTGACACTACATATGGGAGCGCTGACGCGACCGCGCAGCGCTGCTTTCTCCTGAGGCTTGAGCCGGGAGACAACACTTGCGTTATTTTGCACATTCTGAACTGTTCTGATTGAATAAGCTATACATTTACCGTTTTTAAAAAAGTGAGCGTTTTTAATATACTTTTAGCCAGTTATTCTGTTGTATTGCTGCTGAACTGTTTTTATGTAATTGGGTATTCTCAGGGACGCTTTGGGCATTGGTGGATCCCGCACTTCTAGAGCGCGACCGCCATTTTGGGGGTATTGTAGGTCAGTGGGCTAGTTCTTTTCCCCTGACACTACATATGGGAGCGCTGACGCGACCGCGCAGCGCAGCGCTGCTTTCTCCTGAGGCTTGAGCCGGGAGACAACACTTGCGTTATTTTGCACATTCTGAACTGTTCTGATTGAATAAGCTATACATTTACCGTTTTTTAAAAAGTGAGCGTTTTTAATATACTTTTAGCCAATTATTCTGTTGTATTGCTGCTGAATTGTTTTTATGTAATTGGTTGTTCTCAGGGACGCTTTGGGCATCGGTGGATCCCGCAATTCTAGAGCGCGACCGCCATTTTGGGGGTATTGTAGGTCAGTGGGCTAGTTCTTTTCCCCTGATACTACATATGGGAGCGCTGACGCGACCGCGCAGCGCTGCTTTCTCCTGAGGCTTGAGCCGGGAGACAACACTTGCGTTATTTTGCACATTCTGAACTGTTCTGATTGAATAAGCTATACATTTACCGTTTTTTAAAAAGTGAGCGTTTTTAATATACTTTTAGCCAGTTATTCTGTTGTATTGCTGCTGAACTGTTTTTATGTAATTGGGTATTCTCAGGGACGCTTTGGGCATTGGTGGATCCCGCACTTCTAGAGCGCGACCGCCATTTTGGGGGTATTGTAGGTCAGTGGGCTAGTTCTTTTCCCCTGACACTACATATGGGAGCGCTGACGCGACCGCGCAGCGCAGCGCTGCTTTCTCCTGAGGCTTGAGCCGGGAGACAACACTTGCGTTATTTTGCACATTCTGAACTGTTCTGATTGAATAAGCTATACATTTACCGTTTTTAAAAAAGTGAGCGTTTTTAATATACTTTTAGCCAATTATTCTGTTGTATTGCTGCTGAATTGTTTTTATGTAATTGGGTGTTCTCAAGGACGCTTTGGGCATCGGTGGATCCCGCAATTCAAGAGCGCGACCGCCATTTTGGGGGTATTGTAGGTCAGTGGGCTAGTTCTTTTCCCCTGACACTACATATGGGAGCGCTGATGCGACGGCGCGCAGTGGGCGTGCCGCTGGCGCGCCTTCGGCGCGCCAAAGGCAAGCCCGTCTGCGCCCGTCCGCGCTTGGACCACGCTCAGCGCCAGCACCCCTGCCCTTTGTATACCAGGTAAGGTGATTAACCTGAGTTACTCAAGATCACAACTAATAGATTTGAAGCCGGTTGGAAAGACCACCGGTTATATGTGTCTCACGCTGAATACTAGGCCCTCCTCTTCTTTGGTCACCTGTCACAACTGTAACTGTAGTCTACCTAGACTTGTATACCAGACTGTCAAGTCCATCAACAACAAAAACTTAAAGACAATGGTGCCGGAACAAACAGTGATAAAATGTTTACTGCTCAACGCCAGATCTCTGGTGAAGCACAGCATAGAGTGTGCGACACTCATAGAGGAAGGAAATATCAAATTGGCTTTTATCACAGAAGCATGGACAGATGAAGCCTCAGGCCCAGACCTAGTGAAAGCTACGCCACCGGGATTTCTCTGTCACACTCTAAACAGGCCAATTAGGAGAGGTGGGGGCTTAGCAATTATTTATCACGACTCACTTAAGGCTGCCTTTCGTACAGCCTCGAATCCAGGTTGTGAGGCACTCTCCTTTAGCTTTAGTCTATCCCATCACCACACGTTTAAGGGCATTTTACTATATAGACCCCCTGGTCCTAAGAGCACTTTCTTGACATCCATTGGCAATTTGCTGAAAGAGGGGCTCTGCACTGGCTCCTTTACTATCATGGGAGACTTCAACTACCAGCTGGAAGCACCTAGGGAACCAGACACGATGGCCCTTATAGACATGATGAAAAGCGCTGACCTCAGTCAACAGGTGACAGGCCCTACCCATGTGGCAGGCCACACTCTGGATGGGATCTTTTCAAACCATCCACAACTCTGCTTCTCGAGTTTGCTGCCTCTCACCTGGACCGACCACTCAGCTGTACAATTTGAGTTGGCCCTTCCTGTGCACTATACGGGTAGGGAGGGCCCTAAGAGTCAAATCAAAAGCAGGGCTTGGAACAAAATTGAGGGCACTGCACTGAAAGATGCGCTTACGTCAACTGCGGGTCAGTTACCCGCAGGAATAGAGGAGGCCACTACTTATTACACTGATTGGATAGAAACAGCTTGTAATGAATTAGCCCCAGTAAAAGTTCGGTTTCCTAAAAGATCTCAACCAACGGCCCCCTGGTACACGGAGGATCTGAGGAAACAGAAACTTATCTGCAAATCCCTTGAGCGAAAATGGAGAAAAGAATACAAGGAAGCTGAGGAAAAGTGTTATAAACAAAGTCTTGCTATTTATAAGCAACTTATATTTAATGCAAAAAAGAGTTCTTTGCAAATCGAATCAATCATGCTAAAAACTCTATCAAAGAACTTTTCAAAACTGTATGGAAATTGGCCTCCCCCTGTCCAGCGAAAATCCAGACGAGCCAGGAACTATGCAAAGATACTGCCAGGTTCTTTCTGAATAAGGTGGAGGTCATCTTCTCGGCTTTTAATAGCCCAAGCTCCATAGGGGCTGTAGCTCAGTTGGAGGGAAGGAGCCCAGCTGTGGACCCCCCGCTGTCTTTGACAAATTTGGATCACTATCCGTTACTGATACAGAGAGGCTCCTATTGGCAGCAAGGTCAGGCTCTCCCTATGATCCCTGCCCAGCCTCGGTGATCAAACGTGCCCCGCGACCCGTTGCCCTTGCACTTACCTCCCTGTTCAATACAATGTTTGAAGCAGGGTATTTCCCTAGACTCTGGAAGGTGGCCTCAATATTGCCTCTACTAAAGAAGCCCAATCTCGATCCCAAGGATCCCAATAGTTTCCGACCAATCTCACGCCTCCCGCTACCAGCAAAGCTGATCGAGAAAACAAAGAACGTGCAACTTAGTGCCTTTCTACGTGAAACCCAAGCTTTAGATCCTACTCAATACGGGTTCAGAGAAGGGCATAGCACAGAGTCCGCCCTCATAAAATCTACTGAAGAGATTAGAGAAGTTCTGGATAGGGGAGGTAAGGCCGCCCTGATTATGCTGGACCTGTCGGCGGCCTTCGATACGGTCCATCATGATTTACTGATGGACCGATTGTCGGCATGTGGGGTCCAGGGTAAATCATGGAAGTTGCTGAAATCCTTCCTAACTGACAGATCTCAAATTGTGGCGCTGGATGAATTTCATTCTAAACCTTTCTCCCTGCCTTGTGGAGTGCCACATGGGTCTTCCCTTAGTCCCACACTTTTTAATGTGTATGTTTCATCCTTATCCTCCTTAATTGGCTCCTTTGGTTTTAACCTTACCTCCTACGCAGACGACACACAAATTGTTGTGGCTCTGCGGCCAGGACAGGGAGGAGGAATAGACACTCGGTTCCACGACTGTATGGAAGCAGTCGGGAGGTGGATGGCACAAAATTGCCTAAAACTTAATTCAGGCAAAACCAAGGTCATTCTATTTGGAAATGATGCCAATTTCTGGACCCCAAATTGGTGGCCAGATGCATTGGGCATTCTTCCTATACCCACTAGGAAAGTAAAGAACCTAGGAATTATAGTTGATGATAAGCTCAACTTTGGTGACCAGATTAATGCAGTGGTAAATGATTAAGAAAATATTACATTTTCTGCCGGTGGACAGTCAGCGGACAGTTGTCACGGCACTTATCATGTCTAGGCTAGATTACTGTAATAGTCTCTACCTAAACATACAAGGACGTTTTCTGAACAAGCTCCAATTGTTGCAAAATGCAACAGCGAGATTACTCACTGGTATACCAAAATTTGCCCCAATCTCTAAGGAAATCAAAAAACTTCATTGGTTGCCTGTCAGGAAACGGGTGCGTTTTAAAGCCCTATGCACCATGTACAAGGCACTCCAAGGCCCAGATTACCTGAAACGGCAATTGCAGTGGTATCAGCCCAAAAGAACTCTTCGCTCCCTTGGAGCCAAGCTGGTGTCAGTACCACCTATAAAAAAAGCTTCATGGGTTGGGAGAAGTTTCATTGCCTGTACTGCAAAGGCCTGGAATGACCTCCCTTTCCATCTGAGAAATGCCACTAACCTCCTGACATTCAGGAAAGGATTAAAAACCTGGCTCTTTAACCTGTAGTGTTGTCTTCCCACTTCAAAGCCTAGAGGATAGCAGCTAGTGCCAGGACACCCTTGGGTAACCGTCGTGCTTTAGAAATATCCATAACATAACATAACATAACATGCAGACAAGGAAGAGGCTAGTGGTGAGGCCAGGTTCTATAATGTGTAATTACTTTAGTAACGTCTACAGTTCTCCTTCTACTGAGTATTTGGTCGTGCTATACCCCGAACTGAAGAGAACGCTGTATGTAAAATATAGGCTGGGTATCCTGCTGACTCGGAACTACCTAACCCAAATCCACAGGCTTGCTGTTGGATCTGATCATTGTGATTGTAGCTTTGGAGGTATAGATAAGTTAACCCACTTTATCTTGTTCTGTAATAAGTATGATTCTGCATGGCGGCGATGGCTTCTGCCCCTTTTCAAATTTTACAAGGTTAGATGTGTTAAATCTGCACTGGCATTGTGCATTAGGCTGGATGACATGTATGTGGTTAACTCTGTAGTGTTATTTCTATGGGTTGTGTGGCCTCACCTGAAAGAGCTGCCTACCATGCTAGGTATCAGTTTAGCCAGATAACCTAAGAGGTTCTGCACATTCTCCATCACGCACTGTGCTGCTAGCCCTTGTTCAATTTGTATGCTCCTACCATGTTCCTCTGTACTTGCACTCTTATATATTTGGCAAACTGACTGATTGTTTTTATTGGGATGGAATATAGTGTCTAAATGCTTTTATGATATGTAGCTGAAAGTATTGCACATTCTATTTAGGCAACACGCCTTTGACAGAATTGTATACCTTTAAACGTTTTTCTGCATTTGTACTTTTATATATTTGATGAATTTGTCGACTGTTCCCTTGGAATGGAATGTTGTGTCTAAATGTTAGTGTCACCCAGCTGATTGAACTGAACATGTTTTTAAGAAACAAGTTTTGCACTCTTAGCGTGTTTAAATTACAGTTTTAACTATTGTAAGGCTGACAGCTGAAACAATAAAATAAAATAAATACAAACGTGCACTTCCCCTCTTTATCTTTTTTCTTTTTTGGGTGGGGGGGTGTGAAGGTACTCATTTAGCATTGCTCCCATTTAACATTTCTTCAGTTAGCATTTCTTCCAACCCCTATCAATATCTTTGTAACAAATTAAATAAAAATACTCTCATTAGCCACATCAAGATTTTGCTTTTAGGAAGTTATAACACAGGTGTTGCAAATTTACATCTCTTAGAAATGGTAGAAGTGTGGTAATAAGAGCTGTATAAAAACTCAACATAAAATGTTTTCCCGACTCATAGGTCCAGTAACTGACGCAGGGCTGTGCCCCTTGGAATTTGTGCTATTCAACTTGGATTGCTTTTACAATATGTCAATCCACTTTCTAACTTTATTTTGTTTTGGGGAGGGATGGGGCGGGTGTACTCCATTAGCATTTCCCGTCACCCTTTATATATTTGAAGTGACTTACATAAAAAACACTTCAAAAGTTACATCAAGTGTATTCTTAAAGATGCTGTAAAACTGGTATCACAGATATAGAGACCTTAGGAACGGCAGAAGTGTGGTGTGAAGCGCTATAAAAAACAAATTATTATTACACTCAAAACCAAACACAGTAATTTGAAAAAACAAATACATTTATATAACTAAAGCTCAAAGTGCATGCTCATTTTTAGATCACATGTAAAAATAAAAATAAAATATCACTTGTAGGTATGACTCATCATTCCACGATGGAATAGTACAGGAACGAATTTTTATGGGGTAGGTTGTGATACGTTTTATTGTACCAGAAAGAAAGGTAAAAGATTGTAATTGTAAATGTATTTATGTAGTGCTTCAGACCCCGACGAGGCATTAAAGTGCTTTTTTGGGCAAGTAGCACGCTACTATGGAACCCAAGATTAGTAGTTAGTAGGTTAGTACAATTTTTCTTTTGTTTATTCTTGTCCATTAGTTGTGTTCAGATTGTACTCTTGATTTCTTGTGTGTTTAGTAGAGTTTGGGTAGGGGTAGAATAATAGTGGATTTGAAAAGGGGAAGTAGTGAGTTATTTTTGTAAGTAATGGTCATGTGTGATTGTTAGTTGGGTGGCATGGCTAAAAAGGAGCAGTGAAAGATTGAGAAGGATGTTTGGGAGTTCGTAGTATTCAAGTTTGGTATGAGTCAGAGGGATAAGGGATGGGAAGGATGGAAGTTTTTTTATAATAACAAAATGTAAATAATGCATACATACATATATACACACATGATGCTTGGTAAAATTTCATTTGCTTGATTAAACCCCTCTTTATAACTACCAATATGCACATTGAAAGGCACTATCTAGATATAATTATGAGGTAGGAAGCCATTCTTGGGCATAGGATCCTTTGTTGAAGGTATTTTTTGATTTGATTTCTGATGAAGAGTGGTCCTTTGCCATGTATTGCTTTGTGTGCGTTACAACGCAGCTTGAAAGAGGATCTTCTGGCAACCGGTAACCTGTATAGCATCCTCAAGGCAGGAGAGATGTATACTTGTGGCTTTAGATGTAGGAGGAGTCTAACTGCAGCCTTCTGCATTCTTTGAGTCTTCTCATAGTTGACAAAGCTGAGCCGTGATACAGACCATTAGCATAGTCCAATTTTAATAGGACAAGGAAGATTGTAGATTGAACCGTGTGTGGGAATCCTAGATGCAGGAAGATGCGTCACAGTGTTTTCAGTGTGAGAAAGCTTGATTTGGGTACCTTTTCCACTTGTGGATTCATTGATAGTTTGGCATCCATGGTAATTCCAAAGTTTTTTACTTCCTTAGATATTTTTGGTATTGGTTATAGGTTGTCAGGCCAGGCACAAAGAGGATCGTAAGTTTTCCAGTCACCACAGGTGAGTATCTAGGTTTTGGAGGCATTCAGTTTGAGGTGGCTCCATGTCATACATGGGCTAACAGCCCAGAGGCAATTTAAGAGCTTTGATGTTCTAATGTCCTTTGGTATTTCCAATTTTGGAAGTATCTGGGTGTCATCTGCATAGTTATAGCAGGTGATGTAAAGCCAGTGATCGCATCTGGTAGTGATTTTGTGTAGATGTTGAAAAGAATGGGTGTGATAATTGAGCCTTGAGGGACTCCTGCTTTATTGTTGTATGCCTTAGAATAGAATGGGGGTATGAATAATATTTGTTCTGCTGTGTAGGGACAATGTGATCCAAATGAGAGCTGTGCCCTCTATTCCGGCTTCCTCAGGTCTTTAGATGAGTGTATAATGATCCACTGTGTCAAAGGCAGCTGAAAGGTCCAAGAGAAGAAAGGAAGCAACTCAGATCTGGTCCACTATGTTCTTAAGGTTCTTCCAGATAGATATTGGGAGATTAGGGCAGGTCAGTGCCTCTTCCTGGACGAAAACTAGTTTGATAGACAGAAAGTATTGAACTGCCTTTAATGATTTGTGATATCAGGGTGAGAGCTGCTCTTTCTATATATTTGCCACGAATGTTCCATTTGCTATAGGTCTGCAGTTGTTGGGATCTTGATTATCCAGGTTAGTTTTTCAAAAAAGGGGGAGTAAGTATGTCTTTTTTAGGTCTTCTTGGAAAACTCCTGTCGTTAAGGAATTGTTGATGAGTGTTCTTACTGGGATGGCTGTGAAAGTTGATAGCAGGATGTTTTTGAGGTGGACAAGGGTCAGCTGGCTTGCTTGCTTAATCAAGATTAATAAATTTAGTTGGTGATAGATCTTTGAAGGAGCATAGTTGCTGTGTTTGCCTTTGGCTGGAGGGTATTGTCAGAAATGGGTTGGTGCTGTTGTTGTTTTTTGTTGTTTAAGCAGGAATCCAACATATTTGCTTTAGATTGGTAATGGTTAGCCAATTTGTCATAAAAATCTTGATAAATGGGATTGGCAGCTTCTGCGCTTTTTGGTTTACGGAATTCGGTGAGCATTTTATTGAATTCTTTATTGGCACACTTTGCATTGTGGATTCAGTTTGAATAGCATAGTTGTTTTGCTTTTTTGAGTGTTGATTTGTGTATTCTGTTGTGTCTGTGTTGGCATATTTTGTCTTCAGGGTTGTTTGTTTTGGGTAAGTTGCGCTGAAGCTTAGCATTTTGTTGTTTGATATTTTTTTAATTCTGTAGTCATCCAAGGTGTATGTTTCATTTTGTTATGCTTAGATGTCTTCAGAGGAATTAGGACATCAAAATGCCTCTTACACCATCCATAGACTGTTTGCACAGAATTGACGGTGACCAGATCTGTGTTGGAACTAAGCAGATTTTCTAGTTCCTCCAAATTCTGCTTGTTCCATGGTCGGCATCTGGTTGAGGGTAGGATGGTTTTAGTTGTGGTGGGTTATGGTGTCTTGTGTTGGAAGCAATCAGCCAATAGTCTGACCATGTGACAGGAGTAATCCTTTGGAGTGATGCTAGGTTTGGGTTGACAAAAATGATATCTAATGTCTATCCAGCGATATGTGTGGGGTTAGAAATGAATTGATGCAGGTTGTGCGTCTCTAGGCCAATGAGGATGGTTCTGGGCTGTGGAAAATTAGGTTTGACAAAACAAATGTTGAGGTCACCCACGATGCATAGGTTTGAGTATATTGTAAGAAGATTACAGATTGTGTCTAGCAATGTGTATGTGAATGTTGCATTACCAGGTGGTGGTCTGTAGAGAAGGAGAAAGTAACATGAAACTTTTGGTGTCGGGTTGCATCTGATAAGCAGGATCTCACAACCTTGTAAATAAAAATACTCAGGTTTGGTGACATTTTATATACTTGTAGGACAGCTTCATGTAATACCAGTGCCATATCTTCCCCCAGCCACGATTCTGTAATGAAAAGTAGGTCTGGCTGTGTGCCTACCAATAGTTTAAATATGTGGTACTTGATTTTGGAAATGGAATGACCATTTATCAGTAAGCAGTGTATAGAATCCATTTTGGAGGTAGAGAGAGTTTGTGCTGGAGCGTGAGTATTGTGGGTTTGTTTTGGGATAAATAAGGGGATGCGAAGTTATGAAGAGTGTTGTGCAGTTGCTTTCTTTTTCTAATGTTGAAGGACGACTGTGTGTGGGAGACAGTTGTTGGTGGAGCATGAGTATCATGTTGTAAGGCTCTGAACTGAGCAATGGCTGATAGAAGTGTTGGAGGTTATTGTTATCTGTTTGTGGATTGAATGATTGGTGTATTTGCTACATGCAGAAGGTGAGTTTGAGAAGGCTTTAAATGTGTGTTATTTTTGCTGATGTTTGGTGAAGAGTGGGTGTGTGTATGTGAATTGGGATGGGTGTGAGGTGCTGGATGAGTGAGAGTATGTATTGTTAAATTGTATATGTGTATTTGGTTTTGTTTTATAGGGGAAGTATTGTCTGGTATTTCGTTAGTGATTTAATGTGTATGGTTTGAGTGTGAAGGATTGGTGAGTTGTAAATGTTGAATGAGAAAGGGCTACAGTTGTGTGAGTGTGTTCTCTGTGTGGGGCGGCTTTAAGGAGAATATTTGTTTTGAGAGATGTGTGTAGGCTGAGTAGGGGGATGAAATTGCCTTATTTGTGGAAGGGTGCGTTGACAGAGTGTAGAAATTGGTTGTCTGTGAGAAGAAAGTGATTATTGTGCTGGTAAATGGTATGAAATTTGGTTGAAGTATGGTTCAGAATGGTGGCAAGAGCAATGATCGAATAGTGAGAGGCAGTAGCGGCTCCTGGACGGAGTGCTGCGGGCGATGAGGCGGGGCGGGGGAGGGGTAGGGTGGGGGGTAGTAAACTCCGGCTTACGGCCAAACTGAGTTAAGTACATAAATAAATAAATAAAACGAATTACATTGAGCGCGCTGCATCGCCGATTGCGATGCAGCGCGTGCAATGTAATTCGTTTTATTTATTTATTTATGTACTTAACTCAGTTTGGCCGTAAGCCGGAGGTTACTACCCCGCACCCTGCCCCTCCCCCGCCCTGCCCCACCGCCCCGCAGCACTCCCTCCGGGAGCCGCTACTGGTGAGAGGGTAGTGAGAGGCATTTATGTTGTAAGGGTAGGTGTTTGTGAGATTTTACATGCGAGCTTTGTGTTTTATTGGTAAGTGCATTAAAAGTCTACTTGGATGTGTTGTAGTACAGAGTAGTGGATTGTGTAGGAGTTTGTGGGTGTAGGAATCTCAGGGTATGTGGGAGTGTGTTCTAGTACTGGGAAGAGTTTTGTGAGTGAGTGGAGAGTGGATTGACGATGTAAGTTTGTAGAGAGTGGTGTGTGTTTGTAGTGAGTTTGTGTTTGTGGCTCTTTCTTGGGGAGTCATTTTAGAATGTGAAACGGACAACATTTCGGGCCCTCTGCCTGACCCGAACAGGTTCAAACAGGCAATTGCCCTTATCCTCTATGCCCTTAGCCTCGACGCCCAAGCTGAGATGCCCTGCGCCCTAAGTTTAAATAGCCTAGTGATCATGTGACCCTAGGCCAATGGAAATCCTAGCCCTAACATTAGCCACCCAGAACCCTAGCCCTAAAGCCTAGAGCTAATGTTAGCCCTAGCACTATTACCCAATCACAGCCCTATCTCTATCAACTAAACAGAACCCTAAGCGTAAGCCCTTCCTTATTAGATTCTAAGGGGAGGAGAGGAGTTTGACTTATAGTAGCCTTAGCACAGTTTTGGAACATCAAGGAAAGAAATGTAAAGCAGCCATGCTTAGAAGAAAACAGCAGTTTTTAAGTACAAAATTACACAGCAACATTGTATGCTCTTGTCACCTTTGTTTTGGCCTTGCTCACTGGGCTGTTTAGTGCTCACAGAAGATGGGGCTGTAAAATGGAGGTGTCTTCCTTGAGGTTCTCTTCACAAACGTAATGGGCTGTGAAAAGTGTTAGGGGATGGGGAAAGGCCTCCTCAGGTGCCTGTGGCCCAACCAGTAAAGCAGAAAATGGTGTACAGAGAGGGATTGAACTGCTCTTGAGCTTAGAATCTTCTTGGATACAGACAGGGCCAATACACATGTTGCAGCTCCTTTTCAACCCTGCAGGTAAGGCCAAAATGTAAAGCCACTAAATAATGCTTTTCACGCTCTTAAAAACTCTGGGCCTGATTCACAAAGGTAAAATGAAGCATTTGTGTAAGTTTAAGATTGTTTGGTATAAACAAAGGGATTTTTTGAGTAGTATCTTTATGAGTGCAGAGTCTCCAAACATAAAAAGATTGGAGAATCCTAACTTTTTATGTGCGGAGACTTCACACTCATAAAAATACTACTCGTAAATCCCTTTGTAAATACCAAGCAATTGTAAACGTACACAAAAGTGTAAGTTTACCTTCGTGAATCATGCCCCTAGTTTTCTATCTAAAAACGAGAGCAACATACACTTTACAAACGCAATTTAAACCACAAAACAGATTGCACATTACATGAAGTTTCGGGACCACCACTGTTCTCATTTGGCTTTTTAGGTCTCGCCTACGCTGCGCGCATGCGCAGCATAGGAGAGACCTTTAGTAATTGATTCAGTTTTTGGCCCAAAAACGTGCACGCTTTGCATTGCTTTCAATGGCAACGCGTGCACGTTTGGCGATTCCCTTCCGGGAGCGAGCTTTGAAACCATCTTTTTGTAATTAACAGATGGTTCCTGCTCGCTCCCGCAAGGGAAACAGGCGCAGGCCCCCTCCTCTCTCCCCTCCCCCTGCTGCCTCCTCCTCTTTCAGCGCGAGGCGCGCGCTTGCTTGTTTTTTAAGTGCTGCGATGGCATGCTCCCGCCCCTCCATGTGCACTCACCCCGCCCCCTCCAGCGCTGCAGTGCACGCCATGCCAGCTCACCTGGCCCTGAAGAGGTCGCCATGTCCTGCCCCGTCGCCTGCCCTGCTCATGTATCCCGGCCCCCGGAGCTCACATCCATGCCAGCTTCAAGGGCTGCTGCTCACCCTTTTTAGGTCTAACTTTGACATATGTGGTCATTTGTGCACGGGGTGAATTTTGCCCGTAGACCAGTCTCTCTGTTGACAGCTGTGTACAGGTGGCCCGGTGACAGTACTTCACTCCCCGAGACAGCTGTGTGCAGGCTGCTGTGTGACAGCATGCGGTTCCCGAGGCTAACTGTTTCCAGCCTCCTCTGCTGCAGTCCCATTGCCCTTTCGTTGTGTGTCAAACTTCATGCCGCTTTGTGGCAGTCACATTTAACTTTATGTGGGCTGCAGACTGGGGTACGTTTTGTTGCGGTCTCACTGTCCTCCATGTAGGGAGGTGTCGTAAGGTTTGGCAGTTGCAGCCTCGCTGCCCTCCATGTGGGTGCTGTCAGTGGGCTGAGCTGTTGCAGTCCCACTGTCCTCCCTGTAGACAGCTCCTGAAGGGTACGCTCGGCAGTCTCGCAGACCTCTCTGGGTAGCATGTCTGCAGCATGCTTTTGGGCAGTCTCGCTGCACTTCCGGTGGGCACCTTTGTCTTGGTTCTTCTGATGGAGCCTCACCCCCTCCATCGCAGGGTGATGCTGGCAGTCTTATTGTCCTGACAACGGAGGTCTCATGTCTGTCCTGCTGCAGTCTCGCTGTCTAGTCTTTGAACAGTGTCTACGAGGTGCTCTGTTGCAATCTCACTATCACCCATTCCTAGCTGTCTACAAACTGCCCCCAGTCTTTCAAATGTCCCTTTTTGGAAGGTGTTTTTAAAGCCGCTCTTCAGCCTTCCTCACTTACGTCCTCTTTTTTGATTTCTCCCCTCAGACCTCCTATAAACGCTCCTCTCGCGCATCTGCTCCTTTCCAGGCGCATCTCTTATCCGCCCCCCCCAAACCCTGACGGAAACTCCTCACGCTCCTCTCTGAACCCCCTTGGTGCACCACTGCTCCCTTCTCTCCTCCATATCACTCCCATATCCCCCGGACACTGTCCGGTCAGCCGACAGCTCTTCGTTCTCTCCCTCTCCCTTCTTCTCGGCCCTCCCCAGAGTTCTCACGCTCCTGTGTTCACTCACACCTCCTTCCTGTTCCCAAGCACCTCTTTCCCTCAACTATTTCTTTCCCTCACTCTGGATTCCTCAGTCTCCCCATTGCACCCCAGACACCCTTCCGTTCACCTCATCTGCTTGCCCACCGCTGCTTCTCATTCCCTTGAATATTAATGCTCTATAAACTGTTTTTTTTTTGCAATATTTATATTAAGTATTCTGGCTCTGAGCTGTTGGCGCACTAGGAATAAAAGCGGGCAGTAAATATGTAAGTGTGGTGGGCCATTGACTGGGGTGGGGAGGGGCAAGGATTGAACGCAAGAAGGCGACGCTCGGGATTTTATGGCGCATGGGTTTTGTCTCTTTGAGTGGGCAGTCGCCTTTTCCCCAGCTTTCTTTGCAGGCCGTGTCCTTTGACACATGTGCTGTTACAAGCAGGGGTGAAGGGGGCACGGGGATGGCAGTGAAAAGAAAGTGCTTAGCGCAGGGAGTGGAAAGAGGGGAAAACACTATTGTTCCCCTGAGGAGAGGAGAGAGGAGGCGGGCACGACTGACAAGCACATTGTGCTGCTTACTGTTAAATGTTTTGCATGGAGGTTTTTTTTTGTGTCGCCAGGGTGAGAGCACCGCCCTCTATTCTTTCCTGCTCGAAACCAGCCCAGAGAGTGATTTTGGTTAATCACAACTACCCCTGTGCCTTGGGTGTTGTTTAAGGTAGGTGTCTTTTGGGGGCTCCATCATAGTGGTCTCTCTCCTGTCACTTAGCGCAAACTGGCTGTGTTCGCATCTTGCTGTCACAGTGTCACGTTGGTTCAACCATTTGGATGCTCCTAGGTTAGCCCTGAGCGTCCTATTGACAGGAGTTGCCCTTGCCAGAAAAAACACTCTATGGTCTTCTGCTCTACGGGGAGTCATTACATAAAGCAATGATTTAGCTGCAGCTCATGTATCTTCCTCAAACCCGATGCGCAGTTGGTTCCATACATTCAATATAAAGTTAGAGTACAAGTTTGTTTTTGGATGTTTAAAATAGACAGGAGCATATAATTTACGATTTTTAGGCCCATTCGCACCAGAGTTGGGCATAACTGGCGTAATTCGCTGAAGCTTAATTAGGTGAAATTAAATTACAGCAAAATTATGCAAGATCATGCGGAATAATTCGAGCCTCTTAACCCTGCATTTACAATTTTCTTGGCCCAAAATGCACCCTGTTATCCAAACAGGACTTAAAGCTCAGCCGTGCAGCTCAGAAAGGGATGTTCTTTTTACATAATTTGTATTTAATAGAATTGGGAAGAAGGAGATCAGTCTCACAGTTGAGATAGGGATTCACATACACTGGCGACCGCTTTTGAATTGGCTTTAAAACCATTCAAAGATGGCTGCAGCGTCTACGTGGGATGCAGTGGACTAAGTGGCAGCCGGAGCCTGATAGCACTGCTTGTCCTTTAAAAAAAAAAACAAGCATTGGCATAGTTAATAGGTCTCCCCTTTGGGACCTTATAAGTGTTTAGTTATCCAGTACAATATCCTTGGTGCAACAACATCAAGTGTTGCATGGCTAAACACTTATAAGGTCCCAAAGGCGAGACCTATTGGCTATGCCAATGCTTGTTTGGAGTTACTGCTGAAGCAGCCTTCTTAAAATAATCCACAAGTTAATTTTGAAGTGGCAAGTTCAACATCAGTGTGGCTTTGGCGCCATCTACTGGATAGTTACATATTTACTCAAAAGTGAAATTAGGTGCCAAGGATATTCATGCACCTAGATAGATCTAATAACAAGCATTTGCAATGCAATAGGTCTCGCATTTGCCCGAGTTTAAGCTATTGGCATTGTAAATGACAATGCCTTTTATTTATGTTTTAAAAACTAGAACAAAAATAAAAAGCATTATCATTTACAATGCCAATAGCTCAAACTCGCGTAATTGCGAGACCTATTGCATTGCAAATGCTTGTTTGATTTTATCTTGCTCTTTTTGGTTCCTTTTCATCCCTGTTTCACCATTTTCACTGTTTTCTATCTTTTTCTTGCTACTTCTTTCTGCCGTTTTACCTTCCTGTCTCTTTTTCTGGATTGAAGTATGTTGATAAAACATAAGTCCCGTGCCCCAAACATTAGTGCTGATGTCGGCGAACTTTACTGACCGACCTCCTGCAATCACTGGCAAAAATTAAACACTGACTACGTCCCATGAATTGTCTTTACCTGTGAGGATTGTCCACAGTTAGCGGTGGCCTCGGCAGCTACCCTTGGCTTGCTCTTGGAAACCCCAGGTGTGGTCCTTTGTCTAACAGGTCTCAGGGGTCATGGAGGCAGCAGCAAGAAAAGAAAGTAAATATGGTTGACTTTCTGCAGTCTCCACTCTCTGCCCTTTCTCACTCCCTCGGCATGAAGGAGGAAGTGGTGGAAAGAACAGTTAGGAACCAGAGCTCAACCCAGCGATGTCATCTGCATTAAAGTGGAGAGGTGTGGTGCAGCGGCCAGGGCAGCTGACTTCGGAGCACAGGGTTCACGGTTCGATTCCCGGCTCCGGCGGCAGCTCAGCACCATGTGACTCTGGGCAATAGCTCACTTAATTTCCACGACGGCCCCCAGCGCTTTGAGACCCGTAAGGGTGAGTAGCTGCGCTATATAAAAACGGACTTACATTTAAGGGTACTTTGCGCCACATCCGCTAGTCTTTGAATATTGGTTAATTGATGCCCATGCCAGTGAGAAGCTATACAATACATGTAAGCGTGGCATTCTGGTATCAGAATGTGCCACTGATGTTGTTATTAGAGTGCAAGTGTGAGATCCTTGCTCACCTATAATAAAAATATGGCCTTCATACTCCACCGTGCTGCTTTCACATAACAGATCATCCATGGAAGCCTGCAGAAACTGTCAAATGACATTTTTACAATAAGGCTTTGACATCACTACCTCACTGTAATAATGTGTTACTGTTGTGATGTCCCAGGTGGTCCCAGAACAGGCAGTCGTTTGAGAGGCAGGTCATAAAGCAAAATTACGGCTGTTCTTTAAACAATAAAAGAGGCAAATCATCACCTTTTAGTTCTTTCTTCGCCCCTATTTTATTACAAGTTCACAGTTATTGTCCTAGTGGCAGACATTTATGGAAGTAAGATATGTTTGCACCACTGGAGTCCATTACAATTGTCCTCGGATTTCCGTGTCCTCACACAGGAACCCTTGGCCTCATTCCTTTATATATTCCTCGATGACTTGAAATAAAGTCATCATGTACAGTAGGGGCCGTATCCCATATTTTAAAGCGCAGTTGTGACGTCACAGCACCTACTGTCAGAGCCTGGAAATACTACAAGAAGCGGCCGAGCAGCACCCCACCCCCACAACGACAATATTAAGGAACAGTTTAGTCTTCCTTGCATTTGCCTTCCTTTAAAATTCAGTGTCATTGCCTGATAAGGAGGCATTTATGGTACTATGTTTATTGCTTTAAACATTCTGAACCACAAAGCAAGCTTGAAATAAGTCAGTAACAAATTACAAGCTGGGTGGGTAATGCGTGGCTGTTTTTAATTAACCAGTTCCACTTTTACTATGCATGCCACAAAAATAACTCTTCCATCAGCAGGAGCAGTGCTTCATTTGAGCCGGTGGTTGCAGGTGGGAACCACTGGCACTTATTTTTGCGGTCCTGGCCTCATTTCCCCTCTTTAGACTTTCACCCAGAGCAGGAGAGAAAAACACGAAAGAGGGAAAGAAAGAGGAAGAGAAAGAATAAATAAACTGTGATAAAGGGAGAAAGCAGGGGTGGAAAAGAACCTGAAAGACTTCGATAGAGGGGCAGGGAGTGTCTGTTGGTGGATGAAAGAGGCATCAGGTGGAATTAAGCCTACCAAGCCTTAGTATTCGGCATCCTGGATATTCGTAGCTCAGGCCTCAGGCTTCTGACCAACACATTAGGTCACCGGCACTTATTGTTTTACAAATTAAGCACTGAATAGGAGCAAGCGTCTAAGGATTTAAAAGCAGGTTAGGGAAGAGTGATGGCACAACCATGTATTATAAGCAACAAAATATCCCCTATTGTGCATAAAAAGACATTGCATAACACTTCAGAATGACCAGACCATATAAAGGAACTCAACCTCCAGCCTTGCACCTCTATTATTTCATGCAACTCCTCTGTGACTTGCATTGTGCAATTGGGAACACACTATTTCATATATCCCAAATCTATATCAAGGGAGTATGATGTTCCTTATAGAACATCCATATTAATGAATGTATGAACACATTAGTACATAAATACAACTGTTACTTGGAGGCTGGGTCATCAACACACTCGCACACACCTATCAGCACTGAAAGTGTAAAATCCAGGAGTTGTGTTTGATACAGAAAGGGCTCTTCACATCACCACCAAGGTGAGGGCGAATGATGGAGGTCAGTCCTGCAAGTAAGTCTGCTAAGTCGGCTGTATGTCAAAATATTGATTTAAAAAACTGTAGTACAAGGATAGCATGAGCAAAACGTGGAGGACCAAAATATCAAGAAGGTAAGTGCGTATAGGTAAATATAGGTTTACTTTTCATACCTCCACATCTACGTACCTTAAAGATATTGTCAAGGTACATAGATGTGGTTAAGTAAAAGTAGACCTTTACTTACCTATATAAACATACCGTGTTGACATTTTTGTCATCAATATTTCCTCACAATAATACTGTAGGCAATATTTTTTAAACAATTGTCAGGTGGAATACCGCTAAACCAGTAAATTATTTCACATCCTCTCGCGTAAAATTCTGAGTACTTTACATTCCTAACAATTGCAATAACAGCTTGTTCAGTCTGGGTTTTGACAGCATAGCTATCAAAATGGCCTAATTCTTACAAAATACAGAGTGGTTTTGGGCCTGCCCCTTTCAGCCATTGGCTATCTTTAAACAGCTTCTTTCAGCCATTGGCTATCTTTAAACAGCTTCTTTTAGCCACTGGCTTGAACTTAGTCCATCAGCCCAGTGGAGTATTCATCTCTCATCTAATGATATTGACTTTTTGAGTGTATCCTTCCACCTCACTTAAATGCATTGAACTGCATGAGGAACTACCTTACAACCATAGCACCCTATGTCTGCTCCTGTTAGCTCTTTCCTGTGTGTTTCTCTCTAATGTGCTAATGCAGCATGTGTTAGCACATTTAACCAACATGTATTGGCTTTGCCAATGCTTGTTTATATATAAAGTTCCCTGCCACAGTGCTGTGAATGAACAGAGGCCCATTGCCCACTAATTGGTGCTCCTTTTATAAACCATGTGACGTTGAAAACTGAGCCAGCCACATCATGATTCAATATCATAGTTTATAGGGTTTTGCGGTTATTTCTGAAGAAGATGCCACCATACAATATTGTGCACTAAAACGCAAGCAGATTTTGCTTTCTGTTCTAGGAAGCTGTTATGCATTCAAAAAAGCGTAAGACACGCTGGGAAATTTACATGCAAAACTGCCCTCTTGATAATCAGTAATAGAACAGTTTGAGCCACCCCTTTATCGGACACCTAAACTGTTGAATTATAGTTGAAATAAGACACATTTTACAGAAGCTGGCGACTAGCCTGTGGCTCTGTTCTGGGTACTCGGATCAGGCAAAAGTAGGGATTTGAGAATCCCCTTGGAAACAGGACGTACATGGTGCAATCTAGGAACTTTCACACTGTGCACCACAGCCTGGAAACGATTGCTCAGGAACTGTGATGGTGTTGTGAAGAACAAGTTTTATCCAAAATGGGTGGCTGTAGTTTTTAAAAAGTATAAATGGAAATCTAAGCTCTTGGATTTAGCAAGAAGAAACACTTCATAATTTGGTAGACAGAGCCCCAGCCCCAAATCTCAAACTATTGTTGCGTTCTACCAATTGAGTGGGTTTTGAGTGTGAGGCGGGTCCCAGTTTAGTAGAAGTTGATATCACTCTAGAAGGAGTTGTTGTTTCAACGTCCTCGAGAGTTGACACTATTTGATGGAGGCGACTATTATTGGCGTAAAGGTTATTGACATCTTTTTCTATAGCCTTTTTGTTCAATTACACAAATAAAATATTATTGGAGATAGGATAGACCCCAGAGGTCCTCCAAGGGACATTTACCATGGGTCAGGCTTGGAGGGTGGAAGAATACATTAATGTCTCAGAAATACTTACTCCATGACAGTGCCAGCCCTAAATGTATTAAATGCTAGAACTGGTCAAATAGGAGGACGCTGAAAAAGAGTGGGGATGAGCATAGCCTTCCGTGATTTAATTGGAAGACCTGGGTAAATGATGAGCAGCGCGTTGTCATTGACGTGTTGATGGAGAGGGACATTTACAATGGGAAGTTATTGCAGGAGGTACAACCTTTTGATAGTCCTTCAAATTCTGGTAGCAGTGAGCCTAGAGCCATTGAGTAATGCAGGTGGAGATGGATAACAAAGAGTGAGTGAGTGAGTGAGCGAGTGAGAAAGCGTGCGAGCGAGTGAGAAAGCGAGCGAGCGAGTACAAGACTATACAGTATCACAAGCTAAGTAAACGTGTTTTAGCCATACCCGTATAGAGAGTTGTGCCCGGATGAGAGGTCAGCTTCTAGGTGCTTCTCGACATAACAGTGGTCTTTCTTTGCCCCTAGGGCGTGTGGAGGGATGGGGGCAGGACGGATGCATTGAAAACTGAGCCAGAGCAGCAACCCTTGTCATTGCATCCAGCCTATTACTGGTTATGCGGACAGTGTCCTGCAACCTCCAGGTAAATACAACTTGCACAAGTTTGCAACATATGAGGCACTGGATCCAGAGGGCCTGGTGGGCCAAGCTTTAGCCGCACTTGTCATGGAAGCCTTTAGAAGGCTCAGTGTTGGCCTCATTCATTCCTCCATCTGTAGCCTCGCATGAGGCTGGCTGGGGATTTCTTAGGGCCAAATTGTTGTGAACTAGCCAGCTGGAATCCCACAGTTGAGGGTGTTGCATTTTTGCCAGGGTTTGTGGCTACTTTGTCAAGCAGGGCAAGAGGCGAAGGGAGAAAACAGGAGGCTGCTTCTGCTCTCTTGGGAGGTTGAATGCTGCTGTGTTTGTACGAGGCAGTGTCGTCTTTGAGTCAATGGTTGCTGTAGTCAGTTTGAGCCCAGAGAAGGCCAGCGAGGCAACATCTAGGGTGGGAATGGAGACAGGGCTGGACTGGGAACCAAAACCGGCCCTGGCACACTGCTCGGCCGCCCCCCCTAGGGGGGAGGAGGGGGGTGCGGTCGAGCTGTTTGCATGGCCGGTTTCGGCCGATTTTGTTACAGGGACCCGGTAACAAAAATGGCCCCCCAGGGGCCTAAAACCGGCCCCCAACCTGGCGGCCCACCGGGGAAATGCCCGGTGCCCGCTACGGCCAGTCCGGCCCTGAATGGAGAGCAGCTCACCTTGCAGTTTGCCTTCATTTGTGGGCTCAGCGCAGCTTGCTTTCTGCTGCTCAGCCTGCATCAGGTTGCCTACATCTAGGGGTAAGTTTGGCACTGAGTGATGTGTCTCCTCCAGAGATGTCTGCGGGTGTAGCTGGGCATCGGTGTTTTAGGTGTGGGCAAGAAAACAGCGAAGAAGACAAAGGTGCTGTGCATATTACTAACTGCAAAACAGCCATGACCCGCTATCACAGAAAAGAGGTTCTAGGTGCACTCTACTAGAGCCACTGAGCACAAGGAGTGGCAGCTGGATATTCTGGTTAGCACAACATCTGATGGGTACTGGGTGGGTCATTTATCTCCTCTACCACCACTTTCCATGAATTCTTTATTGATAAACGATGCAATTTATGCTCAGTCAGGGTTCATTAGGGTAGACTTCAAACAGCTTGGGCAGAGGGAGATCAGTGCCAAATGCCAGGGCAGAGGAACAGGGAACCAGCATGCCCACATAACCAGGAGTCTGTGAGGGGCAGCCTCTCACCAATGACTTCATAGGGCACAGACGCCATTACACATGCTCACTCTTCATGTTATATATCCACAACACAGCTATCCTATCTCACAACACTTTGTTTTAGTTTTTTGCAGTTTTTATATAGCGCAAACTCTGCCCGAAGTTATTGGAGCGCTTAACACGAGCACCAGTTACATTACACAAGGACACATTCATTTTTGGAAGGCACGGGGAGATTAAGTGATTTGCCCAGAATCACAGGATGTTGAGCTGACCCAAGACTCGAACCTGATTCTCCTGCTACAAAGTACTACAAACACCAAGTACAGGTTCAACAAAATAAAAATCCAAACTGAAAGTCAGCAAACTAATGGCAATGTAATCTGAAGAGGCAATGTGTCTTACTGGTTGTTGGGGGTGGGGCAGGAAAAGGTGTGCAGCAGAAAATATACAAACTGGGATGGAATCACGCAGACACCCCCCCCAGTCTTTAACAAGACCTCTGCCGTCGTTAGTATCTCTCACGCATCCACAGCGCGACACGAGTTGTGTGGCGCAAGAGTATGGATTCGTCACACATTACCTGTATTATGCGTGACGAACAGTTACAGGTACCTAAACACTGGTACTTGTGTCCTGCTAGTATAAACCTTCTTAAATCAAAAAATGAATATATGTTTCCTCCTCCTGCACCGCCATTATCCTGGCCTGTGCCGAGAGGCCACTGGTGACCACCACGCCCCATTGTTTAAACAGTGGACAACACGCCTGGAAGCGTCCAATCCCCTCCTGCGGCGCAGCCACAACATCATTTGTTGAGTTTCCGGTCCATTAAATGGCAGAGCGGTGCTTGCATCCACCCCCTGGCGCAACAAAGCGCGAGCAGGTCGGTGGACGGTGCGTCTGCGTGCACGTGCGCCCCGTGTTTACGTGCACCTCCTTGTCTTACACACCTGCTTATGTATGCGATTCCTTATATGGGAGGCTTGAAACAAAGTAGCAGAATGAGGACGCGAGGCATCTGCTGAAAGAGCTCGGTGCTGTATACGGTGAAAGGAAATACACGTATGTCGGTGTGTGCATCATTCAGCCCTCCAGGGGCTGGAAATGGGATCACGGCCTGTCACTCAACATCCATCATTTACCGAGCACCGCACAGGCGTGATGGGATCGCGGCCTCTGTCATACAACATCCTTTAATTCACTGAACACGGTACACGTATGACGGATTACAGCCTTTTACCTCCACGCCATCATGTAGTCACTGAACACCACTAACCACTCAGACATATGCATGTGAACATATTCCACCTTTGCAGCGTACTTGTAAGTAAACATCATGTCAATGTATACGAATATCTACACTTCCCTTAGCCCACACTGCACCTTATGCATAAAAACATCTACAGATTACACGCCCTGTGCTGTTTCACACATTACACCCTTACACATTTACACCTAGAATGCTGATAAGCACTGCAACACTTGCACACATGGTACACGCTTAAACACAATGCACCCCCTCTTAGAAACGCACAGACCACTGTTACTTAAACTGCACCCCTTGCATGCGCAGACCTACAATGCCCGTGCACACAATATACCCCAAGACCGCTCGATCCCCAATTACATAATCACACCTGCACACTCCTTCACACCTGTACACTCCTTCACACAGCACAATCCCTTACACAGTCACACCTATTCTATGCCCAGACACACGGGCACATCGCAACCCCTGCACAATCACACCTAATCCTCTTTACACACAACTCCCTTACACAGTCACACAAAGATGACACTTGCACACATGCGCTTCTTACACGTGCATAGCAGCGCACCACACGCACGCACATGCACACTGCGATCGCAAGATGCATAGCACGACACAATAGACAACACACACAACCCTGCCTCTTACACATTACAATAGTAAACAATGTACAAACATATTTATAAATAACTATACAATACAGTAGAGTATAGTACAATTAGACACAGTGGGAGGACAACGGTGCTGTGTATACAATAACTGCAAATCAGCAACGACCAGAGATGGCAGACAGCATGTTTGGGTACTCCCCACACTACCCGTGCCACAGCATCATGCCACATAACATGCCCTATAATCGAGACTATAAACGTGTCGTGTCACTGGCAGCAAACCACTCATTCCATGGGTGCAGCCCCCTGCCCCCCACTCCCCACCACTGTAATGTCCACCGTGCCTGGATGTGAGGGGACCTCACACCTCCAGTCCTCTCTGACATTTCTTCCATTTTATCTCAGATACCCCGAATGAGGTGACCCTCGCTTAACTAGGCGTAGCTGATGTGTCCACAGATATAAATGCCCCACCTGCCTCAGGTGCCCTCCCGAGTGACCTTTCCCAAGCGGCCGTGCTTCTGAGGGGAGCACAGAGCTGCACTCTGGGCACCGAACTAGCGGCCAGCTATGTGCACGGGCACTAACGTGGCACGGAGCGAGGTGTCTATGAGGGAGGGGGGATTCAGGGGAAGAGCGCGGCCGGGGACTCTTTTAGGATATTAGGTGGGTATTCGGGGAAATCGCTGAACAAGCGAGGTGCGGATCGGGTTAGACAGAAGCAGGGTCTGAGAGCGAGTTACAGAAGCAGGGCACGGGGCGTTACAGAAGCAGGGGACGGTGAGGGTGACAGGTGGGGACGGTGAGGCTGACAGGTGGGCAGAGAGGGGGCGCCAGGGTCACACAGTGCTTGTGCGCAGAGGAATCCCTCCCAGTGTCTGACAGTCCATGAGCGCTTCCTGGTTGTTCTGCCCGGGCCACAGCCTCCCCAGAGACCCCGTACCTGCTTACCTGGAGGTCACCGTGGAGAGCAGGGGCAGACCCCGGGGTGGGTGGCAGGGGCGTGGGCTGTCAGGGGTCAGCAGCGCACACTCGGATGCCGTGTGAGGGGAGAGCGCACCTCGGCCTCGCAGCTCCTCTGGTCCTCCTGTAGTGTAGTTCCTATTTCCCTAATAGGCTCTGCGCATTGGAATAATATAACCTATAGGTTTGACATAGGACTAAGGTCGGTATGTCCCTATCGATTATATTAAACTTAATTACCTGTGCCAGCTAGCTCAGAGGCCACTAGAAACTCCTTGAGAACAAGAAGGGAGTAGTTTCTGGCAACCGAAAAACATGACAACTTTGTTTCCCTTTAGAAGCGGAACATATCTCAGAATCGTGGAAACAATAGATAACAGTTTCACTCATTCAATCGTGCATGCTTAGTTTCTGCAGAGTTACACAGAAAGGAAAGACGGGCGTTTCAATAAAAATGGTTTTATTGAACAGTCTTGTTTCTCATGTAAGAGATATGTGCTGTTATGATCACAAGACAGTATGCAAGATAAATAATGTACAGCGTAAGCAGTAGAAATAAATAATACTGCTCTAGCATTATCTTTTAGCATATATTCAAGTACATAAATAACATGAGCTAAAAATGCGAGTACTCATACGATGCGTCTCTAAGCTAGTTCTACCCCAGTGTACCTAACCTAGACTAGGTGTAGGGAAGAGTAGAAGTAGGTGGAGTATTCTCTAGTATGGTAGACTAAGAGTGTATTGAGTCTAGTATGCCAAGAGTCCCTCTAGGATCTAGTCAGCTCCATACCTTGAGAATGAGAGAGGTGGGAATCTCCTGCCGGATCTTGGAACTCTAACACCCCGCGAAGGGAGTCAGAACACTGGAAGCTGGATTCGTCTGCGTGCAGGAATGACAGCGTCTTCTCAGTGCGTCAGGCCGGGATACGGGCTCCTCTGAAGTCGAGGTCTCCTCTAACTTGCTTGGGCAAGGGAAGGTATATTTATACCTGGTAGGTGTCAAGGAATGTTAGCATTGACGTGAAGTCGGACATAGGAAGACGTCAGGAATGAACCCTTAAGGTATAACGGTTCATACATAATAGATGAGTTCTTGGAGAAATCAATAGTCCTGTGCTAGGGGAAATCCCGAAGCTTAAGGGTCTGGTTTCTAAGAACTCGTTGTGACGTTAGGGTGGACGGATGTCGGTGACCATGCCTGTATTTGGAGAGCACGGTTAATGCCTAAATAAGGACAGGGATTCTATGCCTATATAAGGGCAATGCGAATTGTGCCTATATAAGGACATGATTCAGGAAAACCAATATACGGACCCCTAAAGCGGAATACAACACCCACTCCATCTTCTATTGAACGATAAGACGAAATGCTAAACATTTTGAAATGCTAAACATAAAATTGAGTACCACATATCGCTAAAAACATTTCTAAAAGCATTTTAAAAGAAGCTCAAAACTGTTGAAATGCAATAGGTACTGTACATTTAAAGCAATGATTCCATTCTAAGCATGTAATGGAAGTAAAAATGCAATGAGAATGAAACAGTAATATATACATTAGACAAAAATGGTCGATAAGTTCTTAAAATCAAGCCATTGTATATCATGGAATTAAATGAAATGTTAGACAAGTAAGGTGACAATGTGTCCCTGGAAGTATTCAAAGAAGTCCGTTTTATAAGACTAGTTCTACTGTAAGCAGATTGTTCATTTGCCATGTCTTTCAGAAATTTAAAAAGAAAAAGGTTCAATTCTGGGAAAAGTTCCAAGTTTGAAAAATATGAAGGCCAAATTTCATTGTTGCCCTGGTACACTGTGAGCCGAATCAAAGTCAGTGTAGGGGTCTGGCGTAAACATTAGATCATCTATGTCCGTAGCCAAAATATCATCCACCGAAGTCGGTGACAGTTGGAAAACCTCGTTCAGAATGTTAATTGCACAGAGGTGAGAAACATCGCCTTCAGCAGAAGATGCAATGTTCACGTCCATTGGTACCTGTGTGCCCATTGATCCATCTCGTACCTCAGCAGCAGCCGGAAGCGTCTGTGAGATCTCAATGAATGCCGCCATCAGGATTGGAAGCCTTTGGGGACAACACACAGCATGGGCCGTTATCGGGTCCAGCAGAGTATCGATATCCGTTGGCATGACTGATGGGAGTGTTAGACAGATGTCTAGCACGCATTCTTCACCGCAAAACAGGCAGCGTAGAACAGGTAAGATGCAATCTTGCCAGATTGGTCTGAACGACAGGAACCACGTTGTATTCAGTTCCCGTAGACGAGGCATGCCCAAAAGCTGTACTATTCGCTCACGGCATTTCCGTTCAAGGAGGGCTCTCTCCACATCGCTCGGAGTGATGTTGGCGAAGAGGCTTGCCATAGCGTATTAGGAGGAATAGAAACAGTATTCCTGCAACAAGTGCTAGAATTAACGGCACACCACCAAACACCGAATGTGCGAAGTTTGGGATGATTCCGAGGACAGCCTGGAAAGGTGCTAATAGTCCGGAACAGATGGTCTTAAATACCTGTACAATTCCGCTTGTATCAGACATGTTGAAGATATGTCCTATCATTTCTACGAAATGTATAGGGCAGTTTGTACGAATTAAAGCTTGTATCTCAGCCGAAGTCCTTGCAACTTGCAGATCATAGGTTTCTTTGGCCGAGGTTAAAGGCACTGATTGTTGTATAAGCATGGCTTTCATTCTGCTTAAAGTATCAAATCGAATAAAAGAGACATTCAGCGAAGGCCATAACGGCGACTCCCTGACTGTGTCTATTGGGGCAAACAATACTTGCATACAGCAAGTGACCCTGGAGTTGACCGTTACTAGATATGGGATGCCTGGCAACATGCCACAGCAACTCTGATCATTCAACATGAGGTAACTCCCATTAGAAAGTTGTCCAAACGTTGGATTAATCACAGCAGCTGGTGTACCCTGCTGGTGGCAGGACAAATTTGCCACAGAACCAATACAAACCCCGTGTAAAGAAATGTCCTGACAAATCAGTGAACCGCTTAGTGCATTTTCACAGTGCGTACCACTTAGAAACACTTCACGATCCCCACTCCAACATCTATAGGTGTAAGGTAAATTCCAGGATGTCTTAATGTATTCTTTACCCAACCTTGCCTGCTTGCATCCGTTTAAGGCAATACTGAAACTGGAAAGTAGTCACAGGTAGACTAATTTTGCCATGAATAAGCCATTCCGTAGCTGCTTTTTCTGCCACTGTGAATGGTAACTTTTCAAGTTTTTCAATGCTCAGTACTGTATACTTAGCTCCCCTTTGTGCCAGTTCGATCTGTTTATCTGTTAGATTGTATTCTGCAAACAGAGCCGTCGTGTTGATAAAACGCCAAGGCACATAGCCAGCACGCAAAGATTGCAGCGTCCAGCTTAATAACATAATAGAACGTAACTGAGACTGGCCTTGTTGTAACATGGCTAAATCTTGTTCCAGTATGTCGATAGCAGAGGATACAATACTGTCCAATTAATAAATTCTGGAGGACAAAGTTGTTAACCCATTGTCGACCACAGAGAGAGTTTTCTCTAAGTTAATACGATCAAGTTCACGTATTCGTTCTGCGGCCTCCATCTGTGACACCTTCCATGCTTCATTATAAGCAGCATAAATGCCGGCATATATGAAACGTTTTTGACTCGGTTTTCTTGGTCCAAGCAAGAATTCCCTAAGGTCTGCGTCTTCTTTAAGTAAAGATAAGTGTTGTTTCACATCCTTAAGTGTAGATTTTTGCAGCCAATCGATGCATAATTTTCCTACACTGTATGTTGTTACTACCCCCGGATGCTGTCTTTGGACGTATCTTGGGTCTGGCCTATGAATAGTAAACCCCTGTGTTTTATTCAGGAATCTCGCTTGACAGTTGTTTGTGTCTGTGGGCCAGATCAACCATTTTCTCCAATCAGGATTTGTTCTGTTGAGTTGTAGTATGGTGTCAACTGTAACCGCTGCCTGTGTATTGTTATCACTTGCAGGTGTTGGTACAGAAGGATTTTTCATGTCTTTAATCTTGGCTAACCCAAGGCAAGACGTTTGTTGGACTGTATCATTCAAAAACATTATTTGCTGAGGGGCGATACAGGCTCTAAACATAGCTTCTATCCCCTTCACTTGCCAATCTTTAGTACCCCAGACAGATTTTGTTTCTATTGTGTCTTTCCATAAGTCGAAACCTTGTCTAGACAGTTGGTCAATAAATGTTGCAGAGTAAATCTGTTTTGTATTAGTTAACATAATTTTCAGTCCTGTCTTGTTGACATTTTTATAGTAAAATGTTTCTGCATTAGATGTATTGTATCCTGAAAAATATGGAAACTTTTTAGCAAATGTTTTTGAACTACCTTTTGGTGGTGTAGGACAATGCTCCCATTGGTTAAACACAAATACATTTCTAGGTGTTGCTGATTTATGCAAAAAATGATGACCATAGTGGTTATAGCAATACAGCTGTTCATAGTCTGATGAACCCTCTAAATATTCATTATTAGAAAATGCAGCAGATTTTTCTAGGTCAAACATTATATTATTCACAGTTTCAAAGTCCCAATCCATCTGGATGAAACAAAATCACCTAGTGAAATTTTAAATAAATGTGGAATGTTCAAATGTTCCGTCGGGCCAAAGATATCAAAATCAGTTTTGTCCCACACTATACCATCCTGTATAGGAACGGTTGTGATGTTCACTGCAGACAAGTCTCTTGTTTCACGATGGGATGATTTGTGAGGTTTCAAAAGTAAGTTCACTTCTTTTCTTTCAATGTCCAAATGAATGTATCTCCCATTTATAAGCACGCTCATAGTCATAACCAAAGCTAGCCAAAGCAGGAAGAAAAATATTCCAGAAATAACCCAAAGTTCAGTCCATGGTGAAACTAGATAAGTCTTTTTCAAAAAATGTAAAAAGTCTTGTACTTGCTGTTTAAAAGTTTTTGATGCTGGCGACGTCTCGGGGTCACTCGGATCCTCGGAAAACGTATCAAAGTTAATGAAGTAGCCAGAAGCAGTTCTGTCAATTGTTGGAATTGCATCAGGATTTGTAGAAATCGATGGTACCAGTTGATCACTTGTTACATTGGTGTAGACAGGTGTATTTGGACGAACTGTGGTACTGAAAATTCTGGACCTGTGTCATTAACATCATTGTAACATGACGATTTTGGTATCAGCAGACCGGTAATGACAGGTATGCTATATCTGAGTATTTGCGACATATTCGAGTGACGGGATCACTCTAATATTAACGATTCCCTTGTGAACCCTCGGGTTCCATTTTGTGTACGGCAGCCATTTTGTGGTTGCCCTCACATAAGGCAATGTCTCAAGCCAAAACGCGCCTTAGGGGACACGTACACTTTCAGTGACCTGGGCAAGCTGACTCCACTGTCCAGAGCCAGAACCTGTTCGGCCAGTTTTAGTTCCCAGTGGCCGATCGAGATTAGGGGCCCAGGTGCAGCATGCCATAAACCCTTCATTGCACACATCTATATCTAAATCTTATTCACACCTGTCACTGCTCTTTCTTTATGACCTGCTTTACGAGGAGGAGGTGCCCGGTTTTATTAGGGGTCCAGATTATATCTGTTGCAGGTGTTGGGCCTCACTGGGTATTTGGTTGTGGGCTGGACAAACTGAAAATGGGCTTGTCATCATGAATCTGTCTTTTCTTTTGTTGTAAGAAATATGTGAATGACCCACTGTAAAAATAAGGAATGTTTGCCTAAAGCATAATATTCTGTATAAAAGAGATAGCTGGTTTGCATGATAAAGGCAGTCTCCTGAGAACATACACATTGTTGTACTTCTAGGATACCTGTTGCTGGCTGCAGCCAATAAATTGATCTTTGAAGCCACCAAGAAGACTCTGTGTTTCTGTAGTCTGAGACAGGAAGAACTCGAGGTCATTGGGTGTGTTCCCTGGCACCGCTGGGTCCAATAAAACCCAGTACTTCAATTGGCGCCCAACGTGGGGCGATTTCAGCGGTACCGGTCCAAGCCAGAGGTCGTGAGGAGCTTCGTGTAAAATTCTGGAGGAAGGCCAACCACTTCATCGACCCCTGTATGTCGTTCGTGGTCCGAAAGTCTTTGCTGCGAGGTTCCCCGCGTCCCGACGGCTACGAAGGACTGCTGCCCTGACTATCGCCCTGTCTTGGACCCTTTTATGATTTGTAGAGCGAGACAATAGACGAGTCTTCTGGTGACGTCATCGATACCTCAGTTAAGTATAAGTGGAGCGTCTCCCAGTCCTTAGTCTTGGTTCTTAGTTTTGGGTATCCCATGGGATCTTTGATTTGTTAGGATCTTTTGATTTGGAACTTGCAAGTACCAAAGCCGAAGGACTCGTGTATTCACGAGACTGTCGTATTCGATAATCCTTTGAAGTTTGAAGCTAGACTAGTGAGCGAAGATGCCTGGTCTTAGCAGACTTGGAAATTTGTTTTGTCTTGGTTGTAATAGGGATTCCCGATTAGAGGACTCGTGTCCGGTTCCTCCAATTGGAACTCCAACCTATGAGCTCTACGTGAAGCATGGAGTGGGCCCTATCACGTATAATAACGTATGGGTTAGGTACACAAGGAAAGATGGTGTCCTAAAGTGGCCCCAATATGGTAGTTTTGACACCGAAATTCTGGATAATTTAGAGGTTAGACTTTTTAAGAAGAAAGCCCGGCCGGCGATGTTTGACTCTTTCCGCCTATGGCGAAAAGAAGCCAAACAGAAAGAAATTAAATTAGTAAAGAAGAATAAAAGAGAAAAGGGTATTTCAATAATGCAAGCTGCTATGCAGTATAAGGATGATGAAGAGGAACAAGCGAGTGAACAGCTGCACAGGCAACGTAAATTGGCAATTGATAAATGTTACCCAGTTTTGCCACCTCTTCAGCAAGATACAGTGAAGGAACTTGAGAAGGATCCTTTAATGTCTCATTTGTTGAATTCACCACCTCCTTATGCGCAGAGTGCTACAGCACCTCCGCAACCTTTAGTTGTACAACCCCCAGTTGTTGTACCTCCGGTTCTTCCACAACCACCAGCTGTTTTTCAGTTGGCACCTACTACTATGGCGCAGCCCCCTCAAGGGCTGCCACCTTTACTACCTGTTCCATCTTTACTTCCTATGACTTTGCCCCCTGCATCTATTTCCCTCCACACTATCCCTTCTGACATTGCCTCTGCATTTGCTTTGTCTCCTCCTGTTTTTCCTCCTGTTCATTTGTCAACTTCTCCTTCTGTCCGACAGAGAATGACAAACACTGTTACTAGTATTTTGTCTCCTTTCTTTGGGTCACCGACTACGACCCCCGTTTTAGAGCGTAAACAATTGCGTAGCCAATTGCCCGATTCTAGAGAGAAGGGAGTATTGGATCATTTGGCGCATAAATGGGTCACTGACCCTACAAGATATGAGTTAGAGTCTGTTATGGATGTCTTCCACCAATGGCAAGCACCGAAACAGAGATATGTTTTTGACAAAATGTGCGAAGTTCTTCTTGAAAGATTAAAAGATTGTGATATGGAGGCCAATCCGTCTGAGTTGTGTCATGTACGGTTTGAGTTTTCCAAAGGCACGATTGTGAGTTCCGATATTGAGAAAGCAGTTGCGACATTATTATCATTTAGGAGTGAGGGTATTTCTCGACTGTTGTTTGAGCCAGAACCCTCTGTTAAAAGGAAGGTCAGACAGTATCCCATGAGAGAAGTTCCCCAGTTTGGAAAGAAGGAGACCTAAATGCTGTTCCACCTATTCAGCCTCATTTTCAACGTGTGTGGGTACATGTTCCATGGAAGCGAACTGAAGTCCTGGCTCTTAAGCAGACTCTACCCGACCCCGTAAAAACCCTGCAGGTTATTATAAGGAATTATCACAGACTGCAGACTCCTGTGTTATGAATTTAGCTGATATAGACATGTTGTTTGGAAATGTGGTCCCACAGCCTTTATGGAGAGTGATCCGTCACACGGATCATGCGCCGGAGTTAGGGGACACATGGATTAATATCAATGCGGCAAATGACAGACAAGTAGGCGGTGCTAAACCAGAGCCTTTAGTAGCAGACCTCCCTGGTAGGATCGTTACTTACATGAAGACTTTGATGCCTGCAATGCGTGTAAATTGGGATAAATTGTCTGCATGCAAGCAGAAGAAGGAGGAAAGTGTATCTGACTTCTTCACTAGGTTTGAAGAGACATTTATCGACCACAGTGGTCAGGATATGAGTACAGAAGGTGGTCAAAGGTTGTTTGTTGACAAGTTTGTGCATAATTTGCTTCCCGAATTGTGTAAAAAATTGAAAGATTCAGAGAGTTCTTGGGCCGTTTCCTCTTCAGCACAGATATTGGCTACTGCACAATACTACGAAAATAGAGATAAAGATGAGAAAGATAGAGCAGACAAGAAAACTAAAGAGTTAAAAACAAAGGTTCTTTTACAACAAGCGTATCCGCCTCGTAGTAATCAGCGTGACTATCAGCAACCTCAACAGTATCAGAGGAATTCGCAAAGGTTTGAGTATCCTCAACAACGTGCTCTGATAGGCCCTAACCAATGTTCATATTGTAAGGAAGAAGGTCATTTTAAATATAATTGCCCTATTTTGTTGCAGCGTATGAATTGTATTTCTGGCGCAAGAGGTCGAGGTGTTCCACAAGCACCTAGAGCTAGAGGACGCGGAAATTTCACCCAGAACGCGCGCCCATTTCCTCCTCAAAATTCAATGAATAGTTTTGATCAGCAGAATAACGCGTCTGGTAGGACGACTCAGTACTATGCTGATGACTACTATGCAGAAGGTGAGAGTATGGAAGGTGATGATTGCTAGGACAGCCATAGACAAAGAGAGGGAGTTGTTTCAGTTCCAGTAGATCAGAGTGGACCTTATATTGAGGTGATTACATCAGGTGTGTCAGAGCCTTTTCTGTTGGATACTGGTGCTACAAAGAGTTCTATTATGCACTCTAAATTCCCTGGCGCACCTTTGTCTGGCGAAACTAATGTTTCAGTAGGTTTTTCTGGCGCCCCGGTTAGGAACCCGATTTCTAGCCCTATGTCTCTTTCTGTTGGACCTTGTGAAATCGAAGCACCACTTATTCTAACAACAGGTTGTGGTGAGAACTTGTTAGGATTGGATCTGCTGAAAAGATTGTATGCGACATTGTATTGTTCTCCTTCGGGAGTACAACTCACATTGGGTAAGACAGTGGTTTCACCAATATATTTGTCAAAGGACAAACTTCCAACAGAATTGTCGTTTCTCCCTGATATTCTTTGGGCTACTGGTCCCAATGATGTAGGTCTTTTGGAAATACCGCCATATGTTGTAACGTTGAAAGCCAATGTTAAAATGCCGCGCATTCCCCAATACAAGATCTCTAATGAAGGTGAAAAAGCGTTGCTAGCGATCATTTATGATTTGATTGAGAAAAATGTAATTGAAGAGACAAGAGGTAATGTTTGCAATAGTCCTGTTTTACCTGTCTTGAAGCGTACTGACTCTTCTCAGCCACCTGTTTACAGGTTTGTGATTGATCTTAGAGAGGTAAACAAGATAGTTGTGCCACAGTTTCCAGTCGTTCCCGATATCACTGCTTTACTGACAATGATTCCAGCCTCAGCCACTTGGTTCTCGGTGATTGACTTGAAGAATGCTTTCTTCAGCATCCCTATTGCCGTAGAGAGCAGGGATATTTTTGGATTCTGTTTAGGAGGCCGAAGCTTCCGATTTCAGAGAGCTCCTCAAGGTTTTTGTGAAAGTCCTTCTATCTATAGTCAGGCTCTGAAGTCTCAGCTTGACACTCTTGTGTTACCTGATGGCGCTACCCTTCTACAGTACGTCGATGATTTGTTAGTTGCTGCAGATACTAAGGAGATTTGTAAAGAAGCCACTTTGTCATTGTTGCGTCATTTGTCTGATTTACACCACAAAGTGTCTCTTTCCAAGTTACAGTATTGTCGACAAGAAGTGACCTATTTAGGTCACCTCTTATCAAAAGAGGGAAGAAGATTGACCCCAGAAAGAATTCAGGCAATTGCAAAATTAAGTGTGCCAATGACACAGAGAGAAGTGCGTGCTTTCTTAGGTATTACATCCTATTGCAGACAATGGATACCGAATTTTTCATTGATGGCTAAACCTTTGGTAGCATTGACCTATAAAGACACGCCGAATCCCCTTCCTTGGTCCGAAGATTGTCAGAAAAGTTTTTCCGAATTGCGTGATGCATTGTGTTCGGCTCCTGTGTTGGGTACCCCCGACTACAGCAAGCCCTTTACGCTGTATGTCCATGAGAGAGAAGGATGTGCATTATCAGTGTTAACACAGTCTTTTGGGGACAAGCAACGTCCATGTGCATATTTCTCGTCGATTTTGGACCCGGTAGCTAGAGCGTTGCCGAGTTGTTTGAGAGCCACAGCGGCAGCAGCTGTTTCTATTCGACAGTCTGCTGGTTTGGTGATGAATAATACGCTGGTCGTGATGGTCCCACATGCAGTGGATATTTTGTTAAACAGGACCAAGACACAGCACTTAACTAGTGCTCGATTGTCAGGTTACGAGTTGACACTTTTAGCGAGCCATGTGCACATAAGAAAATGCAACACGCTGAACCCAGCTACATTGTTGCCAATTATAACAAAGACAGATGTTCCGGAACAGCATGATTGCTTTCTTAGGACAGAAGAAGAAACGAAAGGGAGAGTAGATCTTAGGGACACTCCTCTTGTAAAGTGTGATGGTACCTTATGGGTGGATGGGTCATGCTTCAAGCTTCCGAATGGTGATACGACTGCGGCATATGCTGTCACGACTTTACATACGATTGTTGAAACTGCACGTATCCCACATAATTCAGCTCAAGCAGCAGAGTTGACTGCACTTATGAGAGCGTGTGTATTATCAAAAGGAATGAAAGTGACCATATATACCGATAGCCAGTATGCGTTTGGTGTGGCCCATAGTTTTGGACACTTGTGGAAGGAACGTGGGTTCCTCACGTCTCACGGTACGAAAATACAGCATGGTCAATTGGTGAATGAGCTCCTGGAGTCACTTACTTTGCCATTGCAAGTCGCGATTGTGAAATGCAGTGCACATAAGAAGATCACTGACGACGTTGGTCGCGGTAATATGTTTGCTGATGAAGTTGCGAAAGAAACAGCAAGAGATGTGGTGAGTCGAATGTATGTTGCGGGCCCTGCAAGATGGATTGGTGACGTTGGAATGTGTGAAGATACGATAGAGAGTGTGAAGTCCATCCAAGCTGAAGCTACGGAGAAGGAATTAAGTACATGGAGAGAGAGTACGGGTAAATTGGATGCAAATGGTTGTTGGGTTGAATTGTCGGAGCATCAGCGATGGTTGTTACCCGATACATATGTGCTTGCAGTGGTTACAATGGCACATGGGATGGCCCACATCAGTGTGAAAGGAATCTGTAAGTTATTGGCTCCAGCGTGGCAAAATGCTGGAATTCCCAAATGTGCAGAGAATGTGGTCAAAAATTGTATGGTTTGTTTGAAATACAATCCTGGTAAGGGAACCCCAACTCCAGCTGGTCATTTTGCGCCTCCAACGTATCCGTTCGAGGTTTTGCAGCTAGATTTCATCCACATGGAGAGGTGCAACAATTTGAAATACGTACTCATTGTTGTTTGTGCCTTTTCAAGATGGGTAGAGGCATATCCTCTGAAAGATAATACTGCCTTGTCCACAGCGAAAGCCCTTCTCAAAGAGTTCTTCCCTAGGTTTGGTTTGCCGAGAATGGTGTGGAGTGATAATGGGGGTGAATTTGTGGGTCAAGTGATGAAACGAGTGTGTGAAGGTTTAGGAATCCGGCAGAAATTTCACGCTGCAAATCATCCCCAATCAGCTGGATTAGTTGAGTGCTATAATGGCACTCTTAAACTAAAACTGGCCAAGATACAAGCAAGCTCTGGCCTTAAATGGCCTGATGCGTTGCCATTAGCACTGTTGTCAACTAGGATGACCGTACATTCCCGAGTAGGACTTAGTCCTCATGAGATAGTGTTTGGTCGCCCGGCTAACATATGGGGAGTGCCGAGGCCAACGAAATTCAGCGAGATTGAACACCCTGTACTGCTTGATTACTTGCATGATTTGACGGCTAAATTGCGTGTTTTACACCAACAGGTTCATAATACACTGCCTCAGGCTTCTAAAGATCCAGGGCATGCAATCAATCCCGGATCGTGGGTGTTAATCAAGAACTTTCAGCGGACAAAGAACGATCAGCCCCGCTGGATTGGCCCCTATTTGGTGATTTTGTCCACAAGATCTGCAGTGCGAGTACAAGGGAAGAAAAACTGGATCCACGGCGTACACTGTAAGAGGGTCCCTTTGCCTCTACCATATGACCGGTGGGTCCAGGAGGGAATTGCTGACTCGGAAACTGAAACAGTGCCTCGTTTTCTGCCTTTTAGTGACGCACGCGTCACAGGGACAAATTCTGAGCGAGAAAGTGACGATCTTCTCCAAAGAGCAATACCATCACCACTTCGATTGGACACTACTGAGCCTGAACTTTTGTTTTGCGACCAGACATTGCCTGGAAAAAGCCGTTATAACTTGCGACCGAGAGTCATGGACAAATAAAATGAAATTTTGGTCCTCCCATCCGAAAACCTGTTTTTGAACCACCATCCGGGTTCAGCTGTAGGGTCGTGGTGAAAAGACTTGAGGGTGTAGCCTGCGGACACAAGGTCTACGGGTCTGGTTTGTTCTAGGGCGTTCCCTGGGACATTCAGAAACACTCTCAAGTGAAGAAAACCAACCGCCGCGAACAGCACGTTAGAGGATGGAGCCTTTTCAGATGGAGAGACCTGTTGAAAGAATAAGTTTCAAGAGGAAAATATGTGCAACCATGAGCAGAAAATGTTTTCTAATTATGTGTCTTTGTATTTTACTTAGGGGCCGATTCCGATCTCGGTCGGAGGCGCACCCAATACCATTCGGTCGGGAAAAAAGCCATGCGAAAGCCTGTTTCCCGACCGATCCGTACAGCACACCGAACGAGCAAGTACGATGCGCACAACAGCAAAAATTCCGGCCGAGCCGTACTCACCCAAACCAGGTCCTGTTCTCCGACCGAGGCGAATCCGGAAACGCCGAATCGAGTCGCACGGAAGGAAAAATGCAGCCCCGTCCGGCCGGACAAGTACGATGCGCTTCCCGTACGCGCCGAACCCGTCGCTACGCACGGCACGTCAAAGCATCCGGGAGAGGCGCACATAAGCTCCGAATCGCGCCACAACACGATCCACGGCTACGAGATGAACACGGCACCGATGAGGACGACGCAAAGCGACGAGGACGAAGCGAAGCGACGAGGACGACGCGAAGCAACGAGAAGGACGAACGACACGAACCAACCATGAATCCCTTCGTCCCGATCATACCAATATTCTACATCTACTACCGGAACAGGCACGGACGCGTACGGCGCAGAAGGTAAGCCAGACACCAACCACAAAACACATACAACACGTACACGACACATCACACACATACACGGGGAATCTGAATATACTTACACCAGCAACAGCAGCACCATAGGGGCGGGATGCCCATCACCAATGCCACATATGCACACAGGGGCCTGAATGCGCACCACCACCCCAACCCAGGGGAGGCTGGATGCCTACCACTACTACCACCCTTAGCCAGGGGGCAGGATGCCTACCACTACTACCACCCTTAGCCAGGGGGGCTGGATGCCCACCACTACTACCACCCTCACCCAGGGGGGCAGGATGCCTACCACTACTACCACCCTCACCCAGGGGGGCAGGATGCCCACCACTACTACCACCCTCACCCAGGGGGGCAGGATGCCTACCACTACTACCACCCTTAGCCAGGGGGGCTGGATGCCTACCACTACTACCACCCCAACCCAGGGGGGCTGGATGCCTACCACTACTACCACCCTTAGCCAGGGGGCAGGATGCCCACCACTACTACCACCCTCACCCAGGGGGCTGGATGCCCACCACTACTACCACCCTCACCCAGGGGGGCAGGATGCCTACCACTACTACCACCCTCACCCAGGGGGGCAGGATGCCCACCACTACTACCACCCTCACCCAGGGGGGCAGGATCCCTACCACTACTACCACCCTTAGCCAGGGGGCTGGATGCCTACCACTACTACCACCCCAACCCAGGGGGGCTGGATGCCTACCACTACTACCACCCTTAGCCAGGGGGCAGGATGCCCACCACTACTACCACCCTCACCCACGGGGGCAGGATGCCTACCACTACTACCACCCTCACCCAGGGGGGCAGGATGCCCACCACTACTACCACCCTCACCCAGGGGGCAGGATGCCTACCACTACTACCACCCTTAGCCAGGGGGCAGGATGCCCACCACTACTACCACCCTCACCCAGGGGGGCTGGATGCCCACCACTACTACCACCCTCACCCAGGGGGGCTGGATGCCTACCACTACTACCACCCTTAGCCAGGGGGGCTGGATGCCTACCACTACTACCACCCCAACCCAGGGGGGGCTGGATGCCTACCACTACTACCACCCTTAGCCAGGGGGGCAGGATGCCCACCACTACTACCACCCTCACCCACGGGGGGCAGGATGCCTACCACTACTACCACCCTCACCCACGGGGGGCAGGATGCCCACCACTACTACCACCCTCACCCAGGGGGGGCAGGATGCCTACCACTACTACCACCCTCACCCAGGGGGGGCAGGATGCCTACCACTACTACCACCCTTAGCCAGGGGGGCTGGATGCCTACCACTACTACCACCCCCACTCATAGGATGGACAATGCATGACACAACAAGCACACCACAACCTAGGGAATGCAAGATTAAGACATCCCCCCACCACCATGACAAGCGTGTGTAGGCTGTGTCAAATGCCTACAACACCGAACATGACTTTCAACATACAATGTGACCCCCTAGCACATGTGCCACACATATATGTGTGTGGCACCCACAATGCTAAGCAGCCCATGACCATTGTGGCAATGGGGCCTAAACCCCCATCATCACAGTGACCAAAAGGTAAGTGTGGGGTCCATAGCCGAAGCACATTTTGACCATTGTGGCAATGGGGTCTAAACCCCCATCATCACAGTGACCAAAAGGTAAGTGTGGGGTCCATAGCCGAAGCACATTTTGACCATTGTGGCAATGGGGTCCAAACCCCCATCATCACAGTGACCAAAAGGCAAGTGTGGGGTCCATAGCCGAAGCACATTTTGACCATTGTGGCAATGGGGTCTAAACCCCCACCATCACAGTGACCAAAAGGCAAGTGTGGGGTCCATAGCTGAAGCACATTTTGACCATTGTGGCAATGGGGTCTAAACCCCCATCATCACAGTGACCAAAAGGCAAGTGTGGGGTCCATAGCTGAAGCACATTTTGACCATTGTGGCAATGGGGTCTACACCCTCATCATCACAGTGACCAAAAGGTAATTGTTGACAAAGAAAGAGCTGCAACTGCCAAACTGCATGGATCATTCCTGGTCACAGAACCAAAAACTCATCTGTGGCAAAGTAGTGTATGTGTCCCATTGCAACATAAATTGGGGGAGCCAAATACTGCAGTGCAAATGAAACATTCCTTTGGCCATGTGCAGACAAACAACACCCATGGGGGCTGAGACCGTCAACAGTCATCAATGACACAATGACAGAAGTGACCATCAGAATGCAGAACCACATATTTGCACCAATGGGCACACAAATGCAGATACCCTGTGGAGACAGCAGATGTGAGGTGAACAGATACCATACCATGGCAGCAATGGGACACACAAACCATGATCACTGTGCTGACCGATGACCTAGGAGTCCCAGGGACAGCAGGGGAAACACACCAAACAACATACAGCCAATGGCACACCCAAGATATGCCAATGCAGTGGTGCAGATGCACAAACACAAACAGGCAGACCAACACTGTCATCATACACAGCAGGTGAGGGGTGGGGGTGCCAGTGTCCCCAGGCAACCACACAACACATGAGGAGAGCTGAATACCAATCATACAGATGTGCATACACTGCCACACTAAGGTAACTCATGGATCCAAATCCCCTATGTGGGCAAGCAGGCATTGTCAGGTGAGAGGGAGCACAAAACACACATGTCACACAGGCACGTAGGAACAACAACTGACACAGCAAGTCACAGACACACCACAGCACCACCCCCAGGGCCCCCACAATGTGGTGACCCTGGGCTGAATAAAAATACCACTGTGATGACAAAGCTAAATGTCGTTCACACTGTGAACCACAGTCAGGTGTCCTGAGCAACAAACTACCATCACACCTACACAAGCACAAATCAATCAGCATGGCCAGTAAGCCAAGGCCAACATGGAGGCAGGGGCCTAGCCGGGCAACAACTCTCATCTGCACACACTCAACACCACACCCCTCGACCTCTGACAATGTGCAGCAGTGAAGTACACATGCACTGGTGACATTGCACATGCACCCATGACTATTCCAGGGTGGTGGGTGGGAACCAAGGTGTAGAAACACATCACACATGGACACTCAACAAGACTCCTGAATGTCTGACACACTGCACACTACGCTGTACATGGACATGACGGCAATACCACACCGACCAATGGGATCCCAGCCACAGTCACACACCAATGAAGAAGCCAAGGTCACCCACAAAGAACACACATAGACAACAACCAACATTGCAGCCCGGACCCTGAGGAGTGCCAGCAGTCACACACACAACGTGTCACAATCACTGAAAGATAACACAAACTGGAAATCACATGACAGGGGCAAACAACAAGTGCCAAGGGGAAACCTGACTGTGACCCATCTGCGTCTGCACACAAACTCAGCCCTGACAGCAAACACACCTATGGGTGACACCCTGATGACCAGTAATGTGCCATGCACCCACATCACAGAGAACACAGGGAGAAGACTTTGGGGGAACATAGCTCAAGTCAGCAAGCATCACAAACAGGTACAACACTAGGGATCACAGCATGCGCAGATGAATGGAAGTGAACACACAGACATGCACATACAACACACACCTTGGGCGCAGGCAATGTCACACGTGTACACACTGCCATGAGGGGACTCCACTCCTGTGTGAGGAAAGCTGTGCCATATGTTGCCTCAGTAGGGCCCCATCATGTCAGCTGAGCACTTGGTCACACAATCAACAATTAGCACAAAATGAGGGCTCCCATCACATCAGCCTGGTCATGGATGTGCCAACGGAATCATCAGCACAGATCCAACACACTTGTATAGCAATGTTGCACTGACTACACGGATGAGTCCCTCCCCATTGATGCCCAAACCTGCATGTCCACTGGAGATGGCAACACGGTCAGGGAAGCAGACAAATGCAACGATGGCAGGCACAACAGATGTGCAGGGGTGGAAGCCACAGATATGAAATTGCCAATGTAAGTAGGAAACCCATTGCCAAATACTGAACACATGACACCCTCAGATGCTGCTATTGATGACATGGATACACCACATGATAGGACACATTCCCCCTGGACCACATGGGTTCCTGCACAGTAACACTTCATAATCATGAGACCAGATATCACCATCACTGCAGCAAGGGCATGGTTAGCAGCACCAACAACATGTACATCTGAAGCATGAGCACTAGAGAAAAGAAAGTTGCTTTATTCAGCATATGTGTCGTTTGATAACGACGTCCAGAAAAAATTAGAGCAAAGGCCAATGGCCAGTCCATTGTCAAAGTTCAAACAGGGTGACACTGGCAGATGTCACCCTACGCATGCCTGCACAAAACCAGGGACAATCCACTAGGAGGGGCAACCGGGGGGCAGGCCAGGCACCGCAGGGACAGGATCAGGGCTCACCAGGGGGAGTCAGGGAAGGGGTGGTGGGTGCTGGAGAGCCACTGACAACTGCAGTGGAGGTGTCTGACATGGTGTGTGCCGGCACAACTGGGGGGCATGACTCAGATGTCGTGGGTGCCGGCACAACTGCAGTGGACCCTGCAGATGGGGTGGACAGGTCCGCCACTGCAGTGCCCAAGTCAGACAGGGTGGTAGTGGACTCCACTGCAGTGCCTACCTCCAGGGGAGGAGAATGGGGAACAGGCAAGGTGGGTTGGACAGAGGGGAGGACACCCTCACCACATCAGTGGCACAGACAAGCGCAGCGGGGGTGTGGTGCTGGGAGAGCAAGTGGCAGGGGGAGAAGGCCGGATCCTCTTGGGGATGGTATATCTGTGGGTGGGGGAACCTGGGGCAGGGTGTGGTGGGGGCACCTGTGCAGTGGGGGCCTGAGGGATGGAGGACGGAGACCTTGTGCCTGAGCTGCAGGGCGGTGGCGGGGTCTTGCTCTTACCACTCCAGGGGGACTTGCGGGTGGGGGCCTCAGTCCGTCTGCGCCTGGGGGAGGGTGTCCGGGGGCGAGGGGCACTCTGCTCCGTGTGGGTGGGCTTCCTCTTCCCCCGGGATGCTGGAGCAGCTTCATTGGTGGGGAAGAGGCCGAGGTCACAGAGGAAGAGCTGCTGTGACTTTGGGGTTGCATGTGAGGCAAGGGAGGGTGCTTTGGAGGGAGAGGGAACTGAGGACTGCGCAGTGCATGTGGATGCGTGTGTGTGTTCCAGGGCCCCATCCCCTGTGAGTCTGGCTTCAGTCCCCTGAATGTGCGTGCGTGTGCGTTTTGTCATTGGCGTGTGTGTCAGTGTGCTGGATGTGTGTGTGCTGGTGTGTGCCTGTGCCGGTGTGTGTGTGCTTGGGACGGGTAAGGTGCTGGGGAGTGTGGATGGAGCAGAGGCAGGAGGGGTGAGGGACCGTTTGAGGAGGGACACTGCTGCCGTCAGGGAGGAGTCCATGGACCTATTGCCCCTCTGTAGGTCAGACATGCCCGATGAGATGCCCTCCATGAACGACACCAGCTGAGTCAACAGCGCGGTGTGCGCATGGAGGACACTCAGCATGGCTGTCTGCCCTACATGGAGCTGGCGAAGGAGGTACACAGACTCCTCACTCAGGGCAGCAGGGGACACAGGGGCAGGGGGTGCGGTGCCTGGCCCAAAGGAAACACGCTCCCGGACATGGGAGCCTCCACGGACCTGGGGAATGGGAGCCGATGGGAGGGCGGTGGTGGTGCTGGTGGTGGCGGGGACAGCAACACTAGCTGGGGTGTGGTGGCTGCTGACACCCGCCTCCACAAGGGAGTTATCCTCCGAGTTGCTCTGGTCCTCAGCTGAGGTGGATGCTGCTGAGGACTCCTCGGTGTGGCTCCCCTCACCCTCCGTGCCACTGGGTCCCTCCGACCACTCCTCGGCTGCTGACCCAGTCTGGCTCTCTGGCTCCTCCTGGTCCGTGGAGCTGTCCCCTTCCGTGACCGTGGATGTATCTGCAAACAATGGGGATACAGACAGACATCAGTCACCTGCACATAACGCACACACCACTGTGAGCACAGCACATCACAGAGCAAGCCCTGGCATCATCAGTTGTACATTGCTAAAAGTGCCCTAACTGAACAGGAGAAGTCAATTGTCAGTCTGATGCCAAGCATGGCACTCACATCCCACATGGCCTTGCACCCATCTGTCTGGTGTCTGTTGGATTGCAACACCCCAGTGTTGACACATGCACCAAGTACACAGTAGTTGGACAGTGCAGAGGACACGGTGTGGACACATCACAGCTCTTGCCACTGAGTCAGTACAGGTTTCCGGATGAAAGGGATGCCCAGAGTCAAATAGGAAATGCATGTGATGCATACCAGCGACAGACACCATGATGCACCCATGTCCTGATAGCCAGCGCCACTATGGTGTGCATGTAGCACATGTCACTCCCCTGCAGGCTCACCAATCAGTAGACACATGCCATGGCGGAGGCATGACTGCAAAGTCATACATCACTGTCTCAGTGATGTATGACTTTGCAGCCAGACAACAACACTCTGCACTGTGTCACAATAGTAGGTCATGGGGAATGCAAGTCCTGGAGCTGCACAAGTGCACATGTACATCCCCCCACAACACATCCTCTTAACCCTCATCTGTCCAGGTCATACCTATTGGACATATGGTAGACCTGTGACACTACCCTCTGAACCTGAGCCCCTCACACTCTGCTGTGCATGGGGAACAGCTGCCTGAACTTCACATTTACATGCCCCAGTCTGCATGGGCAGCTGATCAGACACCTATGTGTCACACAAGTATCGTCTCCTATGGTCACATCTCCAGTGGCATGCTGAGCCCCTACCAAGAAACTCCACAGCAGTCCTGGCGACTAATCTACAGCACACTGACACAGAGGCAGACACCTGAGGGGTCAAATCACTGTGCACAATGTGTCCGCTGATACACGGGAGTGGGAGTACAGAGTGTATTGTATGGCCTGGAGTAGGCATGACTGTCCAGCCCCACATGAATGAGGGATGAGCCCTGGACTGTAGGCAGCTGGCTAAGTATGTGTGACACACGTCATATACATACTCCTGGGGCCCAAACATTGTTCCCACCCGCAGCATGGGTGTGTGCCAGATACCCCAGCCACATGTGGTGGATCAGCTCAGCAATTGGACCACAGATCAAAGTAACATGCTGAATACATGTCAGAATACAGGCATTGTGTAAGCAATGGACCCACCCATGATGCCCACCACAGAGTCAGGGAAACAGATGCTGTCTCCCACCTTGAGTCAAGCAAACTGCAAGGACACAGTCCTAAGTGACAGAATTCCCTGCATGTAAGGGCCACACCTGGGTATCAGATGAGGAGTGGGCAGTGCACAATAGAGGGACATGGCTCCTGGACAACATGACTGCTGTACTGTGGCAGTTTAACCAGGCCCGAGGAGGGCACATAGCATGTTAGACAGAGTACACAGTGCAGTCTTTGACTCACCCCTCCTTGCTGCTCTCTGGCCTTCAGCTGCCCATCCAGGTCTGGAAAGACCACCGCCAGGATCCTGAGCATGTGGGGGTCAGGGTCCGTGTTCCGCCCCTCCTGCGAGGAGGCGACAGCTTCAGCTGGACCCGTGCAATCCTCCGGGTCCAGCCCTGAAGGTCCTGCCACCTCTTTTGGCAGTTGCGGATCCGGCGCTTGTAGACCCCCACGGACCGGACAGCCCGGACGATGTCCTTCCATATCTCATGCTTCCGATGGGCAGAAGCCTGTCAGGATGACAAAGTGATAAGGCCATTACTACACATGCAACATATCCGTGCATGACACAGTTGCATATACATGTCGCAATCACAGGGGCACATGGTGTACACAGGCAGTGCACGGCTGCCCATGGACAGTTTTCCAGAAGTCACTACATGGTATCATTGCATGGGGAGTAAAACCCTGTTCAGAAGCACTGTCACTGCACCATACCTGTCCAGTGCAAGTCACTACACACTATGGGGGTGACAACTACTCAGTGAGCCTGCTAGCCAGTGGCGTGCTGACTCTCAGCCTTGCTAGTCAGACAAAATGCACATTCAGAAAGGCAGTGCACAGAACACTCACCTGCTCCCCTGGTGTCCCATACAGCTTGCTGTACTGTGGAAGTAGGCTGTCCAGCAGGGCCTGGTTCTCCTCAAGGCTGAAGGCTGGGGCTCTCTCCACAGTACGTGCCATTGCAGGGTCCAGAGGGGCAGAGACAGCAGCAGTGCAGTGGCAGATGTCGTCCTGGAGCATGTAGTGCAGGCAAGTGGGCTCTCAGGGGAACAGGCAGCAATATATATGTGCTGGAGAGGCAGATACTGTCCCTTGTGTCCAAAGTGATAGGTCCAAGTCGTTTGCATCTTCTGAATCTGGCCAATCCATGGAATAGCAGCACCAAAACACGCCCACAGCATCCTTCAAAACTTCAACTTCATGACATACATGATTTTGCAACATTGTTGTGGGTGACCAACTGATTTTCCAGCAACCGACTCGTTCGAAATTCGAAAACGCGTCCGTTGCCAGGCAAGCCCATTGTCAATGGGTGCGCACCGATCGGTCCATTGCGGTACAACGCGCATAGGGGTACAACGCGTACCCGCACACATTGAAAGCAATGGGCCGGCCGGAGGCACCGATCGGTCCATTGCAGTTCAACGCGCACAGGGGTACAACGCGTACCCGCACACATTGAAAGCAATGGGCCGGCCGGAGGCACCGATCGGTCCATTGCAGTTCAACGCGCACAGGGGTACAACGCGTACCCGCACACATTGAAAGCAATGGGCCGGCCGGAGGCACCGATCGGTCCATTGCAGTTCAACGCGCACAGGGGTACAACGCGTACCCGCACACATTGAAAGCAATGGGCCGGCCGGAGGCACCGATCGGTCCATTGCAGTTCAACGCGCACAGGGGTACAACGCGTACCCGCACACATTGAAAGCAATGGGCCGGCCGGAGGCACCGATCGGTCCATTGCAGTTCAACGCGCACAGGGGTACAACGCGTACCCGCACACATTGAAAGCAATGGGCCGGCCGGAGGCACCGATCGGTCCATTGCAGTTCAACGCGCACAGGGGTACAACGCGTACCCGCACACATTGAAAGCAATGGGCCGGCCGGAGGCACCGATCGGTCCATTGCAGTTCAACGCGCACAGGGGTACAACGCGTACCCGCACACATTGAAAGCAATGGGCCGGCCGGAGGCACCGATCGGTCCATTGCAGTTCAACGCGCACAGGGGTACAACGCGTACCCGCACACATTGAAAGCAATGGGCCGGCCGGAGGCACCGATCGGTCCATTGCAGTTCAACGCGCACAGGGGTACAACGCGTACCCGCACACATTGAAAGCAATGGGCCGGCCGGAGGCACCGATCGGTCCATTGCAGTTCAACGCGCACAGGGGTACAACGCGTACCCGCACACATTGAAAGCAATGGGCCGGCCGGAGGCACCGATCGGTCCATTGCAGTTCAATGCGCACAGGGGTACAACGCGTACCCGCACACATTGAAAGCAATGGGCCGGCCGGAGGCACCGATCGGTCCATTGCAGTTCAACGCGCACAGGGGTACAACGCGTACCCGCACACATTGAAAGCAATGGGCCGGCCGGAGGCACCGATCGGTCCATTGCGGTTCAACGCATCACTGTACATGTGACTGGCATAGGTCAGCATGCCTGTCTCAGATGGACATATGCCAGCCACAGATAGCTCCCAGGGAGTGAGGGGCACACCTACATCACGACAGCCTGTCCAAACCTTATCATAAGGCATGTAAGGCTGCATTTCCTATTGTGTGTATGTTGGTGTACATGTTGTCCTGTGGGTGTCACCTGTGGGCAGCCACCCCCAGGCTGTGCACGTGTTCATGGGGACAGGATCCTGGGTGTTACGTGTACGTGACCACTGTGATGTGCAACTGTTCATATCTGTGCATGTGTCATGGTCACATTTCACAGTGGTGTTTGTGTATGTCATGTCACATACCCCGTGAGTCCCATGTGGGACGGTATGTTTGAGCCAGGGTGTCCCAGTGGCACAATAGTGATGGCCCTCCACAGTCTTTGTGCATGTAGTGTTTACAATGTCTCTGATTTCATGTGCACAATGGGAGGCAGTCTCCACATCCACGTTGTGTGTGCATGGACTCTGATGTTGTGCGTGTGTGTCACAGACGTCCATGTCTGTCCTGCCATGGCAAGTGTGGCCACTACCTGTGGGGGTCATGTTTGTTTTGCTGTGGTGTACACATGATACTCCAGGTGATGCCAGTGTCCATGTGGCATTACAGGGTCCCTGGGAATGTGCCTGTCGTTGAGCTGTGGTGCCTGGGGCACATCTGTCCTCACATGTCACTGTGGGGGTGACTGTGACACAGCATCATGATATCCAATGGGCCAACCTGGGACAAATTGATGCCACCTGTAGGACCGTGTTGACAGATGTTGGCCATGTATGTACCATACATGTCGTTCCGGTACTGCACACTTCATGTAGTTGTGCCTCATGATGATGTATGTTGGGATCTTGAGTGTGTTCAATGCCGCATATGTGGGGTGACTGACGATCTTGCTTACTTCTCCTCTGCACTGCAGGGCTCCTGCTGTCCATCGGCCATTCCCAGACCTGGCAACGATGGTGGAACGGGACAGCATCCGACGGTACCGCTTCACCAGGCAGCTGATTGAGGATTTGGCAGTGCAGTTGTCCCCACATTTGCAGCCTGGCCGGCCGTATCCTACAGCGCTGACCCCCAAGGTGAAGGTGATGGCAGCCCTACACTTCTTTGCCACCGGTACCTTCCAACATACTGTGGCGTCTGCTGGTGGGATGTCACAGACCATGTTCAGCCGTGTGCTCCGCGATGTTTTGGCGGCAATGTTGCTCTTCCTGAACCGGTACATCTATTTCCCTAGACTGCGACGACTCACTGACGTGAAGAGTGACTTTTATGCCCTGGGGAGGATGCCGCATGTCATTGGCTCCATTGATGGGACACATGTGGCTTTGGTACCACCACAGGCCCAGGAGCAGGCCTACCGTAACCGCAAGCACTACCACTCGGTCAATGCACTGGTGGTGTGTCTTGCAGACATGACCATCACACACGTGTGTGCCCGTTTCCCTGGTTCAGCACACGATGCCTTTGTGATGAGGAGTAGTCGCATCCCCAGGATGATGGCACAGATGCAGAACCAGCGTGCCTGGCTTGTCGGTGTGTACTGACTTTGTGCCATTGTGTGTGATCTGATCTGTAGTATTCCGCCCACTTTTCCAAGTCAGCTGATGTGCACTTGTCTGTCCGTAGGTGACTCGGGATACCCCAACATGCCGTGGTTGCTGACACCCCTCAGGAACCCTGTGACACCTGCCCAGATGCGCTACAATGAGGCACATGGTCGGACCAGGAGAGTGATTGAGCGGACCTTTGGTCTCCTGAAGAGCCGCTTCCGCTGCCTGGACAAGACCGGAGGGTCCCTCCCATATGCCCCTGCGAAAGTGTGCAAGATTATCATCGTCTGCTGCATGCTACACAACCTGGCAGTGCGGAAGGAGTTGCCTCTCATCCAGGATGACGATGACCAACATCCGCCACCTGTGGAGGATCCTGGCCTGGACCACGATGCCAGTGACGATGATGATGATGATGATGGTGATGGTGATGTCCGCACACAGCTCATCACCAACTTCTTTAGCTGAATGTGAGTATCCTGAGGTGTCATGTGAATGATGTGAGTTGGCATGATGTGTGGGTGGTGCTCTGGTGCTGTTGGAGTGTGTCCATGGGCTACTTGACAGGATGTGTGTTGCGATGTGTGGTGACAGGTGGGCTGTACTCCCCAACAGTGTTGACATGCTAACTTGGTTCTGGGTGGGTATCTTGTAACATGTATTGTGCATGAGTTTTGCTGTTCTGTCCTGTACTGCATTGCTTTTGACTGTGTGTCATTTCTGTCCTTCACAGGGTACTTTCAGATTCGTTTGGTCAACTGTGTCCACCGACGACGTGATTGCACATCCAGGCTGGTAGCTGTTGTGTCCCTACAGGTGATGTGCGCCACACCCATGGACTTCCTTCCGTCTACAGTTGTTGACTGTGTGCCCGCTACCAGGTGGGGTTACCTTGCATCTGTAGTGGTTACGGCATGTTGCTACTGTGTAATAAACCTGTGCTTCACTTAGTGATGTGCGTTGTCTGTGGTCACACATTTGACTGCCATTTGCTTACTGCACCTGTGGGCTACTTGACTACAACTGGGAATGGGTGTGGTGTCTGTGCATTGCACCGTCTTCCCTGGCAACATCAGTGTAGGCAATGAGTCAGATGGCCTAGGTGTGTATGTGTTGTGTACCCCTGGTGGTGTGTCTCCCTCATATGTGTCACGTTGCCTGTACTCACATGCCTGTGTTGTCCTTGCTGTTGCAGTTCGCATACACAGTGTAATTTTGCAGTTCATCATCCCCATAACAGCACCCACGTTGGAATCACGACAGAGGCAAGTATGGTGTATTAGTGTGTTTATTGTGATACATCTGTGTTAATAGTGCATAGGATGGGTTGTGCTGTACATGAATCTTGCAATCCCAAGTTCCTAGGTGAATTGAAAGTCCAGGTAGACAGGATCCCCAGTATCGGGGCCACAGTTGTCTGACACATTGTTCCAACTTGTACTCCCCATGCAATGTGTGGGAGTAGTGTTGCCGTCAACAGGGTGAACAGTCTGTGCACAAAGGCGAAAATCCAGAACAGGTTCAGGCTTCCTGGGAGTTGCGCTTGGCCATCAGCCTCTCACTTTCCCCTCCTCGGACGACCCCTCTTCTTGGGGGGGGCCCTCAAGTGCAGGCTGCTGCGGTGCAGGGGACTCTCCGCCAGAGTCCTCCTCCCTCCCTGTGGCAGTTGCAGTTTGTTCGGTACCAGATGTTGTTGGCACACAGGGAGGTGTGGACTGGTTGCTGTTCATCTGGCGGAGGCATTGTAAAATGTCCCTGTGCACCGCCGTCATCTCATGTAGTACATCCCACTTGGACTCCACGCGGGACATGTGGGAGTCCACACGTGACATGTGTGACTCCACGTGGGACATGTGGGAGTCCAAGCGGGCATGATGGGCAGCCTGCTGCTGTTTGATGTCTCTGAGGAGCCCCACTACCTGGCTGAGCTCTCCGGTGCTGGACTGGTACGCATCAGCTATGCGTACCAGTTGTGGGTCTTCATGCACACCAGCAACGTCTGCAAGCAGCGACCTCTGTCTCCCACCCCTCCCACCACCCCTGCTGACATGTGCAGTGTGTGCAGTTGCACGCACAGATAACCCTGGTCCACCTTGGGGGTTGGTGGTGGTGGTGGTGGTGTCCATGGCCCCAGGTTGGTCCAGGGTCACTGCGCTGGTGTTGCTCCTTATTCTGTCCATGTCGGCAGGGATGGTATTCGTGGTGACAGTCGTTGGAGGGGTGGGTGCAGGGGGTGCAGCTGGTGGACCTGCTGGTGCTGCAGCTGGTGGTCCTGCTGGTGCAGCATGTTGACTTGCACCGGATGTGCCAGGTTGTTCATCGTCCGAGGAGGACAGAGGCTGTACGACGCCAGTGAGCTCGGCATCCTCTTGAGCCTGGGACTGGGACTCCTCAGCGTCTGCTGCTGTGTCCCTATCATCACCTGTTTTTGGGAGACACAAACAATGTATGTCATGTTTCTGCAGGCATCAGTGGTTGACACACCTGACAGTTGTGACTGTGCCTCGGGGTGCGGGCCTGTACATTGTATTGTCCTAAGTCGTCACAGTCAGGGGTTGATATTGGTGTGGCACATTGTCCTGCATTATTTGGGCATTTCTATGTATTCTCTGGGGTGTGAACATGGTCTGCATTGCTTGTGTTTGGTTGACAGCCAGACCTCCTTCCCACCCACCCACCCAGCCAGTCAGTTATCCCACCATGGAACGTGCTTGCATTGCAGGGAGTGTAAGTTGTCTCTCAGGATGTCAGTCAGTGGTGTCCTGCTGTTTGTTGGTGCACAGTTGCCAGCAGGGCCTTGTGCTCCCCACAGCAGTAGCCAGTGTCAGCCATCTTGTGAGTCCTTCTCCACTCCCTGTGATGTGAGCATGGTTCAGGGTGGTGTTGATGGGACAGTTGTGGGGGTGAGCTATGTCTGTGACTACGACTCCCATCATGCCATTGCCTCCACCCCACTTGCCAGCATTCCCATACTTACTTGCTTTTGTGTGGAGTTCAGTGGGTGTGGGTGTGAGGGCAATGGCAAGATGGCTGACAGTGGTGTCCTGCTGTTGGTTGCTGTGCAGTACCCAGCATGCCCTTGTGCTCCCCACGACACAGCAACAGTGTCAGACATCTTTGATGGGCCTTTCCACTCTCTGTGGGATGTGCATGCGGGAGTGTGAGCTTGCTGGGCCATGTGGTGGGGGATGTAGGGCTGTGAGTACGACTCCCATCATGCTATTGCCTCCTCCCCCTTCCCAACATGCCCATGCTTCCTTCCTTTTGACTCTGCTTCCCTGTGGGTTGGGCTGGCTGTGCTGACAGGATGGCTGGGAGTGTTGTCCTGGCAGTTGTTTGGCTAAGAGTCCCAAGAGTGTCCCTGTGCTTCACACAACATAACCCAGGGTGGTGGTGCTTTGTGGGATCTTGTGTTAGGATGGAGGGCATTGCATTCTACCAGGTGGGTACTGTGGAGTTTGTGTTGGGGAGGGTGTGAGGGGAGGTGCTGGTGACTATAGTCAGTGCTGCAAGTCCCCCTTCCCACCCAGCCAGCCAGATATCCCACCATGGAACGTGCTTGCATTGCAGGGAGTGTGAGTTGTCTCTCAGGATGTCAGTCAGTGGTGTCCTGCTGTTTGTTGGTGCACAGTTGGCAGCAGGGCCTTGTGCTCCCCACAGCAGTAGCCAGTGTCAGCCATCTTGTGAGTCCTTCTCCACTCCCTGTGATGTGAGCACGGTTCAGGGTGGTGTTGATGGGCCAGTTGTGAGGCTGAGCAATGTCTGTGACTACGACTCCCATCATGCTATTGCCTCCACCCCCTTCCCAGCATGCCCATGCTTCCTTCCTTTTGACTCTGCTTCCCTGTGGGGTGGGCTGGCTGTGCTGACAGGATGGCTGGGAGTGTTGTCCTGGCAGTTGTTTGGCTAAGAGTCCCAAGAGTGTCCCTGTGCTTCACACAACATAACCCAGGGTGGTGGTGCTTTGTGGGATCTTGTGTTAGGATGGAGGGCATTGCATTCTACCAGGTGGGTACTGTGGAGTTTGTGTTGGGGAGGGTGTGAGGGGAGGTGCTGGTGACTATAGTCAGTGCTGCAAGTCCCCCTTCCCACCCAGCCAGCCAGATATCCCACCATGGAACGTGCTTGCATTGCAGGGAGTGTGAGTTGTCTCTCAGGATGTCAGTCAGTGGTGTCCTGCTGTTTGTTGGTGCACAGTTGGCAGCAGGGCCTTGTGCTCCCCACAGCAGTAGCCAGTGTCAGCCATCTTGTGAGTCCTTCTCCACTCCCTGTGATGTGAGCACGGTTCAGGGTGGTGTTGATGGGCCAGTTGTGAGGCTGAGCAATGTCTGTGACTACGACTCCCATCATGCTATTGCCTCCACCCCCCTTCCCAGCATGCCCATGCTTCCTTCCTTTTGACTCTGCTTCCCTGTGGGGTGGGCTGGCTGTGCTGACAGGATGGCTGGGAGTGTTGTCCTGGCAGTTGTTTGGCTAAGAGTCCCAAGAGTGTCCCTGTGCTTCACACAACATAACCCAGGGTGGTGGTGCTTTGTGGGATCTTGTGTTAGGATGGAGGGCATTGCATTCTACCAGGTGGGTACTGTGGAGTTTGTGTTGGGGAGGGTGTGAGGGGAGGTGCTGGTGACTATAGTCAGTGCTGCAAGTCCCCCTTCCCACCCAGCCAGCCAGATATCCCACCATGGAACGTGCTTGCATTGCAGGGAGTGTGAGTTGTCTCTCAGGATGTCAGTCAGTGGTGTCCTGCTGTTTGTTGGTGCACAGTTGGCAGCAGGGCCTTGTGCTCCCCACAGCAGTAGCCAGTGTCAGCCATCTTGTGAGTCCTTCTCCACTCCCTGTGATGTGAGCACGGTTCAGGGTGGTGTTGATGGGCCAGTTGTGAGGCTGAGCAATGTCTGTGACTACGACTCCCATCATGCTATTGCCTCCACCCCCTTCCCAGCATGCCCATGCTTCCTTCCTTTGACTCTGCTTCCCTGTGGGGTGGGCTGGCTGTGCTGACAGGATGGCTGGGAGTGTTGTCCTGGCAGTTGTTTGGCTAAGAGTCCCAAGAGTGTCCCTGTGCTTCACACAACATAACCCAGGGTGGTGGTGCTTTGTGGGATCTTGTGTTAGGATGGAGGGCATTGCATTCTACCAGGTGGGTACTGTGGAGTTTGTGTTGGGGGGGTGTGAGGGGAGGTGCTGGTGACTATAGTCAGTGCTGCAAGTCCCCCTTCCCACCCAGCCAGCCAGATATCCCACCATGGAACGTGCTTGCATTGCAGGGAGTGGAAGTTGTCTCTCAGGATGTCAGTCAGTGGTGTCCTGCTGTTTGTTGGTGCACAGTTGGCAGCAGGGCCTTGTGCTCCCCACAGCAGTAGCCAGTGTCAGCCATCTTGTGAGTCCTTCTCCACTCCCTGTGATGTGCGCATGGTTCATGGTGGTGTTGATGGGACAGTTTTGGTGCGGGCAATATGTGTGACTGCGACTCCCATGATGCTATTGGCTACACTGACTTGGCCAGCATACACAGAATTCCTTCCTTTGAGTGGTCTTCACTGTGTGTTGGTGTTGTTGTGGTGGCTACATGTGTGGATGTGTTTGTTAGTTCTATTTGTGCCACTGCCTAGCTGTAGTTGTGGTTGTGTTTGTACATGTGTTGGCACAGTTGGATGTGACTTTTTTGATGGCATGTGTTGTGTTTCTCTGACTGACATACACATTTTGGGATGATTCTGTTCTGGTTGCTGTGTGATTGCTATGAGTGCATGGTTTGACTCTCCCCTTGACAGTGATGTGTGTGTGTTTTGTGGCAGTATATTGTGTACATTTGTTGTGTACTCACCAGGCTCTGGGATGTTCTCTAGTCCATATACGCTCACTGGCGGAAGGATGGCCCGCACCTTCTCCTCCCAGGGCCTGAGGTATACTGGCTTGGCAGGAGGGCCACTGCCGGTGAGTTGGCTGATGAGGTAGTCTTTCTTGAGCAGCTCCCGGACCCTCCTGCGCACGTCATACCACCTGTTCTGGATGTCGGTCTTTGTGCGCAGACATGGTGATTGGGCGTTCACCCTGTTGATGATCCTCTCCCACATCTTGGTTTTCTGCGACATGGGGGTCTGTTGGACCAATGTGCCAAACAGCTGTGGCTCTACCCTGAGGATCTCGTCTACCAGGACTTCCAATTCACAATCTAGGAACTTGTGATTCTTCTTGGGGGGCATGGTGATGGGTGGTGATGGTGAGTGATGTGTGTGTTGGTGTGCAGGTGAGGGTGTGTGAGTGTGTGTTTTGCTGGGTGTATGTGAGGTAGGTATTTGTTGGTGTGCTGCTGGTGTGTGGCTTGTGTGAGGGATGAGCTGTGGGTGTGTGGTTGCTTTCTCTTGGGTGCTGGCAGTGGAATGGCATTTGCAAAGGCTCATGGTAGTGATTTGTGTCCTTTATATAGGTGGAGTTGTGGGTGTGTCTTTGTTCTCTGTCCCCACCCCCCCAGTATTTATTGGCTTGGTAATTGCTTGTTTGGCCTTTTTTTGGGTGATTTTTCCTTTGTGTTGTTTGTGTATGTTGGAAACGTTCTTGTGACCGAGTCGGACCCTGCATTGGTCTCGTACGGTGTTTTCCGTTTCGTTCACGCTGTGTTTGTGCAGTTTTCTATGCTGCGTACGCGTCGGTCGCGGTGTATTGTGTTGCTTCGGCTCGGTTTTGTATGCGTGTCGGTCGTACGGCTTGTCCTCCGTCCGACTCGGTCGTGTTTTTCGCGCCTTGCATCGTACTTTGCGGTTTGGAGTTGGCGGGTACGATTCGGTTGGATTTGTTCCGGGTGCGTGTCGGTCGGTTGGATTCGCGTGTTTTTCCGGCCGGATTGCTATTTTCCGTGCGGCTCGGTCGGTCGGCTTGGTTTCCTTACGTGTCGGTCGGATTTATCGCGGCTTGCATCGTACTTGGCGTGTCGGGCGCCACTGGTACGTGTCGGTCGGTAATTTTTCCGGCTCCGAGTCGGTCGGTGCTTTTTCCGGCCCGAATCGGAATCGACCCCTTAGTCTAATGATGTCTTTAGTGGGGTATATCATATTCTCTTTTCAAGTGACATCTGCACCCACTGTACAGCCCATGCCTTCCTCTACTATCTCCTCACATTCTTTTCACCCTCTACCTGAACACGAGTCCGTTAGAAGATTAGAGTTTATGAACAACTCCTTTGTTCAGCTCTTACATCAACACCAGCTAGTAGTGAACAGAACCAACTGTTGGGTGTGTGGCCTTATGCCTCATACTACTGAGAAAGGTATTCCCTACCTAGTGCTGCCATTCAGCTACAATGGTTCTGTGTGGGCATACCGAACGATGTTCATCTATGCTCGCGAAATCCACCCCCTACGTTCCGTCAAAGACAACCCAAAGAATAGTGCTCTAGTTAAGGGGATAGTCGACATGATAAGGGGAACTAGTTCCTACGAAACTATCCCGGAAGATGAGACACTAGCGTATATTGGATGGAACGTGACTGGATATGGAGCGAGTCTGAGCGAGAACCAGCAAGCAAAAGATCCGCTCCAATTTGGATTGTACCCCATCAGGGTCATCTATGTCTGCAAGGTAATGGCAAGAATCCAAGAGCTCAGTTAGGGAAGAGTATCTGCACTGAAACGTATATTTTGCGTCTCAGACTTCCCCTTTGTTCTTAGCAGCTAGGGGTACCTACTTTATCTGCCATGATAGGGCCTACACGTGGTTGCCCCCTGACTTCTCGGGCACATGCTTCGTTTCATTCCTGTTGCCTCCCACCTACACAGCTGCGGCAGATTACCATAAGATAAGAAGAATTAGGGGTGTCTTCAGCAAGGAAGACACTGCAGGACAAGAAGCGGGAGACTTCTTTAGGGGTTTTCTGCCATTCTGGGGACCTATGGCTAACAACAGAAATGTGAGGCAATTGACGCGAGTGGTTGAATCCACCATAGTCGAAACTGTCGGTGCCCTTAATAATTTGACTGCTGAGCTCCAGTCGGACCGCCTTATGACCCTGCAGAACAGGGTCGCGTTAGACATCATACTTGCAGACCGTGGTGGGGTATGTAGAGTGATCCAATCCAGTTGTTGCATTTTCATTCCAGATAACGCTCCAACAGTGTACCAGGCCATCTCCAAACTACATAGGATCTCTGAATCCATCCATATAGATGAAGGAGACTGGTCGTTGATGGGATGGTTCTGGGAACTGTTATCCACCTGGGGATGGAAAGTTCTGATGGTCATTGGGATACTTCTAGCCATCCTTTTCCTGTTTTGTCTGTGCATACAGTGTGTTCCTGCCATATGCGGCCTATGTGTTACATCATGTGTAAGGAAACCTGTATCAAGGGACGAGCTAAGTAATAGGATGATGCTACAGCAACATCTCAATGTATTCATGAACATAGACCTAGACTCAGATTAGCATGAGTGTAAGTAAATTGCCTATGTAAGGGCAAAAGGAGAGTCTGTGGTACTGAAAATTCTGGACCTGTGTCATTAACATCATTGTAACATGACGATTTTGGTATCAGCAGACCGGTAATGACAGGTATGCTATATCTGAGTATTTGCGACATATTCGAGTGACGGGATCACTCTAATATTAACGATTCCCTTGTGAACCCTCGGGTTCCATTTTGTGTACGGCAGCCATTTTGTGGTTGCCCTCACATAAGGCAATGTCTCAAGCCAAAACGCGCCTTAGGGGACACGTACACTTTCAGTGACCTGGGCAAGCTGACTCCACTGTCCAGAGCCAGAACCTGTTCGGCCAGTTTTAGTTCCCAGTGGCCGATCGAGATTAGGGGCCCAGGTGCAGCATGCCATAAACCCTTCATTGCACACATCTATATCTAAATCTTATTCACACCTGTCACTGCTCTTTCTTTATGACCTGCTTTACGAGGAGGAGGTGCCCGGTTTTATTAGGGGTCCAGATTATATCTGTTGCAGGTGTTGGGCCTCACTGGGTATTTGGTTGTGGGCTGGACAAACTGAAAATGGGCTTGTCATCATGAATCTGTCTTTTCTTTTGTTGTAAGAAATATGTGAATGACCCACTGTAAAAATAAGGAATGTTTGCCTAAAGCATAATATTCTGTATAAAAGAGATAGCTGGTTTGCATGATAAAGGCAGTCTCCTGAGAACATACACATTGTTGTACTTCTAGGATACCTGTTGCTGGCTGCAGCCAATAAATTGATCTTTGAAGCCACCAAGAAGACTCTGTGTTTCTGTAGTCTGAGACAGGAAGAACTCGAGGTCATTGGGTGTGTTCCCTGGCACCGCTGGGTCCAATAAAACCCAGTACTTCAGAACTGTTACTTGTGTTTCAAGAGGGATGTGTTCCATAGCATTGTTGCTCAGTCCTTCATCTGTTACAGCTGAAGTCTCGATGGTTATCAGTCTTTCAGTCTGAACCTCTTGGATAGTAGCGAGAGGAGTGCGTCTGCTACTAGGTCGGAGTCCACGAGGCCTACTATTTAGTATTGGCCACATACTGTGGTTTGATGAGGTCGATGGACACAAATCTTTTCTCCTTTTTTCCAGCAAGGGGCGACAGAAGTACTGTTCTAGTTCCGTGTACGGCTAGGACAGGTACTGGTTGTCTGTATGAAGGTCCAAATTCCTTCTTGTCCGCAATTTTTTCTCTGACCAGATCCCCAACTTTTGGAATCCAGACAGGCCTTGCTGGGACCGCCGGTTTTCCCCAGTGGTGGTTGGCTGCAGGAACACGTTGCTTTGTTGCGTTCTTAATTTGTTTAAGTCCTGTAAAACAGCCAAACGATCTTTGATACAAAGGGTTTATTTTCCACCACTGTGCCACTGCATTCCAGATCAGGCACCCACATTCTTGTCCCAAATAGGACCTCATATGCAGTGACCCCCCCTAGAGAACTTCTTGGCAAATTGTTTAATGAGCGTTGGACCCCATATAGATGTTTGACCCACCCATCACCCGAACCTAATACCCTAGCTGTTATAGACTGCTTTATGTCCCGGTTTTTCCTTTCCACAACAGAATTTCCCTCAGGATGAAACGGAGAGGAGTACCGCAATGCAACGCCCAGATTGGCCATGGCGTCTTTGTAAGCTCGAGAGCTAAACACAGGGCCCTGGTCAGAATGTAGCGTGCCTATTGCGTATGTGCCGATAAAGACTCGCAAATCTTTTATAACAGTTCGAGCGTCAGCTGAGCGCTGAGGCCATATCCATAGGAACCTAGAGCAAGAATCCACTGCGACCATGATATATTTATAGTTACCGTCCCTTTGCAAGGGACCGCAGTGGTCCAGGTAAACACAAGCTAATGGTTTGTCTGAAATTAACAGGGGTGTCTGTGCAGGACGTTTCACTGTGGAGACTTCCATCTGTTGGCAAATTTCACATTCCAGAATATAGTTCTTGGTCTGCTTCCTAATGCCAGGCCACCAATATCTTTGTGTTAATAAAGATACCGTTGCAGAAATGCCTGCATGGGCAGAAGCTATCCCTTCGTGTGCTGACAAGGATTAGTCCTAATCTGTGTTCCTTGTTTGGAATTACCCTATCCCCCACTCCAGGGATTCGAGCAAAAGGAACGTTGTTCGCATCAATTACATAAGAGTACTTGAGTGGAAACTTTTTTGGTAACGCTGCACCACTGCCTTTGCTCGTAGCATTGACAGCCAACATTATCTCACTGTCTATTTTTGTTTTTGAACGAGTGATCGCAGCTACGGAAGCCGTCTGAACAGCCCCCTTTGCGGCTTCGTCAGCCAATGAATTCCCTGCAACGTGAACGCCATCACGTTGATGACTCAGTGTGTGTATCACGTGAGCCTTTGGTAGTTCGCTTTTTAACTGAACTACTTGTTCCCAAAGCGTTTTATGCTTTATTGTGCCACCTTTTGCATCTTTGAACCCGTTTTCAAGCCAAGTTTGTATATATTCATTATACGACTGCACACAGTAGAAAGAATCGCACACTATTAGTGTGGGGAATTCGCGATCTGTACTTTCAAGTGCCAGTTTGAATGCTTGTAGTTCAGCTCGCTGAGCTGTGCAATCTCCTAGAGATTGGGTTTTTGTGACCATAGGTCTGAATTTGCCATCGCGCATGCAACCTTTAACGATTGCGCACGCTGCACTGTAAGCTTGCTTACTCCGTGTTGCGGGCTGGGCGGATCCGTCAGTGTAAATTATGAATTCGTACTGATCGAGAGGCAGAATCTCAGTGGGCAGAGGACATTCATGTTCATATTGCAGGAACGCTTGTGTTTTTAGAGCAGGATCAAAAACATATTCAACATCTGTTGCAGCAAGAGAATTAACCCATTGTATCCAACTCGGATGTAATGCTTTAGCATTTGGAATGCTTGCTTTTGTTACCGCCTCTAAGGCCGGAACTGGGGTTATGACAATAATGCGTTTCCCTTGGGCTAGATCTCTTTCTTTTGCTACTGCAGTTTGAACTGCCATCAGTATTTTTTCAGTTGAAGTAAAGCGCATTTCTGCTTGTGTATACAAATGTGATTTGTATGTAATTGGTACTTTCTCACCCTCATTAAATGTTAAGTAGGTGAATCCGCATTGACCCGAAATTATTCGGAACACTAAGTTGCGTTGACTTACGCCTGTTTGTAAGTGATTTGTTGCTAACATGTTAGCTTGGAGTGAACGCAAGATTTCTGTGTGTTCTTGTGTCCAATTTTGATTGAAAAATCAGGTTTGATTAATGCTTAGAGAGGTTTAACCCTTTCTGCGTAATTTAGAATGTAAGTTCTTCCAAAGTTTAGGAAACCCAGGATGGATTGTAAATTTTTCAGCGTCTTAGGAGGTTGGAGCAGTGCACACCTTTCTAAAAAGTTGGCTGCCAAGCTCTTGCCTTCACTTGAAAGCTCATATCCTAGAAACAGGACATTGAGATGGGCAATTCTGGATTTTTTTGAAGTTGAATTTGTAGCCCTCAGAGGCGAAGCCCAGTATAATGGTGCTCACCCTGTTCAAGTGTTTGTCCAGGTCATCGTCTGTCAGATAGATGTCATCGACATAGGACAATGCCTCATTGTCATAAATTTGTAGTAACTCTGTTACTCTCGCTGAGAATAACACCGGGCTGTTTTTGAACCCTTGTGGGAGTCGACAAAATTGACTCTGGGTCCCCATTATTGAGAAAGCTGTTAAGTACCTGCTTTCAGGTGCTATGTTTTGACAAAAGAAACCATTTGAGATATCTAATGTGGTTTTATATTTTTTACGCACAATGTTATTCATTAATGCTGTACTATGTGCATTTTGCACTGCAAATGTTTTAGAACAAGTGTATAAGTGTCTGTAGTCCAAAACTAGACAATAGGTATTGTCTGGTTTGGAGACAGGAAACAAAGGATTGTTCATTGAGGAGGTGCATGTTTCAATCACCCCCTGGTATTCAAGTTGATCTAAGATCTCCCTGACCTGTTTTTTAGCTTCTTGCTTTATTGGGTACTGCCTTTGTGCAGTAGGCTAATTTTTCAGATGTATTTTATGGTGAGGGGAATCCTCATCCCATCCTACATGATTTTTGTATAATGCTGGGGCCTGGGCAACAGCCCATTTCCTGGCATGAGTATATTTTAGATGAATTGGAATATGGTTAGAGAAGGCTGGCATAATAATGTCCTCGCCATGTGGGCACTCCCTGACAAATTGTGGTGGCCAGTCTTTTTCCGCTAGAAGTATATCATAACCCTTTGAAAGTTTTTCCCAAAGAGTGCTTTCACCTGTCTGGGTATGTCTCCCTCCATCCGGAGTGTTATTTCATATAACTTTTGTGGAGTACTAACCCTGGTGTCTACAGTCTCAACTGTAATGTACTCATTCAAGTCCACTATCTCCAGAAGTTCCTTCCAGGTTCTGGTGAGCTATTGTGACTTCTGCAGCACTGTCCAGCATTGTCTGAGCCCATTCTCCGTTCTTGAGTTGTGTTCTCAGTATCCTCGGCATGTCTGACTTTCAGACCTGCTACCTTCTTCTTTGAGAATTCAGGTTTTGATTTGTTTTTCGGAACGTGTTTGTCGTCTTTCGATTTCACGCGTTCTTCTCTATGTTCTGACCGTCTTCTTCTTTCCGATGTCTGTGACGAGATCTGAAAGGTACGAGAGGAGCGTGTATCAGTATCTTGATACCTGTCAGGCTTTTTCAAATTATCCCTATTCCTGAGGTTATACCTCCTTTCAGAGGGCTCCTTTTGAGAAGACCTACCTCGGGATTGAGAACGTTTCTCGTTTGAATTTTGTTTATTAGTTTCCCACTTCTTTTTAGAAGATGTAGGAGTTTGTTTAATAGAGTCCTTCTCAGGACTCAGATAGTTTGGCTTCAATGGTCTTCCACCCAAACTATCTCTGCCTAATTCTGCATAAGATTGTTCTATTATTCTGGGTAGTTCTGTTTGATGTTCTGTAACATCGAATTCCCTTAATCGTTGGCGGATCGCCACTGCTGCTGACTCCCCTTTAATATTAGATAATATTATTGTTGAGACCTGGTCGAAATTTTTCAGTAATTTCATACCTAAATTTAAAGCAGGCTCTGTCCCGTATTCGTTTTGAATTTGTTTCAGGACATCAGGTATTACCGCAATTGACGGAACACCATGTGTTTTAGTATAGATGGCAGCAAAGACTGAGCCCCAAGTGGTGCAGTCTTCCAGTTGTGGTGTGATTCCCATCGGTAAACAGATGGTTAGGATTCTGTGTTTCTCATACGGGCTAGTATTTGGAAATACTGCTTCGATTTGAGTAATTTTTTGAGCTATCCAGAATGGAATTTGCTCACGTTTTGTGGGCATTTTACCCATGACTGCTTGTAAAGTCTGTGGTGTAATTTTTAATGTATTCCCCTGTTGGGGAGTTTGATTTGGAAGTGTCAATGGTGGTTGGACTGTGAAAGTCTGCATGACATATTTGACTAGTTGTCTGTAGATTTTTATTAACTCTGTAAGTTGAGTAAGTAGTTCCTCATCTGACATTATATCGAGGTTAGGATGAGGAGTGTAGCCGGCTAGAATCGGCCATGTTGCTCCTGGTCTACCTAGTGGACCGAGCCTGGTAATGTTTCTGTGATGTTTTAGGGCGCCTTTAAACCAGAGCTGATGCTCCTGGTATGTTAGTGGAATTTCAATATCCTCAAAAGGAATATATTCCTCTGGTGGATCATCTTCTTTGTAGAAGTGAAACAGTCTTGTTACTGGATTTGATTCTGGGAATACTATCCATGAATAGAATACCTCTGTCTGAAAGGACTCGTGTGCCTCTATCACAAAAACTGCTCTACCTCCTCTTGGTGGTAGGCCATGTTTTATAAGTTTTAGAGTGATGGCTCTTCTTAAGTTTGGATGGATGTCTATAACACCCTCCTCGGTTTCATTTAAACCTGTAAAGTTAAAAGCTGTTACGACTGGTTCAGCCGCAGCTCCACCGTTCCCGGTGTTATTGTCCCCGTGTATGGACATTTGTTTTTTGAAAAATGTAGAATAAGTTTCAAGGAAACAAAAGATAAGGTGCACAATATTTTGGAACACTGTATCCTTCAACGTTGAACAAACCAAAATAGCTAATATATAGGGTTTTTTGTCCTATTTAGCTTTGGCGGATATTTAACCTTACCCACTCCAGACGTCTTATGGAGTATGTGAGTAGGGGTCTCTGAGAAAAGCACGAATGAGTTACTCAGTATCTAGCGTTAAATTACTGCCTTACCAAACCGTTGGGCGCCATGTAGTGTAGTTCTTATTTCCCTAATAGGCTCTGCGCATTGGAATAATATAACCTATAGGTTTGACATAGGACTAAGGTCGGTATGTCCCTATCGATTATATTAAACTTAATTACCTGTGCCAGCTAGCTCAGAGGCCACTAGAAACTCCTTGAGAACAAGAAGGGAGTAGTTTCTGGCAACCGAAAAACATGACAACTTTGTTTCCCTTTAGAAGCGGAACATATCTCAGAATCGTGGAAACAATAGATAACAGTTTCACTCATTCAATCGTGCATGCTTAGTTTCTGCAGAGTTACACAGAAAGGAAAGACGGGCGTTTCAATAAAAAGGGTTTTATTGAACAGTCTTGTTTCTCGTGTAAGAGATATGTGCTATTATGATCACAAGACAGTATGCAAGATAAATAATGTACAGCGTAAGCAGTAGAAATAAATAATACTGCTCTAGGATTATCTTTTAGCATATATTCAAGTACATAAATAACATGAGCTAAAAATGCGAGTACTCATACAATGCGTCTCTAAGCTAGTTCTACCCCAGTGTACCTAACCTAGACTAGGTGTAGGGAAGAGTAGAAGTAGGTGGAGTATTCTCTAGTATGGTAGACTAAGAGTGTATTGAGTCTAGTATGCCAAGAGTCCCTCTAGGATCTAGTCAGCTCCATACCTTGAGAATGAGAGAGGTGGGAATCTCCTGTCGGATCTTGGAACTCTAACACCCCGTGAAGGGAGTCAGAAGACTGGAAGCTGGATTCGTCTGCGTGCAGGAATGACAGCATCTTCTCAGTGCGTCAGGCCGGGATACGGGCTCCTCTGAAGTCGAGGTCTCCTCTAACTTGCTTGGGCAAGGGAAGGTATATTTATACCTGGTAGGTGTCGAGGAATGTTAGCATTTACGTGAAGTCGGACACAGGAAGACGTCAGGAATGAACCCTTAAGGTATAACGGTTCATACATAATAGATGAGTTCTTGGAGAAATCAATAGTCCTGTGCTAGGGGAAATCCCGAAGCTTAAGGGTCTGGTTTCTAAGAACTCGTTGTGACGTTAGGGTGGACGGATGTCGGTGACCATGCCTGTATTTGGAGAGCACGGTTAATGCCTAAATAAGGACAGGGATTCTATGCCTATATAAGGGCAATGCGAATTGTGCCTATATAAGGACATGATTCAGGAAAACCAATATACGGACCCCTAAAGCGGAATACAACACTCCTCTTCCTCCTCCTCAGCCTTGTGTGGTGCCGGAGCTCCGGTGTGCACTCGCCAGGCTGCGGGCAGAGCTCCTCGGTGTCCAGCGCAGGCTCTCTGCCGCCACCTAGCGGAGCGAGGGGTGACTGCAAGCTACCAGCCCACTTGCCTCCCACAGCACTAGATACGGAGCGTGCAAAAAGGGCTGGAGAAATCAGGGGCTTACAGAACCCGGCAAGAAGAGTGTACTGTACTATTAACACCACGTGTGTGGAAGTATTAAAAGGGCGTTCAACACCAATCACAGAATTCGTTATGCGGGCATTTTAGTTGTGTCAGTTTTACACTGCAAAATGAGAAAGTTCTTGCCCGCCCCCAGCTGCAGACAATTAACAAGCATCGATCTCTTGTCTTTATGGGGCCATGTGTTTCTAATTAGGACTTTTTCAGTGCTTGTAGCTAATATGATTGTACTCATTCTTTTGCTTGTAGCTAATGTTCTTGATATATCTTAGAGGAAATCTGCATAAATGAGTCTGAGGCATATCTTGTTACATCATTGTTTATGGTCTGTAACATAGAAAGAGTCTCATTATAAGTGTTCCTTAATAATCACTGGAATTTCAATCCCATCCAGCGATTACCATTTTCAGGACTCCAGGCAATTATGGAGGGAAGAAATAACGGATATTTTGGGGAATAAATCAGGCTTACTGTGCCAATTTCAGCATTTTTACCCCAGCATCCCACCTGGAGATTTTACCTTCCTGCAGCAGGTCAAATCTCCGAGTGGAGTACCACTCACCAGTGTTCTAATTCTAAATGGCCTGTAACTACTGTTACCCTGAAAACATAAATAACAGGCCCAAAGTACAGAGGAGCAACTAGCATGAAGAAGGTGGTTAGGGTTATGAGTCCAGGTAAGTAGACACCTGGACACCTAACCTGTCACTTGCCTATGGCCTCCTGTTCCTGCTTGTTCCAGACTGATCCAGTGACACCGCCACTTCCCGGGTTTTCCAGCCGGGGTTTTCCGGCTGCATTCTCCCACTCCCCTTTCTTCCCGCAAACAGAAGCCCTGCCCACCCTAGGACCTACTTAATGCAGGCCGCAGTGCAACCGCATCAGTAGGTACCTGAACACCTAAACTGACACTTGCCCGTGGCCTCCAGTTCCTGCTTGTTCCAGACTGATCCAGTGACACCGCCACTGCCCAAGTTTTCCCGACAAGTTTTCCCACCCAGGTTTCCCACTCACTGTTCTTCCTGCCAACAGAAGCCCCACCCTCCCCAAGACCTACTTATTGGGGCCACGGCACGATAATGCTGCTGGTGCACCAAAGGCAAGCCCATCTGCACCTGTCCGTGTCAGGACTGTGCTCAGCACCACGACCCCTGGCTCTCCTGCCCCCCGAAGATACACCATCGCCAAACTATACACTCTCGATCCCGCAACAAACACTGCCACCGCACTGACACATGCTCCATGGTAGGGCATTTCACCTGCACTCACTGCCACTTCACCTGCCACAGCACACACACCAGCCCACCAACCAGCCCCATGCACCCTTTTCAACCCTCAGTCACTATGCAAGCATTCCACCGAATTATGGCACCTCATCACCACCCTCGCACCCGACATTGTCTTCGTCACCGAGACCTGGCTCAAACCCACATCTGCCCCAGAGATTGCCACAGCCATCCCCGATGGATATAAAATCACTCATCAGGACTGCACCAACAAGGTGGGAGAAAGAACAGCCATCATCCTTAAAGAGACCATACAGTGCACCATCTCCACCAACAACACCACGGCCCCCATGGAACATCCCAACTTCAAACTCTACATGGACGACAAGACAACCATCAAAGGCACCCTCGCATACTGATCCCCAGGCCTGCGTTCCAGCTTCTGCAACACCATTGCAGACTTCATTGCGCCTCTAGCCTTACACTCTAAGGACTACATCTTCCTCGGTGACCTAAATTTTCACATTGACGACCCCAACGACAACAACACTGCACTCCTCCTCGACAGTATGAGCAGCCTCGGATTGACAAAGATCATCCACGACCCTACACACACCGCAGGACACACGCTGGACCCCATTTTCACCTTCAGCAACTGTGTCAAATACAGCCACATCCCAGAACTTACAAGGATCGAACACTCCATCGTCCACTTCAGTATCTCCAGCCCCCACACCACCACCCCCAAGATGACCAGCACCCCCCACCGGAGGTAGAACAAAATCTCAGAGATCAGCTGGACGGACACCCTCAACACCAAACTTGAACAGGGAGTGAAGAACTTTAATGACTGAATCACCAATTTTGCTGATAGCATCGTCCCCATCAAGAGCAACATCCACCGAAAATCCCCCAAACAGGCCGCTGGTACACCCAAGCACTCAGTACAGCGAAACGAGACAGCAAACTTCAGGAGAGGAGCGGCATGTCAGCAATGACACCTCCGACAGGGCAGCATTCAAGACCTCCCTCAACCTCTACTACCACCTGCTGAGGGCAACAAGACAGCCCTAGCCACACTCCTCAAAACCAGCGCCAACAACACTAAGAAATTTTTCAACATCGTTAAAGAATTCTGCAACCAGCTGCCAGCAAAAACAACATCACATCCTCACAGGAGCTGTGTGACAACATCTCTGACTTTTTCCACAACAAGATTGCAACCATGTACAGAAACTTTGAGCCCGACCCACACCTACAGACTTCCTTGACAGATACGCCACCAACGCAACCAAACCACATACTGACCACCTGGAACCTCCTCTCCACCCAGAACACCACCTCCACCATGAAATTCATCCACTCGGCAGTTCCCACAGATCCATGACTGCACCACATCTTCAACCTCAGAAACCAAAGGATTGGCCAGGAACTCACCATCCTATCACCAACACAACGTTACCTGATGCCTGGAAACACACTGAAGTCAGACCACTACTCAAAAAATCCGCCACCGACCCCAGCGAACACAAAAACTACCGGCCAATCTCTCTGCTCCCATTCCCAGTGAAGGTACTGGAAAAGATCATCAACAATCAACTAATGACACACCTGGAGCAGAACCAGCTACTTGACATCTCCAGCAATCACAGCACTGAAACAACCCTGATTGCAGCCAACGACGACATCTGAACCCTCGTTGACTGAGGAGAAACAGCAGCTCTGATCCTGTTCCACCTCTCTGCAGCCTTCAACACCACATCCCACCACATGCTGATCGAAAGACTCCACCACATCAGCATCTAAGGGGATGTGCACAGATGGATCACCTCCTTTCTAAATGATAGAACCCAGAGGATCCACCTCCCACCTTTCACTTCCGAACCCAAGGAGATCACCTGCAGTGTCCCCCAGCTCATCACTCAAGCCCCACACTCTTCAACCCATATATGACCCCTTTGGCCAGCATCATCAGATCCCACGGTCTCAAAATAATTTCGCACGCAGATGACACCCACCTTATCGTCTCCCTCAACGACGACCTCATCACCACCAGAACCAACTTCCACTGAGACATGACAAGCGTTGCCAACTGGATGAAGAACCACTGCCTGCAGATGAACACAGACAGGACGGAAGTACTGATCTATGGCAAAAGCAGCAACACATGAAATGACTCCTGGTGGCCATCAGACCTAGGACCCACACCCACTCCCTCCGACCACGCCAGAAACCTCGGGATTATCATTGACAGCAAGCTCACCAAGAAATCACAGATCAATGCCATCTCCTCCGCCTGCTTCCTCACTCTGCGCATGCTATATAAGATCTTCAAGTGCTTACCCCTACCAGCAAGATGCAACGTGACACAAGCCCTCATCACTGCGCCCTCTATGTAGGAATCGCCACCTACCTCTTATGAGATTTCAGACCCTACAGAACTTCGCAGCCAGACTGATCCTCAGCCTTCCCAGACAAACGCACATCACACCCCACATCAGGCAACTAAACTGGTTTCCCATGCAGAAGAGATGCCAATTCAAGCTGCTGACCCATGCTCACAAGGTTCTGCACAATCAAGGACCCGCCTACCTGAACCACTGCCTAAACTTCCACCAACCATCGAGAAGACTGCTCTCCGCCTCCCTTTCACTGCCCATAATTACCGCATCTGCCGAAGCAGAAGTGGAGGATGCTCCTTCTCCGACATCGCAGCAAAGACCTGGAACAGCCTCCCCACGCAACTCCGGACCATCACCTCACTTCTGGAATTCCGAATGGCCCTCAAGACCAAGCTGTTCAAATAAGCTTCCGGGACCCGTAAGCGCCTGGATACCCTATTGAGTCATACACCGCAATTTATAAATCCTAATTGATAGATTGATAGAAGTAGGCGTGTGTGAAATTTGCGTAACTCACTTTTGTGTAATTATGTAAAATATCCGCAAAATTTCAGAATTTACACGTGATTATGCGAAATGCATAGCCATCATTTTGGACTATGCTTTAGTGCAAAATGTGTCCTTGCATCAGGGCACATTTTGCGCTAAAAGATTGTGTAAAAACAAAAGTACCCCAGGCAACAGCTTTTTGTGTTCTGTTGTTCCTGTGTGTTTGTGGTGAATTTTTATCGCAAATGGTGCAGGCGCTGTACATATTTGATGCTAATGGCACGTAAATATGCAAAATGGTGTGATTTTGTGTAACAAGCGTAAAGCGAAATTCCGCAAATTATGCCGGCGTAATTAAAATTCAGCCAGCCCTATATAGCAGCAGGGGAGTAGGAGAAAGTCAGGACGACACAGTGATACCTCATTTTTTGATGCAAAGTGCATTTCTTGAGTACCATCCCTTAAGTGGCAGGCAGGGCTGGACTGGTGATGCCGGGCACCGGGCAATCCCCTGTAGGCCGGAAGGGTGGGGGCTGGTTTTGTTACTGGGGGCTGATTTTTTCAGAAAAATCGACCCTCAGTAACAAAATCAGAAGGCCACTGTGACCGTCTCTGCACTCTGATCTCTGTGCGGGGAAAAAGCATCACTGGCAGTCACAAGGTCACTGTTGGATTTAGTAGTGCTTGTGCGCGTATGAATTAGACTTTCGGTGCCACCACCCGCCTTATGGAGGCAGTTCATGCAGCGCCAGAAATCGTCTCGGAGTGCCAATGACAGTGAGAGTTTAGGGCGCGAGTCTGACCAATGATCTGCGTGCCTCCCCAAGTCAACTTGCAGGCACTGCAGCATTGTGTGTAGTGCACCCTCTAGTCAAATGCAAAAAGAACAATTGATGGACAGAATGCAGAACAATGTCATACATTCACCCCAGTACAGAGATCTGGGCCTAAATCCATCGTTTTCTTGCTCACCATGCCATTCCAGTTTGGACCCAGCCATATGCAAATCAGTCTTGACACTGCGCCCAATGGGAACAGTCCAGCCCGAACTGCCAGGCCAGGTCCTCCCTGGACTGGAAACAAGCATCCTAGGACCGGTTTCGGGCTTTCAGCCCTCATCAGCCAGAATAGCTTGACTCCAGTGGCATGGAGAGCACGGGACCCACGTCTGGGCATACCCATCCCACTCGGGGTGACAAATGCAAAAAGAACAATTGATGGACAGAATGCAGAACAATGTCATACATTCACCCCAGTACAGAGATCTGGGCCTAAATCCATCGTTTTTTTGCTCACCATGCCATTCCAGTTTGGACCCAGCCATATGCAAATCAGTCTTGACCCTGCGACCCTGAAACTGGGGTGGCGTAGTGGGCAAAGAACGATGGATTTAACCCAGATCTTTTGACTGGGGGAGAATGTTTGCATTGTCAGCATTCCGTCCATCATTTGTTTGCTGTAACACTTTTCGCCCTAAGTGGGATGGGTATGCCCAGGCGTGGGTCCCTTGCTCACAGTGCCACTGGATTCAAGCTAGCCTGGCTGAAGAAGGGTGACATACCCTGAAACCGGTCCCAGGATGCTTGTTTCCGGTCCAGGGAGGACCTGGCCTGGCAGTTCGGTCTGGACTGTTCCCATGGGGCACAGGGTCAAGACTGATTTGCATATGGCTGGGTCCAAACTGGGGTGGCGTAGTGGGCAAAAGAACGATGGATTTAACCCAGATCTTTTGACTGGGGGAGAATATTTGCATTGTCAGCATTCCGTCCATCATTTGTTTGCTGTGCACCCTCTAGTCAGTCAGAGACTGACACAGTAGAAACAAGCAGAATTATTAGTATGCATAGGCCTCCATAGTATTAAGTAAGTGTATCTTACTGTTTTAAATTCATGTGAAAAATGTTCATACACTCATTGGGCAAATGTATTTAAATGTAAAATCCAGTGCCCTTGAGCTGCGGAGCCTGTCACTAAGCGCGCTTTAAACTGAATAGGCATGCACGCACACGCGCATGCAGGTAGCTAGGGTATATGTGGACGACATGTCCATGTGGTTTGAAGTACAAATATATGTCTCTTTAGTACGGACATCGTCTTGCATTGCAGAGCATTTAGGACAGTGCGCAGATACAAGTGATTGTAAATTGTTAAAGGGTGGTTTTTAGGGTGCACTACGGCACCTTAATTTGAGCAGGGGTGCTCTATCTAAAATAAGGAAATACACGTGTGAGATGCAGGAACTGAATATAGTGGCACAATTTATTTGAAGAAACAATTTACAGTTACGCAGTCTTAGCAAAGACCAGGTGTGAAAGAGACATTTTGAAATGAAGAGCAAAAACATGCAATTGGAATGAGGCTTAAAATCATAATAATGCAAAGTGAGAAATACTTTTCAAAATACAATAAGCATTATAGCCTCAGCCAAAGATGCTAGAGAACATGGCTGAAGGGGCACACACACGCGTCATGACCCAAGGGTTCATTTGTGCGAGGTAGTTCGTCGAATGGACTGAGGAGCAGATCTTTTATTCTCTTTTAATGAGGAACTATTGACCACAGAATCACAACATTAGCAGGTGCTTTGACCGCAGAACATGACGCACTTTGGTCACTTCTTGGAAATATTAGGAACACAGAAGTGACACTTACATTACAAAAGTTTACCAAAAGGTCACTTGATGTTTGACCGTAAATCATAATGAAATTGAACATTTATCGAAAATGATTTGCGTCACTTCTCGGAAACTTTTAAGAAAGCAGAAGTATACAAAGGTTTGAGGTCACTTGTAATTTCTAAAGCTGTGGAAAGTCCCAGTTGGCCCCCACTCCTACTCTTGGTCAATTTTGTTCTCCTAAAGTACAGGAGGGCATGGGGCCTACTGCCTCCTAGACGCTCAATGCAGTGTGGACAATTTTAACACAACCCTGTCTGTGAGCCATGACAGTCTGATAGTGATCCTGTTATCATAAACCCATTGTTCCTACCAAAAGCTACACTAAAGTCAACATCAGGAACTCCTATCTAAAATATCTTAGTTACCTTCCCTTCGATTCTGGAATTGTCAGTGATAACCTCATGCATCATTGGGGTGTGGTCCCATACTGTTCTATTTACCAACACTTCAGAGAAATTAGCCTCAATAATCTGAACTTGCCCCTGTATTCTGTAGAGGAACAGGTGTAGGAGATATTCTACAGTGTGTGGTAATACTTCCCTAGGAAAAACAGTCCTGCGCGGGGAATGTATGAGCCACATAACAGTATTCATTAGTCTTCTGTCTACCTACTATTGTCATCTGCCTTTACCACATGTTGTCGTGAAGGGAGTCATGAGCGGCATGCTGTCTATCTACTTGGGCAGTATTTACATTATTGCATTATTGAATTATTACTTCCAGCAGGGGAAGGGGATGAGGACACAGGGTGCGCATAAGTATTTGGTGTGCTGACGGTACTGGCAGAGGATGTTGAACCTTTTGCATTACTACGGGGACCATTTCCAGTACATGAGCTAGCAGGTATATTGGGAGGTGACGTGGTGCACAGTGGTATTGGCAACTTCAACATTTTGAGGAATACAAGCCTTTTTTTCAATACAATGAGAAATAACAGCGAACCAATTAAACAGTCCTACTGCCACTCGGACAATAATGTAAAATATTATAATAAAAATATATAACTTCGCACAGGACACTTCTGTGTGGCGGCAGCTGAGTCCATAGACCACAAAATGATCATCGTCTTCTTCTTCTGGGACAGTCAATGGGAACAAGTTACCCTCCTCTAGTTCGTCGATCAGTGTTGAGGGGGTGCAGGGTCGACCCTGAAGCCTGTTCCGTTAATCCTTTCCTCTTGGCAATGTGGACAGCTGTTGGTGAGGAGTCTATGACTTTAAAATGTCCTTCAAATTTTGGATCACCGTCTGACATTTTTCTGGACAAAAATCTGTGTTCCAGGACGGATATGTGCGAGCTCATGTTCGATGGGGCCCTTCTCCTTCCACTTGGATATCTAGGTAGAAAGGAACTTTGCAGCACTTGTTAATTCACACAGATACTCAAACCTTTCAGCTTTCACAATTTCAGAAGAGCTTCCAGTGTGAATTTTAAGTCTAATTGCTGGTACTGATACATTTATTAATTGTTCAGTGACAAGCATATGGGGCATTAGGTGATAGTCAGATCTTTGAATATGTCTAGTGAAAACAGGGTAATTTGTAGGCAATTTTGCTCAATTGAGGCACTTATCTTGCTTATGTTATTTTAAGCAGTCCGTTCAGGCATTGCTGAAATTTGTTGCTGCTTTAATATCACAGTGGACACATGGTCCAGCTTTGATCCAAACTTGTGAGAAACTTGTAGTAGGGCCTGTGGTATGACATGTTTTCCTGTTACAGCCTGCCTATAGATAAAATCTAGGGGATCTAGTTGTACTCCCCTCTTATTTTTTATTTCTAACCAGACATGAGGTGGTGGAAACATAAATATTGAGCATATGTATGCAAACAACCCGAAAACAGGAAACCCAGTACACTTCTTAGGGACGTAGGGAAGAACCCAAAAATAATAATGTTGCAAAACCTCGAAACATCAATTAACTCCGAAAGCGCATTTCCTAGCACTGGGGCGTGTGTGGGGGAGGTCGGTGTGACGGCTATCTGTGGTAATCTATTCCTACAGATCTCTTGTCTCTGTACCAAAGTGGACCCTAAAACCGATACTTAAAATGAGGGAAGTCTGTGAGCAAACGAACCAAGCCCACACCGAACCCAGCACAATTCTTTTAATTGATGCCAGGCAAAGAGGTGGTCGGTCAGTAGTGTTGCTTTAGTACAGTGGTCATATGGGAGCGAAGCATATATATATATATATATATATATATATATATATATATATATATATATATATATATATATATATATATATATATATATATATATATATATATAGATATATACATACCCAGTCACTAAACTGCATAACGTGAAACCTGAAACCCTGTATTTAATCTCGGCTTCCCCCTTTACCAAATTGTGTGATCCTAGGCATTTTATTTCTCTTGTTCTCCTTTTCTAGCTTTGTTCAATATAGGCATGTATGCCAAAGTGGGGAGGAGTATCAGTCTCTCCAAATTCATTCTTTAAAAATATTCCTTGAAACAACAATAATATTTCTCAACACACTTGACATAATCTGTTGTACGGGACAGGAAACTTATACACTAAACCTATTTTTTTTTCTCAATACTGTTAATTCATTCACATAGCTCTTTGTGTTCTGCCAACTGTATACATATATATATATATATATATATATATATATATATATATATATATATATATATATATATATATATATATTTATTTTAAAATTTCCTGTTCCTTTTGTAACCACAGGAAATCTATTGCATTATGTCTTTCTTGCCTGGCTCAATGCCCAGAATCTGTGGCCAGCCAGGAGCGTTAATATAACGGCAGCACCTCGTAATCTAAAAAAACATGTGTTGTGTTCAAGTGTTCGTTATGCTAAATAGAGCCTATTTTAACATAACGTGTTTTTTGTAAAGCGCACGTTCACTCAGAAAGGTATTTTGGCGCTAAATAGCAGATCTTTATTGTTCCCCAACTCAATGGTACTCATTTTATCCACCTCAGAATGATGAAGGGCTGAACAGACCCTGCATCTTCCCACCTCAGAATGATCAAAGGCTGAGTAGACCCGGTAGCATTTGAACCTGTGACCATGAAGTCAAACACAGGCCCCCACAGACCCAACTGAGGTGCGTTATGTGTCATGCATGTTGTGTAATACGCCGTATTTTCTAGTCTTTTGCTCCTAAGGGCCTAGAATAATGTATTGGACCTTTATTTTGATCCAAGACGAAAATTGGGTGTAGTTAGTTTGCATTCCAATCCATCAATTTGTCTCCCCTCTTCTCTCCATAGTTCTGTGCACATGAAATCGGGAGAGAAGAACAGTCTTATTTTGCTAATTCCTTTCTTCTCTCTAATGATCACCATCTGCTCCGATATTTATGTTGCTCTTAGTCCAGTGTCACTAACTTCCTTGTTCATGAGCCACAATTTCAAAATTCTCATTTCTATTAGCTAACTGTGTGTGCTCTGTAGCTGTATTTCCTGGATCGGTGCTTGCATTCGGGCTACTGCTTGTGCCTGGAGAGGTGGCACTCTTTACTGCTTGGGCTGTTGTTGAATTGGACGCAGGTAGGAGTAAATTATTTGGGGCTTAGTTGCTTGGTGCTGCAGTATTTTTTGCTGGTGTAAGCTTCAGTGTGAATTGTGCATCTATTTGACCTGGCAGCCCTGGAACTACAGCTTCTATCATTGAGACATTGCAGTGTTTGACCTGAATTTATTATGCCATTGTTCATTGGGGGAGGGGATGGAAGGAGAAGGTCATCTGGTATTGGAAGGAACCAATGGCTGGCCTATCATTTGAAGTTGGGTCCAAGTCTAGGGCGTAATAGTGACCAGAAACGTAAAAGGTTGGCTGTGTGTTGTGGTAAATAAATGCCTGCAAAATCCCTCCTCCTCCTCTATCTGCCACTTGACTGAATAGTCAAGTGGGAGGATCCATTACTATTTGGCCAAGCACGCAGGAAACGTGAGGTGAGAAGCGTGAGGTGTGATGGTCAAGGAACTGAATGTACTTTATTCAGGGTCTAGTGAGTTAATAGGAGAGCCTCTTGAAAATTGTTCTCTAAAACGTCGTAAATAAGTGTTGTGAAGGCTGCTATTTGGAAACTAAATGTGACAAATGCTTTTTTAAATACTAATAATAGCAAAACATGGGCAGGGGACAGGAAATGGCATTGTGCGTTAAATAGTAACAGGGAATTTAACAGGGGACAAGTGAGTTTCTCAACAATGAAGCACATACATATGGCATATATATCTATAGTTTTACACCTATATTATTTTCTCGCTAAACAAATGAAACACAGTTTTGAATCGATGCACCAGGCACCGGTCTTTTAGAAGAAACCACAATATAATCAATAGAAGATATGAACACAAAATACCCACGAGCTTGTTATGTAAATATGAAACAATTTATACATAACTTTAGTATACTTTTTTCACTGAATTAAATAAAAGGCAAATCGCGCACTTTTGCCTGAATGGAGACAGAAAGAACGTATTTGTTCAATGTTAGAAACGTTGCAATAAATAAGAGCCTTTATTTTCCTTTCACCCGGGGAGAACAGGAAACCACAAAAGGAAGCCTACTTTGAAAGAGACATACCTCCCCTTTCTGTAACTACGCAGATAGAAATAGTTCTGTTCAAACGCTACTATATTTTTTTACAAAGCTTATTTATTTGGTAACTCTTTTAATTGTCTTGCCAGTAATGAAATTTATATACTGACGATCACTTGCAAAAGCTGGAGATGTCTAATGTCTGCTATCGCTAAACCTCCCGTGCCACCCACAAGACGTGAACTGACAATTACTTTTGCTGGAGTTCTGACCCTTTCAGAACCCACAAGAGCTGTAAAACGAAAGGCGCTATTTCCCCTTACCTATCTGTGCTATTTAGATAGATGCCCTATCATATATTAGACAGGCGATATGAAAAAATATATAAACAAAAGATCATGCATAGAAAGTGAAAACCCACAATTTTAACTGTCAAAATCTAACACTAACTCCTGGCTCAGTGCCCGTTCACACGTGTTTAAACTAAGAAGGGTTGTTTTGTCGTGGCAAGACACCAGTTAAGCAAGGAACAGAGGTGCACCTATACGTACTCAACACCGACAGTACAGCCAAACACCACATCGGGAAAAGGCAAAGAGAATAAGAGAGAAATACTCTTTGACTTACCCACATGTGTGGTGGGTCTGCTTAGTCAGGAAGAAGCACCGAGGGGCAATCTCCGTCCGCTGACACAGGGAACAGGTTCCGTTCCCTTGCTCGCTGGGGAGTCTGTGCACGGTCCCTTCGTGGTTGCCAGCTGTTAATGAGTGGTTTTTAGGGTGCACTACGTCACCTTAATTTGAGCAGGGGTGCTCTATCTAAAATAAGGAAATACACGTGTGAGATGCAGGAACTGAATCAAGAGTGGCACAATTTATTTGAAGAAACAATTTACAGCTACGCAGTCTTAGCAAAGACCAGGTGTCAAAGACACATTTTGAAATGAAGAGCAAAAACATGCAATTGCAATGAGGCTTAAAATCATAATAATGCAAAGAGAGAAATACTTTTCAAAATACAATAAGCATTATAGCCTCAGCCAAAGATGCTATAGAACATGGCTGAGGGGGCACACACACGCATCATGACCCAAGGGTTCATTTGTGCGAGGTAGTCCGTCGAATGGACTGAGGAGCAGATCTTTTATACTCTTTTAATGAGGAACTATTGACCACAGAATCACGACATTAGCAGGTGCTTTGGCCGCAGAACATGACGCACTTTGGTCACTTCTTGGAAATATTAGGAACACAGAAGTGACACTTACATTACAAAAGTTTACCAAAAGGTCACTTGATGTTTGACCATAAATCATAATGAAATTGAACATTTATCGAAAATGATTTGCGTCACTTCTCGGAAACTTTTTAAGAAAGCAGAAGTATACAAAAGGTTTAAGGTCACCTGTAATTTCTAAAGCTGTGGAAAGTCCCAGTTGGCCCCTCACTCCTACTCTTAGCCAATTTTGTTCTCCTAAAATACAGGAGGGCATAGGGCCTACTGCCTCCTAGACGCTCTGCGCAGTGTGGACAATTTTAACACAACCCTGTCTGTAGGCTGGCAGGGACAATTGAGACTCTTATGCTTCAGATGTGGACAGAATGGGCGTGGGGCACTATATGGTAAAAACTAGACCCTGCTTCAAAATGAATCCCCTGTCCCGTGTTTGGTATCAAATGGAGTTCGAACAAATGGGTGGAATACACCTTGCATTTGATTTTTCCCTGTTCCGTTTTGGGGGTGAGTGGTGTGTATTTATCTTTGCTTGCATCGAACAAGTCTCTTCACATTTCCTGGAACAGAACAATGTTCCTTAGTATCTTTTGTTCTGCCAGTCACAGGTCTGTTAGGAAACAAAATTAAGGTGGCTATGCCCGGTGTGTGCACATTCATCAACTGTATTGGGCAGTAATATCTATAATCAATAATCATAAGCAAAACAAATTAAAGTTTTTTACAGTGGTGCTCATGTGGTGACAGCACCTAGCCACCTTGGGTGCAATTTGCCATGCTGCTACGCAATCCAGACTATTACTAAACAAACAATGGTACTTAAGCACACACACTGTAGTGTCTTTCCAGTCCTTGATAAGAGACTCCAATTCAATCGTAGATGATAATAGATTGTTCTTTTTTAATTCATAGGCGGATTCTGTACATATGATTTTCTCTATCAAGCTTGCTATTGTTTTTCCCTCGCTGCTGGACGCATTTTTAACCAGCTCCTTTTAATTACGCACTTTTATAACGAATTTCTGTTATTTTAAAATTACTGCTCAAAAACGTAGTCCCTCACTTATTGTTGGGTATTGAATTTGTTGTTGGTGGGGAGGCGGGAACTGTTTTTCCTCCTGGGCTTGCAACGAGTCTCCACTCGGGGAGAAAACTGAGCGGCGCCATCTTTGCTAGGGTCGCGCTCTAGTTTTCCTACATGCATAAAAGCAGAGGCACTGCGCGGACGCAGTTGGCCTCTATCAAGCTTGCTATTGTTTTTACCTCGCTGCTGGACGCAATTTTAACCCGCTCCTTTTAATTACACACTTTTATAACAAATTTCTGTTATTTTAAAATCACTGCTCAAAAACGTATTGCCTCACTTACTGTTGGGTATTGAATTTGTTGTTGGTGGGGAGGCGGGAACCGTTTTTCCTCCTGGGCTTCCACCGAGTCTCCACTCGGGGAGCACACTGAGCGGCACCATCTTTGATGGGGTCACGCTCTAGTTTTCCTACATGCATAAAAGCAGAGGCGCTGCGCAGATGCGCGCAGCGGGCATGCCGCTGGCAAGCCAATGGCGCACCTAAGGCAAGCCCATCAGCACCCGTCAGCGTACCAGAGGCGTCCGACGCCGGGCATGCTGTCAGTTCTGCAAATGATCACGCGCAGCGCATACAGTATGACAGAGCCACGCTGCTTAGCCTCGGTAAGGACAATCTCTGCTGGGACACCATCGCGGTTGGGGGCAAGGGTGGTATCACCAAATGTGCACGCTGCAACTGGGAGCTAACTGGAAATGACATAAGTCGCCTTGTTGAGGTGGTTAATTATGGGGTGGGCTACGCTAAAGCCAATCAAGGTGGGAAGTTTAAAGCTCTGCTACTTAACACTCGCTCCCTGCAGAAACACGAATTACAGGTTTTTGACCTGGTGCAAGAGTCACTCCTGTACTTAATGTTTCTCACAGAAACTTGGCTTACTCAATTTTCTAACCCCACCATCGCCAGTGCTATCCCTCCCGGATATAAGATTCTTAGGAAAGATCGCCCAGTAGGTAAAGGAGGGGGTGTAGCTATCATCTTTAAGCAAGAATACACCTCTAATACTATTCCCCTAGGGGAGCTGGAAGATGCAGAATGCCTTGGCTTCCACTGCTCCCGATCTGATCACCAATCCTTGGCTGGTGCCCTGATATACAGGCCCCCGGGCCTGCTAGCGCCTTCCTGAAATCCATTAACGAGGCAATCTCCCCCCAGGTCCTCAGATATAGTCACTTTCTGGTCCTGGGTGACCTCAATATCCATCTGGATAAATCCACTGAGCCCGATGCCATCTCCTTGACCAAGACCCTTGCAGTTTTTAACCTGCTCCCTTATGTTTCCCACCCTACGCACAATAAGGGCCACACCCTCGACCAAATTTTCTCCAATTCAGAGCTCGAGGTGGATCTGCCCCTTCCATTAGTGTGGTCGGATCATTGCCTTATCAGTTTCAAGGTTTCTAGGTCTGTGAGGGGCCGTCTGACCCCTGCCAAGAAATGTGTAAACACTCAAAGACCTTTCCATCATGTCACCCCATCTGCTTTAGGTGAGGCACTGGAAACTTCCACTCCTCAGCTATCTGGTGATCCTGAGAGAGATGCTCTCCAACTCGAAACTTGGGTGCAGCACTGCGCTTATGCGCTAGCCCCTATGCCCATTCGTACTCCCAAGAAGGCCAGACTTTCAGCTCCTTGGTTTACTGAGCTACTGCGACTGAGCAAATGCACCTGCAAACGCCTTGAAAGGAAATGGCATAAAATTTTATAATTCTGACAATAAACTTGAGTACAAACAGGCCTTGAAGGTCTACTATACAAAATTCTTCGATGCCAAGAAACGTTATCTGAAAACTAAAATAGAGACGTCCAGCAACAAAGGCAAGGAGATCTTTAAAATCGTGAAAGCCTTCTCCGCCCCGTCATCTGTTGCTAGGGCTTTACCCCTCTCTCCCGAATAGACTAACCAACTAGCGACTTTCTTTCATGATAAAATTGTGACTATTCTGGACTCCTTCTCTTTGGGGGTCTCCAGAGGACCATGAGCCTGTTGACCGTTTAGCCCCGGCGGCGCAACCCGCCTCAATCGGCTGCCCGACTCTTGTACAGTTTCCTCTGCTTCAAACAGAAGTATCCCTGGTTATCATCAAGAGTCTGAAGTCAGGGTCCCCTACTGACCCCTATACAGCCAAACTGTTGGCCTCGGTGGCCGCGTCTGTTAACCCTGTGGCTAATAAGGTACTTAATTCTTCCCTTACGGCCGGCCACATGCCTGGTATTTGGAAACGAGCTAAAATTCTTCCGCTGCTTAGAAGCCCTCTGCTGACCCCTTAGTGTCAGCAAATTACAGACCTATCTCACTATTACCATTTTTCTCCAAAGCCCTAGAGAAATATGTCAACTCAGTGATCTCTGACTACGCTGAAAAAAATAATCTCCTACACCAGAGCCAGTCGGGCTTCAGAACCAACAATAGTACAGAGACTGCCCTACTAGAGGTCTCCGAGCATATCAAGGAGAAGCTGGATCAGGGGGGCAAAGCCATTCTGATTTTATTAGACCTTTCTGCGGCCTTCGATACCGTTCTGCACACTAGACTCCTAAACAGGCTACAGGACTGTGGAATAGGCGGCACCGTTCTGAAATGGTTTACCTCATTCCTAGAGGGCAGAAGCCAGGAAGTCTGTACCCCCCCCCTTCGTGGCCCCCATCCCCAGCCTGAAAGTGGGAGTTCCGCAGGGCTCTATACTAAGCCCCACTCTTTTCAACCTATATATGTCCCCCTTGGCGCCACTGGCAGATTCATGTGGCGCCAAAACTATTTCGTACACGGATGACAATCAGCTCCTTTTTACCAGCGACAAGGGGGCTGTCTGTGAGGGTGAGAAGATCAGTACCTGTCTCTCGAAGGTGTTCTCATGGTTGAGGAAGAACCAGTTAAAATGTAATCCAGAGAAATCTGAAGTTATTTTTTTTGGCTCCTCACCCGCTGACGAGTGGGAACTCTGGTGGCCCTCAATATGTCACCTCCTCTCTCTGCTCAAAGCTCTGTCAAAAATCTGGGCGTCATGATGGACAGCACCCTCTCAATGAGATCTCAGGTCCAGTTGGTAGCGGGCTCCTGTTTTGGGCTTCTTCGGATGCTTAGGAAAGTTCTCCTCATCTTGCCTCTTGAACACAGGAAGAATCCTGCCCTGATATTTATCCAAGAAGAGGCCACCGTTTTGTGCAATACCTCTAACTCACTACCTCCGCCAGAATAGGCAAGGCTCATCTGCTACCCTTGTTCTTTGTGTGATTCTTGAATTTTTCACAATCCCATGACTTCAGGGATGTAACATTGATGGCAGCACCCACACTCTGAAAAGTATTTCAGCGCCACTGGCCTGGGTGCTTTTGTGTGACATTTTCATGCTTTCTGGCCTGGGTGCCATGAGTGACATTCCCATGCTTTCTGGCCTGGGTGCTTATGTGTGACATTTCCATGCTTCCTGGCCTGGGTGCTTATGTGTGGCATTACCATGCTTTCTGGCCTGGGTGCCATGTGTTCATGAAAGTAACATCCCCAGGCAACAAGATCAAAAAAAGGTTTCTAAACCTATAATAGCATAGTCATACAATGAAGGGACTCAGTGTACATTAGACCCAATTTTTTTAAATTTTTTATTCATTTCATTGATATATATTTCTTTCTTCCATAATAACAATTCTTTAAAAACATGCAAAGAATCATAAATAACTAGACATTAATTGAACACAAAACTAACAAAGAGTCATTACATATGCACATATAGAGAAATTCACAATAACTATAAATGAAATTGAAATCAGACATCACATATACAAGAAAGAATATCCATATAATATAAAAAACAGAGTATTGGCGAATTGATCAATTTTCTGGTATGTATTTTCTACGCACGTTTCGGCTTACACAGCGCCTTCTTCAGGAAAGCCACAAAGATTCCAGAAGTAAATAGATGAAAATCCAAAGTAAGTGGAAGGTTATTTTGATGGAAAAAGGGAACCAAGATAATTCTGTGACATTCCCATGCTTTCTGGCCTGGGTGCTTATGTGTGACATTTCCATGCTTTCTGGCCTGGGTGCTTATGTGTGATATTTCCATGCTTACTGGCCTGGGTGCTTATGTGCGATATTTCCATGCTTACTGGCCTGGGTGCTTATGTGTGACATTTCAATGCTTTTTGGCCTAGATGCTTATCTGTGACATTTCCACAGATTCTGGCCTCAGTGGCCTCGGTGCTTATGCGTAACATTACCATGCTTTCTGGCCTAGCTGCTTGTTGGAAAACGAGGCAGTATCTGTGAGGCCTGCACAAATAACATGTCACATTTTACCTTCACTGGGAACCAAACACCCTAGTGCAGCGCCTGACTCTCAGAGGGTAGCGTTGCAGAGCAGTCTAAGGCTTACTCAAGGGAGGTGGTGTGGGCTAGTAATCGCCATTACAGGTGTGCAAAAATAACACTCAATAATTTGATTGTCCAGTCTGTACTTTGCTTTATAAAAGTAAGAGTACATTTATTAAACGCACACACTACTTAATACTATGCAACAATTTACAAATATACATAAGCTGTTGGAATTACTTCGTGACATTGCATAACATTTCCACCCCTCCCAAAGGGGGTTGGGGTCTAGTACCACCACTCCCATGTATGCACATCATCTTGGCCCCTAATGCAGTTAGTCGAACATAACCTGGAGCGAGGGCCCTGCGCACTGGCACCATCCCAGTGGCGACCCACCCCATTATCTCAACAAGCTTTTAACCTAGGCACACCTGCCCTGGTGACACATAAACCTGACTGAACATGTCATACTGACCATATAGTATACACCTCTACATCTTAGGGGCTAACAGTCTGGGTTGTTCTTCACCTAACGCAGCAGCAAGAATACATGTTTGGGCATCACTTTAAATGAGGTACTTATCATAGAGGATAACAATTATAATGCATTGCAATCACAGCCTCTAAAAGGCATCACAGGTAAAATCACAGGATTACGCAAATACAGCCAGACACCCTAGCAGGGATGTCCAGCAACATAACCCCATTTGGCTTATGACATCACCTTACACAGGTACTTCACATAACATCTGTGACTTTCAGTCCCTCTAAAAGAGATAACATTAGTAAATGCATTTGTGGTGCAATTACACCTCTTCACCTCCAGGGGATGCCCTTCTCCAGACATCCCAAACTCAGCTCTTCACCTCTTGAGGCAGTCCCTAAGGCACCCCCAACTGCAGAACAAAAGTTCCAGCCATGGGGATGCTGATGACGCCTCGCTGAGCCCTTGAGGGGTTATTCTTTTGAGTCCCCATGAGACTTAGGGAGGGACTTTCCTCTTCGTGCTGGGGGAGGCTGCGTTGCTCCTGCAGCTCCCCCTGCACCTTGGAACACACCTCGTGGTGACCCCGTCCTCCTGGGGCCACCACATGCAGAAAACCAGGCATTTTCCTGCAGGCCAGCTCGGTCATACAAAGCATTATGGGGCGAGGTGCTCCAGCACGTGAATATTATAGCAGCGGCTCTCCCGCTGCGTTGGGGAGAGCCGGGATGTATGCCTCCGGCCGTGTCTGCTCGATGGAGGGTCCGGTCCCACCCGGACCCCCAGGTGAGGGATGCAGCGCAGGGAGCCCACCCACCTGCTCCGGCGTATTTTCGGGGGCCCGGTCCCACCCGGGCCCCTAGCACCTCTTCTCTTTGCTTTTTTATCCTCAGTGGGGTCCTGGTCCCACCCGGGAACCCCGCATGGCTCAATCGGTGGGAGGCAGCCCGGGGAGCCCACCCCCGGCTGCCCCCGCTGGCTCCCTGCCCGGCCAGCACCCTCGCGTGCTGCCGCGGGAGCCGGCACCGCAGTTCTGGTCTGCCCACTCCGGCGGGCAGACGCGAAGACTCCCGCCGGTCCTGCCGGATCTGGGGGGAGTGCGACGGCACTCCCCCCGCCTTCCTCCAACCACGGGGGAGTGCGGCGGCACTCCCCCACCTGCGCAGGACACACCGGGGCCCGGAGTTGGGATCCCGGGCCCCGCCTTCTTGGAGGTCTTCACGGGGGGCGCGACGGCGCTCCCCCGGCTTCGGCTGCTGGTCTTCGGGGGCCCGGAGTTGGGATCCCGGGCCCCATGGGCGGTCTTCACGGGGATCGCGACGGCGCTCCCCGGCTTCCGCTTCTTCCGCCGGGGGCCAGGGTAGGCTCCTGGTACCCCCCCAGGGACACATTCACGGGGAGCGCGACGGCGCTCCCCGGCTTTGCTTCTGGGCGTCGGGGCCCGGAGTTGGGGTCCCGGGCTCCTGGGAAGTCTTCACGGGGAGCGCGATGGCGCTCCCCAGCTGCGATTCTCCCGCGAGGGAGGCGCGACGGCGCTCCCCTCTTCTCCAGTGTCTTTGGGGGCCAGGGTGGGCTCCTGGCACCACAGTCAGGCCCTTTCACGGGGAGCGCGACAGCGCCCCCGACTTTACTTCTTTTGGGGGCAGCCCCCGGGACCTGACCCACCCCGGGGGCATTTTCTGGACCGGCGGCGGAGCCCCACTCCCTTCGTCGTTGGTCGGCCAAAGGTCAAAGGTTGCCTACCTTCTGGGGGGCTTATCTCAGCCCCCAGGGGACCGATCTTCCTGATTTTGGCCTCTTCTTGCTCCTGGTGGCGCTCCCCAGCCACTGGGAGCACTTTCTTTCGCCCTCTTGATCTCCAGGAGTGTGAATGCAGCAGGGAGCGGTCTTCACTGGCTCCCTGCGCCAGCCTTTCACCTGGCTCTCTTCTCCTGGGCCTCTCTTCTCCTTGCGCAGAGGCCCAGGCTTCTGGTCACTTGTCTTGGTCTCCCCTTTTGGCACAGGTCAGGGTCCTGGGCCAGTCTGGAGGTTCTTCCTTCCAGCTGCCCATGGTGCCAGGCTCCAGCACCACTCGTCCTCAGCAGACCACACCCCAGAGAGAGCTCCTCTTCCTGTGCAAACTCTTTTAAAAGAATTGGGGAGGGGGCTGGCAGGAAGTCTCTGCTGGCCCTATCACACAGCGACACATCACTTCTCTGCCCCTGCTCCCTCCTTCCTGCCCAGGCCTCTGTGTTTGTTCAAAATGGCGTCGTCCAGGGGTCTCATGCCACATGGTCTCTGAGAGCCCCTTCCCCCCTCGCTGCCTTCTGTCCAGAGCAGCTTGGTGCCTGGCACCAGGTGACAGCTGCTGATGGATGAACCTGTAGCTCCACCCATCTTCTCTTCTTGGAGTGGAGGCCTTCGCCCTTGGAATGCTTGTTGTGCGGGGCTGGCTGGGGGAGGAAGGTCATTAATTCAGCCTGGCCGGGTCAGCTCCAGCCAGGCCCTGGTTATGAGCTGACTCAGAAAAATATAGCATTTCTGGATGACCCAAAAGCAGTACAAATATGACTTTGGACTCTGCAGAATACTTCTTCTCATATAAGTTACAGTGGACTTTGGTGCGTGTCTGGAATTTGTAGGCCCTAGGAAAGTAAAACTAGCACATGTGCTCCCCATCCTCATAAGAGAATAATGGAATAAAAACAGTAAAGCACACTGACTTTCCCTCAAATGTTTCTTCCCATTGTAGAAAGCACATTCCATGTCACCACCCAGTTCTGCATAAGTCCTGCCACACCATTCACTTAGTAGCTGCTCCTGGGCTACGCACGCCAGGAATCTCCCCTGCGCAGCCCTTACACTTGTGCACACGCATGTACACACGTGTTTGCATGTAACCAGCCCAGTGCCCCTTACTCTGGCGGCAGCGCAGCGGCCTACTCGCGCCAGGGGGACACCGGTAAAATACACATGCAGTCCCTTTCATCATGAGTTCACTGTGGGTGAGTCCCAACTTATGAGGCTCTCCCACAGTAAAAACTCAACAAATAGGTGTTCAAAAAGTGAAAAATCCGGGCGGCTCAGATGGTCAGAACCACCTTCTAACACTGCTTATGTGTGTATGCTGGCTGCTTATGTATGCCAAATGTGTTGAAAAATGCATTGATTTGGCCTTTCTGTCTCCAAAATTTTCAAGAGGGGAGAACCCCCCAAAGCCCTCCTAGTAGTGGTCAGGCTCACTCACTGTGCTTGCTTGTTACACATCGTATGGGGGCTGGTCTGATTTATACTTTGTGTGCTCTGATTCACTACTCTTGTGTCTATTTTTTGTGTTCTCTGTAAGAATGTCCATGGGTACATATGACTGGGCAACTTGGTGCTCTTTACTGTACTTTGAAAGTTAATGTAATTAGATAAGTAATGAAAAATGTGTTGTAAAATGCACCATTTTGGCCTTTCTTTTTCCAAATTTTTTCTTGTGGGGAGAACCCCTGCAAAACCCTCCCAAACCCCTCTAGCAGTGGTCGGGCTCGCTCGCTCGCGACGCACCGTATGGGAGCTGGTCTGACAAGATTTGACAGGGCTGCTTTCATTTCCCAGTCCGGCCCTGGTGGCAAGATGATTGCAGTGAAAATTACTCCGTTAAATTGCACCAGAACTACAAAAAGAAGAGTACAACAACAGATGAAACAATTACATTTGTCCATGCCATATTGCTGTATAAATTACCTCATGGTACATTTGAGAGCAAGAACGCCATTGTATAAGAGACAAACTAGTCACATTAGGGAGCAGCAGGACGTTTACATTGGGTCAGTGTGAATTCATACATATTCTAGTACAGAGCAAGCTAGGCAGCTTCTAGGCACTTACAACATTCTTGAACAAAAGGGAACTGAACCACAGGTGCGTTACTTGTATTACCCAGGATTACACAGTTTGACAAACCAGGGAAGCTGGGACTGAAGCCTAGGCAAAGTGGCGGTTGCTCCAATTTTGTGGTGGTGTGCAACACAAACGCAGGGTGAGGCGAAAATAATTAAAAAAAAACACTTACCTGCCCCTGCCCCACCACCCCCGCCTCGGTGCTCCTCTCCCGATTCTGGTCACACTGCACAGGCTCCCAGGGAACAATCACGGCGCTGCTCTAATTGTGACTTTCCGCTTGCTCAAGCCCAGGGAGCCTGGGGCTTTCCTCCAACCCGGCTGTTGCAACACAGCTGGTTTGGAGAAACATGAGTGTGCATCTCTGTTTGGCCAGCCTAAGGTGGCCGGCCAAACAGACATGCGCTCTTACAAGTGTCCAACACTCCTCCCTAAAGCGTGATGCTCAGCAGGTTGGCCCCGCCCCCACCCTAACCTTGTCTGGCAGTAATAAAAAATAAAATGATACTAAAATTGTTTTATTATCATTTTATTTTTCAGTGGGGCGATGCTCCTCCACCATAATGGAGGAGCCGCCCCTGCCTAGGTCCCTAATTACGAAATGTTACTGCCGAACTCTTGTCTCCTCTCAAATAAACCTCACAAAAATCATTACTGTTATTTTATGGACATTAACATTTAATGTAACAATTAAAATCACTTTTGAAATGTACAGAGAGGTATATAAAAAAGGACACATCTATTTTTTATTTCTAAACACCTGTTTGTAATATTCAAATTATACGACAGTTCCACAGTGTCCAGCTTTCAATATTTTCATTAAACTTCTCCATATTTCAGCAATGGGATGTAATCCTAACATATTTCCCCATAGTTTACCAGGTTATTAGTGTTCATTTACAGATAACAGTACCTCCTGAAAGAGTCTAGTTTCTGATGACTGACCTGTAAATTTTACTTTGATCACCTTTATTTAAGTAAAACAATTTTTGGGCTGGTGGATATAGTCCTTATCTAAACAAATTTTCGCCTGCATTCTAGGCAGATAAATACTTCAAAACACAAATTAAATCGTGGAAGTGCACGTCTGGCATGAAAAGCTGAAAATACATTTAAATAAGCTGCTTCAATCGGGGAAGCTGACGTCATAGGAAGGAGGGAGGAATGGGAAATTTGAGGACGAAATAAGGGCACAGTGGAAGACTTAAAAGTTGGCCCATATAATTTCATCGGTGGTTGCACTATGACAAACTATGGAACCTGAAAAGGTATGCACCATAGGTAATGGTCCCAAAGAATTGACTATAATAATAGGAAATAAACTCCCCCTCCCCCCGAGAACCTTGAAGTTCAGTTTCTGTGGTGACTTTTGAGATTCGGTCTTGGCCCTATTATTTTTAAATTTGCACATATAGCCAAATATTGAATGTACTTACAAAGATGCACCTTATTCACTAGCTGATTTGCGGCCATTAGAACACAACTAACTCTGTCTGTTGGAACCGAGACTGCAACCGGGAAGACTCCATCTGCTCCTGATCTCTACGTTGCAAGCCCGCTGCAGCGTCAGTGTCCCTGCTGCATAAAGGCGCCTTCCAGGTCCTGTGGGCATCCAAAGACACCCGAAGGAATCTCCTTTGGAGTGAAGGAATCACTCCCCTGCATCCGCAGGCACCGCAACACACGCTGACCAATTGCTGATCCTGGTGACGGTTCTACAACCTCTTTGAGGCCTGCACTGTCTTCAGACTGAGTCTGAGGCCAGGATCCCTCGTCGACACTGCCGGATCCGAGTCCCTGTACACCGTGACGGCTGACCGTTGCTAAGGCTAGGCGACTCTTGTCTCCAGAGATCTTCGGGCCCTGTCGAGGGTCTTCTTTGATTTCAGTGAACTCCCCTGCTTGCTTGGGGCCTACCCTGACTTACTTGGATGTGGTGAGTCTCTTGGACCTTGCTGGTCCCGACATCGTACCTTTTCATCTTGCTTCACGTGTTGCCGTTGCCAAGGCCTGTTGGTGCTCCTACCGGACACCGACCCCCTGGATATCGACATCCGACGTGGGACAGCTCGTGCACCGTACCTGGTCGTCCTCAGTGTCACCTGGTCCACGTAACTGAAGAACCAAAGGCACCATCAACTCTCCTGCAACAGCCAACATTGGTGGGCACACGACTCCCGTGCCCCCTGGTCACTCCTGAGTGACCTAGACTCTGTCCCCTCTGCTTGCAGGTTATACTCTACTTGAATCCAGGCTTGGATTCCACGGGACTCCTCCAACTTCTTTGCCAGCAGCATCTCGCTTAAAGTCCTCCATTGGAGTCTACAGCGGTTCCCGACGTCACTTCGTACCTATGCACCTGGCTTCCCTGGGGCAGGTCACCTGGTCTCCTGGGTATCCACGGATGGGATGACTCTCGAACCGTCCATCTTCCACAGGGTGTCTTCCAAGTCCTCTGGGAAGGGTCCTTTTTACGAAGAATTGCAACTACGACTCCCCCATTGACTTACCTTGAGCACGCAGTCGTGTATTCACTTAACACACTGCTTCCTTGGGGTTTCTGGGTCCTTACCTCAGGGGGTTCCTTGGTTCCCCAGCACTTCTAAGTCTTCTGGGTCCACTCCCGACTTCGGTTGATAGTCGCATTCCACTATTTTTGTATATGGTTTGGTCTCCCCCTGGAGCCTACTGTATTTTTGTGCTATTTACTTGTCGTATTACCAAAGTATTGTGTGTATTGTAATTATATCTCCGGGTAGGAGATATTGCATTGGATTAGTGAGTGTCTGTAATAAATAACTTTTTTTATAACTACACCGTGTGGTTCTTTTTCATTTAATCTGCCTTATAAGATTAGATACTGGTGAAACAAGCTGCTTTACACTCCTCCTAGACTAAGACTGAAGGCTGCTCTCCACAGCTAGAGCTTTCTAAGGTTGACTAAACCGCTAAAAACACCATAAGGTTTGTCTGGATTGGTGCAGGGTGCTACACTTGAATAAATGTGCACCATATACCAAGCCAGCCTCCTACATGCACCAGCACTTAACTGATAGTAAGCTGACTGACTCCACCGCTGGGTGAGTACCAGGGTCCACAAGAAGGTGTATTGGGGAGACTCCGCCAAAGGTGGGCAGGGTCCCCAGAGTGGGGGGGACAAGGGTAAAGCACAGGAGTTCTCTAAAGGGACCCAAACTAAAACCCAGGGTAAAGGTTCCCATCCCCCAGGAGATAAGAAACAAGGGGTCTCTTCAGGAAAGCCTGCATAAACCGGCCCCTGCAAGTGCTATGCCTGCGAACAGGTGAGTCACTTGAAGGGGGACCCCAAGTGTCCAAAGAGGGCACAGCCACCCACCGGTGGGCAGTCCAATGTGTTGGCTAGTGTAGCGCTTGGGGAGGGAGGGGTACCCACAGGAGGGTGGGGGTCCCGCAGAAATGACCGGCGTATTACTAGGGGACAGTGAGATGGTCCCAGGAAACCAGGTGCCGGCTAACACTAAAAAAGTCAGCGCTTGGGTGACCATCAATTGGAGAAGGGTAGAGGTTCTCAGAGATACTGGAGCCACTGTGTCCTCAGTCCGGTGTCACCTGGTCTCGGAGGAGCAAGTAGTCCCCGATTCATTCCACCAAGTAGTTGCGGTGGACAACTCAGAGTGCCAGTGTATGGTGGCGCAGGTTCCCTTTGAATGGGGGAGGGTCTCAGGCCCCTTGAGGGAGGTTGTGAGCCCTACCATGCCTGTAGATTGTCTGCTAGGGAACGACCTGGAGCAGTCGTTGTGGAAGGATGTTTAGCTCAGGTCTCACTTGGAGATGTTTGGCTTGCCAGAGTGGGCATGCGTGACCACTCGGTCAATGGCAGCCGGTAAGGGTGATCGGAAGGTCCTGGAGCCTGAAACTGTGGCACAGGTTCCTGCCAAGAGAAAGGGCAGGGAGCGTGGGAAATCTGCCCCTGATGATCCCACGGTCCAGGAGGAGACTGACCTCGAGGGGGATGCCCCGGTACCTACAGAGGAGCAGGTAGCTGAACTGGGAGACTTATCTGAGCTGACCCATTGGCAGCAAGACGGTGGTCCCACCAGGGAAGAATTCTGCAGGGAGCAGAAGGAATGCCCTTCTCTAGAGGGTTTGCGGCAGCAGGCTGCAAACCAGGCAGCTGGTGATCAGCCTGGATCACACTGGATTTACTGGGAGAATGGTCTCCTATACAGCGAGCCTAAGGTCGCTGAGCCTGGGTCAGCCCTTGTGCTGGTGGTACCCCATCGCTTCAGGACCTTCCTACAGGGTCTGGCTCATGACGTGCTTTGCCCAGACATTTGGGCCAGGGCAAGACCTTTGACAGGATTGTCACCTACTTCTTTTGGCCTCAAATGTGAAGGCAGTCAGATGTAAATTGTAGATCTTGCTAGACTTGCCAGGCAAGTGGTAAGAGTGGGAGGAAGTGTAAGGCTCCTCTCCAACCTTTTCCAGTTGTAGGAACCCTTTTTTAAAGGGTTGGGATAGATATTGTGGGGCCACTGGATTCCAAGACAGCCATGGGCAACAGGTACATCCTGATCTTGGTGGACCATGCCACCCGGTACCCGGAGGCTATCCCTCTCAGGACAACGACAGTGCCAGTGGTGGGCCGGGTGTTAATGGGAATCTTTTCCCATGTGGGCTTCCCCAAAAGGTGGTATCTGACTGTGGGACCAATGTCATATCCAAGTATATGACATCCCTGTGGGAGGAGTGTGGTGTGACCTACAAGTTCACCACACCTTACCACCTACAAGGTAATGGTTTGGTGGGGAGATTCAACCAAACCTTGAAGGGCATGATCAAGGGTCTAACAGAACCCATGAGGCATAAGTGGGACGTCCTCTTGCCATGTCTTCTCTTTGCATACAGGGAGGTACCACAGAAGTCCATAGGGTTCAGTCCCTTTGCGCTTCTGTATGGGCACCCCGTGAGAGGACCCCTCAGTTTGGTCAAAGAAGGCTGGGAGACAACTCTCTGGAAAACTCTGCAGGGTGTATTTAACAACATGCTGGCCTTCAGGAACCAAACTTCCCGCTTCAGGAAACTCGCTCAAGCGAACCTGGAAGCAAGCCTGGAAGAGATGAAACGCTGGTACGACCAGAATACCACTCTGGTAGAGTTTCAGCCTGGCCAGAAAGTGTGGGTCATGGCCCCAGTTGAACCTTGTGCCTTGCAGGACAAGTGGATTGGGCTTTTTGAGGTGGTGGAGAGGAAAAGTAATTTCACCTACCATGTGAATTTGCAGACTCCCAGGAACCCTTTGAGGGTCCTACAAGTGAACCAACTCAAGCCTCACTTTGAGAGGTCCGAAGTGAGCATGCTCTTGGTGACAGATGATGGGGTGGAAGAGGAGAATGAACCTCTCCCTGACCTCCTGTCTACCAAGGAGCACGATGGGTCAGTGGAAGGTGTGATCCTCTCCCCTACACTGACCCCGGAGCAGCAGAGTGACTGTCACCAATTGTTGGGGCAGTTTGCCATGCTGTTCTCCCTGACCTCAGGTGTTACTCATTGGTGTACCCATGACATGGACACTGGTAACAGCCCTCTTGTGAAACACAAGATTTACAGGTTGACTGATCGGTTCAGAACCAGCGTCAAAGAGGAGGTCTCTAAGATGTTGGTGTTAGGAGTGATCGAGCCCTCCAACAGTGCTTGGGCCAGCCCAGTGGTCTTGGTCCCAAAGGCTGCTGCACCTGGTGCCACTCCTGCACTGTGGTTCTGTGTGGACTACCGTGGACTCAATGCCATCACCAGGACTGACACACACCCCATCCCCAGAGCTGATGAGCTCATTAATCGGTTGGGAGCTGCCAAGTTCCTCAGCCTGTTTGACTCGATGTCTGGGTACTGGCAGATTGCCTTAACCAAGGGGGCCAAGGAGAGGTCAGCATTTTCAACCCCAGAGGGGCACTACCAGTTTCGGGTGATGCCCTTCGGGTTGAAGAATGCCCCTGCCACCTTTCAGAGGTTGGTCAACCAGGTGTTGCCTGGGCTGGAGGATTTCAGTGCTGCCTACCTGGACGACATTGCAGTGTTCATTTCCAGCTGGGAAGAACACTTGCAGCACCTCTGGGAAGTGTTGCAGAGCGCAGGCCTCACGGTCAAGGCCAGTAAGTGCCAGATCAGGCAGGGCTCTGTGGTGTACTTAGGGCACCAGGTAGGAAGCGGCCAGGTGGCACCCCTACAGGCTAAGATTGACACCATTCTGGCTTGAGAGCCCCCCAAGACCCAGACAGAGGTGAGACCCTTTTTAGGTCTTACCGGCTACTATAGGAGGTTTGTCAAGGGCTATGGCCATTGTTGCGCCCTTGACAGAGCTGACTTCCAGTAAGCAGCCCAGGCAGGTGATCTGGACTGATGCCTGCCAGAAAGCTTTTGACGCCCTGAAGGCAGCCATGTGCACAGTGCCCGTGCTCAAGGCACCCGACTTCTCCAAGGAATTCGTAGTGCAGACTGAAGCTTCAGAGCATGATGTGGGAACGGTGCTCACACAACTTAACAAAGAGGGCCTAGACCGGCCTGTAGTCTTCCTTAGCAGGAGACTACTCCCCAAGGAACAGAGGTGGAGTGGCATAGAAAGAGAAGCTTCTTCTGTGGTCTGGGCACTGAAGAAGCTAAGACCCTACCTGTTTGGGACTCACTTCCGAGTTCAGACAGACCACAGGCACCTCTGATGGTTAATGCAAATGAGGGGTGAGAAACTAAAACTGTTGAGGTGTTCCATCTCCCTACAGGGAATGGACTTTAAGGTGGAACACGGCCCTGGCACAGAACACGTCAACGCTGATGGTCTGTCCAGGTTCTTCCTGCTTAGTGAATAGAACTCCAAGGAGGTTGGGTAGTTCTCCCTACTTTCAGCTGGAGGGGACATGTGTTAGACCTGGCATCTTTTGGCGTGTTTTCCCTGTCTTTTTGCTTTCTGACCTCCTGGTTTTGACTCTGTTTTTGCTCGTTTAGTGTCTCGGCGCACTTTCTCACTGTTGTCCAGTGTTAAAGTGCAAGTGCTCCTATTGTAAATTGGATTATGAATAGGTGTTTCCATGATTGGCATATTTGATTTACTGGTAGGTCACTAGTAAAGTGCACTGAGAGTGCCAGGGCCTGTAAATCAAATGCTGCTAGTGGGCCTGCAGCACTGATTGTGCCACCCACACAAGCAGCCTTTCAAAGGGTTCTCAGACCTGCCACTGCAGTGTCTGTGCGCAGTTTTTACTGCCATGTCAACTTGGCAAGTGCACCCACTTGCAAAGCCCTAACCTTCCCTTTTATTACATGTGAGTCACCCCTAAGGTAGGCCCAAGGTACCCCTATGGGCAGGGTGCAGTGTATATGAAAGGTAGGACATGCCCTGGGGTGTGTGTGACATGTACTGATGGTGAACTACAGTGTAATTCATTTTTCACTGTTGAAAGGCTATCTGTCCCATAGGATAGAATGGGGAATACTTGGTAACATTTTGCGAGTGTATCTTCCCATTGGGATGAGATAGAGAAATGAAGTTTAGTATGCCTGAACTCAGAATGTAGAAATGCATCTTTTAGAAAGTAGGTATTTTCTTGCTTAGCTGTCCTGTGTGCCTCTGCTGGGTTGTGGATTGACTGTCTGGCTTTGGAGTGAGAGGGGCTGGGGTTGTGCATTCTCTTCAGACAGCCACTGGGGGGGGGGTTGAGGTGTGTCCTGCCTTTCCTGGATGAGTCAGGGCTGGGCTGAAAAGAACTGGGCTGCATTTAGAGTAGTGGGAGGAGATTTACTTGCACCTGAATGGGCCTGGTCTGCCGTGGACAATGCTGTCTCCACCTCCTGCTGGGAAGCTGGGCCAGAGAGGACCAAACTGGTTTGGACTAATCACAGACACTCTCTGCCCAAGAGAACAAAGAGAAATGTGGCATAAATATTGGGGCCCAGAACCCAGAACTTTAGAACTCACTTGGATCAAGGAACCTGACAAGAAGAAGAGTTGGAAGAACTGCCAGGAGGAGTACTGCCCCGTTGCTCTGTTGTTGCTTTGTTGGGTTGGCCTGCAGTTACTGCTTCTGCCTTGGGCAGCGAAAGGACTGGACTGAACTTTCTTCACTTGTTGCTGAGTATCTCCAAGGGCATGAAATAGAGCTTGCCTCCTGTTCACGAAGTCTCAGGGAGAGCAAAGACTTCACTTACCTCTGGGTACCCACGCTGGAACCGTGGGTTTCAGTTGCCACAGAGAGGGAAAGCAGCCGACACCATCACCGATGCTGCAGACTCCGTGTCCTGAAGGCACTGCAAAGGGCACCGCCGCACTTTGCACTGCAACCCTGGTCTCACCGATGACTGCCGCCCCCACCGAGCTGCTGCTTGCACGTGACCTGAGGGCACCGCACTCTACACCACCTCACCTCACTTCACTCGGCCACCCTGGTCTTACCGACAACGTCGCTGCCTGGTGACTTCGACACACATGACCGCACCGTGGTTTGGGGCAATGCTCGTAAGTAACACGACACACCGCATTGTCCCACACCTCAGTCTGGGCCATCCGACGCCAGCTTCCATCGACCGGCACTGTTACTTGCACAGTGACATGTAAGCACCGCCATGATCACTGCCTCACTCGGCACCACAGCTCTGGTCTCACTGACACTGCAAGACGACCGTCACTGAGCCGTTGCCTGCACCGCGACTTCTGGGCACCGCACGCCGCACTGTTACGTTTCACATCGCAATGCGACGGTTGCAACGACTGGCCCACACCAAAGGTATTGTTTACGAGTCTGCTGACAGTGACGCCAGTCTGCACCAACGCGGTCCGCCGGAACGGTAGGATTCTGTTGTTTTCAGCACTGCAGTAGTAGGGGACGGAGCTACCGGCTTCAAGGAACTGCATTGTAAAGTTATTCTTGCAAAGCGCATCTATTTGATTACTGCATGTTGGTCTTTTATCGTTTTGGTCTTGTTTGTACATATAAATATTGGTTATTTTTCTAAAACTGGTGTGGTGTCCTTTTGTAGTGTTTTCACTGTATTACTGTTGGTTATGGGCAAATGCTTTACACACTGCCTCTGAGATAAGCCTGACTGCTCGTGCCAAGCTACCAATGGGATGAGCAGGGGTTATTTTAGAATTGTATCCCCCTTATCCTGACTAGAAGGAAGGGCCCTTATTTGGTCAAAGGTGTAAACCATTGCCAACTAGAGACCTCCATTTCTAACAACACCTATGATCTCGACCTTTAATAATGAGCTGGTTTCTACCTTCAAGATAGGAAGGCCTCTTGGTATATTCTGTAAAGGCTAAGCCCACCCACACAGCATGGATGCTATAAGAAGGGCAGTCATTCCTAGAATCCTCTCAGCAGTAGCCAAGCCTACCCTGGTCCTTAGCCCCAACTATATACTGTATTTATGTATGGAGTGTAAGGGCTGTAAAAAAGGAGGAGAGCTAGGAATATTGAAGTTTACCAGTATGTCATTTTCGCATTTTCCCCACTTCAATCTTCCTCATCCTTATTAAGGGCCTCATTATGAGTCTGGCGGTCCACGGACCATGAGACTCATGGGGGCATGGCGGTTTTCCGACCCCCCTATTACGATCAGGGCCGTCGAGCCACCCTGGAACCACTGCAGCTGCCAGGGATCATATGGCATGGCGGTCTTGAAGCTGCAATATGCTTGCCGGAGCCACTGCGGCCCGCCAAGCATATTACAAGTTTTCTCACTGCCACACTTTTCATACCAGTGCGATGGCCATGAAAAGTGTGTCGGTGAGGAAACAAAGGGGGCCCTACAGGGCCCCCGTGTGCCTTTGCACCGTATGTTGCGCCCCCCTGTGTGCATGTGATCCAGCGCAGCTAATATAACTTGCTCCTTAGGACACCAATCCAGAAAAACACCTACACAACCTTTGTCATTTCAAACTTATGTCGGTGGGGCCCATGACACCGCATACATACATTCATTCAATGTCTGGATTAAACACTAAGAAGCATGAGCTGCTGGACAAACGGGATACCTTGTTAAATTTGACAGAATAATAATCTATACATTATATACATTATCTTTGGATCCTGTCGGTTCTAAACATCAAGGTACTCCGCTATTCGGTCGATGGACCAACTAGTAGAATTAGTTGATGGTGATTAAGACCAGCTCAATCACAATTAAAACCTTTAACATTTTATTAATCATAAATCTATTAAAGAACCACAGACTCATTTTAGAGTTAGAATATAATTTTATCTAAAATTCTTCAAGAAAATAAATGAAATTCTTTATTATGTAAAACATTTAGAAATATCAATAAACATTTTAAGAAAGCTTTAGGAAAAGTGAGAAATTATGCATTACCCTCGGCCATGGGGCGATGACAAGAATGGTTCACCAAAGGAAGATGAACCGCAGATCACAGGATAGGACTCCCAAAACTGACTGACTGTCCCGCTAACCTCCTCGGACGCACCTCCCGGCAGAATTCCCGCAACGATCTTGTTCCTTCCCCAGTCAAAGTTCAAAGTCCAAAAATGACAGAGTCTCTCACAGCATCAAGGTGGAAAATGAAAAACAAGCCGGAATCTCTCACAACATAAGAGCAGACTCTCTTATACCCTATTCTCTGGCTCACTGCACATAAAAGTTGCAATCCTTAGGGGCAAGAATCACGCTAATTGGTCCATTGGAGGGGTGGTGATGGTCACCTCATCGCCCTCCTTGTTCGAACCGGTTTGGGGACAATAAAGCACACAATAAGTCTCATGATCGCAATGTCAAAAGTAGTCGAATTTGTTAATCCATTTTGTAACGATCTTTGATGGTCACACATTAGTTCATCCATTGTCACTCGGCTCTTTCCCATCCGTTCCCAGGAATATATGCTGAACACTTGGCACGCTCTTCGTTGCAGGTCAGAGTGGCCTTGACATCTCTCACTCCGGGCACAGGCCGCATACACGTGACTGGAGCGTTCATTCCGCGTCTGCGCAGGGGCCATCTTATTCCACACATGCGATCTCGTCCTTTCCAGCGGCCATTTTAGAAGCATGGCCTAGCAGGCCCGAACGAAACTAATATAAAACAAACACAACGGAAATTAAAATATGGAAAATAAGCCTTTCTGTTTACCACCCGCCATTCTAAAAACCCGTGTTAGATATTACCTAGCAGAAGCGACATTTAAAGCCATTTTACTCACCATCTGCATTCTTTGCCACAATACAATTTTACTACGCAATACAAATCATGCAATTTACTCTATTTACTACGCAAATCACAATACTAGTTTTATTTTGCTTCACATTTGTAAGTAAATTAGATTTTTGCACAAATCAGCATGTTGCCCACGTGTACTGTTTAATAAAGGGTTTGCATTTGTTGGTTAGTTCATGCGTTTCAAACGGTTAGTATCATTAATTGTTATGAGGTCATTAATTTTCAAGGGGTACAAAATTATTTCGTTTCCCCATCTCCATCAATTCCCCCCTTTGGTGATTTTTAACATCACCACAAAAACCTATCCCTACAAATTTATCAGATAAATGCTTCTTGTCCACTTGCATTTGTTAATTTAGACAACCGTGTTCTTTTCATCTTGTCTTTTAGACCTTTTGTACATGTTCTCTTTAAACTCTTCCAATTCGATCTCTCCCATCTCCCGTTCTCTTTCTTTCTTTTTCTCATTTTCTCTTTTTACTTTATTTTTCTTTTTCTTCTTTTAATACACACATATGCTAATCTCAATAATAGCATTATTACTATTACTACAGTCACTGGAATTAGTATTTTCCCAATAAGAGAACTACCTATTTCGGTGAACCATTTCTTCATTGAGGAAAAACTCTTACCAAGACTCTCCCAAGCACCTTCAACCTCCAGTGGGGCAATTTCTTTATGCAAATTAGTAATATTCTTTATATACTTCTGTATATTCTCACTTTTGTCTGGAATGTAAGTGCAACAATGTTGTACCTTCAGCATTCCACAGACTCCACCCTCTTTGCCAAAAGAATGTCAAGGGCAAGTCGATTTTGCATTACCATAGCTCTCATGGCAACCATTTTGGTATTTACCATCAAGAACCCTCCAGCAGTATTCGTTGATAAACGATCTACTACTGTAGACAATTTCCGAATCTTGTATGCATTCAAAGATATACCCACTGCTGGTATCAATGCTCCAAAAATGTCACCTATTATCTCTGAGAAGCTTTCCCTTCTCCTACGGGTTAATGGTTCACCTATCTCATGAATTCCTTTCGTTCCTCTTTCCACGTGAAAAATCTTTGGAAAGACAAGGCCTAGATAGCATGTTCCGTACCAATGGTCCGGCAACCTATAATATGCTCTCTTTCCGCAAATATAATAGATCCCTGGAAATACTGGATCTTTTCCTCCTTTAAATCCCCATCCCCCTAGAATTTTGTATGCATCTCGGCACTCGCTAGAACCCAGGAAATAGTTATCATACATAGTGTTATCTCTACTAATACACAATTTTCCCTGTTGGGGCCAATCTAGAACCATAGCTGCATTTGTTTCACCTTTGTCATAATTTCCCTCTTCAAACGCCCAAGGTGGGGTTTTTGTCTTTTCTCCTGCTGCTTTTCTTTGAAACTTAACCCTTCTGTCTTCTACCATGTCTAAGAAAACCTTTTCTTCTTTTCTTAACCCACAAGTAGGATTATGTCTAAATGCATATTCTAATGTTAATTCTTTTGTTTCTAAGAAAAATTCTCCAAAAACCTTTGCAACTTTCACCTTATTTAGTTCAGGGATTATGGGAACTTTAGCAAAAACAGCATCTGTATCAGTGTAGTAATACTCTAATTTACCTGTTTTATAAAATAAGCTAGCTAAAACACTACAAGTTATTCCATACGTCAAAGGAAGGTGATGATACGTCACACCTTCTGTTAGAGACGCAGGTAACTGCATACAGACATAGCAATCTCTCACATCCATTGTCTCCACATATTCGTACAAAAGTTTTGTGAAGACATTCTTGGAGAAATCAGTTATTGACTTATCCCTATGAAAATCAGTACTATCTATTAGTGTTGTAGTGTTGTTTATGTTAGATTTCTTGTCACTACTCGTGTCATTTATGATTGCAGATGTATTTTCTACAACTAATCTAAGTGGAATTATAATTGCTAAAATAAGCCAAATAAGCATTAGTAAACCTGTACAATAGAAACACATCCTACACCATCTACGGAAAGACTCACATTTAGCTCTTCTATTCTCAGTGTCTACCATGTTCACATATTACCTAATTATGTGTACAGAAAATGTGTTTCCACACCTCAAATGACTTAGGGCCATATGTAGGTAGCTAAATACCGGTCGGTAACGGCCGAAATTCGGTAAATCTCCCGTTACCGACCGGTATTTAGGCAATTGAGATGTAGGAGGCTAAAAAGAAGGATTCGGTAATTATGAATCGGTAAATACCGATTCATCATTACCGAATTCAAAATTACCAATTCGGAATTACCGATTCCTTATTTACCGAATCGGTAAATAAGAAACGGTAAAAACGAAAAAAGAGATGTAGGTAAATTCGGTAATACCGAATTACATGAAATTCGGTATTTAAGAGTCGGTAATTAACACTGACTGAAAGCAGGTGGTAATCATCTACAGCGTATATAAGCAATCCCAAAATGCAACAGTGTGATCACTATGGCGGCTTTCTATGTGATTGCAAGGCGGCTACGTCTACAGGCAGCAGGAGTGAGGATCTGGAGACGGGAGGAGCGCATTTACAGACAGCGCATCACACTCTTCCAACAGACTGAGGCTGAGATCCATGAAAGGAACAGGCTACACCCCACACCATCCTGGACTTGATAAGGGACTTGCACCCACTCCTGGAGCACCCAACACCAAGGGCGCACGCCATACCACCACATGTGCAGGTGCTCTGTAGCCTACATCTACTCGCATCTGGCAGTTACCAGGGGGTGATAGCTGCGGTAGGCGGGGTGTCTCAGAATTGCCTGTCCCGTTTCTTCAGAAAGTTCCTGGATGCCATGATGCAGAGAATGCATCACTACATTAGCTTCCCAAACACACAGGCGGAACTGCTGAAAACCAAGACAGACTTTTACCAGATGGCACAGTTCCCGCATGTCATAGGCTGTATTGATGGCACACACATTCCAATCTGCCCACCAGCAGCCACTGAGTATATCTACAGGAACAGAAAGTCCACCCACTCCATAAATGTGCAGGTAATCTGCGATGCTGCCAACATAATCACTGACATCGTGGCCAAATTTCCTGGGAGCACCCACGACTCATACATCTTCCAGAACAGTGGGATCTACACACGCCTGGCTGCGGGAGACTTTGGAGAAGGATACCTGCTAGGTAAATCACTGTGACACTCACTCATACTTACTGCAGATGAATGTGTATTGGTGTATGTGACTAATGGCACTCTCTTCCTCACCTAGGCGATAGTGCATATGCCGTGCGGTCATTTATCCTCACTCCCTACCTAAACCCATCAACCCTGAGTGAGAGACGATACAATGTGGCACACAAATCAACACGCAACGTTGTGGAGCGCACGTTTGGACTATTGAAAAGCAGGTTCCGCTGCCTCCACAAAAGCGGAGGCGCACGTCAGTACACACCCATCATCTGCTGAAAAATCATTGCAACTTGTGCAATGCTGCACAACCTTGCCACAAAGAAAGGTACAGAAGTGGAATTAACTGATTTTGAGGACAATGATGATGAATTAGCACAGCCAGAGCCCAACGCAGCAGGAGTGCCACCAGCAACAGATGGGAGACAGAGACGGGCAGAGATCACATGCAACTATTTTTAAGTAAGTAAGGAGACACAGCCAGTTGTTGAATGTAATGACGTAGTTTTAATTTCTGGGCACTACGCCACAACACAAACGGCCAAACTTGGCATTCCAATTTGTGACATCCATAGTAGGAAGTCATGGGTTACTTCACCCAATACTGTCCTGAAAGTGTGGGCTGCATCAGCATCTGCGGCCACGCACAACAGTACTGGATGCCATTAACTGACTGTCCTCACTGGCTGTGGAACCAGTGGCAGCCCCATGCCGTCTGCTGCTCCTCCGGGTGTCTGTTACAGGGGGGGTAATGCTGCTCCGACTGGTCGTGTCCTCGCTGTCCCCAACTTCCACAGCACCAGTAGTGGCAGACTGACTTGTAAGCAGCACTTCAAGAGCAGTGGTCACCTTTACCAGCCCCTAGAGACATCAGTGCTGCAGTGCGCCAGCCCCTCCTGCATGGCCACGGAGCGCCTGCAGAGCAGAGAAGTGGCAGTTGCTAGGCGGTTCACTGCCCTCGTATGGTGCTCTGTTTTCTGCCTCTCCCTGCGCCGTGTTACTCTGTCCTCATCCATTTTGCTGCACAGCAGCATCACAGACTGGGACATGTCCCGCATGCCCGCAGCCATCTCCTTCATGCCCTCAGCCATTGAGCTTATGCCCTTGTCAATGTTGGTCATGTTGTCATTGAGGCGCCTCATTTGTCGCTGGACTGACTGAATTGCCTTGCCTTGTAGGTGCTGCACCTTCACCATGGTTGCCTCCAGCCCTCCGAAGACACCATGGCTCTCACCCTGTGGAGGTGGACTGCTCACACGAGCCCTGCGGCAGCGTCTGGCACCTGTGTGTGCTCCCTCAGAAGTGGACGGCAAACCAGCATTGCTACCATCCAGTGGCACAGTAGATGTTTCCCCCCCCCCTCGAGTCTTCTGAGGAGGACTCAAACTCCAGCAGTCTGGCAACAGCACGCCTCCTAGGTCTAAGCACTGCAGGTGGTGTTGATGCTGGCGAGACTAGCAGTAGTGGCGAGGCTAGCTGTGGTGGCGAGGCTAGCTGTGGTGGCGAGGCTGGCTGTGGTGGTGAGGCTGGCTGTGGTGGTGAGGCTGGCTGTGGTGGTGTTGTGTGCCCTGCACTCGTACTGGCCTTCTCTGTGATGTCCTTCCGGGGTGCCCTCTCTCCCTTGCCCTGAGCAGTCCTGCGGGATGTCTCGCCTGTGGACAGAAATTGTACATCAGCACAGTGTACCTGCAGCCCTGCATTGCAAGAATAAATATACATTTCTGCCACACTATCTCATTGTCTTCTGCCTGCTTATCGCTGATGTGTGTCACATGCCTTGTTGTTCAGTGCGATTCCTGTCATGATAGGGGTTTCACTGACTACATCTCCCATAATGCATTGCTGGTTTGAACAAAAATCTGTACTGGAGTGGGATTCACATAGCCCAATTGGGGATTTGGGATAGGGGAAGGGGGGCACAATGCTGTGCATGCTTCTTACCTTGTTTGGAAGCAGCCCTGGCAGAGCTGTCTGCATCCCCGATCCCACAGACACTTTCTGGCTCTATCGTGGACTCCACGAGCCGCTCCAAGTTCAGTCAGGGCAGGTGCCCTGTTCCTTCCTCCTCCTGTCAGCCTGGCTTGTTTATTAAGATCAGCCATCTTCCTCTTGGTGATGATCCTGATGTCATACCACCGCTTCTTGAGCACATCAATGTCCTGGGGGTCACTCCAATGGCATTCACCTGAGACTGGATTTCAAGCCAGATGTTCCTTTTACTGACTCTGCAACTTGCAGGGACTGCTTTCCAAACAGCTTTGTGTGCTGCTTCACTACCTCCTCCACAAGGACCTGCAGTTCCCTCTGACTGAATTTCAGTTTCCTCTTCCTTTCCCCTCCTTCTCTTTCTGTGTCCTGGCTGTCCATTGTGCAAGATTTGCAGACGAGGTTCAGGCAGTGGCTCTGTTGCTCTCCTCTGCACTCCCAGCCTCTCCAGAAGGTTCTGCTTGTGTGCACCTGCCTGGGTGTGGCCACTTCCTGGTTGGGAGGGGTGGTGGTTGCACAGGATTGGCTGATTCCTCAATTGCTGTTTTTTTGAATTACCGATCGGTTTTTCCGATTCGGTATTTACCGATTCGGTAAATACCGAATCGGAAAAACCGATCGGTATTGTGGATTCGGTAAATATTTACCGATTTTTACCGATTCGGTATTATTTACCGAATTATTACGTACATCGGGAATACCGATTGCTAAATACCGATTCGGTAAAATTCGGTAATTAGGAATCGGTATTTCCAGATTACCTACATATGGCCCTAAGTGTTGACTAGGATCAACTGCTTTCAGCGCACCTTTCGGTTTCTCAGAAATTCTTCTTTGACTTCATCAGTTTGTGTGTCTATTCCGGTTTTTCTCTCTTTGCCTTTCAGGATTTGCACAGTTCACTCTCACCCTCCTGTTCACAGTCTTTATCTGGGTTCCCGTGACTGCTATCCACTTCTTTAATATCAGTCAGTGCGATGTATAACCATTCAGGTGACTTGTATTTCAAGTTAGGTCTTTTCACTCTTTTTGGTCTCTGTAACTGTCTTTCACTTGTTTTTCTTTGTCCTTTCTGACTTGTTATTTCATTTACTTGCTCTGCATTGTCTTTGTTCAAGTTTATTATTTTATATCTCAGTCTTTTAATTTTGTTGGGCCAATTGTCTCCTTTTGTTGGCCTTTTCAGTTCACTTTCTTTTTCTTCTCGTTCTGCTCTCCAAGATCTCTTTCTTGGTCCTATTCTTTGCTTTCTTTCTTCTTCACTTTCTTCAGATTCTGTCTCAGACCTCACTTCACTTCCTCTAACTTTGAACTTTATGATCTCAGTCTCTTTATCTGAATCCGAATCTTCTGGTGTTTCTTCTGCTTGTAATTCTGAGTCTAATCCTCCTTGTGTTTCTTCCGCAATTTCCCCAATCTCTCTATCTGAATCTAAATTTCCCTGTGTTTCTTCTGTTTGTAATTTTGAGTCTAAGCCTCCTCGTGTTTCTTCCGCAATTTCCTCAATCTCTCTATCTGAATCTAAATTTTCTTGAGTTACTTCTATAATTTCCGGAGGAATTTCCCCAAAGCTTGTACTTGGCTGTTCATTGTCACTGTTTATTAGTTCGGTTTCTCCTGTTTCAATATCAGTTCTTTTGCTTTCGTATTCTTCTTTTTGTCTTTCACTGGGTTCAGGTTGGTCTGTTTCAGATGCCGAACTGGTATCTGATATTTCCAGATGTCGACTTACAGGTCGAGCTTCAAGATCTGGAACTCTGATTGTCTCAGTTTCTTCTTCAGTTGTCAAACTGGTACCTGATTCTTCCAGATGTCGACTTACAGGTCGAGCTTCTAGATCTGGAACTCTGGTTGTTTCAGTCTCTGCTTCAGATGCTGAGCTGGTATCTGATATTTCCAGATGTCGACTTACAGGTCGAGCTTCAGGATCTGGAACTCTGATAGTATGGCTGGCATGAATCCAATTTTTCACACCTGCACACTTTACAGCAGTTGTCACCAGGATCACTTGACGTGGCTTATCCCAGCGTGGAACCAAGCAGTTTCTTCTTCTGTGGACTTTTATGCAGACCCAGTCTCCTGGACTCAAATCATGAGCTGGTTTTCTTTCAAGAGTGCTCGCATCCGGTCCAACCTGATGAAACACAGAATGCACCACATCAGCCAATCCTTTGCAATAGTCCAATACGAGATCATCAGTTATAGTCAGCAGTTTGTTGACAGATACTTGTGCTTGTCTCATTGCTCGTCCCATGATTATTTCATGAGGACTCAGACCTGTTTTTCTGTCAGGTATGCTTCTGATGCTCATCAGCACCAATGGCAAGGCATCCGGCCATTTGAGTCCTGTGGCTTGACACATTTTCCCTAACCTATTCTTTATTGTACCATTTACTTGCTCTACCACTCCAGAAGCCACTGGTCTGTAGGCACAGTGCAGTTTTTGTTGAATGTCTAGTGCTTCACATATCAGTTGGATGATTTAATTCTGGAAATGCGTTCCTCTATCTGTTTCGATCGTTACTGGAAAGCCATATCTAGGAATGAATTCTCTCAGAAGGAGCTTAGCTACAGTAACTCCATCATTCCTTCTTGTCGGATAGGCCTCCACCCAACGAGAAAACAAACAGACGACCACCAGGACATACCTCAATCTGTTACTTGGGGGCACTTCAATAAAATCTAGTTCCATTCTGGTAAAAGGACCTCCTTCACGTCCTATTGTTCCTAGACTCACTACTGCCTTCCTTCCAGGATTTATCTGTTGGCATATAAGACATCTTTGACAAAGGCTTTCAGCTATAGCCCTAAATTTTGGGTTGTACCAGGTCTATCTGAAAAGTCTGATCATGGCATCCATACCAATGTGTGCCTGTCCATGGTACATCCGTGCCATGTTAGAGATCATGCTATCAGGCATAACTGGTCTTTCATCTCTGTAAACCCAGACTTCATCTTCCTCTCTTTGTCTGCAACCTGCTTTTATCCAACCATCTTTTTCCTCATCATCTGCTTCTTCCTGCAATTGTTTTACCTCATCCCAGGTTTCAACTGTGTTAGTAAACAGCAAGGGACATGAAACATTCTCTTTTTCCCTTCTCCGATTCATTGAGGTCATATTTCTGGCACAATATTGAGCTAATTTGTCAGCGAACTTGTTACCCACTGCAATATAATCGGTTCCGTTCTTGTGAGCAGCGTATTTTACCACTGCAATCTGTTTAGGCAGCTGTATCGCCTCAAGCAACTTCTTCACAAACTCACCATTCCTAATAGGAGATCCTGCAGACGTTAGGAATCCCCTCTAGGACCAGATCTGTCCGAAATCGTGGACCACTCCGAAGCCATATTGGCTATCTGTGATCACCGTAATTCGGAAATTCTTTCCCAGTTTGCACGCTCGAATCAGAGCAATCATTTCAGCAACTTGGGCTGAACGTATCCCTCTCAAACAGGATGCTTCCATTATGGTTTCCACCGTACATACAGCATACGCAGCACTTAAAACTCCTTCACTTGTTCTCAGGCATGACCCGTCCACAAACATCACATAATCTGACTATTTTAAAGGTTCATCCCTGATATCAGGGCGAGGCTTTGTGCAAAATTCAAGCACATCCAAACACTTATGATCAACATCATCTTTGACTTCTGCATTTACTTCCTCTGGCAGTGAAGTGGAAGGATTCACACTCGTGCACCTTACAATGGTTACATTGTCTGCACCCAAGATCACTTTTTCATACCTAGTCAGCCGACTATGTGTCATGAATTGGGTTTTTGTTCGGGTCAGTAGGATTTCAACGGAGTGTGGGACATATACTCTCAAAGGATATCCCATCACAATGCCTTCACTCTGTTCCAGACTCACACAAGTGGCAGCTACTGCTTTCAGACATCCAGGCAACGCTTTTGCTACCGGGTCTAAAACAGCTGAAAAATAGGCTATTGGTCGTTTCATTTTTCCATGCCTTTGCACTAATACTGAAAGTGCACATCCGTCTCTTTCGCTACAATACAGCTCAAATTCTTTTTCATAATCAGGCATTCCCAATGCCGGTGCCTCACACAAACTTGTTTTCAGTTCCTCGAAAGCCTTCATTTCCTCCTCATCCAATTCAATCGGATCTTTGACATCCCTTTTTGTCAATCGCTGTAAAGGTTTTGCAATCAATGAAAATCCACTTATCCACTGTCGGCAATAACCAACCATTCCAAGGAACATTCTCACTTCTCTCTGTGTCATTGGGGCTCTCATTCCTTTGATAATCCTTATCCTTTCTGTTGTCACTTTTCGCATCCCTTTCTCAATGTTATGACCTAGGTACTGTACTTCCTGTTGATAAAATTGCAGTTTTGATGGGGACACCTTATGTCCTCCTTCTGCCAAATGATTCAATAAAGCAATTGTGTCCGTAACACATGCTTCTCTGGTCTTTGATGCCAATAATAGGTCATCAATATATTGGACCGTCACAGATTTTTCAGGCATTTTTAAATCTTCTAAGGATTTCTTTAGAATCTGATTAAAAATTGAAGGACTTTCTGTATACCCTTGAGGAATTCGGCACCATGCCAAAATACGCTCTCCAAACCGGAACGCAAATAATGGCTGGCTGTCAGGGTGCAATGGAATAGAAAAGAATGCATGGCACAAATCAATAACTGTATACCATTCTGCATCATGTGGAATTTGATACAGTATTACAGCAGGGTTTGGCACAATTGGACAGCAAGGAATAACAATTTTGTTTACCTTCCTCAAATCTTGTACTATCCTATATGTTCCATTTGGCTTTTTCAATCCCATTATAGCAGAATTACATGGGCTGCTCCTTATTTCTCTCAAAATTCCTTGTTCAATCATCTTATTAATTACAGGTGTTATTCCTTCAATAATTTCTGGCGTTAATTTGTACTGCGGGGTATTTGGGTAATTTGTTCCTTCTCTTACAGTAATTTTTACAGGATCAACTCCTCTCATTAGTCCAATATCTTCGCCTGTGAAATCCCATATATCAGACCTGACTATTCCTTTCAATTCAATAGGGATTTTCTCCGCATCAAACACAGGAAACATGTCATTCACTCCTGGTTCTAGTTCTGCCATTGTCATTTTATACAGAACATCCTCATCTGGTGTCTGGAAAGCAATACCATCTGGGGTACAATAGATGGTACAATTCATTTTGCAAAGCAGATCGCGTCCTAATAAATTTACAGGACTACAATCACACACCACAAAGCGATGCATCTCTTTGAATGGTCCGATTTCCACCTCTAGTGGTTTTGTAAGAGGGGTTTTAATCTGCCTGTTCGAAACACCTACAACTTGGATATTTTCTCCTGAGAGAGGAAGGTTGGGAATTTCCACTGATCTAACAGTAGAACGGGTAGCACCAGTGTCCACAAGGAATGTAACTTTTACAGCATTCACTTTTCCATCCACAAATGGACCTGACTGATCTACCTCTAGAGTTGCGCCAAGCACGCACTCCTCTTCCTCTCCTAGGCACCGTCATAAGCTTTCATCCGATTCATCTCCATCCTGCTGTAACCAATACTGTGAAACTGCAGCTGCGCGCTGCAATTTTGTTACCTGCTCTCCTCCATAGAATCCTGCCTCTGCACTGTATCTCTGAGGATTTACACTCTTTGGAAGAGGTGGTTGCGGCACCTGACACTGTTGAGTAACTACCTGCGGCTGTTGCAGCTGTTGGTAACTCACCTCATTCTGCACCTGTGGATTCAATGATTGATTTTCTGCATTAACGTTCGGAGGAAATTTACACTTGTTTCTCCAGTGCCCTAATTTTCCGCAATTATGACATGGCCATTTCTTTTTAGCCTCTTCTATACTCATCTGACCTTTTTCCTTACCAATATTTGGTTTGGACTTGGTCTGTCCTGCATCACTAGACTGATTATTCATCTGAGCTTCTTGCTTTTCTGCAACCTTTACTTGTGCCCACATTGCTTTTTCCTTGAGTTTACGCTGTCTACACTCAATATCGTCACTACAATATTTCGCATACCGTAATACCTCATCTACTGTGCTATTCTGCCAACACAACATATGCTGCTTAATCATTTCACTTATCTCAGGTCTCAAGCCATACACGAATCTATACACAAAATGACTCATGTCTTTTTCACTCAAGTTCTCGTAACCACTATACTGTTTAAAGACCAACAATAATCTCTCGTAGTAGGCATGTACAGATTCCTTACTCTCCAGAGTTATTCTATAAATCTTTACCCAGTCCGTTTCTTTTGGTGGGATTTTATTTTTCAGAAACGTGATTGCCTGTTCATATTTTCTCATTACTTCTGAACCTGGGGCTCCTGTTTTTGCATCTCTAGGATATTCTTCCTTCGGCCAGTCAATTGTAATTTTACACTCTGTCCATAAATCTGCTGGAACAACAATTTCAAACAATCCATCCAAATCTTCCCACAACACTTTTGAAACTTTTACAAATCTTTCTACCTGTCTATACCATTCTACAGGTTTTTCTCTCAATCTTGGAAAATCATTAGTAAATGACAATATATCTTGTCTGGACCATGGGACATGTACATAACTTCCTCCTGCAGTTTCTCTCATTGGACACTCCATTACTATAGGTTCTTTCTCTTTTACTGGAAAAGCCAATGATGCTTTATCCGTTGTTCCCTCTTTTCTTCTTATCCACCTGCTTCTCCACTTGTCTACATCTCCCCATTTTCTCAATAACACAATCAGTTCTTTTATCTGTGTTAGTCGTCCTGAAGTGTTCAGATTTTCTATGTCCTTTTCACTAAAATCTACCCTGTACGGTTTCTGCAATCCTCTAATTTTTCCAAATTCTACTCCTAGTTTGTTCGCTGTTTCTTCCAATTTTTCATGCAAGTTCCTAGCTCTCCAAGTGACGCTTTTACACATAAACATTAATTCATCATCTTGATAGGATTTCAATCGATCTGTACCAATAGTCCCTAAAATCAGTTCTTCCATATCTATCTTTAATCTGACCACATCAAACAGTTGTGGTTCAGCATCCTTTTTCTGCAAGCTCCTCACCCAATCATTTAATTCCTCTGCAGTCGGACCCACAGGGGTTTTGTTGGTTTCTGCCCAACTTGCACTTCTCTCTGGGGTTTCAGTTGCTGACTCGGCTCCCATAGGAATCCTATTTATCTGACTCTCATTAATTGTCAAATTTACAGGTGGACTTGACCTAAAAGGACCAACAGAATCTTCTTTCTCTCTATTTTCTGGAATCATCTCTTCTCTTACTCTTTGCATACTGCAATTTAATGGGATTGTTAAGGAGTGTTCATCTATCCTTTGATTTTCAAATACTGGGATTACTGGCCCTATAGTTACTGGCACAGTCACGGCTTCCATATTCTTTGTCAGTTCTCTTATCTTTTCAGTCAACTCTCTTGTGGTTCTGGCTAATTCAGCTGTATTACCATTATCATGTTTCACAGTCTGTGGTGTTTCTAGTTTATTAAATGGACTATTTATTTCAGACATTTGTTCGGGACTTTGATTTATTACAGTTCTCACTGGTGGTGCATTTGGTGTCACCACCGCAGAATTCTGTTGATATGGAGGAGGTCTTTTATTTAAAATGTCCTCCAGAAACTCATCCTCTGTGTCGCTAACTCCATACCCATACCTCTCTGTTACTGCATGCTTCTTTTTCTCTGTACACTTTTTCCCTGTAATTTCTTCAACTGTTCTGACAGGAAACAAACCATCCGTCATGTTAGCATACCGCCATCGTCTCATCCTGTCTTCATGATTCAAACCCCATACTCTTCCATGAACTAAACTATAACTCTTTGCACCTCTGTGTCTTTCCCTTTCATACATCTCATCTTCCCATTCACCTAAGGCTTCGAACTGTGTCGGTCTAGGTCTCGGTTCAAGTTATCATCTTTTCTCTCAAATTTCGAAGTACCGCTGTGCTAAACGAACCATTTTCTGGAAATGCCAATACTCCATCGCCTTGGGTATATTTCGCCCAATTTTCCAACCAAATGCAAGTATGATAGCCATATTTCAACATCATATGAGATGCTGGCGTTTTCGGCAGAGGAAGTACTTCTCCTTCCCTAGTCACAACCTTCTTGTCTTTCTTGAAAAAGTTTTTAATCTTCGCAAACCATGACGGTTTCTCTCTACCATACTCATAATAAGCCATATTTCACTGTTCTTTTTCCCAAAAAAATACACGCAATTCTTCACCACTCTGTTCTTTCTACTGCTCGGCTATTCGGACCTATCCCAGCGCGTCTCACACCAAAGCACCAATCCGAAAGCTTTACGTCACTCTCACACTAACCAATACCAGCGCGTCTCACACTAACGCACCAATCAGAAAGCACAACTGGCCAATACCAGCGCGGTTTTTGTTGACGTCAGCTCTACTCCTGTTTCTGCTGACCCCTCCTTTACAAAAATTATCGGCACTCTTCTTAACTTTTTCTTTTTGACTAAATCGATTAGTTACAACGTAAAACACATTACCATTGTCTGTTTTCTCAAAACAAAAGAGATAGTTTGTTCTAACTTACAAGAATACTGTTTCGTTCGATAAGTGTAGCACTTCCCTCTACCTTACCCTTCTCTCAAGCAAGAGGTAAACCCGTTTCTTTGGGGTTAAACCACATGTGGAGACTATACTGATCCTGAGAATTAAGGCCAAAGTTTCACAAGAAAACCTGTTGCTATTTCACTCAAATGCAATTCATACGTGAAATTTCCCTAACATAACACAGTCCTGTGTTATCACCAATTTGAAATTCAGACAATGCACAATTCCGTGAGACTTCTCTTGCCACACGTGTCCACTTCCTACTTCCTGGAAGCTTCAAAATTCCGACTTATACATAACGTAATACAAACTCGACATAAAGTGTTAGACATGAAAAATCAATAAATCAATAATCACCAAACTAATCTATAGAAACCATAACTCTGCTACCAAGAAATCTGATCCAGCGTGGCTAATATAACTTGCTCCTTAGGACACCAATCCAGAAAAACACCTACACAACCTTTGTCATTTCAAACTTATGTCGGTGGGGCCCATGACACCGCATACATACATTCATTCAATTTCTGGATTAAACACAAAGAAGCATGAGCTGCTGGACAAACGGAATACCTTGTTAAATTTGACAGAATAATAATCTATACATTATATACATTATCTTTGGATCCTGTCGGTTCTAAACATCAAGGTACTCCGCTATTCGGTCGATGGACCAACTAGTAGAATTAGTTGATGGTGATTAAGACCAGCTCAATCACAATTAAAACCTTTAACATTTTATTAATCATAAATCTATTAAAGAACCACAGACTCATTTTAGAGTTAGAATATAATTTTATCTAAAATTCTTCAAGAAAATAAATGAAATTCTTTATTATGTAAAACATTTAGAAATATCAATAAACATTTTAAGAAAGCTTTAGGAAAAGTGAGAAATTATGCATTACCCTCGGCCCTGGGGCGATGACAAGAATGGTTCACCAAAGGAAGATGAACCGCAGATCACAGGATAGGACTCCCAAAACTGACTGACTGTCCCGCTAACCTCCTCGGACGCACCTCCCGGGCAGAATTCCTGCAACGATCTCGTTCCTTCCCCAGTCAAAGTTCAAAGTCCAAAAATGACAGAGTCTCTCACAGCATCAAGGTGGAAAATGAAAAACAAGCCGGAATCTCTCACAACATAAGAGCAGACTCTCTCATACCCTATTCTCTGGCTCACTACACATAAAAGTTGCAATCCTTAGGGGCAAGAATCACGCTAATTGGTCCATTGGAGGGTTGGTGATGGTCTTCTCATCGCCCTCCTTGTTCGAACCGGTTTGGGGACAATAAAGCACACAATAAGTCTCATGATCGCAATGTCAAAAGTAGTCCAATTTGTTAATCCATTTTGTAACGATCTTTGATGGTCACACATTAGTTCATCCATTGTCACTCGGCTCTTTCCCATCCGTTCCCAGGAATATATGCTGAACACTTGGCACGCTCTTTATTGCAGGTCAGATTGGCCTTGACATCTCTCACTCCGGGCACAGGCCGCATACACGTGACTGGAGTGTTCATTCCGCGTCTGCGCAGGGGCCATCTTATTCCACACATGCGATCTCGTCCTTTCCAGCGGCCATTTTAGAAGCATGGCCTAGCAGGCCCGAACGAAACTAATATAAAACAAACACAACGGAAATTAAAATATGGAAAATAAGCCTTTCTGTTTACCACCCGCCATTCTAAAAACCCGTGTTAGATATTACCTAGCAGAAGCGACATTTAAAGCCATTTTACTTACCATCTGCATTCTTTGCCACAATATAATTTTACTACGCAATACAAATCATGCAATTTACTCTATTTACTACGCAAATCACAATACTAGTTTTATTTTGCTTCACATTTGTAAGTAAATTAGATTTTTGCACAAATCAGCATGTTGCCCACGTGTACTGTTTAATAAAGGGTTTGCATTTGTTGGTTAGTTCATGCGTTTCAAACGGTTAATATCATTAATTGTTATGAGGTCATTAATTTTCAAGGGGTACAAAATTATTTAGTTTCCCCTGCTCCATCACATGCACCCCGGTACCTGCATGGCATGGTCTGCAGCAGTTCATGCTGTGCAAGTACTGATTTTGATGTTCCCCTTGCATGCCTATTTCGTAGGCACCGCCGTGGGAATGCCAAAGAACCGCCCGCCAGACAGAAGAAAACTCCTAATCTGGCAGGCGGTTCAACCATGGGTCTGGCAGTGTGGGAGTGGGGCATTCCCGCTTCTGCACCCCCAAACTCATAATGAGGCCCTTATGAACATCAAAGCAGAGAGCAGACTTTGAACCAGTGTATTTGACAGAAAAGGCCATGCTGTGAGCCCAAAGACTCATTGCTATACCTCCTAAGTTAGGAAAACAACAACAAGCAACAACAACAATACCACCAGCAACAAGCATTGACAAAGCCAATAGGTTTCTCCTTTGGGACATATTCAGACCCCTCAGGATATTGCTGCATGAGGTGGCAAATTCTGTGGCAAAAAATACATCTTGCAGCTTAAAAGATACATTTTGTTGCACCATTGTTAAATACACTTTTACCTTTTGTACAAACAAACTTATGGTTCCAATATGACCCATGTCACCAAGTTTGCAGTCCTGGGCATTTTGTTAACAATTAGCTGCTTTGTGAGTCTATTTCAGTGTGTCAAAGTGAACCAAGACTGCAACTACCAGAATGAAGAGAGTTCACACCAAAAAGGAGAGGACTGGAAACATAAGTCCTGGTGATATTGAACCATCTGTTAATTTATATTCTTTACACCACTTTACAAACACACCAGAGGTCCCACTCTCCACCACTCAAACATATTTAAGGTGTTCCGCTCCTTACTCCAAAGAAAACCGCAAACTAAATATACTGACCTCTCCCCACTCCCACAAAAACTTCGTTTCATTTTGCCATTACCTATAAATAAATAAGGTTACCAAATGACTGTGTCACCAAGAACATATTTATTCAGTCCATGCCTTTAATGTTACAAGTATTTGTTTTCCTCATCGTTAGTGCAACCAAAATGAACAAGGACTATAACTTTCAGAAAGCCTTACATTGTTAAACTAAAACCAAAGAGTGAAGAATTGTAATCCTGGTGACATGGAGTCATCTAGTAACCTTGCAAATAAATGCTAAGAAAAAATGTAATTGCTATTTTTATTCATGGCAAAACAATTTGGTTTAAAACGGTGAGAGGGCTGAGACATCACCAGTGTAAAACAGAAATATTAATAAAATAAAAGCAACATATTTTAAAATATAAAAAAGTTGTTTTCTACTCGCAGATTCTAGGCTGGTAGCTGAAGATCCTTGCAGCCTCCCCAGCCCAATTCACAGCTTTCATCCTGCACCACCCAACCTGAATAACACGTGAAAGTGGGCATGAGGCACGAATAGCGAGTCTCAAAACGCGTGGTGATGAAATGCAGCTTTCAGCCTTTCGCAAAGTTTTTAAGCTTAAATTCTTACAGATGAAGGAGCTTAAATGCCTGGTAGAATAGTATGTTTGGCCCAGTGTCGTCTGAAACATTTTTGGGCCCCTGGGCAAGACATATTTTAGAGCCCTCTTTTCATAGCAACTTTGAATTTTATTATCCACTTTAGTGCTCATTTTAGCATGTGTGGCTCCAGGATACCCTCCCAGGCAATATGCGTGCCATAAAAATAGTAATAACATAACATGATGCCAAACAAACTTTCGGAACTGGATTTCACAGAAAAACAGCTGAAAGATGTCTTTCTGGGACCCCAAAAATCCATAAGATGACATTGCGCGAAGAGAGTCAGAGGTGGCGGTAGGTAGAGAGAAAGAGAGAGGTTCAGATAAAGAAATAGACAGATAGTAAGATGGCAAGAGATACAGGGGCATATTTACAAGGCCCTATCACCACAGGAACGTCACTTTTTATGACGTTCCAGTGGCGATAGGGGCTTTGACTTAACGTGGCTTAACGCTGCCTCGTAAATAAGGCCCCCTTTCATGCTATGCTTAGCGTGAAAGGGGAGGGCAATGGGTGTTGCTGTGGGCGTTCCACCGCAACACCCATTGATTCTGACGTTGCTCCCTATATACAAGGGAGGCGTAAATAGGAGGCAGCGCCAGAATCAAGACCAGGGAAAACCTTCTCCTCGTTTTTGCTGTTTTCATGTGTGCTGCATTGTGCAGAACACAATAAAACAGCAAAATGCCAATGAATGTTTATGTACAGGAAGGTCCACCTTCCTGCACATAAACAATCATTTAAAAAAAATGCTGTTTTGCAACTACTATGTGTGCTGCATTAAGCAACACACATAGACGTTAAAAAACAGCATTTAAAGATTGATTATTTGCTGGAAGGGGGACCTTCCTGCAAATACACAATCTTCCCCTGCATGCAGACACCCTTGCACTATGGTGCAAGGGTGCCTGTGCTGGCGCTAGGCTGCTAAGTGTAGCGCCAGCGCAGGGGGAAACTCAGGGCTGCACCATATTCTTGTAAATATGGTGCAGCACTACGTTTCTGAAGTGGCGAAGTGAGGCGTTCCGCCACTTCCCTTGTAAATATGCCCCACAATTTACTTTCCTAGGGGAACCCTTGTAAAGTGGGGCCCTGGGCAATTGTCCACTTTGCCCATATCTCTAGTTTGGCCAGCATAAAAGTATCTAATTTATGAAACTCCAGAGTATTCATGGTATCACCTGGTCGTTACACCTCACACTCTCTTGACCTGTTCAACCCACACCTTCTTGCTCTGTGGTAACACCAGGTGTTTTTTTTGCTGACTGGAAGTGCCATTTTTGTGGTGTTAGGTATATGAATCCTGTACGCTTCAGTAGTACCTTTTTCCTGGCTGACATGATTGTTTTGCATTAAGCATCCTGTCTCTCCCTCCTCTAGCATCTTGGAAGTCCACACCATTTAAAAAATCTCCAGTGGCCTTTGCTTGGTTTGTGCATCCTGTGTTCCTGAAAAAGAATACGTCTGCACTGAATGGCAAGGCAACTGCTGTGAATCTTTTTGGTTGTTACCTGGCCATCAATGCTGTGCCCTCAAGGCAGGAAATCTGTCAGCTGCCTCCTTTGGTGTATGCTTTTTATCTTTTGTGCTGTAGGGCTGCAATTTTGTGGTCGCTGCAATAATTTGTATTTTTTCTGCCTTCTAGAACGATTGCAAAACCCTGAAAAACTAGAGGCTCTTCCGATTGGCTTTGCCAATGCCTTTTAGCCATGTGGTCCAGCAGCATGAGGAGCACAAGGCAAAGCAGAACTCATGGGAGAAGCACACAAGTGAGAAACAACATTGGGGCAGAAGCACAGGTGGGTGAGTTCACCACAGAGGGGCAGGGGAGAAGCATGGCGGCAAGAGAGAGCAACACGGAGCGCAGTGGAGGGGGAAAGAGAAGCGCACGAGGGAGACATCTGGAATACACATGCTCACTCGTGGAGTGCTTATCCAAAAAGAAAAATGTAGTGCGTGAAAAGTAAGCAGTTGTAGGACACAATTAAAGAGGCTATGCTCCCAGGGAGGGACAAACAAGTTAATGAATAAAAAAACAAGCAAATGAGAGTGACAGTAAAGACAATTGGGGCATATTAACAAGGGCCAGCGATAATTATCGCTGGCCCCACATAGCGATAGAAATATTATCGCCGGCTATCGCTGAAAATTATCGCCATGATAACGCTATATTTACAATGCATAGCGCTATGGCGATAATATTTCAGCAATAGCGGTGTTTGCCATGGAACATCGCTGGTTTTCCAGCGATGTTCCATGGAAAACAGCGATAACATTGCTGATACGACCCTGTGGTCGTATCAGCATAATCCACCTACCATTATTAGTATGCCTTAGTCTGGAATTTAACAGACGTTAAATTCCAGCGTTAAGGCCGAGGTAGCGCGATTTTTTTATCGCTGCTCCTCCTTGTTAATATCGCGGCTGCCTTCGCGATATTTTCATGTGCTGTTTTCACAGCCACGCCTTCTTTGCATCTCATTAGCGATGCGAGGCGAGGCTGTGAAAAAACGGGCTCTACATCAAGGAAACACGCGCTAGCGTGTCCTTGATGATATTGCAATATAATTATCGCCGCTTATCGCCCGAAAACGTACGCTAAAGCGGCGATAATTATATCGCCAGCCCTAGCTAATATGCCCCAATTGTAAGTAATGGGCAGGCTCTAAGCCCACTGTAAGCTGACAATAGGTCTTTCTTTGTAATGATACAGCTGTCTCGTAGTATATCCTTTAAAAAGACAGTCAAAAGCATGGTCTGGCTCTAAGGAGGTAGGAAGAGGTTAACAGCAAGAGAAGCTAACATTTATGGAGCTCATTCCATGGCTTCATAAATACCCCACCTCATAGCCCATGGTTCTAATTCCCAGCCGCGGCCCATGCAGGTAAGACCGGTGGGGCCGGGTGGGGGAGGATTTCGACAGATGACAAAGAGGAAAAACAAAATATTTATTTAATTTTCCCTCATCGTCATCTGTCGAAATCTCCCCCCCCCCCCCACTTGGCCCCACTGCCCCACCGCTCTTACCTGCACGGGCCGCGGCTGCTAATTCCCACTGCTATCATCTTCCCAATTATCCATGAAACATCGAGATTTTGGCGGGAGGTGTAAGGCTGAAGCCCATTTTTAGGCAGTAGCTTAGGACCAGTCATATACTTCTGCATGTAGCTCATAGCTGCCAAGTGTCCCTTGTCATGTGCAACACTTTGAGCCCGCCCTGGCTAATTAGCCAGTGCCACGATACATGCTGAGATTACAGAGCTTTCAAGTTTTCGGGGTCTCTTCCTAAGTTAAGGATTTTCATTATTCTGAAATATGAGATCCTGTATTGATAATTGAATAAATACAACTACAAGTGCCAGGTTGCAAAGATAAAAACCTAAACTGGGTTACCTACTTGTAAGCATAAGTCCTGAGAAACTTGTGAGATCTATGAGTTTTATGCCCAAATTTAGGATTAGAAATGAAACTACAAGTCCCAGTATGCAATGTTTTATCAGCGAAAAAGCCCCAGTAGCTTAAGGCGTCTCATTGTGATATGGGGCTCGTTGACACGTGTGAGACAACACAGGATCATGCTTTAAATAATCAGATTTCAAATGATCTTGAACAGTCATGGAGTGCATAAAGAGAGGTATATTCACAGCTACTGGAGTTATCTGATTGTACTGTGTGGCGTTTTCCACATAATTATGGATATTTTGCACTTGACACATAATTCATCATGTTCTGAATAATGTATTTTAACATGTCATTAAAGTGAAATAATGCTCCAACTGAATGTGCCTCTAGCTGCTGCTTTACTCTCCCTTGCCATGTAATTTGAGTCTGTATTGCCACATAATTCCGGTGGCAATGGGTAGCAGCTGGACCTGGCCTCCTTGCCACATCAAAAGTGGGGGGAGGAGTTAAATGGTGGGGAAGGGGTGCCCTTTGTGTGCCTGATATATAGAACATTTAGATCTGGTTATGGATGCGCTGTTGGAGGGTCTGCTGAGAAATCCTCACTAATGGCAGCGTTTGTAGTCTGAATAATGTCTCTGTTTTCACTCAGTGGAGGGGGCAGTGCTGGGCTCTTTGGTTCCCTCCAGAGAGCTTCTGACATGAAAGGAAAGCTCGTGAGCTTGGAGCAGCATACTTTTGACTCCACTCTTTCTTGATTAATTAGGGCACATATATGTTTACTTATGGCCTTATGTATTTGCGAGATCTAAAAAGGATTTTTGAAATGTAGTGCACCTGAACCAGTACAGAAAGTGCATTTACCATGTAACCTTGACATTTATATGTGTGTGCATATTAACATTTTCTTTATAAAACCAATGAATTGCAGTTTTCATATATATCTGCCCATGTGGCTTGAATAACATTGTTGATCTTCCTGTATCCATGTACTCATTTAAACATTTTGTCATTTAGCATATAACGGGAAATGCATTTACTTAAATAGCATCTTTCATTTATAACTGTGAATGTCTATGTATCTGTAATCACACAGTTACAATGTGTGCTGAGATGCTTACTATGCTAAAGTTGTCCAAAGGCCTTAAACATTTGGATTTCACAACGTTTAACCTTCAATGTGAATATTTGCTTCGGGTGCAATGTTTTTCTTTCCTCTGCAGGTGCCATGGTATAATCTAATGAATAGAGAAAGGCACATTGCGTGAACGCGATAGGGAAGCCGAGTATAAACATTGTGCACCGATTTGGCTTCCTGTTGGGGTTTTTGTATCTCTAATCTATGTTTTTGAGACTGATTTACATAACGTTGGCTCTGAATTTGTAATAAACCCATACTTAATTCCACTTACGGACTCTGAGCTTTCCTGTGTGATCAAATGGGGTACACTGTAATTGTGAATTGAAATTGGTCCTAATTCTTTTATTCCTCAGGCACCCAACAAAGTTTGTTCACATGGGCAAGAAAGGGGGCCTGACCCAGATGTGTTAACAAGCTCATTATTCAGTTACCAGCAGATCAGAGAGCAGGGAAAGGGGCCCTTTGATGTTCAGTGTTTGGGAAGGGTTCCTCATGCTATCATGGTATGAGGCTTCTGCGCATTCACTCCTATTTATGAAGTGGGACCCGCGCAGAAGATGACCAGGTGATGTCAAGTGAGTGCAGATTCACAGGGCTTTGTGTGAGTATGTACCCACTCAGTACCAGGTGTGTTGGTGCAGATTCATGCGTGGCGTATTGCGGGGTGAAGATTCATAATTAATAATTTAAAGTCTATGCACAAGTTTCCAGGTGGTGTCAAGGGAGTGAGTAGTTACCATATAATTAAGGTTATCAGAGGATACCTAGTCACTATAAACACATTGCTCCAGTCCCGACTTTTCATTTAACAGTCCAGTGCATTCTGGGGGTTACATTCCTGGTTCTCCACAGTCGTTCCTATTGAGAGATCACATGAGCAAGAGCTGTAGAATAGACCATCACAACTCAATGGGATGTCTCGCTGCACAGAAATATGGCGAGCACTTTAGAGAAATCGCAATTGCAAAATACATTTATGCTGTCTCCCAAATAAACTGCAGCACCTTTCCTGGCCTGGAAGCAAATCTCTTGGAAGAAGTAATTGGCCTCGAGATGCCCGGGTTTGCCTTGGTATATTCGCATAATGTGCAGAGGCTGCTGTCTGACATATTCCAGAAACAAATAACACACACAAATTGTTTTGGTAAGATTACTGTGAAGTATGGTTAAGGCATTTGTTTTCTTCGAAACTAAGGGCCTCATTTACAAAAAATGACGCAACGCGGTGCCGCAAGCTATTTTGCTGCACCGAGCTGAGTCATTTTAAAAGCACAGGAATGCATTGTATTAACAACAATACGACACATCCGTGAACTGTCCCCTGCGCTGGCGCACAATTGGCTGCCATACGCCAGTGCAGGCTCCCTTGCGTCATGTTGCAAGGGTGCCTGCGTTTCATGGATGGTTGTTTTTGTGCAGGAAGGGCACAAAAACAATAATTGATGGCATTTTCCTCTTTCTATGCAGCACGCATTGAAAGAGGAGAAAATGAGGAGAAATAAAAGTATTTCGTCTCGTTGTGCCATTCTGACACATTCCCAGCTTTACAAAGCTTTGTAAATCTGCGCCGGCGGTGCGTCAAAAAATGTGACGCACCGGCGGCGCAATGGCCTTGTAAATGAGACCCTAAATATAAAACCAAGATGAACATTTGTTTTGGGGATTAAGGTTGGTCTGGAGCAAACATTTTATTTGAGACAGCAGTATTTTCAAAATATGGGAGTGTAAATAGCTTGAAACTCACCAGAGTATGTTGTGTGTGTCTAATCTGAACAGGGGGTGGGGGGTGAACAAGCAAACTCAGAGTAAGATAATAATGGGGGAAGCATCTACGAGCCAGTGCGGTGGAAAAACACCAATAAAGACTATGAAGCCAACCAATGATAAGCAAGGGTGGGCTCTAAGCCCTTTTGAGTCTTTTTTTTAAGGATAATAGACTTACAAGGACAGCACATGCACTGCCCTGTCAAGGCCTAAACATGGGGTGCCCCTGAGCCAGTCATACTGCCCAAGTCACGGACATGAAACCTGCCCATTTCATGTGCAACTGATGTAATCACTGCATGTTACCTGCTGTTAGTCTCTGTGCCATTTACTGTGTCCTTGAGTTGTGAGGGATCCTTCAGGAGAGAGCTAGAAGGCTCACTGTGAGATGGACTGAGGAAGGGTCAACACTGCTCCCGGTGGAATGTGTAGTGCACTGAATTTAAAAGGGAACTTACTGAAGATACCTTGCACCTTCAAATTTGCCAGTGTCATGTTCCTTTCAACACTAAGGCAATGAAATAATATTGTCCATGAGGTTTCTGTGAAAAAGAAATAAAAGGTATTATAAGGACTGTGCAGTGCAAGCTTTAAGGAACTTTAAAATATACATTATTCCAATACTACCGTACCATCAGGCACCCCAAGGAGAGCAGAAACAGCATCTGCATCAGAAAGGTAGAAGTCGAAGTGGTTTTGTATGACATTGAATGATGCTGCCTAATCAGTGTTCCAATTACTTAAAACAAGAAGCAGGGAGTAACTGAGACTGAAGGCTACAGTGAGGTCTCCAGTGCAGCAGGGATTTACATATAGTCAGGCTTGAAGTGATGTTCATGCTGCTTTGGGATGACATTAAACTGTGCTGCCCAAAATCTGTCTGGAGGCATTAACATTCTGCTGCTGGTCATGAGCCCAGTAAGGTAGCGGTGGCTGGGGTGGTATGTTGCAGTTCTAGGCTGAAATGGCTATGACTGTAAGATGCGACTCCCAGTTAAAGTGTGGTTGCTTGACAGCTTCAGCAAAGGTTACAGAGCACTGAAATGCAGAGTACAGACTGATATATAAGTGGGCAGTTTTATTACGGGGTTCAGGCATTTGGCATACTAAGTGATACACCATTCTAGCAGTTGGCATGGTACAAAGCATTTAAGGTTGACAGTGTATTTTTGCTTTCGGTCTATGCTAGTTGCTGAAGTTGATGGCCTTTTATGAATGGGTTTGCCTTCTTTAGAAATGTGGGTGGTTGACTATTAAATAGTTTTATATATTAATGTTACTGTGTTATTGTGCTGCAATGTGCGGTTGCTTATAAGTTGGTTCTATTGTTGGTGGTTTTTATTATTCTTTTGTATAAGAAAAGGCAAGTATTCTATGTCTTGACTCTTTCTCTCTCTCTCCAGTCTTGTGTACCTGTGTTGTAATATTATCTCCTACAATTGTGAGATGAATGACTTGTTTACCGTTCTGGTGTGTGAGAGCTCTGTCAGCAGAAATTTGGAGGGCTCTGTGGGAGATGTGCTGAGCAGGGCTCAGCACTGCTCCTGGTGGAGTGTGCACTGTATGCAACTGTGATCATACAGAAGACAACTAGGCCAAGATGCATTAGGCCTTGCGCCAGCGATGGCATGACTAGGGCAATGCATAGCACTGCAAAGCGACAGCAGTGGTTTACTTTGCAGTTCAGAAATTTGTTAATGTCACTTGAATTGTAACTTTGATAAGGAAGATGTGTGGTATTTTACAAAGAACATTCTATGTTTAGAATGGCTGTAGTGGATACGTTCAAGGCTCTTAGTCACTAATGCCTAAGCCCTTGTGTTGTATAAATTTTAAATAAAGATGGTGTTTTCAGTAACTGCTTAAGCAGTATTGAAGGATATAGGCATGGTATCAGGGTTTAGACCCACTATCCCCCTGTCAAACACAACATACGTAATGTACCTTTTAATGTATGGGAAAATCTCAACAGACAGATTCCAGAAATGTTAAGCGAAGATGGAATTGAACGCATGGTTGTCAATGCTTGTTTTGGCCTGCAAGAAATCAGGCCAGTTGCATGTCTATGTCGACCTCAGAAGTTTGAATGAAGCCTTATGGGTCGAAAGCTTTCCGCTTCTTAGGAAAAAGGCTTTTTATCCAACGTTGATCCAGTTTTGGATCCTGACTCAAGACATTACACCATGTTTGTTACACCCAGTGGCACCTATCAGTTATGCAGGTCTAGTGTCAGCTGCATCTGCTTTTAAAAAATACTCTAGGGCATTCCCAATGTAGTGTCTTTCCAGGATAATATACTAACCTTTGATGAAACGTTTCAGTAAGGTGATGTAGCTGCTGAGAGAGTGTTGTGGGATTTACAAGATAGGTAGATTTACTCTACATAAGGATAAATGCAGTTTTAGGACCAAGAGGTTGTGCTAACTAATTGTGGTGTCAAACCCAAACCAGAGTTAGTGGGATTTATTGTGAATTTCCTCCACCCTAAGACAGGGATCAACTCAGGTCTTTTCTTGCAATTTTGAGTTTTAAATCGAAATGGCTGAGGTACTTTGCCAATTTGACTGAAAGTTTCAGATCACAGAGAGAGTGACATTATACATTGTAGACAATGCCCTTCTGACTACAAATGAAGATGCTCTTTTCCTCCTGATATTGCTGGTTTTCTCAGGTTCCTTCTATAGCTTATCCTCAACCTCATATGCATCCTGGATGCTCAAATATCACTCACCGGCCATGTCCTTCACTACTTCTCCTCCTACCTTTCCAACCAACACCATTTTGTACACATGGGCACCTCCAAGTCCCAAGCGATTTCTATCAACTGTGGAGTCCACCAGGGTTCCATACAGTCCTCTATCATCTTCAACCTCAGTATGGAGTTGCTTGTCAATTTACTTACAGATAATGGCATAAAGATTCACCAATGTGTTGTTGATGCACAACTCCACTTGAAAGTCTCCTCTGCTTTGGACATCTAACACTTCAAACATTACCTGCACATCATTCAGCCCTGGATGTCCAGTGTCTACCTGAATCTAAACCCAACCACGACAGAATAACAGTTTTTTGCAAACAAGAAACTGTACAGACCTGCCTCGATGACATGGACCGTGATGACTTACAACCCAGAGTTTCATTGAATGCCAAGTTGCTTGGATTCACCCTGGCCACCAACCTCACCTTCAAAGAATACATCGCCAAAAAACAAAGGTGGTCTGGTGACAGCTCTCTCTTCTAAAGAAAATGAAACCAGTTTTTCAGGAAAGCAACATAAGAACTGCTGTTCAAGCCCTCGTAATCTTGCACCTGCATGGTGGTAACGCCCTGCTCCATGGCCTCCCAGACTCCATACTGGCACCCCCTTAAGGGCATTCTACATGATGCAGAACATCTCATCCGGGCCTGAAGAAATATGATCACATTGCTCCCATCCTGATGAGACTTCATTCACTCCCTTTGCCTTCCCACATCATCTTCAAAATCAACTTTGTCAATTACTAAGCTATCCCGACCAACACACCTGCTTTTCTTGCAGATCAGCTCACCACCTATGGTGCTTCTTGGCATAGCCAGTACACATAGGACTGCAGTCTAAGAAGAGTAAAAAGATAAATCAAGGAGGTAATCATTTTCCATTTATACATCCTGGATCTGGAACAAGATTCCCATATCTGTCAAAACAGCTCTAAGGCTGCTCCAATTCAGGAAACAGTTGAAAACACACCTCACAAAAGAACAATACACCAAAATGCATTAAGAGTCCAAAAACCTCTCCTATCGCTTGTTGACTTGTCTTTGACCATGGACAGCACTCTCCTGCATTTTGGCTAGGTTCACACTTTGGAATACCAAATACATACATACACATCTGTTGAAGAAAAGAGTGAATTTTGAATGGAACAATAAATGCAATGAGACATTTAATAAGATTAAAAATATGTAATCTCTGAAGCTCCTGCCCTACAATCACTTTCAGAAAAAAGAGTGAGCCATATTACTGTGGATGTGAATGCCTATGGATTAAGTGCGGTTTTGTCATACGTTGAGCGTCATATGATGTTCACGGTAGGATTTATTTCTAGAACTCTAAGGTCTGTTGAGTGTATATACTCCGTTATCGATAAGGAAATTCTGGCTTGTGTATGAGGCATGGGGACATTAAGATCATATGTATGAGGAAGCTAGCCTGTGATTAAATCTGACTACAGGCCTTCTGTTGACATACTTTCAGGAGCAAAGATTAGAAAAATTACCAGCAAGGTTGATGGGCTGGCAACAAAACATTTGCAGAATAATTTCAAGATTGAATACATCACTGGTGGACATAATGTTCAAGCTGACTATATTTCCAGTCTCCATGTTGCTGATGATGGTGTTGAGAACATAGATGACATTGAAGGGTGCATCATTTCAGGATGAGATGTCAATATTGTTGCATGTGGCAGTGAATCCCGGCGGAAGTAAAGGTTGTGTCAGAACAACACTTTGCAAGAAGTTTGAGTTTTATGTTTGGTGGTTGGCCCAAGGAACGAATGCTCAATTCTGAAAACAGCCTTTTTGGAACTTTGTTGATGACTTGTTAGAGGTGAATGGGTTACGGTTTCACTGTGACAAGTTCGTAACTCCCAGAAGTTTGCATGGAAGGATCACTTAAAGAACTCACAGTGGGTATTTAGGTTGCACGCAGGAGAATCAGGGAAGAGTATTGGCGGCTACACATGGAAAATTAAATATTAATTGGTGAGCGCATGGAGTGTTGCTGGCAGTGATAAGCATTTGATAGGATAGAATTTGGCAAAAAGTGGGTCAAGACTTTCTAAAATCTTTTCACATCTGGCCTGTACAGTTTTGCTATATGCTTGTCATGATTAACCACCTTTCCAAGTAGGTTGAAGTTAAATTCTGACATGAACCCACAGCGGATAATGTTGTGTGCTTCCTGCATGATGTATTTGTCTAGGAAGGTATGCTTGAAGTCGTTCTTATGGACAATACTGTCCAATTCAGCTCTCAGTTTCTCTGCACGTTCCTGGAAAGTTGTGGTGTTAGGCACTTGCAGATCCTGCTATACCAGCCTTAAAGTAATGCCAAGATAGAGAGATTTAACTGTGTGCTTGTGGAGTGTGTTGTGTTCAAGGTTTGTATCCTTGCAAGCAGGATGTCGGTGATAGAGTGAAATTCCTCGTTTTGCAAAGTAAACACATTTATTAGTAAAGTGCAATTTATAACGTTAAATAACATGGGCACATTTAAAGCAAAATCTGTAGTAAGTAATCACGCTTAGCTATTATAAGCAAACCCTTGAGTTAACATATTGTAAGTAATTAAGTTAGCTTGAAATCCTGATGCCATTTTGAATATGGACTTTCTACGTTTAAGGGTAAGAAGCCTGTTTACACATGTATGCAGTTGCTTTGCACATGATGTTTTTCTCTCTCTTTCTACTGCAGATGCTGTATTTTTCCAGAAGCCTACTGTTAGCTACTGAATAGGCATTTGTTATGTATTAGACAACAGATAGTGAGATTCTCACCAGGAGAAGAGGATGATACCAGAAAGCGTGACTCATGGAAGAGCTGCCTGAACCACTAGATTCTGTTCAGAGTAACAAATCAAGACATAGGTATATATGAACCATTGTAAAGACGTGTGAAACTAGGGAGTTTACCTGCTCCCAGAGTTTGGTGCAGACTGATTGGTTTGCAGGAGTGAGAATGCAGAGAAATGTTACAACTGGTGTTTTGTTGAATTTTAATAATGTATGTTCCTTAGACTAGAGAGGGCAGATCTTAAGAAGGAGATCTAAGAGATGATTGCTGACTTCAAGTTGAGAAGACCTTTCCAACCTCTGTTAATGTCCACTGCCTGAGTGCAAAAGCTTCATGCTTATGAATTCTTATTCTCTTACCCGAAACCTTCATTTGGGTTTCTAAAGCTGGCACTTTATCCTATTTTACTTAATTTTAAATTCTATTCTTACTTGAACCTACTGAATTTAGATAAGTGATTTTCCTTTATGGAACACACTTGCTGCATATTCTACATTCAAATTGTAATTCTTAACAAATGCTATTTTATCTTATTTTGAAATACCGGCTTCTGGATTAGTTCAATCTTTAAAATTATGACTAAATTCAAATACTTAATAAACTAATGTTCTGGTTTGCACTAATTTGTTAATAAACACCTTTAAACTCAATTCAATTCGCTTTATCATTTCTTGTGAAGTCCCAATTGGTCTTAACTGTTTATGGTAATTAATTTAAATGATAGCTTCTTATCCACTCTCCTTGTCGGCTAAAAAAGGTCTATACGACCAATGGCTGGGTTTAGATGATGATTATACCTGATGTTTGAGATACAAAAATCCCTGCTCTGGCAAGTGATAGCAGAGTTATTGTCAAAGGAGAAAGGCGTTAGAATAGTCTGAAAATTTAGATTGATTAAACTTGCCCCAGTTAAAAACTGCTCTTGTCCCTAAAGTCCATGGCCCAATCTTGAAGACTGAAGGAGTTTTGGTGGTTCCATAGGTATTTGCAGTGCATGAGTGAGTATTAAGAGAATTGTGATAAGCAATTGTCTATGTTCAGTTTACAGTGTTGTGGTAAACTTGTTTGTTGTGAGTTCTGGTAACGTCTATGGTTTAATTATATAAATGTGTATACACATTTGATATTGAGCAGTTGAAGCTGTCATCAGGCTCGTTTCAGTCCAAGCTCCTGGGATAGATAAGAGAATATTGTGGTTTTACTTGTCTGCTAAAATTTTGTGGTGTTGGTTCCTGAGGTACCATCAACCACACAATTGAGATAGGAACCCGTAACTAATTTTGTGAATATACTACTAGTGACTGGTGCTAGTAGACTGTATTGCATAAAGGGGAAGCTGTATCAGTCAAGGTGATTTCCGCTGGTTGAGATTTCATGTGTGTGTGTGTGTGTTTGTGTTACTATCCTTGTGGGGACTTGAGTGTGATAACACACTCACGCTGTGGGGACTTGATTGCACTGTGGGGAAGGCAATGTCTTGTAAATGATAAAAAATGACTTCAGGAACATCTGTGTCAAATTTTACAACTTTTTTAAAAACTGCCTTGTGGGGACCTGGATTTCTTCAATTGTTTTTATATTTTTGCTCAGCTCTGCCCCTGTAGACAGGAGGCGGTACTGCAGTCTTAAACACACTTTGCATTTAAACACACTTTGCTCACCAGAAACACACACTAGCAGCAGAAAGGACAGACATTTCAAAAGAAAAGATGCATTCCTTGGGTTTATGCGAATATTTTTAATGCAAATTAACCTTTTCTCTATAAAACTTTATTTACATGGAGCTATTGAATTTAAACTTTTTGTCTCTGAACATGGTTAGCGGTTTCATTAACCTTTCTAAAGCAATTTGGGTCTGTTTCGAGTCCTAGAATACTTTGCTATTGCTGTTTGATCCTTATCTGCAATTAAAGAATGATGGTGCACTACACTGTGATACAACATAAACTGATTTGCTCGTTTTTTGTAAATAACAGAGGAATCAATGCCTGTTGTTACAGATCTGTCTGTGCAGTTTGCACAAGACTACAGAAGAATTAAGACACATTTACAGTAAGAAATTCCATGTACTTTGAAGATGCTCATAAATGCAATTTATAACCACGTTCTACTTCAATTCTTCAATAAAGGTGAGCCTGATGGCTGAAATGGGTTGCTTAACAATGTATTAAAAGCTGTGAAGTACTGGTAAATGTATTTGCAGATTATGGTTGGGAACTGAGGTTGCCTTCATCAACAAAATAGGCTATGAGATACACATCTTTCAAGGAGCGCCCTTTTGCTGCACAGCTGCCATCTAGACATAAGGAATACTTTGTTCAATTGCAAAGTATATTCTAGAAGTATATTCATGTGCACAAATTATTTTGGTATACCTGTCTAAATTACACATTTTGCTTACATGGTGCAAATGGCAGAGTGGACGTGCCAGAATTCCTACCCCATCCAACTTTTCCACCATCCCAGTGCAAGGTAATTCCTTTCGAATGATAGGTCTTGGTAAGGTGTGTGGGCATTTTAGGAATTCTATCCACTCACTGGTCCTCCTGGGGTGGAGCAGTGCTCACTTCAGAGCCTACAAGATGGCCTAGCTCTTGACACTAGCACATAAAGTAAATAGGCGTTTTCAGACATCTGATCCATTTTGAGTCCTGAGTCTAATAAAAATATACCTTAAACCAGAGTTTCAAAATCCAATGTGACCCGACTCAAATAAAACAAAAATGCTCGGGAATCACTGATTGTTGTTTGAGAAAAATATGTGGAAATGTCGTTCCTCGATGTTGCATACAAATAAATGTGCCTGCAGGTGTGGAAACCGTTCCACCCTGGAGGCTGTAATCAGTGAAAGCCTCTGTTAGAATCCTTTTGCGTGACACTGACTGCCATCAGGGTCATGGCTCAGTTACACCCTGTACTGCTTACTGGTAGAAAGTTGTGTTCTTTGCAGCATAGCCCATTGCCCAGTGTGGGAGAGCAACCAACTTCAAGGGCTTATGCGCGCTAATCACTTATAATGCTAAAAGCGCTTTTGTAATGCATGAAGTGCATTAGCAGATCTGTGGCAGCAGATCCTCAACTCCTCCAACGAGTTTCTTTGCAATATAGATAGTAGTAACATCTCCACTGGATAGACCCACAGGGGTTTTATTTTACAGGAAGCAGAAAAAACCTTAAATACTTAAATGTAATTTCAACTAGGAAGAAATCTTTATCACATTTTTTGTTTCCTTTTGATGCAAATTCATGTTTATGGCCTAAACTATTAAGTTTTCAAAACATTATTTCAATAGTGCATTCTCACAGCACAATGTAAAATATCCTTCTCGAGACCTGTTTCCTTAAAGACAAAGGTGCGACCAAAAGCTATTTATTTGATGAGAACCTCTTATGAAAACACGCTTTAAAACATAGTTGGATAGGGCAGAGTAAAAGATGCATATAGCTTTGTATATGGAAAAGCTGTACATGTATGTGATTTCTGCTGATTGTAATATTGGATATGTTTTTACCAAAACTATTTTTACTCTAGAAGCTAGAAATGATAGCATTAACAAAAGTCATGCTCTTCCATGCAAGTCACAATAATTAATTTTTGGTGCATATGATTGACCAGAATGGCTCAGTGAGCTATATACGCACAGTTGAAGTATGCAATTAACTGTGGGCCATAAATGCACATTATATTTTCTATGCTATTTGCATTGCATCGAAATGGCAAAAGTGTGGTATGAAGTGCAAAATGAAAAACAAGTTACTATAATTATTATCTTAAAAGGGTTTGCTAAACATGGGCAGTTTTCTTCTTAAGAATCCTATGTATTGGATTTTATCACTGAGTATCAAACGTAGAAATATTGTGATGTAAGAATAATGTGGACAAAGTCTTGAGGAGCGAAATATCAAAAGGTAAGTGCATATAGAGGAAGTAAGGATTTACTATTCCTACCTCCACATCTACTACACACCTTGAAAAAAGAAAAAGAAATATATATATATATATATATATATATATATTCACTGGAAAAACATAGGTTTCAGGGACGTTATAGTTAGAAATTAGCATTTAAAAACCTTAGAAATTCACTGAAAAAATACAGGTTTCAGGGACATTATAGTTAGTTTGACATTTCATTCGTACAAAACCAGAGAAATTCGACCGTTATAGTTAGTTCAGCTAACTATAACTCGCGCCCCCGCAATGCACTGCTGATGACGTCACATATTACATCACTCATGACATGGTCAGTGACATCACTGATGACATCACTGATGATATCTCAAATGACATCACTGATGACATCATCCAGAGACTGGGTGATTGTTAAAAGTTTAAGAATGTTAATTGTAGATACGCAAAGGTGGATTGAAGAATGAGTAGGTGTACGAGTGTCTGAATGGATGATTTAGTGGGTGCGTGACTGACTGTTTAAGTGAGAGATTAAACGTGTCGGTGAATGATTAATCTGTGTGAATGTCTGTATTAGTCTGTCAGTTGGTGTGTAAGTGGCTGCAGGGGTTCGTCATTAGTCATAGCGCATGATGTATGAACATAGTAAAAACACTATTATGCATATTTAAGTCACTCATTACCACATAGCGCACCATGTGATCAAGGCCGCAAACGCGTCATTTGGACTTTGATGCTGCAATAAACTACATTTGAATTTCATCATTTTTGGAGTCTGTGCCCTTGTGTTGTGCCGCTGGGGACAATCGCTTTGGGTTTTTCGCTTGGATATTTCAGCAGAGTACGGCTGTCTCTGCACCACAGACCCCCTCTTCGTTGGATTTGGGCTACGGTGATTGTCTACAGTCGATAAGCACTATATCTCCGGGAGGAGGATATACTAATCACTGCCCCCTGTTAGCTTGACAGTTTCCGCTCCGATTGCCATCGCGTTCGAGGTCTAGGTCGAGGCGGCGGACCCGGCCAGAATCTCCATACCCGGTGGTGAGTAAGTTACTTGAAAGGCATTTGACAGGTTTGAAGAGGTGAACATTTTGACTGCACGGTTATTTGTGAACTCGCACCACAAATATCAGCAGTCACATCAAACAATTGCATACATTCATCATGTCCAACATAGCGCTGCGTGAAAGGGAAGCAGCCGCTGAAGCACTTTGACAACCTACCTAATATACAAAATGAAACAAGAGCTACCAGTTCTAATGTGGGCACTTGCAATGAGGACTATAAACACAAACTTAAACAACTAGAAGAATCTATGCGCACAGAACTCACCAAGTGGTGGGAAGGGAAATCCCTGCAGAAATATCGGGATGCAGGACGTGTACCACGTGGATTAAGAATCATGTTGGCGCCAAGTTTCGAAAACCCCAACCCTGAAATGCTCAAGGAATGGGCAGAGAGCAACCTCGACGCGTCAATGCGACTCATTATTATTCTGATTAAATATGCGGAAATTGACCGCACGACCACACTGAAAGAAATAGATCGCATCAACCAAGAACTTGATCTAATGGACCAAAAAGACTTAATATCTAAAGGCCGTGAGGAAATCAATACTCGCCTCAAAAAACATGAAGAGAAAATTAAAGCACGCAAGGCATTCAAATTTGCCCGCGACAAAGCAGACTACGAATGTGGCCAAATCTTCACCTTCGCCAGAAGATATGACTCAGTTAGAAAACAGAGAATGAGCAAACCGGCTCTTCAGAATCAAGGAACATCAGCAGTCACTGAGGGAGCAGACTCTGCCTCAATGTCTGACCTCAGCTCAGCAATCGAAAGCAGGAAAAGACTCGGAGGATGGCGGAAGCACAAGACTTAGAAATGAAACCACCGCTGCCAACTTTAGTCTAGCAGAAGAATTGGATTTTTTAAGACAAGACCGAAGACAAACCCTGCGTCCCCGGCTGCCAACGAAAACAGGCACCGACGTAACCGCAGGAGACGCGAAAGAAGGAAACGCATAAAAGCCCAGAACAAACAACAGGAGGAGAGGCAATTGGAGAGGCAAATAAACACTGATACCAAAACCATCATTAACCTATCTGACATCAACCTCACTGAAGCGGAGAAACAACTTCTTTCCCTTGGTCTGACCTTTTGCCCTGAAAGTAGCTTCAATTACAGCAACACCAGAATCGATGTATTCAAGTTTATTAGGAAACTTAAGTTAATCAAATTTTTCAAACTCAAACACTCGACCTCAGCAAACCAACCTACACCATCCACTTCACTGCCTACTGGCAGCAACTTGTTGGTCTCTGATATACCCACTATTCGCACCTTGGTGGAACTAGAATCCATGTCCAATGACACCTCAACACAGCAGATCCTTCAGTATGAGGGCATTGACAGCTTGACCAACGTTGGTAGTCCATTCAAGCCACGCTCGACCTTTACCCCTATGATGCCTAGGGATGCCATTGACATCTTCAATGACGTTAATGTGATGAACTTAAAGCTTTACATCTAAAAAAGATACACAAACAATCTAGGTTCAACTATCGCCACAAACTATATTTTGACCTAATGAAAAAACTGCAAAAAAACAACGAGGTCATCATAAACAAATTGGATAAAGGTGGTAACATCGTACTCTGGCCGAGAAACATGTACCTTGAGGAAGCCATAAGGCATCTGAATGACTCTACCTATATAAAATTTCTAGCCATAAGGAGCTCAAGGAGCTACAAGGAGCTACAAGGAGCTCAAAAAACATCTTAATACCTACAGATCGGATGGATTCCTGAATAAAGATGAACTCTCATTCCTGATCAATGATTCTCCGGTGCTCCCTGTTCTGTATTTCCTTCCCAAGGTATATCACAAGAGTATATCACCTATCCCAGGGCGTCCTATCATCTCGGCGTGTAAAAGTATGTGTGAAAACATATCCAAATATGTTGACTTTTTTTCTACAGGAACTGGTAACGAGTTTGCCCACATATCTTAAGGATACCAGCGACTTTCTTCTCAAGGTTAAAGACATCCCTTGGTCTAATGACTATATTTTGATTTCCCTAGATATCACCTCGCTCTACACCAACATTCGCCACTGTGATGGTCTAGCAGCTTGTAAACATTTCCTAAGCAAAATGCCAATTCACTGTTACAAACACAATGCATTTATCTCGTTTCTCATTGAATGGTGCTTATGTCACAATTTTTTCATGTTTGATAAAACTGTTTACCAACAGCTCAGGGGAGTTGCCATGGGTGCCTGCTTCTCGCCCAGCTACGCATGTTTGCATGTGGGGTGGTGGGAGGAGCAGGCTCTTATGGCAAGACACTCTGTTGCTTGGAATAATCACATTGCCACATGGCTCAGATACATTGACGATGTCTTTGTCATCTGGCGTGGTGATACTGACAGCGCGAGGTCTTTTATAACTGAGATTAATGAAAATAATTTGAACCTTGAGTTCAACGCCAATATCAGTACCATCTCTGTAGAGTTTCTTGATGTCATGCTATATGTCTCCAATGGCACACTACACTCCAAGTTGCACAGACAATCCACCGCAGGCAACTCTACCTTACATGCCTCGAGCTTCCATCCCAGACTTTTAATTGCCAGCATTCCTTATGGCGAAATGCTGCGCTTGCGTAGAATCTGCAGTTCCACTGAAGACCTGGATATATGTCAGAGAGAGGCACAACAGAGATTCAGGGTCCGTGGGTACTCTAAACACAACATCAACATGGCAACCACTAGGGCCAACTCCATACCAAGAGAGGAACTCCTTGTAGGGAGGCCCACGACTAATACCAATGCTGACATACAGGATGAGACAGACAGTCCAGGCACTGTTAACACCCATCTCATTATCACATACAACACAGAGGAAAGTGCCATTAGATCCATCATAAACAAGCAGTGGAAGATCATCAAATCTAATCCTACACTCGGGCCCCTGGTTGCTAAACGACCGGACATCACTCACAGATGTGCATTCTCTATGCATGATGCCTTGGTAAGGAGTAGCCCAGAGGTCCTCACTAAATCCAACTGGCTGTCTGATATTAAAGGGTTCTACAAATGCAGTAGCTGTAGAGCTTGCAAATTTGGAAGTAACATGACACAGATTGATTCCAATTTCAGGAGGGAGCCGTTCGCCATTAAACAAAAACTCACTTGCAGAACAGAGTATGCGATCCACATATTAGAATGTAAGTGTAGGTTAAGGTACAATGGCAGCACCAAACTACAAGTTCATCTTCGCATCCTCCAACACCTTAGGGCCATTGTGAATAGTGATCCAACCTATCCAGTAGCCAGACACTTCGAGGAGGTGCATAACAACAACCTTGAACACTTGAAATATTATGTGATAGATTGCATACCCCCACTTAGACGGGGAGGGAACCGGGAGAAACAACTCCGGCAGCTGGAAACCCATTACATTCTTGAGTTCAACATTAAAGCACCGTCAGGCCTTAACACTAGTGAGGACCTACGCAATTTCCTATAGAACTCGTTGATCAGTCACCATCTAGCCTTTGTTTTTGGGATTTGGTAGTGTCCTATAGCTTTCTGTATAGATGTTTGTCATATGATTTTAATGTCAATGTGAACTTCAACGTATATACTCATTGTGTTGATTTGCCACATCCTGTCACTCTTGAATCCTGCCCTTGTTCCATACTCCACTTATCATCCCTTCCTGTTGGTTACTTATTCATCTGTATGAGTATGTCGCACCACATGCACCTTGCAACTGTGATCTCCAATATGCATTTGTGCATTTCCATCTCTAGACCATATGTTTTTCTGCCACTACAGACCTTACCCTGTAGCGCCTTCAATGTCCAGATTGTGTGAATCATATTCTGAATTCCCAATCTAATGTCCTTCACCTTCCGGCTGGAAGGGGGACACAGTGATGCTCTTGTTTTATTCTGTCTACTTCAACTGTAGTATGCCTATCTTGTCTAGGATATACGGTCAGTTTTTAATCACTCTCTCACACTAGCACATTTAAGCACCTAAGTAGAGTTGTCACTCTAATTGTAAATAGTATTATTCACACCGGCATTGTCATTTGACACTGCTTCAGCACATATTTACTTTCCCTATATTCACCATCCCTTATATCCACGTATATTGTATATTGACATAATAATGTTGATGTTCTTTATCTTCCACCACAGCATTTTTCCGGTGACTCACGCGCTGGCGCAGGCTACTCAATACCCACAGATTTATTTTGCATGCCTCCTCAACGCGGTCAAGTTAATGCTGTGGTCTCTGCCACATCATACATTCTCAGGACTACGAGGAAAATTCTGCCTCTTCTGCCAGCAGATAGCCAGCGCACAGTGGTTACAGCCTTGATTATGTCAAGACTAGACTATTGTAATAGTCTATACCTAAATATGCAGGAGCGCGGTATACAAAAACTTCAGATGTTGCAAAACGCAGCAGCCAGATTGCTCACTGGAACCTCGAAATTTGCATCAATCTCGAGTGCAATCAAAAAATTTCATTGGCTGCCCGTTAAAAAACGAGTCCTCTTTAAAACACTGTTTAGTTTTCCGAGCTCTTCAAGGCACAGGCCCAGCCCATCTGAAACAACAATTTCAGTGGTATGTGCCCAAAAGATCTTTACGCTCATCAGGAGCAAAATTAGAAGTAGTTCCACCTACAAAAAAAGTTAGATGGGGAGGTAGAAGTTTTGCTGCTGGCGCAGCTAAGGCTTGGAACGAGCTTCCTTTCTATCTGAGAAATTTTAATGATCTATTGGCCTTTAGGAAGGCGTTGAAAACATGGTTGTTCTGAATACCACTCTGGCAGTAATCTATTAAAGGCGGGAGGACTGCAGCAAGCGCCAGGACACCTCAGGGTAACCGTGCGCTGTATAAGTTTTCCTAACATAACATAACATAACTGAGTCACCACTCGTGCATTCGTGCACTGCAGTCCATGTGCTCACTGTTGTCAGCGCCCCAGACTCCATGACCATCGCAGTTCTCTGTGAGCATCATCAGGCCTCACTTTGACCCAGCACATCCGTGCTCATTTCACGAGCAGGAGTTGTACTAGCCACATGTGACACCCGCCGTTCCTCCTCACGATTATCGTGACCGAAGTCTTTTCTTTCTTGTGATCAGTTGTGTTCACTATCGAGATTAATGTGATGTGGTTCCTGCTATATTTACCACTATGGTATTCTATGGGTCTACATAGACGGAACCAGGCATCTATTCAATTATTCACATATGTATATTTACTCATTATATATGAACGTGAAGCACACCTAATTACATTATGAGGCACTGTTGTCACTATTTCTATTATTTACATCTCCATCACTGTTGAATGAAGCATTTTGGAGTCTTTTATTCATGTCGTTGCATATACTTTGAGGGTGTCGTCAGTAGAGTCATTTGCATATGACTCACAGCCAGTAGGCATTTAGCGTGAGTTACTCCTGTCGGAAATATGCTGTAAAACGGTATGGAATGCTTAGTCATAGCTCATGATGTATGAACATAGTAAAAACACTATTATGCATATTTAAGTCACCCATTACCACATAGCGCACCATGTGATCAAGGCCGCAGTCCGGCGGCCGAAACGCGTCATTTGGACTTTGATGCTGCAATAAACTACATTTGAATTTCATCATTTTTGGAGTCTGTGCCCTTGTGTTGTGCCGCTGGGCACAATTGCTTTGGGTTTTTCGCTTGGACATATAGATATATATATATATATATATATATATATATATTAGCTCAACAAAGTGCCCAAAAGCATTTGGAAGGGCACCCAACATCACTTTCACCCTCCGGCCTGATTATGCAGCTTGGTCTCGTGCCCCAGCCATTACTCTTTCCGCCGACGCGTTTCGAGGCTTCACGCCTCTTCTTCTCGGGCTGCTAAGGAAAGGCATCACAGGCTCACAGGAATGTATTTCCGGCATCTTTTATTTCAACTACCGGCACCTGGACTCGCTAAGTGCAGTGTCAGATAGGTGCATTCTGGGATTTAAAGTCCCAACTGTGAGCAAACAATAAAAAACCTTGAGTAGGTGTGATGCACAGTCCCAATTAAAAAGCTGTTGGTTCTCCTTAGTAGGATGTGGAGTACAATAGACCAGTTCAATCCGCATTTGAAGTGATGTGCTGCGCAGGATTCGAAGAGGTTTCGCTCCCCCAGCCTCTCCGATACGATGGAGATGGTGCCCCTCCCAGGACAGGGCTGCCCTGTAATTAGATTGCTCAACAAAGTGCCCAAAAGCATTTGGAAGGGCACTCGACATCACTTTCGCCCTCCGACCTGATTATGCAGCTTGGTCTCGTGCCCCAGCCATTACTCTTTCCGCCGACGCGTTTCGAGTGCTTTCGGGCACTTTGCTGAGCAATATATATATATATATATCCGACAATACTCCTTCTCATCTCGCTTCCTCCCCGTGAAAAGAAAGAGCACGGACCGCTGTAGTTTGGTGCTGTTAGTTTATTGTCAAGCTCTCAGTAGATCGTAGCTGCCATGACGCGTTTCGTCCCTCACAGGGGACTTGATCACAATACATATACATATATATATATTTACTGAAAAAAACCACAGGTTTCAGGGACGTTATAGTTAGTTGGACATTTCACTCGTACAAAACCAGAGAAATTCGGCTGTTATAGTTAGTTCAGCTAATTATAACTCGCGCCCCGCAATGCACTGCTGATGATGTCACATATTATATCATTCATCACATGGTCAGTGACATCACTGATGACATCACTGATGACATCTCAAATGACATCACTGATGACATCACTGATGACATCATCCAGTGAATGTGTGTTTCTGTAAAGTTTAAATAGGTTTTATATATATATATATATATATATATATATATTTTACATGTGGTTTTATATTTGTAAATCTTAGCTAGGACTTTTTTTTTTTCTATGCTTTTATCCTGATATATATATCTTTAGGTTTTAATGACAAATATATATGTGGACATACATTATATCCGAATGGTAATTGGCATGTGATAATTATAATCTAAGCGTAGCTAATGATACTTATTTAACCATTATTGAAAATAATCATTGTAAGTCTAAATAATATTCCAAGTCATGATACATTGTATATATTTTGTTTATGTCCATGATTTACGTTGAACTTTACACTTTCCACTATGCACTACGTCACTTTAAAAGGCGAAAAAAACTTACCGCTAAATCATGTCATGTGATCAAGGCTCTTGAGGAGTCGAAACGCGTAATGGCGGCAGAATAAAGCAGTAAACCTCACATACAAGTGGTCCGTGTCCGTGTGTTTTGCAGAGGATTGAGAGTAACGACGGCGATCGTGATATATATATATATATATATATATATATATATATATATATACCAAGGTGTATTGAAGAATGAGTGGGTGTATAAGTGCCTGAATAGATGATTTAGTAGGTGCGTGACTGACTGTATAAGTGAGTGATTAAACGTGTCTTACTGAATGCATGGGTTAGTGACTAGGCTGTGTAAATGTTGGTATCAGTCTTTCAGTTGGTGTGTAAGTGGCTGCATCAGTTGGTGAGTAGCTACATGAGTATGTATATGGGTTATTGATTGGTTATCTGAGTATCTATATGGGTGCCTGAGTGTCTGTCTGGATGGGCGGGAGATGTGTGACTCTGTGCATAGATATGTGAGTGGTTGATTCACTGGGTGTATGGGTCCAAGAGTGCATATGGAAACAGCTGTGTGGGTGAGTGTGTGTATGGGTGTGTTGGTGAGTGAATAGATGTCTCAGTGGTACATGTCCGAGTAAATACATATGTAAAAGGCAGTGTATGTGAGAGTTGGAGTATATAAATGACTATACATGAGAGTGAGTGATTGTGAGAGTGGCTGTATGGATGAGTGTGTACTTGTATCAGTGATTGTATAAGAGAGTAAGTATGTGTTAGTATCTGTATGAATAAGTGAGGTGGTGTGTGTATAACTATATAGGTGAGTAAATGGAAGTGTGATTGATTCTTTGCATGACTGACTAGGTGTGTGAGTAACTCTGGATGAGTGGCGGTGTGTGAGTGTCTGTATAGGTGTATGACTGCATATGATAGTGTTGTATTGATGAGTGGCTGCATGTATGAGTGACTATATGGGTGAATGAGTGGATGTGTGTGTAGACCTAGGACTCAGTGAGTGGGTATGTAGAAACTGGTATTGGTGTGTCTATGGTTTCAAAAATGGTAGACTGTATTTTAGAGTGGGTGTATCAAAGGTTATATTAGGGTGTGAGGAGGTGCATCAGATTTTCACGTGGATGATGTCATCAGTGATGTCATTTGAGATGTCATCAGTGATGTCACTGACCATGTCATGAATGATGTAAAATGTGACGTCATCAGCAGTGCATTGTGGGGGTGCGAGTTATAGTTAGCTGAACTAACTATAACGGCCGAATTTCTCTGGTTTTGTACGAGTGAAATGTCCAACTAACTATAACGTCCCTGAAACCCGTGTTTTTTTCAGTGAATTTCAAAGGTTTTTTAAATGCTAATTTCTAACTATAGCGTCCCTGAAACCTATGGTTTTTTCAGTGAATTTCAAAGGTTTTTTAAATGCTAATTTCTAACTATGCCTACAGAGGTAGGACATGTGCAGAAAGAGGAAGAAAGGAGCAGAAATAAGCAAGAGAAATGCAGAAAGAGGCAACAGAAGTCCAGAAAGACAAAGAAAGGTACAGAAAGAAGCAAGAGATATGCAGAAAGAACCAACAGAGGTGCAGAAAGAGGCCTTGTTGCAAAGTCATCCTGTGCCCCCAACTTTTTGCTGACTGATACTGGTGGTAACCGACTCTGACTAACCAGGCCCGGAGCCAGTGCTATGGTAAAAGACACTTAGAATACTGTGAAAACACCTACATACACTAGGGTACACTATGGGTTGGGGTACCCCTCTGATTGGCATGACCTCCTCTGTAAGGCCCTAGAATATAATAGGGCAGGGGGATTAAAACTACCTCTAAGTCAGAGGTGCAGAAAGATGCTTCTTTAAGTAGTAGTCACGTTTGCAGAGTGGTGGAGAAAGGGTGCTGGGTCTCCGACCAGCGCTCAGGAATTCCGCTGCGTAGGACTTACAGGAGGTACCAGGAGGGCTTCTTGGCCCCCAAACTCCCTCACGAGTGAATTGGACTTCATCCCCCATCCCGTAGTCTGCCAGGAGGCGCGTTTGCAGAGTGGTGGAGAAAGGGGGGCATGGCCTCCAAAGACGTCTGAGCAATCCCACTGTGTGGGACTTACTGGAGGTAACAAGAGGGGTAGTTGGCCCCCAAGGACATCCTTGGGGGCCAACTACACCTCCTATTACCTCCAGTAAGTCCCACACAGCAGCATTGATAAGTACTCGTAGCAGGCCACGCCCCCTTTGCCCACCACTCTACAAACACGCTCCCTGGCACGCTCTTGGATGGGGATTGAAGTCCCCTTCGCTACTCGGGGTCCTTTAGGGGCCAACTAGCCTACGTCTTACCTCCAGTAAGCCCCACACAGTGGGATTGCTGAGAGGTGGACAAAGGCCACGCCCCCTTTCTCCACCACTCTGCAAATGCACCCCCTGGCGCCTTCTAAGTTGGGGGATTAAGTCCCCTTGAATACTGAGGGTCCCTGGGGGCCAACTAGCCTACCAGGTACCTCCAGTAAGCGCCACACAGCTGGATTGCAGAGAGGTGGTCCGAGGCCATGCCCCATTTTTACACCACTCTGCTAACGTGCCTCTTGGCGCACTGCTGCTCGGTGGATCAAGTCCACTTGTGTGCTGAGGTCCTCAGGACATAAGAGGACCTCATCGCCCCACCAGCAGTGCGCCAAGAGGTGCGTTTGCAGAGTGGTGTTAAAAGGGGCGTGGCCTCGGACCACCTCTCTGCAACGCAGCTCTGTGGCGCATACTGGAGGTACCTGGTGGGCTAGTTGGCCCCCAGGGACCCTCAGTATTCAAGGGGAATTAATTCCCCAACTAACAACATGCCAGGGGGCGCGTTTGCAGAGTGGTGGAGAAAGGGGGCGTGGCCTCTGGCCAGATGCCGGCTTTTTTAAAAAAAGATTTCTTTTTACAAGGGGGGCTGTGTGGCCCCCCTTCTTTTACATTTTTGGGGCCCTGGGGACCCCATCCCCCAGGGCCTGACCCCTTTTTATAAAAATTTGTTTTTAAAAAAATTGGGAAGGGGGCCGTGTGGCCCCCCTCCCGAGGCCAATTTCGGCCCCAGGGACCCCATCCCCGGGGCATGGGCAGACTTTTTTTTTTAATTTCTGTAATTATTTGGAGGGGGGCCGTGTGGCCCCCCTCCTCAGGCCAATTATGGCCCCGGGGACCCCTGACCTTGACTGGTAGGTCGCTCCCCACCACACAGCTCCGTCTGTGTGCCCTGCTGCTGCCCCTGATTGTGCTCGTTTTTCCCTTCTGTGCCCCCTTGCTACCCTGATTGTGCTAGTTTTTTCCTTTCTATGCCCCCTTGCTGCCCTGATTGTGCTCGTTTTTTTTTTTCCTTTCTGTGCCCCCTTGCTGCCCTGATTGTGCTCGTTTTTTCCTTTCTGTGCCCCCTTGCTGCCCTGATTGTGCTCGTTTTTTCCTTTCTGTGCCCCCTTGCTGCCCTGATTGTGCTCGTTTTTTTCCTTTCTGTGCCCCCTTGCTGCCCTGATTGTGCTCGTTTTTTCCTTTCTGTGCCCCCTTGCTGCCCTGATTGTGCTCGTTTTTTCCTTTCTGTGCCCCCTTGCTGCCCTGATTGTGCTCGTTTTTTCCTTTCTGTGCCCCCTTGCTGCCCTGATTGTGCTCGTTTTTCCTTTCTGTGCCCCCTTGCTGCCCTGATTGTGCTCGTTTTTTCCTTTCTGTGCCCCCTTGCTGCCCTGATTGTGCTCGTTTTTCCTTTCTGTGCCTGTTTCCCGCCGCTGCGCCCTGCGGCCCCGCCCCTCACTGCCCATTCGCTGCCCCATTCCCTGCTCCTCCCTCCCACCTCCCCATTTATGGCGGCCACTGCGTGGTGAAGAGAGCGACCCCTGAACTTGACTGTTAGGTCGCTCCCCCACCACACAGCTCCGTCTGTGTGCCCTGCTGCTGCCCCTGATTGTGCTCGTTTTTTTCCTTCTGTGCCCCCTTGCTGCCCTGATTGTGCTCGTTTTTTTTTTCCTTTCTGTGCCCCCTTGCTGCCCTGATTGTGCTAGTTTTTTCCTTTCTGTGCCCCCTTGCTGCCCTGATTGTGCTCGTTTTTTTTCCTTTCTGTGCCCCCTTGCTGCCCTGATTGTGCTAGTTTTTTCCTTTCTGTGCCCCCTTGCTGCCCTGATTGTGCTCGTTTTTTTCCTTTCTGTGCCCCCTTGCTGCCCTGATTGTGCTCGTTTTTTTTCCTTTCTGTGCCCCCTTGCTGCCCTGATTGTGCTCGTTTTTCCTTTCTGTGCCCCCTTGCTGCCCTGATTGTGCTCGTTTTTTTCCTTTCTGTGCCCCCTTGCTGCCCTGATTGTGCTCGTTTTTCCTTTCTGTGCCCCCTTGCTGCCCTGATTGTGCTCGTTTTTTTCCTTTCTGTGCCCCCTTGCTGCCCTGATTGTGCTCGTTTTTCCTTTCTGTGCCCCCTTGCTGCCCCTGATTGTGCTCGTTTTTTTCCTTTCTGTGCCCCCTTGCTGCCCTGATTGTGCTAGTTTTTTCCTTTCTGTGCCTGTTTCCCGCCGCTGCGCCTGCGGCCCCGCCCCTCACTGCCCATTCGCTGCCCCATTCCCTGCTCCTCCCTCCCACCTCCCCATATATGGCGGCCGCTGTGCGGCCGCGCAGCGGACGTGCGCAGCGGGCGCGCCGCTGGCGCGCCGAAGGCGCGCCTAAGGCAAGCCCGTCTGCGCCCGTCCGTGCTGGGACCGCGCCCAGCGCCAGAACCCCTGGTCCGGGCATCCCCGCGCCCGCCACATCAACAGACGCCGATACGACGCCAGCACCCTCCACGCACTCAACCCCGGAAAAGATCACGCCTGCTACCTGGCCACCCCGAAGCGCACCCAAGGGCCCTTCACCTGCCGGAACTGCAGCTTCGCCAGCACCCGCCCCGCCAAACCACCGCCCAGGAAAGAACCCAACTACCTCAGATGCATCCTCCTCAACACCCGCTCCGCCCGCAAACACGCCATCGAACTCTGGGACCTTCTCGACTCAACCTCCCCAGACGTCGCATTCCTGACGGAGACCTGGCTGAATCCCGCTTCAGCCCCCGACATCGCCATTGCCATCCCGGACGGCTACAAGATCACCCGCAGGGACCGCACCAACGGAGTCGGAGGAGGCATCGCCATCGTCCACAGGAACACCCTCAGAGTCTCAACCAACACCGACGACACCCTCAGCACCGCCGAACACATGCACTTCCAGATCCACACCGATCCCAACACCACCCTCAGAGGAACCCTCATCTACAGACCCCCGGACCCCGACCACAGTTCAGCGATTCTATCGCTGACTTCGTCAGCACACACGCCATCGCCTCCACGGACTACATCCTCCTCGGGGACCTGAACTTCCACCTCGAGAACAACAAGGACACCAACTCCACCACCCTGATCGACAACCTCGCCACCCTCGGACTCAGACAGCTCGTGACTACACCCACCCACGCCGCCGGCCACACGCTAGACTCCATCTTTTCCGCAAGCCCACACGTCTCCTTCAACCACACCTCCGAACCCCACTGGACTGACCACCACTGCATCCACTTCACCTACAGGAAGCCCACCACGCACCACCGCACCGAACAAATGCCTCGCCGCTGCTGGAGCAGAGTCACCGAAGACCAGCTAACCACAACCCTCGCCCTGAGCCCACCCGCCGAACCCTCCGACCCCGACACCGCCGCCCGCAACCTCAGACAGTGGATCGACGACTGCGCCAACACCCTCGCCCCGCTCAAGAATCCGCCCAACAGCCACACCAGCAAGAAAGCCACCTGGTTCACCGAAGACCTCCAGGCCTCCAAACGAACATGCCGAAAACTGGAGAAGATCTGGCTCCACGAACGGACAGCGGACAGCTACGCCGCCCACAAGAGCGCCACCCGCAGTCACCATCACCTCATCAGATCCGCCAAAAGGGCCTCACTCAAAGACCGCCTAGACAACAACGCACACGACAGCAAAGAGCTCTTCAACATCGTGAAGGAACTCTCCAACCCCAGCTCCAACACCAACGACATCCCGCCGTCGCGAGACCTGTGCGACTCACTGGCCACCTTCTTCCACCGCAAAATCGCCGACATCCACGACAGCTTCAACACCACGACCGCCCCGGCAACCACCGAGACCACTGCCCCCACAACCACCAACCGCCTGCTCTCCTGGACCAACATCAACGACGAGGACACCAGCGAGATCATGAACACCATCCACTCTGGCTCACCGCTAGACCCGTGCCCTCACCACGTCTTCAACAAAGCCAGTACAGCCATTGCGCCCCATCTCCGGAAAATAATCAACATCTCCTTCGAGACAGCAACCTTCCCGGAAAGCTGGAAGCACGCCGAGATCACCGCCTTACTCAAGAAACCCAAGGCAGACCCCAAGGACCTCAAGAACTTCCGACCCATCTCTCTGCTCCCGTTCCCCGCGAAGGTCACCGAGAAAATCGTCAACAAACAACTGACCCGCTACCTCGAGGAGAACAACATCCTGGACCCTTCCCAGTCCGGCTTCCGCAGCAACCACAGCACCGAAACCGCCCTCATCGCCGCCACCGATGACATCAGGACCCTGCTAGACAACGGAGAAACAGCAGCCCTCATCCTCCTGGACCTATCAGCCGCCTTCGACACGGTCTGCCACCACACACTACGAACACGCCTTCACGACGCCGGGATCCAAGAGAAGGCCCTGGACTGGACCACATCCTTCCTCTCCGGCAGAACACAAAGCGTCCGCCTCGCCCCCTTCCGATCCAAAGCTACCAAGATCACCTGCGGCGTACCCCAAGGCTCCTCCCTCAGCCCAACGCTGTTCAACATCTACATGGCACCCCTCGCCCACGTCGCCCGACAGCACAACCTCAACATCATCTCCTACGCCGACGACACCCAGCTGATCCTCTCCCTCACCAAAGACCCTCACACCGCCAAAGCCCACCTCCACGAAGGAATGAAGGCCATCGCCGAATGGATGAGTACCAGCCGTCTGAAGCTGAACTCGGACAAGACGGAGGTCCTCATCCTTGGTTCCAACCCTTCAGCATGGGACGACTCCTGGTGGCCGACATCACTGGGAACAGCCCCGACACCCACCGACCACGCACGCAACCTAGGGGTCATCCTCGACCCCACCCTCTCCATGACTAAGCAGGTCAACGCCGTTTCCTCATCCTGCTTCAACACCCTCCGAATGCTCCGCAGGATCTTCAAGTGGATCCCCACCGAAACAAGAAAAACAGTCACCCAGGCCCTCGTCACCAGCAGGCTGGACTACGGAAACGCCCTCTACGGAGGAACGACGGCTAAGCTCCTGAGACGGCTGCAACGCATCCAGAACGCCTCTGCACGTCTTATCCTCGACATCCCCCGACGCAGCCACATCACACCCCACCTGAGAGACCTGCACTGGCTCCCTGTCAACAAGAGGATAACCTTCAAGCTCCTCACCCACGCACACAAAGCACTCCACAACTCCGGACCAGCCTACCTCAACAGACGACTCAGCTTCTACACCCCCACCCGCCAGCTCCGCTCCACCAGCCTCGCCCTCGCCACAGTCCCCCGCATCCGGAAAACGACCGCCGGCGGCAGATCCTTCTCCCACCTCGCCGCCAAGACCTGGAACACCCTCCCCACCAACCTTCGGCAGACCCAAGACCTACTGGCCTTCAGAAGACTCCTCAAGACCTGGCTCTTCGATCAGTAGCAGCACCACCCCCTCTTCCCCCAGCGCCTTGAGACCCTCGCGGGTATGTAGTGCGCTTTATAAGTGACATGATTGATCCCCCGGGGCCAGCCTTTCCATTTTTTTTCATTATTTTTAATTAGAGGGGAGGGGGGCCACGTGGCCCCCCTCCCCGGCAACTTCTGGCCCCGGGGACCCCATCCCCCGGGGCCTGGCCTCTCCGTGTGGACCGTGGGGGGAGCCCCATTGCCCCCACGGTCCCGCTGGCTCCCCGCCTCCTGCGGGAGCCAGCATTGCTTTTGCACAAGGGGAGCTGCAGACATGCAGCTCCCCTTGTGCAAAAGCAATCCTGCTTTGCTTGATTGAAGCAAGAGCAGGTTTACCTGCTCTCGCTTCAATCAAGCAAAGCAAAATTTGCTATGACAGGGTGGGAGCCATGCTCCCGCTCTGCCATAGCAAACAGCAATGTCCCAGGGGTGGGCACCCTGGGACATTGCAGGAGCCGGCCCTGGGGGGTGGTGGTCCCCAGGGCCATCAAGGGCTCCAGGAGGGGGCCCCCCTCCGTTCATTTCTAAAGCCCCGGGAGGTGGTGGTCCCCGGGGGTCTGTAATGGACCCCCAAATTTGAATTTTTAGTGCACCGGGGAGGTGGGGGTCCTTGGGGTGTGTGGGGGGGGCTCGAGCCCCCACACACACACGTTTAAAAAAAAAATACAGAGCCCCAGGGAGGTGGCGGTCCCCGGGGCTGCGAGGGGGCCACGTGCCCCCACGTTGAATTGGCAAAGCCCTGGGGAGGTGGTAGTCCCCGGGGCATGTGGGGGGGCTAGAACCCCCCACACTCATTTTAATTTTAAAAAATGAGAGCCCCGGGGATTTGGTGGTCCCCGGGGCTGCGTGGGGGCTGCGTGCCCCCTGCAGATCATCAATGAAACCCCGGGGAGGTGGGAGTCCCTGGGGCTAGGGGGGCCCCGCTATATAATTTGGGATTGCCCCCGGGACCTGGCCCACCCGGGGGCTTAACAATAATGAAGCACGGGAGCCCACGCTTTGTTTTTTTTTTTATTTTCTTGACAGGATTCGCGCACCCAGCGCGAATTTTGCCGTTTAAAAAAAATAAAAAATGTTTTGGCCCTGGGGGTCCCTCAGCAGGCCTAGGGGGTCAGGGTGTTTCTACCCTGCCCCCTTTTCTTGTTTTTTAATGTTTTTTTTCACTGTTTTCTTGTGACTCGGTTACCGAGTCACAAGATGGCTGCCAACACTTCCTGGTTTGGAGTGTTGGCAGCCAATCAAAAGTCAGCTCGTGCTCGGGAGGAGTCGCAACTCCTCCTCAGTGCTCAGCTATCGAAACTTTTATTTTTTTAATTTCTCAGGAACTACTGAACGGATTTACACCATTTAAAAAAAAAGGGCGCTTTCTGAACCAAGACCTACCTTTTTGTCAAATTTGGTGTAATTCCGTTCAGCAGTTCGGGCTGTAGCTTTGTCTAAAGTTCCTATGGAAATTAACATGGGGAAAATGCGTTTTGGAACCCCCCTTTTTTCTCGGCCCCCACTGGATGAATCGCCCCCAAACTTTCAAGACAGGAGCTGACCTGAGTGAACCATTAGTTTTGAAAATTTCGCGAAGATTCGTCAAACGGCGCAAAAGATATTGGCAAATCAAAAAACGCTTTTCCTATGGGAACTAGGTCCTAACTAGAACTACCTACTGGCGACCGCCAGTAGGTAATATACATGTATATATATATGTATATGTATATGTATATATATATGTGTATATGTGTATATATATATATATATATATTACCTACTAGCAGTAGCCAGTAGGTAATTATAGTTAGGCCCAAAGTTTCCATGGGAAAAGTGTTTTTTGTTTTGCCAATAACTTTGGTGCCGCTAGACAAATCTTCATGAAATTTTTCATGAAACATCCCCTGTTTGGTTCAGTTGCTGTGTTGATAGTTTCGGGGTGATCCGTGAAGCAGGGGCTAAGAAAAAAGGGGGGTCCCAAAACACACTTTCCCCTGCGTTATGTCTATAGGATTTTTCATTTTTTGAACGTAACTGCAGCCCGAACCGCTGAACAGAATTACACAAAATTAGGCAGAAAGCTAGATGATGGTCCAGAAATGGTTTTTGTGATTTGGCGTAAATCCGTTCAGTAGTTTTTGAGATATTCACCGTAAAATAATATAGATATCTAGGACACGAGTCCTTGCGGATCCTACTAAAATTTGATTGGCTGCCAACACTTCTACCAGTAAGTGTTGGCAGCCATCTTGGGACTCGGCTTGAAGCCGACTCCCACCAAAAATGAAGAAAAAAAATGGGGCAGGGTAGGAATACCCTGAGCCCCCAGATATGGTGGGTGGGTCTCACAGGTACCCTGCGGGGGTTTAAAAGCATTTTTTTTTATTTTGCCACAAATTTGCAGGTGAACCCGCAAATCCGTGGCAAACTTTAAAAGAAGAGACGCACGGGCTTCAGCACATCTTTTTCATTAAGTGCCTGTGTGGGACAAAGCCCGGGGGCATTTTCTATAAAAATATGGGGGTGCTGATGTGGCACCTCCCATGCCCAGTGGACCGCCTACTCCCCAGGGCAACAAAGTGAACTGATGCAGGGGAGGCCCTTATGGCCTCCCTGGCAGCCCCCAGGACCACCACCTCACCGGGGCTTTATCTATAATGGAAGTGGGGGGACAGCTCAGATCCCCCTGCAGCCCTGGGGACCACCACCTCCCTGGAACTTTAACTCTCAGTAATGGGGGGCCACACAGATCCCCCCAGCCCCAGGGACTGCCACCTCCCTGGGGCTTTATTCAAAATAAATGCGGGCCGTGTGGCCTCCCACAACCCCGAACACTGCCACCTCCCCGGGACAACTACCAGAAAAATACAGGGATCCTGTGCAGCCCCCCCATAGTCCCGGGGATCGCCACCTCCCCGGATCTCAAATCATATAATGGAGGGGTCTGTAGCGGCTCCCCGGGGACCATGACCTTCCTGTGGCTACATGAAAGAAAGGAGGGGGGCCACGTGGTCCCCCTCCTGGAACCAAAGATGGCCTTGGGGACCACCACCTCCCAAGGCCAGCTCTAGCAATGTCCTGAGGTGCCCACCCCCAGGACATTGCAGTTTGCTATGGCTTATGCCATAGCAAACTCTGCTCTGTTTTAAGTAAGCGAGAGCATGTAAAATGCTCTAGCTTACTCGAAGCAGAGCAGAATTGCTTTTGGACTGAGGGAGCTGCATGTTCAGCAACTCCCTCTTTCCAAAAGCAATGGCAGCTCCCACAGGACACTGAGAGCTGGCAGATACCACAGGGGCCTTGAGGCTCCCCCCATGGTCCCCAACAGATTAGAGTGGATGCTGTGGGTGGGAGAAGGGCACACAATGTAGAGGCCAGGCCCCGGGGAAGGGATCCCCGGGGCCGAATTCTGCCTGGGAGGGGGGCTGTGCAGCCCCCCTCCATTTTAAAAAAAGGGGTCAGGCCGGAGGGGATAGGGTCCCTGGGGGACAAATAGGCCCAGGAGGGGGGATCATGTGGCCCCTCTCCCGTTAATAAAAAATTTAAAAAAGAAAGGCCGGGACCAAGAGGATCGGGTCACTGAGGCCGAAACAGCCCAGGGAAGGGGGGCTACGCAGCCCCCTTACCTAAAGAAAATAAAACATTTTTTAAAGAAGCCCGGCAACTCACTGGAGGCCCCGCCCCCTTGCTCCACCACTCTGCAAACGTGCCTCCTGGCGCGCTGCTGGTTGAGGGATGAAGCCCCCTTGGATCCAGAGGGTCGTTGGGGGCCAACAAGCCATCCTATTACCTTCAGTAAGTCCCACACAGTGGTATTGCTGAGGGGTCTTTGGAGGTCACACATCCTTTCTCCACCACTCTGCAAATGCACCTCATGGTGCGCTGCTGGTTGAGGGATGAAGTCCCCTTGCCTCCTAAGGGGCCTCAGGACTAAAGTTGACTTCTTAACTCCACACTATTTCACTGTACGCAACTCCATTCTACACCACTCCACTGTTCCCCACTGCGCTATATGCTATTCCACTGAATGGAATTACACTCTATGCCACTATCCTATTCACTATTCTATTGTATGCAGCTACTCTGTATGCCACTTCACTCTACGCTATTCCACTGTATGCCACTCCACTCTATGCCACTACATTCTACAGCAATCCACTGTAAGCTATTTCACTGTATGCCACTCCACTATGCACTAGTGTTTTCCTCTCCACTCTATGGCACTCCACTGTATGACATTGTGGTGTATGCAAATTCACTCTACGCCACTCCACTCTATGCCACTCAACTCTATGCTATTCCACTTTATGCCACTCCACTCTACGCCACTCCATTCTATGCTATTCAACGCTATGCCACTCTATTGTATGCCACTCCACTCTATACCACTCCACTGTACGCTATTCCACTGTACTCCACTCCACTATGCGCTATTCCACTGTACACAACTACACTCTATGCTACTCCACTCTATGCCAATCCCCTGTATGCCACTCCACTCTACGCCACTGCACTCTACACTATTCCACTCTTCTCCACTCCACCCTATGCCACTGAGGTCTGCACCATTCCACTGTACACCATTCCACTCTAAGCTACTCCACTCAACACTATTTGGCTATATGCCACTCCACTCTATGCTATTCCAGTGTATGCCACTCCACTCTACGCCACTCCCCTGTACGCCACTCCACTGTACGCTATTCCACTCTATGCCACTCCACTCTTCATCACTCGATTATACACCACACTCTACACTAACCCACTGTACAACACTCCACTCTACACCATTCCACTCTACACCACTCCACTCAATGCTATTACAGCATGCCACTCCATTCTACAACACTCCAGTCTATGCCACTCCACTGTACGTCACTCCACTCTATACTATTCCACTGTACGCAACTCCTCTATGCCACCCCACTCTATGCTATTCCACTCTATGCCACTCCACTCTATTCCACTCCACACCACCCCACTGAACAGTATGCCACTGTACGCCACTCCACTGTACACCACTCTACTATATGCCACTAAACTCTACAACACTCCACAGTACGTTGTTATACTCTATACCACTCCATTGTACGCCACTCCAGTCTACATCACTCCTATGTACCCCATTCCACTCTATGCCGCTCCAATATATGATATTCCACTGTACACAACTACACTCTACGTCACTCCAATCTAGGCTGTTTCACTCTACGCCACTCCTCTCTTTCCCATTCCATTCTGCACCACTCCACTATCTGCAATTCCACTCTATGGCACTCCATTCTTCGCTATTCACAATTCCAATCGATGTCACTCCACTGTACCCCACTTCACTATATGCTATTTCACTGTACGCAACTACACTCTACACCTATCCACTCTATGCTACTCCACTTGATGGGACTCCACTCCACACCACTACACTATAAGTCATTCCACTGTACGCAACTACACTGTATGCCTCTCCACTGTATGCTATTCCACACTATACTACTCCACTCTATGCCACTCCACTCTACAGCACTCTACTGTACGCTATTACACTGAACGCCACTCAAATGTTTACTAGTGTATGCCACTACACTCTATGCCACTCCACAGTAGGACACAGTAGTGTACGCCAATCCATGGTATGTCACTCCACTCTATGCCAGTCCATTCCATGCTTTTCCACTCTACACCACTCCACTCTTCGCCACACCAACCACTCCATGTGTCTCCATACTACACCTCTCAGTTCCATGCCACTACATTCTATGCTATTCCACTCTACACCACTCTAGTGTACACCACTCCACTCTATGCACTCCACTCTACACCACTCTACACCCCTACACTCTACGCTAGTTCACTCTATGCTGCTTGACTGTATGTCACTCTACCCTACACTATTTGACTCTACGCCACTCCACTTTAAGCTATTCCACTCTACACCATTCCACTCTACACCACTCCACTCAATGCTATTACAGCATGCCACTCCATTTTACAACACTCCAGTCTATGCCACTCCACTGTACGTCACTCCACTCTACACTATTCAACTGTACGCTACTCCACTCTATGCCACTACACTCTACTCTATTCCACTCTATGCCACTCCACTCTATTCCACTCCACACCACCCCACTGAACAGTATTCCAATGTACGCCACGCCACTCTACGCCACTCCACTGTACACCACGCTACTATATGCCACTCCACTCTACAACACTCCACAGAACGTTGTTATACTCTACACCTCTCCATTGTACGCCACTCCAGTCTACATCACTCCTCTGTACCCCATTCCACTATATGTCGCTCCAATATATGATATTCCACTGTACACAACTACACTCTATGCCACTCCAATAAAGGCTGTTTCACTCTACGCCACTCCCCTCTTTCCCACTCCATTCTGCACCACTCCACTATCTGCAATTCCACTCTATGGCACTCGATTCTTCGCAATTCGCAATTCCAATCTATGCCACTCCACTGTACCCCACTGAACTATATGCTATTTCACTGTACACAACTACACTCTACACCACTCCACTCTATGCTACTCCACTTGATGGGACTCCACTCCACACCACTACACTATATGTCATTCCACTGTATGCAAATACACTGTATGCCTCTCCACTGTATGCTATTCCACAGTACACCACTCCACTCTATGCCACTCCACTCTACAGCACTCTACTGTACGCTATTGCACTGAACTCCACTCAAATGTGTACTTGTGTATGCCACTACACTCTATGCCACTCCACAGTAGGACACAGTAGTATACGCCAATCCATGGTATGTCACTCCACTCTATGCCAGTCCATTCCATGCTTTTCCACTCTACACCACTCCACTCTACGCCACACCACTCCATGCAACTCCACACTACACATCTCAGTTCCATGCCACTCCATTCTTCGCTATTCCACTCTACACCACTCCACTCTATGCACTCCACTCTACACCATTCCACTCTACAGCACTCTACACCCCTACACTCTATGGTATTTCACTCTATGCTGCTCGACTGTATGTCACTCTACTCTACACTATTTGACTCTACGCCACTCCACTTTAAGCTATTCCACTCTACGCCACTCCACTGTACACCACTCCACTGTAGGCCACTCCACTCTATGCCATTCCACTCTACGCCACTCCCATCCACTCTATGCTATGCTACTCTATGCCACTCCCCTGTATGTTATACCACTCTACCCCACTGCACTCTACACCATTCCACTCTGAGCCATGCCTCTCTACGCCACTGCACTCTACATTATGTGACTGTACTCCACTCCACTCTACGGCACGCCACTGTACCCTATTCTACCCCACTCCACTGTATGGAATTCCAGTCTATGCCACTCCACTGTACGCCATTCCACAGCCCAAAGGTAGTGCCTGACTACTTTCTTTGTATATCTTAAGCAACCCATTTTGTAAGAGTTAAATGAGGAGAAATGCTATATCAATTGCTGAAATGTGATGATTATTTCTCAAATGTGGCAAAGTGTAAGACGTCACAATCTCTGTGAAGTTACCAACCTTTCCATAGCGCAAACACAGCAGTACATTTGGACACCCCTTATTATGATAAAGCTCCCTGGTGTCACATATAATTCAATAAAAAAAATGTATGTCATCTTTTTGCAATTATATAACACAATAGGGCAACCCAATACTCCCCAAGGAACTGGGTATACTAGTTAGTTCACAAAATAGTGTTCCCTAAGGAACTGTTTCTCAAGAAGCTTAAACTTTTAACAGGTCACAAAAAATAATCCTATTCATTATCTTCAAATAATAATTCATAAATGACAACACAGATGTATTGAAGTTATAACAAATATGTTATGTTTTAGCTTGGCCTCTGTATGATTAATTAATTTGTACATGTCATTGGTACAAACCACATTGTATATACCAAGATTCCAAGCGGTACAGAAACACGTTTAGATGTTGACCCTGGAACCACCATATAATCCTTATTCTTTACAATATCCCGACAGTATAGGGATCTATGGAAGCGTAATCTATCCTCTTAACAAAATCTCTTTAGCAAAATCAAGTGTTCCATCAAATTAGTATAGAAAACATTCCAAAATTTCAGATGGAACTGAACATAACATAAAGTGTAACTATTAATGTTATGGAGGATGAGTTGTCGACATTTTGGTCTCAAGTGGCCAACTAGGTCTGCGGACAGGGTACTCTGCCATAAATTCTTGGTCTGCACGCTGTATTTAGTGTTGCGTGAACAGACATGTTTCCGCTGGCAGAGCCAGCAGAAACCTTAGACAAGTGGTGGATCGGTCATCGGGCTCTGCCTCAGCAACTCTTGCAGGGCTTTGTGTGGGTGGTTTGAACTGGACATTTCAAAACAACTATTATCTGAAGGCTTTGAGCTTTCCAACACATTTTTGAGGCACAATGCCAGACATATATTTTTTTCATTTAATACTTAGTGTGCCATTCAACTCTAAGGTACCTTGATATTCAAAAAGCTTAAATAAGAGAGAAGAATGCATGAGAAGAAAATAAGAGAAGCTACTATACACCTAAGACAAGATAGTTATCAAGCAGGAAAAAGTCAGGTCTTCTAAGGTTTTCTGAAATTTGCGAAAGAAGATTCAGCTTGAAGATTAATGATGCCCAGATATGAGTCCCATGCTCCCTATTGAATACTGATATCCGCACACCCCACTTCTTAATTTTCTATATGACAAATTAATCCATGTTTTAATATTGTGCTTATAAGGCCACTGACCCATTGTCAGTGAAATTGCTCCCCCTCCCTCGCAGCTCCACCACTAAGTGAGGCCTGCCCCTGCACTTGCACTCTCGTGTGTTGGTGTTCGAGGCCCTCCTCCACCCGCAGGTCTTCCCTGCGCCTCATCCCTGGTGGTCCAGTGGACCTCTGTCTCCTTCCTCTCGCTCTGCTCTTCACTCATTTTCACTTGTTTTTCTGGCCCTTCTATTTTTCACCTTTCTGCACTTTCTTGCACCTCTGCTCTTATGTGCCTTATTTCTGCCTATTTCTCCCCCTTTCCTTCACTTCTTTAGCCCTTTTTTCCCCGCCGCTGCTGCCCCCGCGTCCCCTCCCCCCCAGCGCGACCGGCCCAATCCAGCTCCCCTCCCCGCTCCCGCCTCCCAGCTGTCCAGCCCTCCCCGACCCCTACTTAATGGCGGCTGCTGCATGTGGCCCCCGTGTGCGCCACGACACCCGACGCCGATACGACTCCAAAACCCTCCACACACTCAACGCTGGCCGACCCTCCACCTGCTTCCAGGCCACCCCGAAGCTCACCCACGGACCCTTCACCTGCCGAAACTGCAGCTACACCAGCCAGCGCACACCGGCATGTCCTGCCCATCCCACCAAAGCAGGCCACAACAGTCTCAGATGCATACTGCTCAACACCCGCTCAGTCCACAAGCACGCCGTCGAACTCTGGGACCTGCTTGATTCATCCTCCCCGGACGTCGCCTTCCTGACGGAGACCTGGACGAACGCCTCCTCGGCGCCCGACATAGCCATAGCCATCCCGGACGGCTACAAGATCACCCGCAGGGACAGAAACAACAAACCAGGAGGAGGAATCGCCATCGTCCACAGGAACACCATCAGAATTTCTACCAACATCGATGACTCCCTCAGCATGGCCGAACACCTACACTTCCAGATCCACGTCGACCACAACACCACCCTCAGAGGAACCCTTGTCTACAGACCCCCGACCACAGTTGAGCGACTCCATCGCCGACCTCATCAGCACGCACGCCCTCGCCTCCACAGACTACATCCTCCTCGGAGACCTGAACTTCAACCTCGAGAACTCCAACGACAGCAACTCCGCAACCCTGATCGACAACCTAGCCAACCTCGGACTCAAACAGATCGTCACGAGACCCACCCACTCCGCCGGACACATGCTCGACCCCATCTTCTCCGCCAGCACCCACGTCACCTTCAGCCACACCACCGAACTCCACTGGACCGACCACCACTGCATCCACTTCTCCTTCGAGAAACACACCACGCACATCCAACCGCAACGAATTCCACACCGCAGCTGGAACAAAGTCACCGAAGACCAGCTCCTCACCACCCTCGCCCGTGACCCTCCACCCGAACCCTCTGACACCAACGCAGCAGCCCACAACTTCAGACAATTGATCGACGACTGTGCCAACACCCTCGCCCCGATCAGGAGACCCTCTAACAGGCGCACCAACATGAGAGCCACCTGGTTCAACGCCGACCTCCAGACTTCCAAACAAACCTGCCGAAGAATCGAGAAGCAGTGGCGCCAAGACCAGACACCAGACAACCACGCAGCCCTCAAGAACGCCAGACGCAAGCACCACCAACTGATCCGATCCACCAAAAGGAACTCCTTCAAGGAACGCATCGACAACAACGCACACAACAGCAAAGAGCTCTTCGGCATCGTGAAAGAACTCGCATCCCCCAGCTCCAGCACGAATGACATCCCGCCGTCGCAAGAACTCTGCGACTCCCTGGCAACCTTCTTCCACCGCAAGATCGCAGACATCCACGACAGCTTCGACGCCCAGACACCAACGACAGACGCCGACACCCCCGACTCAACACCCACCAAACACACCGACCTCCTGCTCTCCTGGAACCATGTCAATGACAAAGACACCATCAAAATCATGAACACCATCCACTCCGGCTCTCCTTCCGACCCCTGCCCCCACCACATCTTCAACAAAGCAAGCTCCATCATCGCACCTCAACTCCGAAAGATCATCAACAGCTCCTTCAAGACAGCCACCTTTCCGGAGAGCTGGAAACACGCCGAGATCAACGCCCTTCTCATGAAACCTAAGGCGGACCCAAAGGACCTCAAGAACTTTCGACCCATCTCCCTGCTCCCGTTCCTGGCAAAAGTCATTAAGAAGACCGCCAACAGACAGCTAACCCACTTCCTGGAGGAGAACAACAACCTGGACTCCTCCCAATCCGGCTTCCGCAGCAATCACAGCACCGAAACCGCCCTCATCGCTGCCACCGACGACATCAGGACCCTGCTGGACAACGGCGAAACCGCGGCCCTCATCCTCCTGGACCTCTCGGCCGCCTTCGACACCGTCTGCCACCACACCCTAAGCACACACCTCCACGACGCAGGGATCCGCGACAAAACCCTGAACTGGATCACCTCCTTCCTCACCGGCAGAACCCAGAGAGTCCGTCTCCCCCCATTCAGATCCGAAGCCACCACGATCACCTGCGGCGTACCCCAAGGATCATCCCTCAGCCCGACCCTTTTCAACATCTACATGGCTCCGCTCGCCAACATCGTCCGAGCGCACCACCTCAACATCATCTCGTACGCCGACGACACCCAGCTGATCCTCTCCCTCACCAAGGACCCGGCCACTGCCAAATCCAACCTCCATGAGTGAATGAAGGCCGTTGCAGAGTGGATGAAGACCAGTCGTCTGAAACTGAACTCTGACAAGACGGAGGTCCTCATCCTCGGCTCCACCCCCTCCGCATGGGACGACTCCTGGTGGCCGGCCACGTTGGGAGCTCCTCCGACACCCACCAACCACGCACGCAACCTGGGTTTCATCCTGGACTCAACGCTCTCCATGACCCAGCAAGTCAACGCTGTCTCCTCCTGCTTCAACACCCTCTGCATGCTCCGCCAGATCTACAGATGGATCGCCACCGAAACCAGAAGGACGGTCACCCAAGCCCTCGTCAGCAGCAGGCTGGACTACGGCAACGCCCTCTATGCGGGAACCATGACCAAACTCCAGAAACGACTCCAACGCATACAAAACGCCTCCGCACGCCTCATCCTCGCAACCCCTCGCCACAGCCACATCACCGCCCACCTGAGAGACCTGCACTGGCTCCCGGTCAACAAGAGGATCACCTTCAAGCTCCTCACCCACGCCCACAAAGCACTCCACAACGCCGGACCAGCATACCTCAACGAACGACTCACCTTCTACACCCGAACCGCCAGCTCCGCTCCGCTGACCTCGCCACCATCCCACGCATCCGCCGAACAACCACCGGCGGCAGATCATTCTCCCACCTCGCCGCCAAGACTTGGAACACCCTCCCCATCCACCTGCGACAGACCCAGGACCTGCTGACCTTCAGGAGACTTCTTAAGACCTGGCTGTTCGATCAGTAGCTGCTTCATCCCTCCCCCCTAGCGCCTTGAGACCCTCACGGGTGAGTAGCGCGCTCTATAAATGTGTTGATTGATTGATTGACCTTCTGATACTAAGTGCAGTTTGAAATGCCCATAAAGCATTGGTCCTGATTCAGGACTGTGTCTCCCCACTAGCACCATCAGACTGGGTTTCCCAATTTAATATGTTAACTCAAAATCACTTGGTCATGATTTTCAAACAAAACATAATCAATTGAATCCATTTACTCAAATTTGTTTTTCAAAAATGTATTGTTTCAATCTATTTTTATATTCGTAGTGAAGTATCCATCAGTGCATTCAATACCCCTTCCCCAATGCATTTCGGAGTTCAAGCAGTCCTTCGTCGGGGAGTGTGCTGTTGAACGAACAAAAGCAATGCAATTTTTTTAAATCATTCATGTAAAGGTCATTCCGCTTCAGCTATGACTAACTTCACTGTGAGTGGCGGCATTCTGCTATTTCTCAAAGCGCACATCCTCACACACAGTTGTTCCCTTTAGCGTCAGGAAATACTATGGCAAAGCAAGGTTTTGAGACCAAAATATTTTTGTTTTTATCCAATGCTTGAAAACATGCATTGACCAATACAAAAGGCAAGCAAGCAACGCCAGATTTATTATCTTTGCTGATGCTTGTTTGAAGGCAGAAATCCTGCCGACTGTTATACAATTATTTGTCATTTATTTCAGGGCAGAACACTCCATATGAGATGTGGAAAAACTGATCCACTCAAAGATTTTTGACAAAACAAATGCTGCTCATACTGTGTTTTAAGAAGAACAAGAACATTAGACTGCCAAGAACTTGCTTCAAAATAACAGAGCTTCTGGATAAAAATCATAACATCAACTGAAAAATTAAAAAAAATCTTATGTTGGACATTTGCCTCTGTAGCAGGCGGGACGGCCTTTTTACATAAGTTAAAGGATGTTAAATGGCTGCAGCTTTGAATATACTGATTCTTTGCCACAAAGCATTCCTTGCTTTTAAGCATGTGTGCTGCGCTAATGTCAAAGTGACTCCAGTTTATTGAGAAGTAACTGTAGTCCATACCAATCTACAGATACTAACTAGTACAAGGGAATGAAAGCGACTGGCGGGAGTTGGCAGTGACAACTTCGGTCTGGGCCCTTTGTGATTCAGAGCTGCCTGGGACAGCACCCTTTCGCACCTCTTCTTCAGCCACAGCCTGACAATAGGTGACCTCACCTCGCATATCAACAGGATGGGGGAAGAGGATGTTTCATAGGAAGCTCTTCCCTTGGTAAGTGAAATGTTCTCCCTTGTCCAGCAATGGAGAAAGTATCTTCTATTTTCGGCCGTTGAGAAGAGGCATTTCAACACATTCACCTGCGACTTGTAAATTATTTAAAAAAATCGACTGCTAGCCATTTCTTTTTTTCGGGGGGGGGGGGGGAGTTATTGAGTGCATTCCTAGAAAATAACAAAGTCTCCTCTCAAATCTGTAAATTTTTTCAAAAACAAAAATCTGTCTCTAATTTGAACTGTGTTATATGTGCCTGCGCTTTCGGCGATTTGAATTTTCTCTGTGAAGTGTTTGACTTTTAGGGGCAGATTTACAAGTCCCTTGCGCCACTTTTGCGTCACTTTTCCCATGTTAAAAGTGACGCAAAAGTGGCGCAAGGGGCTTGTAAATCTGCCCCTAAGTATTTTCCATTGTGGCCTGCTGTATGATTTCTGGGAACTGAGTTGTATGTAGCAAGCCTCTCTTTCTTAAATTTCTTAAATAAGGAGTAGAGTGTATAAATGATGGGCTTTTGAAAAAATAGCATATGACATCTTAGATTTATTGTTTAAATTCTGGAATTTGTAGTGTAGCTTTTACGATTGCAAATACAGGACTGCCTCAGGAAGCAAACAAGGCTGGGTCAGCGCATGCTATTGGATACATTGATCTCTGATAATCAACATAACTCTCTGCTTAGAATTCCAGTACCAGCAGCATATACTATGCTGCAGTTGCAGAGAAATATGTTGTGCTCATTTTGCAGTTGTTTGGGTTTGAATAGATTGAAAATGACCATGCTATGTGAGTTAAATTAACTCGCAATCTTCTGAAAAACTTTGCATGCGTACTTGTGACCTTTGTTAAGCTTTGCATGAAAAATGAATATGTCAATTATATTTATGCATTAATTTATAGATTCCTACGAAATCATAACTTTGTAAAAATAATTTGTGTAGATATCATTTTCCTTAAAAGCGCTATTGATGCAGGTTTTCAGTCGGCCCATTCTTTGTTTCTAAGTACGGCTACGTTTTGACAGCCTTTGGAAATAGTCAACTGACTCTTGCTCGGAACTTTATCAGCTTGTTTTAAAGAGATTATTTAACTATAGCAAAATGTGTTTCGAGGCACTGGGGGGATGAGAGGGATGTCCCTTTAACCACGCAGTACAGGCCTAAGGGGCATATTCTCAAGGATCTATCGCCGAGTTATCGGCACTTCATCACAGCCAAAGTCGCGATATATTTACCGCCCCATTCACAAGCTGGTACAAACAGCCGACACCACCAGTTTACCTGCGATAGCAGCCGCAAAAAACATCGCCACGGATGACCCCGGCAACTATCGCTAATGAGATGCAGAGTAGGCGTTCCCGTGCAAAAAGCTGCGACAACACCACACCTCAACATTCTCAAAGACCAGCCAGATCGGCGATGAGAACACAAAACATGCGATAAGGCGCGTTAGCTGCAGGAAATTAACACCTGCTCTGACCTTGTGCAAAGTCGGACTACAACCTGCACCATCAAAGGGAGCACAGCCCAGAGCCACACCTGAAGAACAACAGATGCCATGGAGCCAACGATCATGCAGCTCCCAAGAGGGCCACAACATCCACCGCCACCCACCCCCGTACCACCCCCCCACCCCGGGGCCCCACCCGGGCACCCCCCACGGACCAAGAGATTGCACATCAACGTCATGAAATCATGAACAAAATCATTCGCCTGATGCCGCAGAATCACACAACTAACAGTCATGTGAGTACAGAAAAAGCAGAATCAATCATTCACCATTGAGAGTTCAAACAAAATATCACAATCAAATTTCACACCAAACAACTATTTGGAAGAGTCATGGCGGGTCATACCTGGACAATCTGTAAGTGACAGCCTGCAAGACAATATCCCAGATAAGAAGGTGTGTCAGGCACTCAAAGGACAGAGAGAGAGAGAGAAAGAGAGAGAGCGAGAGACTGAACAAGGAGCGCAAGTACAATCGGGCCCTTGGCACATACATGCCAACTGTTGCGTGTGTCTCGCAATTGGTGCACCCAAAATCTAAGGCCTGGCAACAATTTCAGCGCGAAGACCACATCACATTTCAGAAATGCAAGCAGTAGTCAGACTAAAATCAGGCATGAAAGCTCCTTTGTCTCAATACACAAGGCGGAAGGACATCCAAACCTCCGACCTTGGTCTCCAATGCGCCCGGCACCCCCTGAGTGAGATACCATGCCAGACTCTACAACGATACTTTGACGGCGGACTGCTGTTTCTGCACCTCACACTAGTTTCAGTTAAATCAGGTTCCTTGCGCAACTAGCCCTTGCACCAGCCGTCGGGTGATGCCTCTGTACGTCAGATCCTAAGCAATTGAGGGGTTGGGCGTGCGCAGGCAATGAAGTCCAAGAAGTCAATGTTTAGTTTTTCAAATGAGTCTTTATTTTCACTTAATTAGTTCTCACAGGATTGAAGATTTTATGGTCAGCCAACGCGTTTCGTTCTCATGACGAGAACTTCGTCAGGGCTCAGTAGGCGAATATCATTCCTTTGATGTATACTAGGTAAGTTTGGCCTGGTTCCAACGTGACCTTTCGTGTAGGATTCAAATACGCGATCCCTTAACCAAGTCGGTGTTCCAGGTAAGTAATCTGGAAACACTCAGGATATCGCAAGGCCTCAGTTGGCCTAAGTAGCAAATCTCAAATTGCGAGTTCTCCTGCCACCATGCCAGACTCTGGCGACTCCCACACCACGAACTGCGCTAATGAAAGAGCAACGTGTCCACATCCCACACACACTTGTCCCTGCTCGAGCTACACCTGCATGGCATGCCCCCAACACATCGGTAAAAAAGACAACCCATACGTCCAAACGTTGAACACACATACGACTCATTACTCCGAGCTGTGGCATATCGTCCAAAGAACTGCCGCCGGTCTGAGGAGTGCCGGTGGTACGAGACCAACAAACGCAATGGCAGGCAATCCCGGGCACATGCACAACCCAGTCACGTGGAACTGTACCGTGCACGAATGCTGCATCTGTTGGGAGCTCTGCCAATGGCAGTTTTGCAAATCAGTTACCGTCTGAGTTTCCGGCTTGCGTACGTCACATGCGTCCAGCCATGGTTCCACTGTCGATCATGCACATTCGAGTGGCCCATGGAGGTCTGCCTATCCAACACAATGGTAGATGAACTGGATTACGACTTGTGTGTGCGCCCCCTGTTGGCCCACGAACAGGAGTGCAACCGGGATACCCGGGCATGGGATGCCTTGATATGTGGTGTCTGTGCCGGCAGCAGTGGATGGGAGATTGCACAAGTCATTGAGTGTGCAGTGACCACATCGAGGCGCTCCCCTATTGGGCTGTGTTGTGGATTGGTGAAACTGCGTGGTCGGAGCACATCTGTCCAGACCAGTTAATGGATTGGCTCTCCCTCATGTTCCTTGAATTCGAGAACGACGTACTTCTGGAACTGATTGCCTATGAAGCAGCGCTCGCATTCATGGACAAGTAACTACCTTCCTGCAGCCACAACTGATTGACACCCAGAGCACAGGTCCCAACATCGTGTTGCATCATGGAGGAATGGTCCCATAAGCCAGTACAACAGTGGACATGTCTGCATTCGCTCGGACTCAGAATGCATGTGCGTGCACCTACGCGTGTTGTCACACACCTGTGGAAGGTGCTGCAGCCCCATGGGCAGAGCTGCACAGCGTCGTTTGGCAAAGTTCCTAAATCTGACATACTGCTGGAGGGAGACTACACACATGGCAATGTAGCACGACATGTGACCTTGTTGGTCCCTTTCACCTGCTCACTGTCAGCAGAGCATACAGTCGGCGCAGTCCGGTGGTACAGCTCCATGCAGATCCCATGGGCTGTGAGTCGTGTCCCCTGACACGGGGCAATGAGCAGACGCCAAACATCACATGACTCGACCAGCAAGGCAAGGTGGGCTGAGACCGTTGCCAACCGTAAGGATAGGTGTTCATTTTTGCCACCCCATTCCTTGCACCTCGACACGTTCCCATTCTGCCTGTAATTGTCTTAAGCATTTGTCTGCCTGTTGTGGCCCATCACTTGCCCGTACTGACACGCACATGCTAATAAAGTCTACGCAACTTCACCAGTATACAACTGTGATGAGTGTTGATTAGTATGACAAATCGTGTGCCTCAATGAGCATTGTCCGTACACAGGGAGGGACAGACAGCCTCTGGTACATAGGTGATGGATCCCTATTGGCAGCTCCACCTCTGTGAGCCAGACATTGTGTTTGGGATAGTTGCTGGTAGACCTGTGCTCTTATGTGTCTTCAGCAATGTGAGTATGGTGTCCAACTTCTTGCCATGTGGATCAATATGATCCATTCAAACTGACTGTGTCCACACTGATGTGTGTGAGTACGTCATGCGAAGAGAAGTTCTGTAGCCACATGCGATGGGGGACACTACTTCAGGCGGGCTACCGATTCTGACATTTACACACACAGCCCTATATGATACAAGGACGTGGGGCTACGTTGGGGGATGCGAGATTGTTGTTCATGTGCAATGAGGCCACAGCTAGTTCACACCTTCACATTCAACTAATTGGCCATGTGGGTCAGGCTCAAACATGCGCATTGATGACATTTACCAGGGTGTACCTTTTAGTGCAATCAACGTCCCTATATTCCTCCGTACTTGTACACGTGAGTGAACATAGACATGACACAGCTGTGTGATTTGAAAGGTTTATTCACATTCTGGGGAGTCTTGGAGCTGGAGGGGTACATGGCCAGTTCAAGCCCACATTAAGTGGTTGCCCAGTGGTGGGCCAACCAAAGTTAATCTGAAGAGGAAGAGTACAGTCCTCAGCTGGATTGCTGTGTCATTGGTACAAGAGCAGATATGGCAGTCCATGTCGGGGTCCAGGTGAATGTCGCAGAGTGTTCCGGGGGACAGTGGGAGGTGTTGTTCCAGGGCATGATGCATAGGGCTGAACCATGCAGGGACAGGCCATGTGGCGGGTACGGATGCTACTGCCTCCTTCCTCACACAGTCATTACCCTCCACATCTTACTACTCTGAGACGTCTTCTGTGTCCGGTGTGTGTGGTGGTGTTATGGCTGCATCATTGTGGGCCACTGACACATCAGGGGGTGGAGATCTGTGTGTCGAAGTTCCTGCAGCAGTCTTCTGGTACAGGCTCTGTGGCAGCAATGGCAAGATGAGGATCTGCAAGGCCTGGAAGATCCCAGATACATGTCGCTGGTGTTCAGCCATGGCAGCCCTACTTCCAGCCTGCAGCCGCTCCATGGTCTCCATTGTCCTCTGCATCTGTGCCAACTCTGTGCTGTCATCGCTGGAGCCTGTCTGACTAGACAGTTCTTGTATCCGAGTAATGGCCCCAGCGAGGTCAGCCAGGGATTTCGGTGAGCATGGTGCGGACAGGGGGTCTGTTACGGACTGTACGTGGTCCCTGATGGGACTCAGACACCCACGTATGGCATCGAGTTTGGCTGCCACAAGGTCAAAACCCACCTGCAGCAGATCAGCCAACTCCTCCTGGCACGCTAACACACGGCGTTGGAATTCCATATGTTGGCCGTGTGGGTCCTGTGGGCCAGCCGTGGTGGTGTGTGCTTCCTGCTGTGTGGTCTGTGCAGGGTGTGGGCTCACCGCAATGCAGCTGGGCTGCCCTGCTCCTGGGGATGGGGTGGGGAGGCTGTCCACGAGCCGTTGGAGGGTGTCTGGGCAAATGTGCAGGGTGTCCTCTTCATCATCACTGCAGAGATGTGTGGTCTGCTCTGCAGGAGGTGTTGATTGTCCCTCTGCAATGTAACGGGGAGATGCAGGTTAACAGTGTGTTCCATGTATGTTCACGCATTGTACATGTTTACATACGGACTGCATGACAATGTACATTGTGACTGTTTTGGGGGAACTGGATATTTGATGGGAGACAGTGGACATTTCGACTACATGACGGATGTGAGGTTGTACTCGTACATTATCATGTCTCAGTGTTATGCAATGCCAGATGTGATTGACCATTTTCTACGCACGAGCGGCAGCAGTTGTGTCCTCTGTCCTGTTGTGTAAGTGTTGCACTTTGTACCACATTGCCATCAATGTTGATGTGCTGTGATTGCTATGTGTGTGTGTGTCGCGAGGCGGGTGGTCCGGGGGAAGCACTGACACGGACTGCGGCTTGGTGGGAGGTACATCCTGACTGCTCACCTTCTCTTCCCACGCAGTGTGATGATTGGATGAAAGCAGCTCCGGAGGAATACGGGAACGCGGTCGATGCGGGCTGTTATACCTTTAACTGGCCCAGCCAGGGCCGTGACACCGCCCCTTTTGCCGATGTAGCCTACAGCGCCACAACAAGAGACGACGGATCTAGGAAGGAAGTGTGCTGGTTCACCGGAGGTCGAGAGGAGCTGGAGAAAGGAAGTAACGTGGAGAACAGAGGTCGAGAGCGAGAGGAAGCGGACGGAGAGCGAAGAAGGGCGCAAGCATCATCAGGCGGGGGAGAGACAGACCGGAACCCGAAGGCGTCAGGAGGACCGAGGGACTGCGGGGACCGCTCTTCGCCCAGCCACGCTTCAGGAGGAGCGTGGCTGACACAGGTACGCAAACAGTTTGCGGGCTGGGTAGGGAGGCGGGAGAAGCCGGCCGTAGAAAACCCACCACCCTGTACCTAAATACAGAGAGCAAACCCTATTCCCTCACCACCACGAGTCACCCCCCTCAGCTACTGTCTTCGTCACTGGTGTGGAGGTGCTCCCTCACTACCCCTTCCCTCAATCACAGCGTGGTACACGTTGCTCACATTCCCTTTTCTGTGTCCCCCTTTATATTTGCTGCCACGAGTATCCAGTGCTGACGGCCAAGCCAGGAGGCTAAGAAAACCCGAGGGACCCCGTGAGGAGCAGGGAGGAAGGGACAGAACCCGGGAGACCTGACCATCTATCATCGGGCCGCAGCGTATTGACTACCCCCTATCCTGGCGGGCAGACTGAAACGAGGACTCCGCACAATAAAACCCTCTATATCCTCTAAAGGAGTACAGCCTATTATTTCCGACCCGCTAACAGTGTGCTGCATTGTTGGCGAGTCGGCCCTGCAGCTCTGATTTGGCGGCCCCTCATCCCTTTGAGTCGGTGTGCCTTTGACTTGTGTGCTTTTCGGGTGCTGTGATGTTTGCGACTTGGGTCATTTGTGCTCTTGGACATATTTTGTACTCTAGTGCATTGTTTGTCTGCAGATGTGTTTTTGACGTCATGGGTTGTAGGTGCACGCTGATGTGTCAGAGTGTGACCTGCTCCTTTACGGATGTGGTCCACACTCAGCCACCTCAAAGTCATCTTGTGCACCATGTCATGTATTGTGACTGCAGCCATGCTATTTGTCATGCAGTGTCACTTGCATAGTCCGTGTGGCTCACAGAGCCGCTGCTTTTCTGGATTCAGCACATGTGCATGGGTAGGTTGTGGCATTGGTGATATGGAGGGGGGCCCCTTTGTGCACATAGTGGACGGGGGCCTACTTGGTGTTTCTATGTGTGCTGCAGTGTGCCAAGGGTATCAGGGACATGTTCCACACTCATTGTGGGTGTGCAGTGTGCTGCACATGATTGTGCATGTGTGCCATTGTGCCCATCTCCCTCCGTCCCCCCAGGCCCTGGTCGTTACTCACCCTGTTGCTGCTGGGTCAGGTCATATCGAGCTGTGTCCAGTCCACCAACTCCTTGCACCATCTCCGCACTGATGACTGTGGCCACCATTTCCTCCAGCTCATCCAGCTCCTCCTGTGGCGCAGGAGTCCCACCTCCAGTCGCCTTTGCTGCCTTCCTGTTGGCAGCGAGTTACTCCTTGGTTTGGCTGTGCACTTCATGCCAGCGTCTCTTGACCTCCTCCATTGGCCTCCTCAACACTCCAACTGTATTCACGTTGTTGACGATGGACTGCCATATTTCCGTTTGTGTTGCAAATGACGTAGTGGAGGTGAATAGTTGTTGGTAGTGTTCTATCACCTCCGTGACGATGATCCGGTCTTCCTGCGGACTGAACCCCGTCTTCCTCTTCCTCTTCTCCTTGCCCTTCCCCGAGCACGGTGTTCCTGGCTGGACCTCCGTGGGGCTTGTGGGGTTCGGGTTGTCCTCTGCACTCGGTCCGGGTGCATCCATGGTGCTACGCAGTTTGATTTGGTTTTGGTGTGTTCTTTTTTTTCCCTTTTATAGTGCATTTTCCCGCATGACGCGTGGGAATTGCAGGCCTGTGGCTGGTTTTCGCTGATTTTTGTATCGCGCTTGGCCTCATCGCTGCTTTTTTTGCGTTCGTGTTTTGCATTTTTGCGGCGTCACGTTGACTTCGTCGAGGACATTTGACGCGTTATCGTGAGCCTATCGCATGGTGCCGCCGGCTTGGGAATGCCGCGTTACCACAGTGTTATTTTCCCGCGATGTGGAGAGTTGCGTTAAGCTACTTTTGCGGTAGTTATCACACGTTCTTGAGAATATCCCCCTAAGTGTTTAGTCCTTGACCCGCGGGCTAGGAAGAGACCATGATTTGCATGTGTTAACACCTGCGTGATTGCTCATTACAGTAGCCTGGAAGGAAACCTGTGCGTTGTTCATGCCGTGCTCTTCTCTCCTGGTTTGGGCTGAGATGAAGGGGAGGTTTAATCGCATCCTTTTGAAAACATCTACTTTGGAGCACCAACATTTAGGCTGCTTAAAATATACTGTGGTTTACTGTATTTGCTACAGAAAGTTAGGCAGCCCACTGAAAATAGCTGTTAAAGAATTTCCTTCTCTTTAGACCGAGCAGAAACAGCATTCTATGGAGTAGATTTTCAAACGATTTGCGATATTTTAGCGTCACAAAACTGACGCTAACCAGAACATAATTGTTTTATTACCAATTTATAGGCAAGCTTTGACTACTGTTTCTGAGCTGTACTACCTGAAAATAATGCTGTAACTGAGAGAAATCTGGTGTAAAGGAGTTTTCTTTAGTCACTGAAGGCCCACAGAAGCTGGTGCTTGGCTCAGTGTGCCAGAAAAGCTTGTGTAAGCCCTATGTTAAACTCAACAGAAAATAAAAATATATATCCACACTTGATCTAACAAAACGTACACCTGTTTATTCTGCACATCCCAATTGTGTCTTCAATATTGTGTGTAGACTGAGTTCACATTATTGTGCATATTGGAGTAGCTCTTTCCATTAGGAAACAGGCCTGACAAACCATATAGTGCATATTTATTATTGATGTTTCTGATTAGGCAGCATTTTTTATTTCTTGCAGTTTTATATAGCACGAACCTGACCCAAATGTTTTTGGAGCGCTTTACATAAGCACCAGTTACATTACACAACTTTTAGGCACTTAGAGATTAACTGCTTAAACTCATCAGACCTTAAAAGAGAGATGTGCATGTTTAGCTTCATTCTAAACTCTGAGAGGCCTTTTGAAAAAAGTATTGTATTTTCAGCTGAGTCTGTGAATCCTTCCTGCTTTGAGAGGAAACTCAAGGCAGGACTTCAGGATGTCCCATCAGAGATGCAAATGCACCTCTAAACACAACAAAGGTGCCTTTAGCATTGCAAAAGCACAACAAATTTAATGCGTACATTGCATGTTAGATTTAATAATAACATCGACTCATACTGTTTTAGTTAAAGTGCCTGAAAAAAGCACTATGTACAAAAACACTTTTATGATAAAATGCTGCTTTTTCCCAATATAAAAGAGTGGTATTTTGTTTCCTGCTCTCATATATTTAACCCCATTAAAGAAGAAATGCACATTCTCCCACCATTTAACAAAAAATTTGCACCTGTTTGAAAGACGGACTGGAATAGTGACGAAGAGTAATTGCCCCTGTGTAGGAACAGACAGTTAATGGCTCTGAGTTGCACCCATCCCATACCCTTCCCATACACACAGTGTGGAAGCCTTGGGAGGCTGCGTTCAAGGCGTGGCAGTCGAAGTCATAGCACTGAATGGAACACATTAACACCTCAGTGGGGGAGGTGTTGAAGGTGAGAGCAGCTCTAGGTCCTGGTGGACACTTCTCCCTCTTTCATGTAATATTATTTTTTTAATTAAAAAAACAACAAGCATCCGGATAAAGGGCAGGTTAAGCATGAATCATTTCTGCAAATTTATTTGTCTCGGAACATGGAGATTTTAGTCTATAAATACCTTCAGAACAGGCTCTCTTTGGAGATGTACTCCATGTGAGCCTACAGTCTTCTGATCAAATTGAATAGTAAATCTGTTGTATTGTCGCTGTAGAGGTGCGGAGCTTCCTTTTATTTTTCATTGTTAAGGCAGGGTGTGGCCTCTGACAAACATTTGTGCTTTCATTTGCATAAGTTTTTTAAACAACAAAGCACCTAGCTGTCACTTTAGAGTGCTGCTTTTACTTGAAAGGACTCAGATCATTCTATGATTCAAATGGTCTGAAGTATTTATTTACTTCTCTTTAAATCTTTTGTATGTTCATATCATTCGTCATTTGCATAAGAGCACTGAGGCCTTCAACAAATGTAGTTTGCTGCAATTCTTTATATTAATTTAGCACATACTATCTTTTTTATTCCCCCTGCTACTTTTGTGAGTTAATATCACATTTCACATATATATATATATATATATATATATATATATATATATATATATATATATATATATATGTGAGAAACCAGGATCCCAAAGAACGACCGCGGTGGGCCAAACAAGGGCACAGACTCCAGTTGAAGATGCAATAAAGAGAATTTATTGTCTTAGCATGTCAGGATGACGCGTTTCGACCACAAGCCTGTGGTCTTGATCACATAGTGCGCTAAGGTGAGAGGCATACAATTTATAGTGACATGAGTGACTTTACTATGTTCATAGTGACAAGGCAGAAAATGTTACACTTTTGCAGCATGTAGTAAAACATCTTGTCATACAGTGATGACTAGGCGCAGCAACGACAAGCAGTTTTGGTAGCAGGCATAGAGAAAAGACTACCCCTCTATATGTAGGTGTAGATGGCCATATGATCTGTAACATCAGTTGTGTGTGGCAGACTAGAAGGTGAGCTCGTGTAATATATATATATATATATATATATATATATATGTTTTCACTGAAAAAACCACAGGTTTCAGGGACGTTATAGTTAGTTGGACATTTCACTCGTACAAAACCAGAGAAATTCCGCAGTTATAGTTAGTGCAGCTAACTATAAGTCGCGCCCCCGCAATGCACTGCTGATGACGTCACATATTACATCATTCATGACATGGTCAGTGACATCACTGATGACATCTGAAATTACGGGAGCTCAAGCAAAACTGTAAAAAGCTTGAGAGGAAATGGAGACAAACCTATGCAGTCCCAAGCAAAACCAAATACAGGGAAGCTATAAAAACCTATAAATTAGAAATCAAACTCGCCCAAGCTGCCTTTTATGAAGAGAAAATTAAGGCAGCTTCCAACTCCCCTAAGGAGATCTATCGGATCGCTAAAACTCTCTTAAAATTGCCCCAGAAGCAACCCACCTCTGATGATGCCTTATCCCGGTGCACCAATCTGGTGGAATTTTTCCATCAGAAAGTACAAAACATTTACTCTACCTTTACCCCTATCCAGCCTGACTCCACTAACTGGTCAGTCTGTGGAACTCAAGCCACATTGAAATCATTTCCTCCCTTAGACTCCACATCCCTAGACTCCATCATGCACCGGGTAAAATCAGGTTCCCCCCTAGACCCAGCTCCTCCCCGCGCTTTGTTACAAGTCATAGCAAACATCTTACCTACGGCCCTTGACCTACTGAATGCCTCCATTTCTGCCGGAGTGGTTCCCCCGGCTTGGAAATGTGCAATGGTAAAGGCCCTTTTAAAAAACCCAAACCTAGACGAGAATAACCTGAGCAATTACCGCCCAATTTCCCTACTCCCGTGGATGAGCAAGATACTAGAAAAGCACATCAATTCAGTGCTGGGAGAGTTTTTAGAATCTAATAACCTACTGCATCCCTCTCAGACTGGCTTCCGTCCCCAACACGGGACCGAATCAGCCCTCCTTGCCGTAACAGAGGAGGCAAGGAGGATCCTGGATCAGGGAGGCTCTGCGGCCATCATCCTCCTCGATCTCAGTGCCGCATTCGACACTGTAAACCACAGCACGCTGATTTTGAGACTAAAAAACATGGGTGTATCAGGCAATGCCATTGCCTGGCTACATTCCTTCTTAAGTGACCGGTCCTTTCAGGTCTTTGAAGGCGACGTGGTCTCCGAACAAAGGCCTTTAAGCTGTGGTGTGCCTCAGGGCTCCTCCCTGAGCCCCACATTATTTAACATTTACATGAGCTCCCTAGCAGAGATCGTTTCCCCATTTAACATCAAAATCATCACCTATGCTGACGACACTCAGCTGGTGGTGGCACTAAACGACCCCAAAAAATTTGCAAATAATCTTGAGAGCTGTCTCATCGAGGTGGCTAAGTGGATGGAAAACTCGTGCCTGAAGCTTAACGGGGATAAAACGGAGATTATGCTTCTCGGGAACTCCCCCTCTCTCAAGACGGAGCAATTCTGGCCAAAATGTCTTGGCCCCGCTCCAGTACCCTCCGACCAAATCAAAAGCCTGGGCATTTGGCTGGATCGCTCCCTCAGTTTTAACCACCAGGCTGCGAAACTCTCGGCCACTTGCTTTGGTCTCCTGAGGATGCTACGCAAGATACTTCCCCTCCTTCCTTTTCAAGCACGAAAAATCATGGTACAAGGTCTACTCCTATCGCGCCTGGATTATGGGAACGCTCTGTACCTGGGGGCCCCGCAATCCACCATTGGCAAGCTGCAAGTAATCCAAAACTGTGCAGCCCGCACTCTCCTCCAGACCTCTCCCCGACAGTCCGCAGCCCCTGCTCTAAGGAGTCTCCATTGGCTACCGGTCAGGGAGAGAATTCAATTCAAAGCCATGTGCATTGCGCACAAGGCTTTTAGGAAGACCGGCTCGCTAATCAGTCAGTCCCTGATAACACCCTACCAACCAAACAGGCATCTCCGATTAACCTTTTCCTCCCTCGCCCTATTGCCTACTATAAAGAGAGCCAGATGCGGCGGACGATCCTTTTCCTATAACTCTGCCAAGATCTGGAATGCACTCCCCCTCCGTATGCGGACGGAACCTAATCTCCTGTCCTTCCGCAAACTCCTAAAAACTTTTCTCTTTAATAACCACTGAATCCTCCTTCTGTCTGCGTTTCGTCCACAGCGCTGGGATGCCTCAGGGTAGCTATTGCGCTATATAAATGTTTTTTTCATTTCATTTCATTTCATGACATCACTGATGTCATCATTCAAGTGATAATCTGATGCACCTCCTCACACCCTATTATAACCTTTGATACACCCACTCTAAAATACAGACTACCATTTTCGAAACCATAGACACACCAATACCAGTTACTACATAGGCATTCACTGATTCCTAGGTCTACACACACATCCACTCATTCACCCATACAGTCACTCATACATGCACTCACTCATCAATACAACACTATCATATGCAGTCATACACCTATACAGACACTCACACACCACCACTCATCCAGAGTTACTCACACACCTAGTCAGTCATGCAAAGAATCAATCACACTTCCATTTACTCACCTATACAGTTATACACACACCACCTCACTTATTCATACAGATACTAACGCATACTTACTCTCATACAATCACTGATACAAGTACACACTCATCCATACAGCCACTCTCACAATCACTGACTCTCACGTATAGTCATTTATATACTCCAACTCTCACATACACTGCCTTTTACATATGTAGTTACTTGGACATGTACCACAGAGACATCTATTCACTCACCAACACACCCATACACACACTCACCCACCCATACAGCTGTTTCCACATGCACTCTTGAACCCATACACCCAGTGAATCAACCACTCACACATCTATGCACAGAGTCACACACCTCCCACCCACCCACCCACACAGACACTCAGGCACCCATACAAATACTCAGGCAATCAATCAATAACCCATATAGACACTCATGTAGCTACTCACCAACCCATGCAGCAGCTTGCACAACAACAGGCAGACTGATACACACATTCACACAGTTTAGTCACTAACCCATGCATTCACTAAGACACATTTAATCACTCACTTATACAGTCAGTCATGCACCTACTAAATCCTCCATCCAGACACTTATACACACACTCATTCTTCAATACACCTTGGCATATATATAAAACATATTTAAACTTTATAGAAACACACAGTCACTGGATGATGTCATCAGTGATGTCATCAGTGATGTCACTGACCATGTCATGAATGATGTAATATGTGACGTCATCAGCAGTGCATTGCGGGGGCGCAAGTTATAGTTAGCTGAACTAACTATAACGGCGGAATTTCTTTGGTTTTGTACGAGTGAAATGTCCAACTAACTATAACGTCCCTGAAACCTGTGGTTTTTTCAGTGAATTTCAAAGGTTTTTTAAATGCTAATTTCTAATTATAACGACCCTCAAACCTATGGTTTTTTCAGTGAATTTCAAAGGTTTTTTAAATGATAATTTTTAACTATAACATCCCTGAAACCTATGGTTTTTTCAGTGAATTTCAAAGGTTTTTTTAAATGCTAATTTCGAACTATAACGTCCCTGAAACCTGTGGTTTTTTTCAGTGAATTTCAAAGGTTTTTTAAATGCTAATTTATAACTATACCGTAGCAGTCACATTTGCAGACTGGTGGAGAAAGGTGAGCGTGGCCTCCAAACACCTTTTACAATCCCACTGTGTGGGATTTACTAGAAGTAACACGAGGGGTAGTTAGCCCCCAACGTCAACCTTGGGGGCCAACTACCCCTCCTATTACCTCCAGTAAGTCCCACACAGCAGGATTGCTAACTTCTCATACTAGGCCACGCCCCCTTTCTCCACCACTCTGCAAACGCACCTCTTGGCGCACTGCTGCTTGGGGGATGAAGTCCACTTGTGTCCTGAGGTCCTCAGGACACAAGAGGACCTCATCGCCCCACCAGCAGAGCACCAAAAGCAGCGTTTGCAGAGTGGTGTAAAAAGGGAGCGTGGCCTCGGACCACCTCTCTGCAACGCAGCTCTGTGGCACTTACTGGAGGTACCTGGTGGGCTAGTTGGCCCCCAGGGACCCTCAGTATTCAAGGGGACTAAATTCCCCAACATAGAACCCGCCAGAGAGCTTGATTGCAGAGAGGTGGACACAGGCCACGCCCCCTTTCTCCACCACTCTGCAAACGCACCTCCTGGCCCATTCTAAGTTGGGGGATTAAGTCCCCTTGACTACTAAGGGTCCCTGGGGGCCAACTAGCCCACCAGGTACCTCCAGTAAGCACCACAGAGCTGCGTTGCAGAGTGGTGTAAAAAGGGGCGTGGCCTCCGACCACCTCTCTGCAACGCAGCTTTGTGGCGCAAACTGGAGGTATCTGGTGGGCTAGTTGGCCCCCAGGGACCCTCAGTATTCAAGGGGAATTAATTCCCCAACTAACAACGCGCCAGGGGGCACGTTTGCAGTGTGGTGGAGAAAGGGGGCGTGGCCTCCAGCTAGATGCCAGCTTTTTTTTAAATTTATTTTTTTACAAGGGGGGCTGTGTGGCCCCCCTTCTTTTTGTATTTTTGGGGCCCTGGGGACCCCATCCCCCTTTAAAACAACAAAAAAAAAAAATGGGAAGGGTGCCGCGCGGCCCCCCTCCCGAGGCCAATTTCTGCCCCGGGGACCCCATCCCCCACGGCATGGCCACATATTTATTTAAAAAAAAAACATTTTTTAAGGAGGGGGGCAGTGTGGCCCCCTCCTGAGGCCTCTCTTGGCCCCGGGGACCCCATCCCCCAGGGCTGTGCCTCTTTTTTTTTTTCATTTAATTTTTTTATTGAGGAGGGGGGCCGCGTGGCCCCCCTCCTGGGCCACTTCTGACCCCGGAGACCCCATTCCCCGGTGCCTTGCCTCTCTCTTGGGGACCGTGGGGGGAGCCCCAATGCCCCCAAGGTCCCGCCGGCTCCCCGCCTCCTGTGGGAGCCGGCATTGCTTTTGGGCAAGGGGAGCTGCTGACATGCAGCTCCCCTTGCCCAAAAGCAATCTGCTTTGCTTCATTGAAGCGAGAGCAGGTTTCCCTGCTCTCGCTTCAATGAAGCAAAGCAGAGTTTGCTATGGCGGCTCCCGCCCTGCCATAGCAAACAGCAGTGTCCCGGGGGTGGGCACCCTGGGACACTGCAGGAGCCAGCCCTGGGGGGTGGCGGTCCCCAGGGCCATTGAGGGCTCCTGGAGGGGGGCCGCGTGGCCCCATCCCTCCATTTCAAAGCCCCGGGGAGGTGGTGGTCCCCAGGGACGGGGGTCCGCAACGGACCCCCGCATTTGAATAAAGAGAGCCCCGGGGAGGTGGTGGTCCCCGGGGCATGTGGGGGGGCTCTTGCCCCCCACACTTCTTTTAAAAAAAAAAAATGAAACAGAGCTCCAGGGAGGTGGCAGTCCCCGGGGCTGCGGGGGGGCCGCGTGCCCCCGCAAACAATTAAAAAAGCCCCGGGGAGGTGGCGGTCCCCGGGGCACCATGGGGGGGTTGAGACCCCCCCACGCATTCATTTCAAAACAAGCCCCGGGGAGGTGGCGGTCCCCGGGGCTGCAGGGGCACCCGCAATTTCATTTTGGCATTGCCCCTGGGACCTGGCCCACCCAGGGCCTCATTAAAATGAAGTGCGGGAGCCCGCGCTTCATTTTTTAAAAATTTTCGGCAGGATTCTCCCACCCAGCGCAAATTCTGCCGTTTAAAAAAAAAAATTTTTTTTTTGGGCCCTGGGGGTCCTTGTGGGACCCCCTGAGCAGGCCTAAGGGTTTCTACCCTGCCCCCTTTTCTTGTTTTTCACCTTTTTTTTCACTCTTTGATGTCATGAGTGATGTCATTTGAGATGTCATCAGTGATGTCATGAGTGATGTCACTGAGTGATGTCACTGACCATGTCATGAGTGATGTAATAAGTGACGTCATCAGCAGTGCATTGCGGGCGCCCGAGTTATAGTTAGCTGAACTAACTATAACGGGGGTATTTCTATGGTTTTGTACGAGTGAAATGTCCAACTGACTATAACGCCCCTGAAACCTATGGTTTTTTCAGTGGATTTCTAAGGTTTTTTAAATGCTAATTTCTAACTATAACGTGCCTGAAACCTATGGTTTTTTCAGTGAATTTCTAAGGTTTTTTAAATGCTAATTTCTAACTATAACGTGCCTGAAACCTATGGTTTTTTCAATGAATATATATATATTTATTATACTATGTATACATGTGAAAATGTCTCGGTCCCCTGTTTGCCTCGGTGGCACGGAAAAAATGGGTGGAACTGACGTCAGCATGCCGACGAGGTCCTCTTATGGCTCCGATGACGTCATACGGTGTCGCGAGCGAAGCCGTGTTATTATGACGTCCTCGTTGACGTGGGAGAGCTAGGAAAGAATTTCCGTAGAATGCTGGTGCAGGGGATATTCACCTAAGTGTTCAGGCTAGTCCTTTGGGAGCAACTGTTTATGTTGCCACTCCAGAAACCGAAACCAGTGATCCAAGGGCAGAGGCCCTGCAGATGGCACACGAGGTGGGGTGCCCAGTCATGTGCACCGGCGGGGCAGCGAAGTGACAAGCACCACAACCCACAAAAAAGGTAACGAGGGCACTGAATAACACAGGATCTTCTCTTTGTATCTGGCAGGAACAACGAAGTTAAAATGCCCTAGTACCAAAATGTAGAATTAGTGCTACAACGGTCTTCAAGAGGACCTGCGATGCCGCTTCTGCCTCCCGTACCCTGGAGGTGGCACATGGGTCACGCGGTACGGTCATACTGCGGTGGGACGCACACTCGTTGACCTCTCATGGCACTGCTCCACACTTCAGGGAGGACGCTTTCCATTAGCTATGTTTTCTGATGACATGTCGCGCCGGCCCCGTCCAACAACAGAACTCCTTTAGATCCAAACAGACTCTTCCACTCTCTCACCGGAAGTGAAACCAGGCCACGCGGACACTTTCACAATACAACAGCCGGGAATACACTTTTCGGTAAAAAAACACATTCCTTCCTCCTAATTAATCAAATAAACGTCTCACTGAAGAACAGGGGCCAGCTTCGATCGGTAAACAGCCGTTACAACGACTTTTTTACTTTGCGATACCATTACAACGCATGCATTACCACGCATGCGTTGTACATCACGAAGTCATAACTACGCATTTTTTAGAATGCATGGTCATTTACCACGCATGCCTTTACAATGAATTTTGTTGTAAAGGTATGTATGGTAAATGACCATGCGTTCTAAAAACATGTAGACGATCCATGTCGTTGTAAGGAAACAGAGGCTGTTCCGTTTCCTCACAACGACGTGCACCGCCCCTCAGAGACGACGTGAAGCAGGAACCACGAGGAGAGAGGAACCACGAGAAGTGAGAGGTAAGGGGGATTGGGCATGGGGTGGGGGTTTCTTTTCTAGGGTTTAGGGTAGTGCAGTGGTGTTTGGGTAGGGGGTTGTGCTGGGGGTAGTGTTTTAGGGTTTAGGGTAGTGCAGTGGTGTTTGGGTAGTGTAGGGGTCGTGCTGGAGGTAGTGTTTTAGGGTTTAGGGTAGTGCAGTAGTGTAGGGGGTCGTGCAGGGGGTAGTGTTTTAGGGTTTAGGGTAGTGCAGTGGTGTTTGTGTAGTGTAGGGGGTCATGCTGGGGGTAGTGTTTTATGGTTTAGGGTAGTGCAGTGGTGTTTGGGTAGTGTAGGGGGTCGTGCTGGGGGTAGTCTTTTAGGGTTTAGGGTAGTGCAGTGGTGTTTGTGTAGTGTAGGGGGTTGTGCTGGGGGTAGTGTTTTAGGGTTTATGTTAGTGCAGTGGTGTTTGGGTAGTGTAGGAGGTAGTGCTGGGGTAGTGTTTTATGGTTTAGGGTAGTGCAGTGGTGTTTGTGTAGTGTAGGGGGTAGTGCTGGGGGTAGTGTTTTAGGGTTTAGGGTAGTGCAGTGGTGTTTGGGTAGTGTAGGGGTTCATGCTGGGGGTAGTGTTTTAGGGTTTAGGGTATGGCAGTGGTGTTTGGGTAGTGTAGGGGTCGTGCTGGGGTCGATTTAGGGTTTAGGGTAGTGCAGTGGTGTTTGTGTTGTGAGGGGGTCGTGCTGGGGGTAGTGTTTTAGGGTTTAGAGTAATGCAGTGGTGTTTGTATAGTGTAGGGGGTTTAGGGTAGTGCAGTGGTGTTTGTGTAGTGTAGGGGGTCATGCTGTGGGTAGTGTTTTAGGGTTTAGGGTAGTGCAGTTGTGTTTGTGTAGTGTAGGGGGTCGTGTTTTAGGGTATAGGGTAGTGCAGTGGTGTTTGGGTAGTGTAGGGAGTCATGCTGGGGTTAGTGTTTTAGGGTTTAGGGTAGTGCAGTGGTGTTTGGGTAGTGTAGGGGGTCATGCTGGGGGTAGTGTTTTAGGGTTTAGGGTAGTGCAGTGGTGTTTGTGTAGTGTGGGAGGGCATGCTGGGGGTAGATTTAGGGTTTAGTGTAGTGCAGTGGTGTTTGGGTAGTGTAGGGAGTCGTGCTGGGGGTAGTGTTTTAGGGTTTAGGGTAGTGCAGTGGTGTTTGTGTAGTGTAGGGGGTCATGCGGGGGGTAGTGTTTTAGGGTTTAGGGTAGTGCAATGGTGCTTGGGTAGTGTAGGGGTAGTGCTGGGGTAGTGTTTTGGGTTTACGGTAGTGCAGTGGTGTTTGTGTAGTGTAGGGGGTCGTGCTGGGGGTAGTGTTTTAGGGTTTAGGGTAGTGCAGTGGTGTTTGTGTAGTGTAGGGGGTAGTGTTTTAGGGTTTAGGGTAGTGCAGTGGTGTTTGTGTACTGTAGGGGGTCGTGCTGGGTTCTAGTGTTTTAGGGTTTAGGGTAGTGCAGTGGTGTTTGTGTAGTGTAGGGGGTCGTGTTTTAGGGTTTAGGGTCTTGCAGTGGTGTTTGGGTAGTGTAGGGGGTCGTGCTGGGGGTAGTGTTTTTGAGTTTAGGGTAGTGCAGTTGTGTTTGGGTAGTGAAGGGGGTCATGCTGGGGGTAGTGTTTTAGGGTTTAGGGTAGTGCAGTTGTGTTTAGGTAGTGAAGGGGTCATGCTGGAGGTAGTGTTTTAGGGTTTAGGGTAGTGCAGTGGTGTTTGTGTAGTGGGTCATGCTGGGGGTAGATTTAGGGTTTAGGGTAGTGCAGTGGTGTTTGTGTAGTATAGGGGGTCATGCTGGGGGTAGTGTTTTAGGGTTTAAGGCAGTGCAGTGGTGTTTGTGTAGTGAAGGGGTCGTGCTGGGGGTAGTGTTTTAGGGTTTAGGGTAGTGCAGTGGTGTTTGTGTAGTGTAGGGGGTTGTGCTGTGGGTAGATTTAGGGTTTAGGGTAGTGCAGTGGTGTTTGGGTAGTGTAGGGAGTCGTGCTGGTGGTAGTGTTTTAGGGTTTAGGGTAGTGCAATTATGTTTGGGTAGTGTAGGGTGTCGTGCTGGGGGTAGTGTTTTAGGGTTTAGGGTAGTGCAGTGGTGTTTGGGTAGTGGAGGGGGTAGTGTTTTAGGGTTTAGGGTAGTGCGCCCAACCAGCCACAATATCCGTGGACAAAGGGGATCCTGACTCTTTGGAACGCTCCGTCAATTGAATAATTTGGGTCAAGGGCCCTACCACGTCCAAGACCTATAATTTCCTTTCTTGGGATCCCTCATATACTTGGAGAAAAAGGTACCTAGTTTCTCATCAATTTCAGGCGTGTGTGCCACCTTCCCCTTCAGTGAGGGCCTGGGGCATTCTCCCCTCATCCTATTCCTGACCTCCCTTTCAAGGGGTTGATGGATTTTCCCCAACACATACTCTGCCACTTTGGCGTCAGGTGTCCACTTCGCTGACCTTGGATGGTAAATTTGGGTAGGCTCGAACATGTCCGAGTGGACCCCGTCCCCAACCGGGGACTGAGAGGAGTGGGACTCTGGACGCCAGGGACGCCCCGAGTCCTTGTCCTCATCGGAGGAGAAATCGTTCTCCAATACACCCTCTCCCTCTAAGGGAAACCCGCCATCGGGGTCTACAATAGTGGTGACAGTGTCGCAATTTCCTCCTCCTCCCGGCAGGGTGCATGTTTTAGCGTTCGCGCACTCTTGAGGAAGGTCTCCGTAAGTTTATCAAATCCTTCCAAGTGCCCCGCGTTATGCTTAACGGCCCTTTTATTCCCCATCTGGGAGCTACTGGGACCCGCCACCACCAGATCTGGGTCACTGAACACCCCAGGGATGCTTTTCGCCAGCTTATCAACCTGATCCCTAAGAGGAGCCAGCGCCCTAGAAATAGCCAGAGAGAGGGCTTGGTCCACTGCTGGAGGGAGAAGTTGGGGGGCCATTCCTCCTCCACTTCCTGGTAGGAGGAGTAAAAATGGTCTTCTGGAGAAGACATGATAGGAGAGGGTGTGAGCACAGAACAAATGCCCTTAAAATCCTTAAGGCAGCCCCCTCGACGGTGCTCCAACAGCTGGGCTTTCCCCGAAGCTGTTATAAGAATAGACTGAGGCGCAATACCAATTACCACCACCAGGTGGCGCTGGTCACTAACGTGGCCGTGTGGGGAAATCACCGCATAGCGGTGTCAAAATTAGGCGAGGGTTGGTCGGGAATCAAGCGGACACTAAAGGAGTGACCGGATTCCCAAACGCGCGTAAAGACCAGCGGGAGCGCTCGACGGAGCTGCCTCGCTCGGACCAGACGCGCCTGACAGGATCTCACCGCGCGCAGAGCACACAGCGGGAGAAACTGCGAGGGGGAGAACGCGCTCGGGCAAGAGCCTGCTGCGCAGGGAATATGAAACAATACCAAGGCAATAATGCTAATAACGTGCACAAGAAACCGCTATACAAACAGCAACAACGTCAGATTAAGCCAAGAATGTAAGGAATGCACTTAACTGACGAGCAGGGAAGAAAGAGGAAGCGGAAGGGACGTCACGATATTATATACGATGGACTGTGATATGATTGGACTATAGTTGCCTTGGAGACTACACCCCTAATGGTTCATGGGTTGTGTAGTCTTTTGTTTAATGATTGTTGTTACGTTTTCTTTGAACTGCTATGCAAATAAAGTGAGGAAAGATATGCATAATCCTCACCTCCGTCCTGCCATAGAATTAATTAAACTTTATTTGATCTGATTTAGAAACATAGATCATAAAAGTGTACATAAAAACAGTAAATCCCCTTTCCTAATACAATACAGTGAGAATTAATTAAAACCAGTAGGTTAAAACGGGTGTTACAAAGCCCGGTTCAGAGCAACTTCAGGTTAACAGAATCGTAAAGGTCAATGTTTCGCAAGATCAATCTCATGTACTTCTGGCAAAATACGCAATAAGGGGTCCAAGTAAGATGTAACGCTCCAATTCCTGACCAGTTTGCACTATATAAAACTGCAGAAAAACTAAAAATAAAAAGTGTTTTGCACACTTCTGTCATTGGGCTATATGTGGGCTACATCTGGGTGATATTTGTGCTACATTTGAGCTCTTTTTTCTCTGGTGGCCATCTTGGGAGACTTATTTGTTATGAAGTTTCCTAATTTTGTCATTTACTGCAGTCTCCTCAGTAGGAAATGCTTTCAGTTTTTTACTTTGATTCCATCAAGAAGGCATTCAGATGTGTCACACATTTGCCATAAATTCAGAATGTTAGCACTCTAGTTGTTCATTAGATCACTGTAGTAAAGCTACTGCTCACCAGGGAGTTAACTGGAAGTCTACTGCTGGTATTGAAAGTGATTGTTTCAGTCTGCATGTCAGAATTTTCTAATGAAATAGAAGAGGATTTGAGATCTCACTTAAAACATGCCCTAAATTTTCTTTCTGCAGCACTAACCATAATTTCTATGGCAAAATGAACCCCTCATTTTGTTCCTTTTTAAATTAAATGTTTTAAGTGTTACCAGTTTATTCCAATCAAGATGGCTTCAGGTGTGCCATAATTTTGTCATAAGTAAGACTGTTAGCGCTCTAGTTGTTCTTTAGAACACTCTGGGAAGCTGCAGTAGAACACAAAGGAATCAACTGACAGTCTCTGCCCTTGTTGGATGTACATGTTTTACTGAGAATGTCAGACTTCATTCTCACATGACTGAGAAAGATAATGTGAATTTACAGAAAATATGCTCTCATTTTAGCTTCTGGAGCACCTTCCAAAACTGTATGGGACAAGCATGTGAAAATAGTTTTCTCTCAAACATGATTCATGATATCCCAGCAGAAGGTTTTTCACAGGGTAAAATCACCTTAGAACACACCACAATTCCTGAAATTAGTATGGTACCATCAACAAATGAATTCTAATGTAATTAAAGTCTGTTATCACCCTTTATAGTTCTCCTTTTGGAAACCCTCAAAATCTTCGATTCACTGCAATGCATTTCAATGGGGTACTATCATTTTTATTAGTCCCAAGATGGCTGCCAGCAATTCCAGGATGAAGTGCAGAAAAGCCAATCAGATCTCATGATGACGTGTGGTTAGGCTCCGCCCAGATATATGTGTTTTTACTTTTGATTTTCTCAGGAACTACTGAACGGATTTACACCATTTAACAAAAAGGGTTCTTTCTGAACCAAGAACTACCTCTTTGCCAAATTTGGTGTAATTCCGTTCAGCAGTTCGGGCTGTAGCCTTGCATAAAGTTTCCTATGGGAAATAGATTTTTTGACTCTTATTTTTTGAATTTCTCCGCAACTACTGAACGGATTTACACCATTTAAAAAAAAGGGCGCTTTCTGAACCAAGCGCTACCTTTTTGCCAAATTTGGTGTAATTCCGTTCAGCAGTTCGGGCTGTAGCCATGTCTAAAATTTCCTATGGGAATTAACATGGAGAAAACACGTTTTGGGACCAGCCTTTTTTCTCAGCCCCCGCTTGCTGAATCACCCCGAAACTTTCAGGATAGGAGCAGACCGGAGCGCCCCACGAGTTTTGAAAATTTCGCGAAGATTCATCAACCGGCGCCAAAGTTATTGGAAATAGAATGTTGCGAATTTCCTATGGAAAATAGGTCCTAACTATAACTATCTACTGGCGACCGCCAGTAGATAATATATATATATATATATATATATATATATATATATATATTTTTTTTTTTCCTCCAAAGGCCCTCGCTTTCAGAAGGCACTCGACAGCTCCCCATTCCTCGGCAGGGAATGGGGGAGCTGTCGAGTGCCTTCTGAAAGCGAGGGCTTTTGGAGAAATGAAAAAAAAGAAAAGAAAATATATATATACATACACACACACACATATATATATATAAATAACTATATACATACCATGCCATGGTAGTAAAAGTAAATATTGAACACTGCAAAGGTAAAATCTGAGTTTATGAGCATAGTCAAAGTATGTGGCAGGGTTGAGTAAATTTTGCGGTAAGAAAAGGCAAGCTATGCGGCTAATGCAGGATATTTTGTGAAAGCATTACTTCATTATTTTGTCATTTTTACACTTGTTAAGATAGGTCTGGGTGTTGGTTGCACTATATTAGTAACCGCAGTTTAACACCTGTATTTAGCAATGAGCAAAAGAAAGATAATCCGTCAAACTTTGCAAAAAGCCTTTCACTGCGAGGCAACAGATGTTGCTGCGTTTTTAACAACTTTTGAACCATTTGAAGTAGAATTTTTTTTGTTGAAATACACAGGTTATGCAGCAGATGAAGGATTATATAGCAAATACAGAAAATCGATAATTGTGCGAATTAGGCAGCGGCCGCACAATCACATCATTACAGTGACACTGAGTATAGGAAAAGAGACATGAACAAAACCGTTTTACTGCCTCGCAGATAGCATGCAACAATTAATAATCTGCTACCTATTTACCGCTAAACTTGGACCCCGGAGTAGTGTGCTACTTGCCTCAAAATGCATCAACGCCTCATCAGGGGTAGTAAGCAATATATAAATACCATTTACAATTACATGAAAAAATATGACGCCATAATCTAAATATGCAGATGTAAAAAGTTAATTATACTATTTTATGTCATACTTAAGGGAGGGGCGTCCTGACTCATGAGAGCCAAAGGATCAAGTTGGCAGGTTTGTACCCTGTCCAAGGAGGGACCCTTCCTTCTAGTCAGAGTAAGGGGGCTTACACTTCTAAAATAACCCCTGCTCACCCCTTTGGTAGCTTGGCACGAGCAGACAGGCTTATCTCAGAGGCAATGTGTAAAGCATTTGTACATAACACACACAGTAACACAGTGAAGACACTACACATGAACACCACATCAGTTTAGAAAAGTAAAGTATCTTTATCTAAACCAAACAACGACTAAAATCCAGCATACATATATCAAGATATCACTTTTAGAATGATTATCGCAAAAATAACACTTGTAGCAACATATATCTCCAAATGGGGATATTACGACATTGTGACAGGCACAAATCCCAAGTACGGCTCTGACCTCAAGGTGCACAGGCCGGCCACAGAGTCACATGGACCCCAAGTAACAGTACCTTGGAAATCGAAGTCAACGGGTGGTTCACAGCACCACAGACGTGAAGCGTCGATGGACCAAGGCGAGGCTGGCTCCTTACTGCCACAGAGGAGGCGAGGCATCGAGTCTGCGAGGCATCGAGGGGAGGGAGTTGGCCTAACGGCTAGGGCGGTCAACCTCGAAGAAGGGGACCTGGGTTCGAGTCTTGGCAAGGACGCTCCACATCCTGTGATTCTGGGCAAATCACTTCATCTCCCCATGCCTAACAAAAATGAATGTGTCCTCATGTAACGCAACTAGTGCTCATGTAAAGCGCTCTGATACCCGATACCCTCGGGTCAAGTTCGCGCTATATAAAGCCCTGTAAAATAAAAAAAAAATTAAAAAAAAAATCGAGTCCGGGCTGGCAGGGGAGGTGAGGCGACGTCGAATGTGAGGCGTCGGTTCTGTTCAGCGGTCACTGTCGATGAGTTCAGGAAGTCATCCACGTCGGTTATCGGCTCCGCGATGACGAGATGCAGGCTCTGGCAACGACAGGCATCGTTGCAAGCGATGGCGTCGGGAAGCACGATAACTAGCAGGTGTTGGCGGGTGTTGGAGCTGCGGTGCAGTCAGGGTGGTGCGTCGTGCACTTCATGAGTGGTGCCCACAGCCTCGGCGCATTTCGCGGCATCACTGGCAGCATCACTGACATGTCGGTGTTGTTTTTCTTGGGTTGCAGCACCAACCACATGATTCCAAGGGCCCAGGAACTGGAATTGCCACCCTTTGGTATTCAGGAGTCCAGCGGAGGAAGCGAGGTGCTGGTTAGCAAGTAGCAGGTAAAGTCTTTGTGTCCCTGAGACTTCAGAACAGGAGGCAAGCTCAACTTTAAGCCCTTGGAGAATATTTTTAAGCTGCATACCACAGCAAGGCAAAAGTCTATCCTTTCCACTGCCCACAGACAGAAGCAGCAACTTCAGGCTAACCCAACAAAGCAACACTTGTTTTCATCTCTCCATGTGCTGCGCAGAGGCCAAGCATTGGATCAGCATGTAATATGCCATGCGATGTGAGAAACTCTCACTGCCTTCATCCTCAACTACAGAGCCCTCAACTGTCCCCCTTTATGAACTGCTATCCACAACCCAAATTAACCCAGACACCTATGGGCGACACAGTTCACAGTATGCACTAGACAAGAGTTCTATGTTGCATGAAAAAACCTACAGAAAAATAACATCTGGCAAAACTAAATTACACTAAGGGAATGCAGCATGAAGTAAAACATAAAATATAAACAGGGACTGCATCGCTGACATGGATTACCATAGGGGTTTTATCTACATTATTGAAAAAAAGAATCAGTGTTTTTTCTTGTAAGGTGAGGATATCAATATATAGCAACAGGTAAGGGCCAGTTTCGAAGACAGTTTTTAATTACTGCTAGGTCTAAGTCTTGGCAGGATTCACCCCGCTTAAAGCCCTCTATAAGAATATTTCCAAGTCATTGGCACCCTGGTATTGTAAATACCTCAACAACAAGTGCACCAGCTGTTGACAAGGAAGAAAATCGAAGACAAGCAGCTCCATTGACAACCTCATACTACTAAAATGCATGCGTGACCACCAACTCCATCAATAAGGCAGCACAGAAAAAGCAGAATGCTTTTCAAAACAAAGTAACGTTCTACTATACCATTACCAGCCCTACTATTCCTACACTTGCAGGAAAATGCAATGGCCTCAACCTCTTTACTGAAAAAATACAAACGATCTGAAAGCACATAAGCAACAAAAGAAATCAATGCCTTAGAAAATTGCTCTTGCCAGTCTGAACCTAGTTGTCCAGCCTATCACAGTGAACACACACGGGGAATATGTTCATTGCCTTTGGCCTTCTACATTGCTCAATTGCCACTGCATAAAAATCCATATCCTTACAGTTCTGAAGTTATCAAAAATCAGCACTCACCATGTTGGTGCTTTAAGTCCTGTGCTTGTTAGGGTAAAAGCAAAACTAAAGATTGCAGAATGCAAAGAATACAACTATAATTTGACAAACTACTGAGAGATTTACCTTTAAGCACTGATCTACTTAATGAAGCAAGGAACGGTTTTCTAGGACCCAATGCCTAGAAGTTATTCTTGCAGCACTTAAAGGAATATCTTCAAAGTTTACCTACGAAACTTAAATTTGGGGAAAAACACACACACATACAAAGTCGTCCACGTTGTGTGCATTTCAATAATACCTTTTCGCTAATGCATGTCTGGAAATATCCTTATTTTTAAATAAATTCTTAGAGGCTTGGAAACATTTTCCTTTTGACTGACGATGCGAGAATGTAAATTTTATTTTATTTCTAAAACCGTCTCACAGTTGCATACTGATTTTTACACTTTTAAAGAGATAAAGGTGATCAGAGGCCTATTTTTGACAGGATTAGGAAGGAACGTTTCCCTATCCCTCGTCTATGCTAAGAACAGAACATGCATTTCATCTACTGAATTTGATTAAATGACTGCAGATTGGCATATGCATTTTACGTGCCAATGTGCAAGTGTTATTTCTTCCACAGGGAAAACCTTCCGTGTCCCAACCTTTGCCACAACCGTCCAAACGTACTTTGGCGTGGGATAAGAGCTTCTCTTGTCAGCCTCTGTTGTCATAACAGTGGCTGAAGATCAGGTGTGAATGCACTGTCCCCCAGGTTCAACATAACAAAGGGCATTTGAACAGCAGTGAGCTATTCAAAGGCAACTCCTGCAGCACACATCTAGCCGTGGGGGAGGGGATCAAATGGGACCGAAGTGTTGGCCTCCAAGGGAATTCGTCTGTCCGTGAGTAGCGGACAAAACTCGGCCTTTTAATAATCTGCAGCAGCCTTGGAATATATACTATTGGAAGAAGATGCTCTTAAGAAATTAACTTGTTCAAAACTGCATGCTTTAAATCTGCATCACTTTAACTCTTTAACCTTTTGCTATGCAAAAAGACTCCTGTACTTCAGATGCCTCTGCCACAGGGAGTTGTGAAAGTTGTCTTGTCCATGCAGAGAATGGCAAGCTCATATTTTTACATAGCACTTTGTGAGCACTGTTTTCTGGCTTATGGCACAATATATTTCTCAAACTATGCTCTATTTTCTACATGTAAAATGTTATGATCTTCTTAGTTATTACAATTTTAATTTTTTCACAAATTCACTTAAAGTTATAAAATGTTTAGGTCTCTTATGAGTTCAGCAGCAATCAGAATTTGTTAAATCTTGTACCATAAGAAGGGCATGCCTTCATATGCATAGTATGATTTTGTACAAAAACAAGTTCTCTGCAATGCTATGGCCCAGATTTAATAATTTTCAGAAAATGCAGTTCCACATCCAGATTTGCTATACTAAGTTGTGCAAGGGCAAAAACACAGTGCAGAGCTATGTCTGCTAAAATTGGCCTGCTGTGGCTGTCATCCCTTCCGATGGCGCACAAACAAGGGTGCCTTGTGCAATGCAGAGCCTCACAACATGGTGATGAGGTGAGTGTGCATTATCTACCATGGGATATGTAGTGGAAGCATACCTTCCAATAAAAATGTTGATGCAGAAAAACCCAGAAGGATCTCACACGCTGGAAGTGATGTGCACTGCAGCACACATTTTTTTTTTCTCGAAATAACATATTTCACTGAACATCTGCTTCAAGGAGGTGTGAATTTTTGACACAAACCTGTTTCGGCTAAATTAGTAGATTTTGCTTTGTGTCAGAACCTATGGGCATTTGTCCCTATCTGCCCCACTAACATGCCAGTAACGCTACTTTGACATAGTGCGATGCAAAGCAACACAAAGAGGTCTTTGTACTGGGAAAAGGGCATCTTTTCAGCACAAAGCACCTTGTGCGCTGGATAGTAAGTGCTCTTGTGAGACTTAGGGGGTCATTAGGATGGCGTGCGGATCGCCACTGCCGGCTCGGCGGTGGCGATCCGCACGCCAACCCAACTAGATTTACCCCCGCCATATTATTATGGCGGGGGTATCGCGGCGGACGCAAAGTGCGTCTGCCGCTTTTCCGCCGGTTGGCAATCGTTCCGATTGCCGGCCGGCCGGGCGGAGCAGGGGCAAAATATGGTGGCGGTGCCTGGAAGGCACCGCCATCCATATTATGATGCCGGGTTGACAACACTGAACGTTCAGAATGAGGTGGGTGGCTGCATATTGAACTAGTTGACATTTTCATAGGCAATATTTGGGAGTCCTGAAATAGAGAGAATTGGGATTGCTTAAGCATGATGTGATGAGTATTGGAACCACTTCTAAGTATGCTAAGTGTTTGTTATAAAATGAAGCTAAAAGCTGAGATGTGAGGGGCAAAGGAAAGTTCACAGTTAAAATTGAACCCAAGATTTCTGGCTAACTTCACTGGGGCTGGAGGTGCCCCATATTCAGACAGCCACCATGCATGGGACCAGATGGATTGAGCTAATCTGAAAATACAAGTTTTGGTTTAGTCTGTGTCGAGCTGCAGACAACTTCCTTCATCCAATTTGATTAGGCAGTCCAACATGCTTTGAACGAAGGTTGAGTAAGTGTGGTGTTCTCTATAATAGTATCAGTCAGCTGAGGATCATCATTGTTAGACTTGACATCCCTGCCATGGTTTTCCTCAACAGCTGTATTATCACCTCTCCTAACACATGTGTATGTGATTATTCGTCTGAAGAATCCTACATTGGATCTTGACTTTATGGTAATTATCGCCTAATTTCCCAGCTCCTTATTTGGCCAAGTTGCTAGGTTGCTAGATAGAGCAGAATCACTCAGCTCGCTGAGTTTATACAATGTAATTATTTCCTTTATGCATAACAAATTGATTTCTGCCCTAGTCTCAGTACACAGATAGAAGCTGTGACATCCCCGGATGTACTGCACCATTGTGTGGGTAGTAACAATCCTGACGGTCTGAATCTATTTGATCTCTCAGAAGCATTTGATACGTTGACCCACCTAATCCTACTTGCCAGACCTACACAGCTGAGTGGGCAGGGTATTGCTCTTCCTTGATGTTCTGAGTTTTAAGCTGATAGTACCCAACAAGTAGTTCTCTCCCCTGTTTCTTCTTCGGTTTGAACAATGACTTGTGGAGTCCCTCAGGGCTCAATGTTATCTCCCTCTCTTTTCAATACTTTATATAACTCCTTTAACTCGTTTCACCTAAGTTTTTTAATTCAGTCTTTTCATGTATGCAGACAATACCCAAATCATATTGAAAATCGCATGTGACATCACTTATTGCATCCTCCGACTGCCTTGCTATTTGTACAAGGTTGATTTGGGGAATAGCATAGCCAGTGAAATTCGGAGGATGCGAATCTCAAATTTCCCAACTAAAAAAGAAGCAGGATGAATAGGTGATATCACTAAAGTTTTTTTTTTTTTTTTCCATGTAGCATGAACTCAATCCGAAGGCATTGGGCCATTTTACATGAGCTTCAGTTACATTACACAAGGTCACATGCATTGTTTATAGGTATGGAGAGATTAAGTGATTTATCCAGAATCACAAGATGTTGATCCGGTGCCAAGGCTCAAATCTGGTTCCCCAGCTGGTCAGTCTACAGCTCTGGCCATAACACCACATCCTGGACAGAGGGAGTAAGGCAGGCAAAAGCCACATGAAAGCTCGGCTTGTTTTGGGCTTGAGGTTCTAACAGACCCTCAAGCTGAGCCAGACCAGAATTCAGGCTCAAGCCTAGTTAGAAATTTCAGTGACTGGCCCACCTTTAGTTTGTTTATTTGGAAAATCAGGTCTTCAGCTTCTTGTAGAATTCAAGAAGAGAAGAAACAAGAAGGCTCCAATGTGGAGTGGGAGGTCATTCCGCACCTTAGGAGCGATGTAGGAGAACGCTCATCATCCTGGTTCTGCGTATGCGTGAGATGTATGCGGATTGGAGTCCTGCGGAAAAGTGGTGTCTAGTCTGTTTGATGGAAGGAGATGTAACCATTCAGATAGGTGGAGTCTAAGTTGTCTAGTGCCTTCAGTGAGTGTGTGAGGTGTTTCAAATGAGTGCATTAGTGCATCAGGAACCAGTGGAGATACCTGAGGTGTGGTGTGATGTGAGTTCTGTGTGGAATGTTGTGGATGAGTAAGACTGCTGAGTTCTGAAATGTTTGTAGGCTTCTAGTGGGTTGCTTGGTGAACTAGGGGTAGAGGCTGTTCCAGTAGTCTAACTTGCTAGTGACCGTTTTCTAGTGTTGCTTAGGAGCCATTTTGTAGATCTTCCTCAGCATTTCCAGAGTGTGGTGATGGTGTTGACTTGTGCAGTTATGTCCAGTTTGCTGTTGGTGATGATTTTGAGGTTCCTGGTATAGGTTCTGGGTGTGGTTGTGGATCCGAGCTTGACTGGTCACCAGTTGGAGCCCTAGGGTGAGGTGTTCTTGACGAAAATCACTGGTTCTATCTTATCAGTGTTAAGCTTGAGACAATTGACTCTTATCTATTTAGCAACTTTGGCCATGCAGGCGGTGAGCTTGACTCTTGTGTTGGGCCTCTTGTCCAAGAGGGAGATTATGAGTTGGGTGCCCTCAACCAGTGGCGGCTGGTGACATTTAAAAGTGGCATTTTGTAAAAGTAGGTTATGATTTTTATGTAGGGAGCGAAGTGAGCAAGTTTAATGGACAAACATGAAGTTTGGGGGATCCTCCGGCCGAATTTTCTTTTTTTAATTGGCAAATGGTGCATTGTAAAGCAAACAAATTTAGTGAGAATGCAAGGTTTATAAAGCAGTGGAAACATATAGTCTTACAATATTAAACATTTTAAAAATTGCCCCATATCTTACTGCATTAACGTACAACTTATTGAAAACATTACGGAGGTGCTGACCTCGCCTGTATTACCATTGCCACTTACTCCTTGTTTGAACATGTTCAACAGTGCCTGTAATGTGAAAATTGTACAGCGACTTGCACTACATGCAGCATTGACTTGCTTTGAAGAAAATGCTCTAATCATGTTTTGGGAAGCACCCACAGCTGCTGGCTGCAATCAGTCATATGGAAATATGTGCAGACAGGTCTTAAAGTGGGATGAAAAAAGTGGAGGCTCTCTAAAAAGGGAAATGTAAAATACATTTCTGTGATTCCCATACTGTGTCACTCGACCGAAGGTTTTTTTTTTTTTCAGAGATGTGACTGCATCCTTATACATAACACAACAACTGACATACACCTAAAACCTGCCAGTACTATTTGCTTTGTCAATGGTTGTTAGCTGTTTAAGATAAATGAGTACCAGCAATAATTTGTAATGAATAATGAACATCGAAAATGTTTAAATTATAAAATTGTGAGACTACAAATTAAATATTATTGAGGACTATCGGAGGGGTATTTGACACTTCTTATAAAAATTAGTGAATAATAGTCATGTTCAAAGCATCCCTGTGCTCAAATTCTAAATGGATCTCTTGGCTGCATTTTTTACTGTTGACCATCAGGTGCTTCTCAAAACAATTTCAGAAAGAGCTGGTGTTGTAGAACTGTACTGTTCTGCTTTGCATCAGTTCTTCCTAATTACACTAATTTAATTAAACTCCCTCCTTTGCTCTCAGATACTGCCAACATCACATGGAGAGTAAGCCATGCCTCAACTTTGTCTTCAGCACTTTTCTTTGTCCGCATGGCACTTTTGTACCAACATTATAGACTCTAGACCAGGTTGGCTATCCAATTTATGCTAATGACACCCTGTTCCATTTTATGCTGTAAGAAGATTTTTTAAACTTCAGAGTGCAGTTCTGTGTTTGAGAGCGAAGGCTACACTAACCTAGATAGAGTTTTAGGGCTGGCTTGGCAGTGCACCCATTGCCTGGCCTGATGTGATCAACAAAATAGAGCTTTCACAGTCCTACTGAGAGAGATTTAGGATCCACTCACATGTAGCTTTCCCTTAGTACAGGACTTGACAGGGATGAATTTTTGTGCTTCCGCTACAAAGACTGCTTGAATTGCACTTTTTAGTTTGAGGCAAAATTTATGCTCAACACAGAAGGACTGAGGTGGTTATGGTGTCAAGCCAGTGATCATGATCATGGCTATGCGCCTGATCTATTTGTTATTAAATTTTATGACAAAGCCACTAGACCCGACATATTTATTGTGAAAAGCAAATGATAACACCAATAGGCATTTAAGTGTGGATCTTTATTACTATATATTAAAACCTTCAGCTAGGCATTTTGTTAGATGGAATCTCACAGATTACCATAGTAGGTAATGCCTTTTGATAATGGTCACCCAGTGTGACAAAGCTATGGATATAGAAGGTATGCTCTGTCAGAATCCTTGTTAGGCTGTCTTATGAGAGATAGTATTTTGATTGGCCTACTCTAATTTGACCCCTACCTAACTTTATGGCTGTTCCCGATAGTTACCTTGTGGAAAAGCTTACACTCAAAACTATAGGCCTGGGTTGGATATGAAAACATGTCCAATGCCAGAGGTCTAGTTTATTCATAAATGTATATCCATATAAATACATAGAGGGCCTTTGGGACAGCTCTCTTATGTCATTGCATTGGTCTGTCTGAGTGTTATTTACACTTCCATTCATGATAGTGAAGTGCATGGGGTAATTGTTTAGTCAGCATCAGTCATTGGCTCTCTTACCTTGGGAATGACAGCCTTTTCTGATCATGTGTGCACAGCCACCTGAAGATGAGTGTGCATTAGAGTCAGGGATAGTTAGTCAGTCCTTAAGATTGGAATGTATTGTTCCCCTTTTATTTCTTTGCTCTTCTTATTTTTATTTTAATGCTTCTTAAGAGGATTCTACAGCTCTCCAGGCAGTACTAAAGGGTCACTTGCTTGCTGCTCATCTCATCTACAGTGCACTGCAACTCACATGGCTGCTTCCTGGAGACCATTGTGGAATGCAGTTGTCTATCGTGTATCACTGTTTTACCACTCCAAGATGGGAAATACATTGGTTTTAAATGTGGTGGCAATGCGTGAACTTTAAAACAACCACATGTGCTTGATCTAGACCTAGCACACTCAGGCATGATCTGAAATACCTCCTTGAGTATACAACAGGTAGCAGAGAATTTAAAAACAGGGCTAAGCCAATACTAAACTTCATCACATGGACAAAGGACACAAATGTGTACTCTTTCCTAAAGGGGGCGGGTGAGGCAATCCCCAAGTGTTCAACAGATTGAAGTTTACATCTTTGAGTAGTGCCCTATCATTATTACTATTAGCGGCATCCGCAATCCAAATTTGTCAAGTATGGTATGTAGAGGCATCCACCACTAATCCTTTTTGTGTTCTGGAGTAGTGCACTATTCACCAAGAAGCACTTTGACACCTAACCAAGGGTAGTAAGCACTATATAAATACAATCACAATCTTCTAATCACCTCTTACTACTACACAATTCATTCTGAATTCTATTAACAATCTAGATAACCTGAAGAACAAAGATGGCTTTAGTACCATTACTTGCATAGACTGAGACCAGAGTAATCCTGGAGTCCATGGTAATGATTTTAATAAAGATGTGTCTCCCCATCCAAGAATTAGAAGGATTAATGGCTAAGGTGTTCATGAAAAGAGTGGCTTAATTGTACTAAGAGAGAAGAGTGTATGAAAGGCTTTTGCTGAGGCTTTTGCTGACTACTTGTCCCACTCAGGCCCTCATCAACGCAGGTGGTCTGAGACGAAATGCCCAGAATGCCTTTTTCCTGTGGCATTATCAGGAGTCCCACAAATATAGATATTGTCCCATCTGTTACAATCTTCACGTTCCACATCGCACCAAGCATCTCCAGCCAGAGATGGAATTCAGTTGGTCCCCAAAAACGTTCAACCTCTTCTCTGTCATATCAAGCCTAGCATGACATGGTGTGATATTAGACATATTGTTGGGACTTCCTGTGACATTTTAGACACTCTGTCCTACACTGACATATACTTTAATTGTCAGAAGTTCCTTCATGTTAGAGTCATAGTTTGCCTCCAGCATTTTGAGGCTAGAAGTGAGACGTGATATGACCATCAGAAACCACCACCAAAAGCAAGTGTGGCTTTCAGAGTCTGAAATTAGACATCAGTATATATCCAGACATATACTTCAAGAATCCTGGCCAATAACCAATTTTAATATTGTCAATAGGTGTTAGAAAGTGGGTTACTGGTTGACTGGGGTGTGAGCCCTAGTCAAGCAGCAACCATAATCCTAGTCAGGGTAAGGCACAAGTAATCCACAAATTAACCTATGCTCAACCCCCCGGCAGCTTGGCACAGAGAAGTCAATCTTAACTTAGAAATAATATGTAAAGTATTTGTGGAACACTTCAAACAGTAAAACAGTGCAAACACCACACAAAAAGATCCCACACCAGGTCAGAATAATATAGCAAAATGTAATCAATAAAACAGGACCAAAATGACAAAAATCTAATCTGTAGACCTGGAGGTATGAATTTTTAAAGATTAAACTGTAAAATAGCACCTAAAAGCATAAATCACCAACCGGGGATATCTGGTCATGCTGGACCGGGTCAACATCAAAAGTTCAGGTAGACCGCGATGGAGTGCAGGATGGATACAGTCGCAGATTAGTCCTGCTGAACTTTTACCTTCTCAGGGTTGTGCCAAGAGTCCCCTTTGCAGTGGAGAGGGTCGCAGGGAGCAAGGAGAGCGTTGCTGGTGGTGGGCAACGTGGCGCGAAGAGCAGGCTGGGCGTCGAAGATGGGCAGGCTGGAGCTTTGCATTGGCGGTCCTCCACAGCGATTGAGGTTCCCTGTGCGAAAAGATGGGCTGGTGACATGGTTCCACTGCGAATTGTCCCAAAGAGCCCAAAGCTTGATTTCAATAGCTCTAGAGCCACACCAAGGACCCATGACCTGAGAGGCACCACTTGAGAGTCAGGAACTCGCTGACGAAGAGTCCAGGAGCTGTTGGGGAGCCTTTTGTGTCCCTGATGCTGAGATTAGGAGGCCAGTGGATTAGCTCTTTAAGTCACTCTGGGGTCCTGGGTTCAGGATGAGTTGCAGGTCCAGTTCTTCTTCCCCAGGCAAGAGGGCAGCAGGTTAGCACATCTGGGCAGCAGTCCATGTAGAGCAGCAGTTCCTGTAGAGTAGCAGTCCAGCAGAGTGGCAGTACTTGTGACAGCACAGCAGTCGTTCCTGGCAGAGTATCAGCAGGTTCAGAAGTGTACTGAAGTGGTGGTGTCTGAGGTCCTTCATTTTTACACAGTTGTGCCTTTGAAGTGGGGAGAAGCCTCTAGAGGCATGCCTTTGAAGCGCACAGATGCCCTGCCTTACCTGTCCGGGCTCCAGACTAACCACAGGGGTTATGCAGCCCTTTGTGTGGAGACAGGACACAGCCTATTCAAGTGTAAGTGGGGCTGTGCCCAGCTTCTCCCTCCCATCCTTTCAGTGATGGCCCATCCAAACACACCTAAGCTTTCATTGTGTGTGGCTGTCGAGCAGCAATACACAAAGCCCAACTGACAACTACACCCAGTCATGTGACCCAGAGACAGGCTGCAGGCACAAAAGCGTAAGGCAAGAAAATGCCAACTTGCTAAAGGTTAACAAAGAGAAACAGGGGTTAGACCAATACCACATCAGCAAGGCTAGGCCACTAAAAATAAAACAAAAATTGAATTTGAAGTTGAGTGGGCGCGCAAATTAACCCCTTCGGTGCTTATGACGAGCTGGACTCGTCATGGCACACAGTGCTCGTGTGCTCATGACGAGTCCAGCTCGTCATAAGACCACCCACGGGGGAAGCGCTGGCGCTCCCCCGTGGGAATCCGATCGTCGGGTTTTTTGGGGGAAGGCAGGGGAAGGGCTTCCCTGCCTCCCCCGCCCTCCCCATCAATGACGTCAGCGCGCGAGGCGCGCTGACATCATTGAGGGTTTCCCTTTCTTCCCCGATGCGCTGGAAGCCATTTGCTTCCAGCGCGTCGGGGAAATCAGGTGAGTTTTGGCTCGGGGAGGGGGGGTTTGAATCAAAAGAGGCATCGAGGGAAAGGAAAGGGTTTTCCTTTCCCCCGATGCCTCTTTTGTGCATTCCTGCTGCACGATCATGTGATCGTGCAGCAGGAATGCCCACGAGGGAGGGAGGGAGGGTGATTTACGCAGCTGTAGTGTAGGAAAGGCACTATACATTTCCCCAACGAGGTAGCATTTACTGATTAGCCAGTAGAAAGTACTCCAGTTGAGTAGAGGTATTGCACAAAACGGTGGCATCTTCGTGGATAAATATGCAGGGCAGATGTGCCTTCTCTCCATTTCCAACGTGAAAAGTTAGCTGTAATCCTTGATGGAGGTCTTTGCATCCTTCATTTTCTCGAGCGCAATTCTCGTGTAGAATTCGTGAGCGTGGAGATGTGCCTTCTCTCCATTTACACCCTGAAAAGTTAGCTGTAATCCTTGATGGAGGTCTTTGCATCCTTGAATTTCTCGAGCGCAATGCTGGTGTAGTTCCTGTGACCAGGAGGTTCCTTCTCCTCGTCTGCCGCTGAGATCCTGCTCTGACCCTTTATAACAAGAGGCATGTGAACGGGCCTAGAAGCCCGCTCGTTTGGCCCCGCCACACATACACTAGCGGTATGCAACGTCTGCCCGCCCTTTCCCCACTATGATGGACAGCTTACTCAAAGGACCCCGGCGCTTTCGGCGCGGTGGCAAAGTTACAGACACACAGGTCACTGGAGACAATTCTTCTGGTCCTTTACGCAGCTGTAGTGTAGGAAAGGCACTATACATTTACCCAACGAGGTAGCACTTACTGATTAGCCAGTAGAAAGTACTCCAGTTGAGTAGAGGTATTGCACAAAACGGTGGCATCTTCGTGGATAAATATGCAGGGCAGATGTGCCTTCTCTCCATTTCCAACGTGAAAAGTTAGCTGTAATCCTTGATGGAGGTCTTTGCATCCTTCATTTTCTCGAGCGCAATTCTCGTGTAGAATTCGTGAGCGTGGTTAAGCAGATGTGGCTTCTCTCCATTTACACCCTGAAAAGTTAGCTGTAATCCTTGATGGAGGTCTTTGCATCCTTGAATTTCTCGAGCGCAATGCTCGTGTAGTTCCTGTGACCAGGAGGTTCCTTCTCCTCGTCTGCCGCTGAGATCCTGCTCTGACCCTTTATCCCCTTCGGTGCTTATGACGAGCTGGACTCGTCATGGCACACAGTGCTCGTGTGCTCATGACGAGTCCAGCTCGTCATAAGACCACCCACGGGGAAGCGCTGGCGCTCCCCCATGGGAATCCGATCGTTAGGTTTTTTTTTGGGGGAGGCAGGGGAAGGGCTTCCCCTGCCTCCCCCCGCCCCATCAATGACGTCAGCGCGCGAGGCGCGCTGACATCATTGAGGTTTCCCTTTCTTCCCGACGCGCTGGAAGCCATTTGCTTCCAGCGTGTCGGGAAATCAGGTGAGGTTTGGCTCGGGGAGGGGGGTTTGTATCAAAAGAGGCATCGAGGGAAAGGAAAGGGTTTTCCTTTCCCCCGATGCCTCTTTTGTGCATTCCTGCTGCACGATCATCTGATCGTGCAGCAGGAATGCCCACTAGGCACCAGGTTTTTTAAAATTTTTGTGCTGGGGAGTGGCCAAAAGGGCAAGGGTTGCTCCCCTTTTACGGGGGTGAATATTTTATTTATACTGTTAGGCCCACCTACCCCTTAGCTTGGCTGGTGGATTGTGTGTGGACTGGTGCATTATTTGCATATGTGATTGTAATGTTTTTTTTTCTCCTTTTTATTCTAGTGTAAAGCTTTTGATTCCTGTTTGCGGTTTCGGCAGTTGTGGTTCTGCAGTTTTGCGTAATTGCATTTATTTGGTAAGAAAAATATTTTTGTTGTGTGTACTCCAAATGAGTATTATTGTCATGCATGAATGAATTTTTTTGTAAGTGGTGCCATAATGGCAGCATATTTGTTAGTGTTCAGAGCATGAAATTCTTTGCGATGTTTTGCATGGTCTTATGTGTAATTTTTTTCTTCTTTTTTAGTGGGATATTGTTGATCCTTACTGTGTCTGTGCAGAGTAGGTGGTGGTGAGTCTAGCTGCTTCTGTCACGTGAGTGGTATAGTGTTGGAGTATATAAAGCTACATTTTGTTTATTTCTTTTTTTTACAAAGGGTTTGTTGTTGTTGACTTGTTTGACAAGTAACCTTTATTAGTAAGCATTATGGCTAGCCGTAGAATTACTGCTCAGCAGGTGGTTGGTTTGCTTCTTGAATCTTTCTCTGAGCAAGATTATGAGACTGACAGTGCGTCTGAGGGAGAGGAGGGAGGGGAAGATTCAGGCAGTGAGTTTTCTCTCCACATGGAATCATCGGATGATGAAGGTACTCTCAGTGCAGATGAAGTGCCTGATTTAGAGGAGGATACTACTGTGCCGATGGTGCAAGAGGCATCTGGATTGCAGCCTGGGGCTGCTAGGCTTCCTACTGGAAGTGCTGGACTCTGGGTTGATCCAAACATGGTGCAGCCGGTGTTGCCTGCCTTTAGTGGTTATGCAGGGTGTAGAGTGGATTGTGAACATTATTTGCCTATACAGTATTTTCAGTTGTTTATGGATGATGTATTTTTGGGTGAGATTGTTGAGCAGACTAATTTGTATGCTGAACAGTTTTTGAGGGACAACAGTGCCAGACTTAGGCCCCATTCTAGAGCTACCCGGTGGAGTCCCACAAATCTGGAAGAGATGAAGAAGTTTTTGGGTTTGACTTTTTTGATGGGTTTGATAAGGAAGCCGTCCATGGGTTCATATTGGTCTACCAGTCCCTTGATGGCAACGGCCATATTTCCTGCAGTTATGACTCGTGATCGGTATTTACTTTTGCTTCGGATGCTGCATTTTGTTGATAATGGTTTGGAGTTGCCACGAGATCACCCTGAATGTGACCGTCTTTTTAAGATTCGGCCTGTTCTTGATCACTTTGTAGATCGATTTTCAGAGATCTATACTCCAGGGAAAGAAATATCTATTGATGAGTCTTTGGTCCTGTTCAAGGGCCGTTTGGTTTTAGGCAGTACATTCCTAGCAAGAGGGCACGCTATGGAATTAAGCTGTATATGTTGTCTGAGAGTAGGACAGGATATGTTTTTAATTTGCGTGTGTACACTGGTAGGGATTCCACTATTGACCCCCCTGGTTGTCCGTCCACTTTTGGAGTTTCAGAGAAAATTGTGTGGGATCTTGCTAGAGGACTGTTTAACAGAGGCCACCATTTGTACCTTGATAACTTCTACACTGCTGTGCAATTGTTTAAGGAATTGTTCAAAGTGGACACTTTTGCTTGTGGCACAATCCGCTCCAACCGTAAAGGTTATCCAAAAGAGCTTGTTTGCAAAAAACTTCAGAGGGGACAGTGCAGTGCCTTGCGTAGTGAGGAACTGCTAGCTGTGAAATTTGTGGACAGGAGGGATGTGTACATGCTGACTACCATCCATGATGAGAGTACTTCACCTGTGGCTGTTTGGGGTCAGATTGCTGAAGTGCGCAAACCTGTGTGCATTTTAGACTACAATAAGCACATGGGTGGTGTTGATAGAGTAGATCAGAGGTTGGAACCTTACACTGCTATTCGTAAGTCTTACATTTGGTATAAGAAGTTGGCCATCCATCTCTTCAATTTAGCAACTTTCAATGCTTTTGTTGTGTTCAAGGAGTGTTCTCCTGCGTCAAAGTTGACTTTTGTTCAGTTTCAGGAGTCTCTCATAGGCAGCCTTGTTGTTGTGGAACAGGCAAGTGTTCCTAGAGTTGGAGTGGTGGAGGATGTGGCTCGATTGAAAGATCGCCACTTTCCTGATCACATTCCTCCTACACCCTCAAAAGACTTTCCCACTAGGAGAGGTAGAGTCTGTTGGCGAAGAGGTACGCGGAAGGAGACTCGTATGTACTGCCCTGAGTGTCCTTCTAACCCTGGGCTGTGTGTGCCTGCTTGTTATAGAGCGTACCACAAGCAAAAGAATTCTTGGGAGCAACCATGAGTGGTAAAGTGAACTGCCTGGTCTGTAATGTTTAAGAATTGTTGTTCTGTTTCAAGGTTGGCATTAGTGCAATGTATTTAGTTTCTGATTTTGTGTTAGTAGATTTGTATCTATTTGCAATTTGTTTGTGTTTTCTTTTTTGTATAAAAAAATCCTAAATGTGATGGTGGTGTGTGTAGGCTGGTGCTTGGCTGGCGGTGTGCGTGGAGTGGCGCTTGGCTGGCGTGTGCGTGGAGTGGCGCTTGGCTGGCGGTGTGCGTGGAGTGGCGCTTGGCTGGCGGTGTGCGTGGAGTGGCGCTAGGCTGGCGGTGTGCGTGGAGTGGCGCTTGGCTGGCGGTGTGCGTGGAGTGGTGCTTGGCTGGCGGTGTGCGTGGACTGGCGCTCGGCTGGCAGTGTGAGAGTAGTGACTTGCTGCTGGTCACTACACAAACTGCTAGCCGAGCGACACTCCACGCAATCCATCAGCTTGTGTGGTTGCTGTGTTAGGAATGTGGGCGTGTGAAAGTGATGGGCCCTTGAATGGCGCTGTCTGCTGGTGTGAGTGTTGTAATGTGATGGGCCCGCGGCTGGTGGTGTGAATAGTTTTGTATTTGTCACACGTATGAAAGGTGTATGAATGGCCTGTAAAGAGGTTGGTGACTTGTCGTGGCTTTACAGCTCACGAGCTGTGAGTCAATGGTTCAGTTTCTCGTCCTTTCAATTATTAACAGTGCATTTCATTTTTGTGAAATCACTTGTTAATACAATTGTATATACTGAACCATCACTCACCCTCGTGCCAAATCCAACCAGTATGTGTGTGTGTGTGCTTGAGGATTAGATGGCTGTGCAGTAATATTTTTTTTTTGTCTTTCTCAAGCAGGGTGTACCTTGTCCCTTTTTGTGAATGTTGTAATGTGTTTGTTTCGTGCCTGGTGGTGTGAATGGTCTTGTGTGCATCACGTATGAAAGGTGTGTGAATGGCCTGTAAAGCGGTTGGGGCCTTGACGTGGCTTTACAGCTCACGAGCTGCGAGTCACTGGTTCCGTTTTTGTCCTTTCAATTATTGACAGTGCATTTCATTTTTGTGAAATCTCTTGTTAATAAAATTGTATGTACTGAACCATCACTTGCCCTCGTGCCAAATCCAACCAGTATGTGTGTGTGCTTGAGGAATAGATGGCTGTGCAGTAATCTTTGTCTTTTTAGTCTGTCTGCCAAGGTGTACATTCCGTCTAAGAATAACCTACCAACTGTAGATATTGTCGTAAAGCAGAAACACCCATGGGAGTACATGGTGATATCTCTCTTGTGGATCCCAACAAGTTATGGTACCCACAATGTCCTGCAAACCTCAAAATGTCTGTCACATTTTCCTTGCAATATTGTACCAAAATTTTCACGTTGCAGAAATAAACACATTATCTCAAAATGACCTGGTTTTGCAAGGGGGGTCACCTGGGTTTTTGGCCCGGGGCTCGGCGGCCACATAGGGAAACCTACCAAACCCACACATTTCTGAAAAGTAGACACCCGGGGGCTTCCAGGGAGGTATGGCTTGTGTGGATCCCCCAACGTTTCCTTACCCAGAATCCCCTGCAAACCTCAATTTTAGCAGAAAAAATCACTTTTTTAACACATTTTTGTGTGGGAAAGTGTGGCATCACTGGCCTCACACAAATTTCCTACCACCCAGCATTCCCCCAGGTCTCCCGATAAAAATGGTGCTTCACTTTTGTGGGAGGCCCAAGTACCCACGACAGGCAAGGGCCCAAAACATTTTTTGATAGGCAATGTTGATGTTGCCTCAAAACGTTTTGTGTCCTTGCATGTCGCGGGTACTTGGGCCTCCCACACAAGTGATGCACCATTTTTATCGGGAGACCTGGGAGAACGCTGGGTGGTAGGAAATTTGTGTGAGGCCAGTGATGCCACACTTTCCCACACAAAAATGTGTGAAAAAAGTGATTTTTTCAGCTAAAATTGAGGTTTGCAGGGGATTCTGGGTAAGGAAACGTTGGGGGATCCACGCAAGCCATACCTCCCTGGAAGCCCCGAGTGTCTACTTTTCAGAAATGTGTGGGTTTGGTAGGTTTACCTAGATGGCCGCCGAGCACGGAGCCAAAACCCAGGTGACCCCTGCAAAACCAGGTGGTTTTGAGATAGGCCATTTTGAGGTCGCCTCACTACGTTGTGGGCCCTTGCCTGTCGAGGGTACTTGGGCCTGCCACACAAGTGAGGCACCATTTTTATCGGGAGACCTGGGGGAATGCTGGGTGGTAGGAAATTTGTGTGAGGCCAGTGATGCCACACTTTCCCACACAAAAATGTGTGAAAAAAGTGATTTGTTCAGCTAAAATTGAGGTTTGCAGGGGATTCTGGGTAAGGAAACGTTGGGGGATCCACGCAAGCCATACCTCCCTGGAAGCCCCCGGGTGTCTACTTTTCAGAAATGTGTGGGTTTGGTAGGTTTCCCTAGATGGCCGCCGAGCACGGGGCCAAAAACCCAGGTGACCCCCTTGCAAAACCAGGTGGTTTTGAGATAGGCAATTTTGAGGTCGCCTCACTACGTTGTGGGCCCTTGCCTGTCGTGGGTACTTGGGCCTCCCACACAAGTGAGGCACCATTTTTATCGGGAGACCTGGGGGAACGCTGGGTGGTAGGAAATTTGTGTGAGGCCAGTGATGCCACACTTTCCCACACAAAAATGTGTGAAAAAAGTGATTTGTTCAGCTAAAATTGAGGTTTGCAGGGGATTCTGGGTAAGGAAACGTTGGGGGATCCATGCAAGCCATACCTCCCTGGAAGCCCCCGGGTGTCTACTTTTCAGAAATGTGTGGGTTTGGTAGGTTTCCCTAGATGGCCGCCGAGCACAGGGCCAAAACCCAGGTGACCCCCTTGCAAAACCAGGTGGTTTTGTGAAAGGCCATTTTGAGGTCGCCTCAATACGTTTTGGGCCCTTGCCTGTCGCGGGTACTTGGGCCTCCCACACAAGTGAGGCACCATTTTTATCGGGAGACCTGGGGGAACGCTGGGTGGTAGGAAATTTGTGTGAGGCCAGTGATGCCACACTTTCCCACACAAAAATGTGTGAAAAAAGTGATTTTTTCAGCTAAAATTGAGGTTTGCAGGGGATTCTGGGTAAGGAAACGTTGGGGGATCCACGCAAGCCATACCTCCCTGGAAGCCCCCGGGTGTCTACGTTTCAGAAATGTGTGTGTTTGGTAGGTTTCCCTAGGTGCCGGCAGAGCTAGGGTTCACAAACTACTTTGCCAAAAAAGGGTCATTTTTCACTGCGAAATTGAGGTGTGACCACGTTGCATTTTGCGCCGTTTCCTGTCGCAGGCACTAGGCCGACCCACACAAGTGAGGTACCATTTTTCTCGTAAGACTTTGGGGAACGCGGGGTGGGTGGAAATTTGTGGATCCACGCAGATTCCAGAACTTTCCACCACAGAAATGTGGGGAAAATGTGGTTTTTTTTGACAATTTTTTATGTTTGCAAGGGATTCTGGGTAACAGAACCTGGTGGGAGGCAGTCAAGTCACCCCATCCTGGATTCCCCTGGTTGTCTAGTTTTCAAAAATGTATAGGTTTGCTAGGTTTCCCTAGGTGCCGGCAGAGGTAGGGTTCAAAAACTACAGCTAGGCACTTTGCCAAAAAAGGGTCATTTTTCACTGCGAAATTGAAGTGTGACCACGTTGCGTTTTGCGCCGTTTCCTGTCGCGGGCACTAGGCCGACCCACACAAGTGAGGTACCATTTTTCTCAGAAGACTTTGGGGAACGCGGGGTGGGTGGAAATTTGTGGATCCACGCAGATTCCAGAACTTTCCACCACAGAAATGTGGGGAAAATGTGGTTTTTTTGATAATTTTTAGGTTTGCAAGGGATTCTGGGTAACAGAACCTGGTGGGAGGCAGTCAAGTCACCCCATCCTGGATTCCCCTGGTTGTCTAGTTTTCAAAAATGTATAGGTTTGCTAGGTTTCCCTAGGTGCCGGCAGAGCTAGGGTTCAAAAACTACACCGAGGCACTTTGCAAAAAAGGGTAATTTTTCATTGTGAAAATGTGGTACGTCCACGTTGCATTTTGAGCCATTTCCTGTTGTGGGCACAAGGGCTACCCACACAAGTGAGGTACCATTTTTATCGGGAGACTTAGGGTAACACAGAATTGTAGAGCAACTGTTATTACCTATTGACTTTCGATGCATTTCTGCCTTCCAAATGAAAGACAATGTGTAAAAAATAAGTCATTTTGAAAAATGACCTATAATTCTCATGCTAGTATGGGTACTCCCAATTTCAGAAATGTGCAAATATCTACTGTTTCTAAAATCTACATTTTGTTCCCATTTCAGAAATACATAGGTGTCTTTCATAACAATTTTTCCATGTATACATTTTCCCAAAATAATTGCTATATACCCGGTACTTAAAAAAAAATCATTGCAAGATGTTGCTCAATTATTGGCTCTGGGTTCGTCGGGTTCTTGGTGAACCTACAAGTCCTATATATCCCCACAACCAGAAAGGTCCAGCGGATATAACGGTATATTGCCTTCAAATAGCTGTCATAATTAGAAGAAGTTACAGGTGAAAACGTTGACACAAATGGCTGTTTTTTTCAACTAATTTTCAATTTTTCCTTTATTTAACTGTTAGTTTCTATAAGGAAAACTTTAAGGAGCTACACAAATGACCCCGTGCTGAATTCAGAATTTTGTCTACTTTTCAGAAATGTATGGCTTTCCAGGATCCATTATTGGTTTCATACCCATTTCTACCATTAACTGGAAGGAGGTTGAAAGCACAAAAAAATAGCAAAAATAGGCTATGTCCCAGAAACATGCCAAAACTGTGTAAAAAAAGTTGGTTTTCTGACAAAAGTCTGCTTGTCCCTGAAAGCTGGGAAGATGGTGATTTCATCCCCACAACCCCTTTTTTGATGCCATTTGCAGGGAAAAATCAAGACGCTTTCATCTGTAGCCCTTTTTTTGCATTTTTCAAAAAAAAAAAAAAATTTAGCTGTATTTTGACTAATTTCTGGGTCCCCTCCAGGGGAATCCACAAACCCTGGGTACCTTTACAATCCCCATGATGTTAGAAAAAAGGACGCAAATTTGGCATGGATACCTTATGTGGTCAAAAAGTTACAGGGGCCTAAGCGCGCACTACCCCAAATAGCCAAAAAAAGGCTTAGCACAGGAGGGGAAAAGGCCTAGCAGCGAAGGGGTTAATGACTGCGACCACCGTTTATTTTTTCATATGCTGAAATATTCATAAACCATTTTTGCCTCAAAACTCAGACAGTTGACCAACATACACGAAAAACAATACGAGCATATTTTTTTCAATCACAATAATAACCCACAAAACATTTAACCCAAATCATAATTTACACATGTGAAAAACATCAACAACTTATTCACACCTGTGTGTACACCTAAATAACATTGTATCCTGGTTCTGAATTGAATATTGATATTAGGGTTTAGGGTAGGTATGGATTTTTGGGTGGTAAGGGATTTTTTTAGGGTTTAGGGACGGCTTGGGTTTTTGGTTGGCAAGGGAATTTTTAGGTTTTAGGTTGGGTATGGGTTTTGGGTGGTAATGAATTTTTAGGGTTTAGCATTTGTATCAGTTTTTGGGTGGCAAAGGATTTTTCGGGTTTAGAGGTGGGATGGGTTTTTGGGTGGCAAGTGAATTTTTAGGGTTTCAGGTGAGTATGGTTTTATGGGTGGTAAGGGATTTTTTAAGGTTTAGGGTGGGTATGGGTTTTTAGGTGGCAAGGGAATTTTTAGGGTTTAGGGTGTGTAGGGGGATTTGGGTGGTAAGGGATTTTTTTAGGGTGTAGGGTGGCTATAGGTTTTTGGATGGTAAGGGATATTTTAGGGTTGAGGGTGGGTATGGGTTTTTGGGTGACAAGTGAATTTTTATGGTTTTGGATGGGTGTATGTCTTTGAGTGGTACAGTCAGTTTTAAGGGTTTAGGGTGGGTGTGGGTTTTATGGGTGGCAATGGAATTTTTTGCGTTTAGGGTGGGTGTGGTGTTTTTGGTGGCAAGGGATTTTGTAGGGTTTACGGTGGGTATGGGTTTTTGGGTGCCAACAGAATTTTTAAGGTTTAGGGTGGGTGTGGGTTTTTGTGGGGATAGGGAAATTTTATGCTTTAGGGTTGGTCCGGGTTTTTGGGTGATAAGGAATTTTTAGGGTTTAGGGTGCTTACGGGTTTTTAGGTGGTAATGTATGTCTTAGGGTTTAGGGTGGATATGTGTTTTTGGGTGAAAGGGGAATTTTTTGGGTTTAGGGTGGATATGGTTTTTTGGGTGGTAGGCGATTTTTGAGGTTTTAGGGTGGGTATGGGCTTTGGGTGGCAAGGGAACCTTTAGAGTTTAGGTTGGATATGGGTTTTTAGGTGGTACTGATTTTATTAGGGTTTCGGCTGGGTATGAGTTTTTGGGTGGCAAGGGAATTTTTAGGGTTTTGGGTGTGTATGGGTTTTTGGTTGGCAAAGTAATTTTTAGGGTTTTGGGTGGGTATGGGTTTTTGGGTGGCAAAGGAATTTTTGTGGTTACGGGTGGGTATGGATCTTTGGGTGGTAACTGATTTTTTAGGATTTAGGGTGGGTATGGGTGGTAAAAAATTGTTTAGGGTTTAGCGTTTGTATGGGTTTTTGGGTGGCAAGTGAATTTTTAGGGTTTAGGGTGGGTATGGTTTTTGGGTGGAAAGGGATATGTTTAGGGTGGGCATGGGTTTTGGGTGGCAAGGGATCATTTACGGTGGGTATGGGTTTTTAGGTGGCAAGTGAACTTTAGGGTTTAGGGTGCATGTAGTTTTTTGTGTGGTAAGGGATTGTCTAGGGTTGCTATGGGTTTTATGGGTGGCAAGGGAATTTTTAGGGTTTAGGGTGGGTGTAAGGTTTTGAGTGGTAAAGGATTTTTTAGGGTTTAGGGTGGGTATGGGTTTTATGGGTGGCAAGGGAGTTTTTTGCGTTTAGGATGGGTGTGGGATTTTTGGTGGCAAGGGCTTTTGTAGGGTTTAAGGTGTGTATGGGTTATTGGGTCGCAAGGGAATTTTTAAGGTTTAGGGTCGGTGTGGGTTTTTGGGTTGTAAGGTTTGCATTAGTGTTTAGGTTAGGTATGGGCTTTTGGGTGTCAAGGGAATTTTTAGTGTTCAGGATGGGTATGGGTTTTTGGGTGGCAAGGTATATTTTAGGGTTTAGGGTGAGAATAGGTTTGTAGGTGATAAGGGTTTTTTAGGGCTTAGGGTGGGTATGGGGATTTGGGTGGCAAGGGTATTTTTAGGGTTTAGGGTGGGTATGGGTTTTTGAGTGGCAAGGGAATTTATAGGGGGTAGGGAGGGTATGGGTTTTTGGGTGGTTAGGGATTTCTCAGGGTTTAGGGTGGGTATGGGTTTTTGGGTGTCAAGTGAATTTTTAGGGTATAGGATGGGTGTAGGTTTTTGAGTGGTACGGCATTTTTAAGGGTTTAGGGTGGGTATGGGTTTTATGGGTGGCAAGGGAATTTATTTGCGTTTAGGGTGGGTGTGGGATTTGTGGTGGCAAGGGATTTTGTAGGGTTTACGGTGGGTATGGGTTTGTGGGTGGTAAGGGATTTTTTATGGTATAGGGTGGGTAGGGGTTTTTGGGTGGCAAGGTTAAGTTCAGCATTCAGGATGGGTGTGGGTTTTTGGGTGGCAAAGGAATTTTTAAGGTTCAGGGTGGGTGTGTGTTTTTGGGTGGCAAGGTGTTTTTCGGGTTTAGGTTTGGTATGGGTTTTTGGGTGGCCAGTGAATATGTATGGGCTTCGGATGGGGAATGGGTTTTTGGGAGGCAAGGGATTTTTAAAGGTTAGGGTAGGTATGGGTTTTTGGGTGGTAAGGGATTTTTGGGGGTTAGTGTGGCAAGGAATTTTTAGGGTTTGGCATGGGTATCGTTTTTTGGGTGGCAAGGGAATTTTTAGGCCTTGGGGTTGGTATGGGTCTTTGGGTGGCAAGGGATTAGTTAGGTTTTAGGGTGGCAAGGGAATTTATAGGGTTTAGGGTGGGTATGTGTTTTTATTTGGCAAGGTTTAGGGTGGGTGTGGATTTTTGGGGGGCAAGGTAAATGTTATGGTTTTGGGTGGGTTTGGGTTTTTTGGTGATAAGGGAATTTTTAGGGTTTAGGGTTGGTGTGTGTTTCTGGGTGGTAAGGTATTTTTTTGGGTTTAGTTTGGATATGGGTGGCAAGGGAATTTTTAAGGTTTAGGTTGGGGGTGGGTATTTGGGTGGAAAGGGATATTTTTAGGGTTTAGGGTGGGCATGGGTTTTGGGTGGCAAGGGAACATTTAGGGTAGGTATGGGTTTTTTGGTGGCAAGTGAATTTTTAGGGTTTAGGGTGCATGTAGTTTTTTGTATGGTAAGGTATTTTTTAGGGTTGGTATGGATTTTATGGGTGGCAAGGGAATTTTTAGTTTTTAGAGTGGGTGTGGGATCTTTGGTGGCAAGGGATTTTGTAGGGTTTACGGTGTGTATGGGGTTTTGGGTCCCAAGGGAATTTGAAGGTTTAGGGTGGGGTGGGTGTTTGGGTGGAAAGGAATTTTTTGGGGTTTAGGGTGGGCATGGGTTTTGGGTGGCAAGGGAACATTTAAGGTTTAGGGCAGGGATGGGTTTTCGGGTGGTAATGAATTGTTTAGAGTTTAGTGTTTCTATGGGTTTTTGGGTGGCAAGGGATTTTTTGGGGTGGGTATGGGTTTTTGGGTGGAAAGTGAATTTTTAGGGTTTTAGGGTGGGTGTAGGTTTTTGAGTGGTTAGGGATTTTCAGGGTTTAGGGTGGGTATGGTTTGTATGGGTGACAAGGGAATTTTTAAGGTTTAGGATGGGTGTAGGTTTTTCAGTGGTACGGATGGTTTAAGGTGGGTATGGGGTTTTGGGTGGCAAGTGAGTTTTTAGGGTTTAGGATGGGTGTAAGTTTTTGAGTGGTATGGAATTTTTAAGGGTTTAGGGTGTGTATGTGTTTTATGTGTGGCAAGGGATTTTTTTGCATTTAGGGTGGGTGTGGGATTTTTGGTGTCCTGTGAATTTTTAATGGGGTTAGGGTGGGTATAGGTTTTTTGGAGGCAAGGGATTTTTAAAGGTTAAGGTAGGTATGGGTTTTTGAGTGGCAAGGAATTTTTTGGGGTTAGGGTGGCAAGGAATTTTTAGGGTTAGGCATGGGTATCTTTTTTTGGGTGGCAAAGGAATTTTTAGGGCTTAGAGTGGGTATGGGTCTTTGGGTGGCAAGGGATTTTTTTAGGGTTTAGGGTTGATATGGGTTTTATGGGTGGCAAGGGAATTTTTAGCATTTAGGGTGGGTGTGCTATGTTTGGTGGCAACGGATTTTGTAGGGTTTACAGTGTGTATGGGTTTTTGGGTCCTAAGGGAATTTTTAAGGATTACGGTGGGTGTGGGTATTTGGGTGGAAAGGGATTTTTGGGGTTTAGGGTGGGCATGTGTTTTGGGTTGCAAGGGAACATTTAGGGTTTTGGGCAGGGATGGATTTTTGGGTGGTAATTAATAGTTTAGGGTTTAATGTTTGTATGGGTTTTAGAATGGCAAGGGATTTTGTAGGGTGGGTATGGGTTTTTGGGTGGCAAGTGAATTTTTAGGATTTAGGGTGGGTGTAGGTTTCTGAGTCGTAAGGGATTTTTTAGGGTTTAGGGTGGGTATGGGTTTTATGGGTGGCAAGGGAATTTTTAGCGTTTAAAATGGTTGTGGGATTTTTGGTGGCAAGGGATTTAGGGATTTTATAGGGTTTACGGTGGGTATGGGTTTTTGGGTGCCAACAGATTTTTTAAGGTTTAGGGTGGGTGTGGATATTTGGGGGGCTAGGGAAATTTTATGCTTTAGGGTTGGTATGGGGTTTTGGGTGATTAGGAATTTTTAGTGTTTAGTGTGTTTATGGGTTTTTAGGTGGTAAGGTATGTCTTAGGGTTTAGGGTAGATATGTGTTTTTGGGTGGCAAGAGAATTTTTAGGGTTTAGGATGGGTATGGTTTTTTGGGTGGTAGGTGATTTTTTAGGTTTTAGGGTGGGTATGGGTTTAGGGTGGCAAGGGAACCTTTAGAGTTTAGGGTGGGTATGGGTTTTTGGGTGGTACTGATTTTATTAGGGATTAGCGTTTGTATGGGCTTTTGGGAGGCAAAGGATTTTTTAGAGTTTATAGTGGGTACGGGTTTTTGGTTGGCATGGTAATTTTTAGGGTTTTGGATGGGTATGGGTTTTTGGTTGGCAAAGTCATTTTTAGGGTTTAGGGCGGGTATGGGTTTTGGGTGGCAAGGTAACATTTAAGGTTTAGGGCGGGTATGGGTTATTGAGTGGTAATGAATCGTTTGGGATTTTTGGGTGGCAAGGGAATTTTTAGGGTTTAGGGTGGGTATGGTTTTTTGGGTGGTAGGTGATTTTTTAGGTTTTAGGGTGGGTATGGGCTTAGGGTGGCAAGGGAACCTTTAGAGTTTAGGGTGGGTATGGGTTTTTGTGTGGTACTGATTTTATTAGGGATTAGCGTTTGTATGGGCTTTTGGGAGGCAAAGGATTTTGTAGGGTTTATAGTGGGTTTATGTTGTGTATGGGTTTTTGGGTTGCAAGGAATTTTTTAAGGTTAAGGGTGGGTGTGGGTTTTTGGGGGGCAAGGGAAATTTTATGGTTTAGGGTGGGTATGAGTTTTTGGGTGATAAGACATTTTTAGGGTGGTTATGGGTTTTTGAGTTGTAAGGTTTGCCATACGGTTTAGGTTAGATATGTGTTTTTGGGTGGCAAGGGAATTTCTAGGGTTTATGTTGAGTATGGGCTTTTAGGTGGCAAGGTATGTTTTAGGGTGAGTATAGGTTTTTACACAATAAGGTTTTTTTAGGGTTTAGGGTGGGTAAGGGTTTTGGGTGGCAATGGATATGTTAGGGTTTAGGGTAGCAAGGGAATTTTTAGGATTTAGGGTGGGTATGGGTTTTTGGGTGATAAGGGAATGTTTAGGGATTAGAGTGGGTGTGTGTTTTTGGGTGGCAAGGTATTTTTTGGGGTTTAGGTTGGGTATGGGGTAGTGGGTGTCCAGTGAATTTTTATGGGGTTAGGGTGGGTATGGGTTTTTTGCAGGCAAGGTATTTTTAAAGGTTAGGGTAGGTATGGGTGTTTGGGTGGCAAGGAATTTTTAGGGTTTGGGGTGGGTATGGGTCTTTGGGTGGCAAGGGATTTGTTAGGGTGGTAAGTGAATTGTTAGGGTGGGTATGTTTTTTGATTGGCAAGGGATTGTTTAAGGTTTAGGGTGGGTGTGGATATTTGGGGGGCTAGGGAAATGTTATGGTTTTGGGTGGGTATGGGTTTTTGAGTCCTAAGGGAATTTTTAAGGTTTAGGGTGGGTGTGCATTTTGGGTGGCAAGGGAACATTTAGGGTTGAGGACAGGGATGTGTTTTTGGGTGGTAATGAATAGTTTAGGGTTTAATGTTTGTATGGGTTTTTTGGTGGCAAGGGATTTTTTAGGGTGGGTGTGGTTTTTTGGTTGGTAAGGGAATTTTTAGGGTTTAGGGTGGGTGTGGGCTTTATGGGTGGCAAGGGAGTTTTTTGGTTGAGGATGGGTGTGGGATTTTTGGTGGCACGGGATTTTGTAGGGTTAAAGGTGTGTATGGGTTTTTGGGTCACAAGGGAGTTTAAGGTTTAGGGTCGGTGTGGGTATTTATGGGGCAAGGGGAATTTTATGGTTTAGGGTGGTTATGGGTTGTAAGGTTTGCCTTAGGGTTTAGGTTAGGTATGGGCTTTTGGGTGGCAAGGGAATTTTTAGGATGGGTGTGGGTTTTTGTGTGGCAAGGTATTTTTTAGGGTTTAGGGTGAGTATAGGTTTGTAGGCGATAAGGGGTTTTTAGGGTGGGTAGGGGTTTTATGGGTGGCAAGGGAATTTATTTGCGTTTAGGGTGGGTGTGGGATTTTTGGTGGCAAGGGATTTTGTAGGGTTTACGGTGGGTATGGGTTTGTGGGTGGTATGGGATTTTTTATGGTTTAGGGTGGGTAGGGGTTTTTGGGTGGCAAGGTAAATTTCAGCATTCAGGATGGATGTGGGTTTTTGGGTGGCAAAGGAATTTTTAAGGTTTAGGGTGGGTGTGTGTTTTTGGGTGGTAAGGTATTTTTCGGGTTTAGGTTGGGTATGGGTTTTTGGTTGGCCAGTGAATTTGTATGGACTTAGGATGGGTATGGGTTTTAGGGAGAAAAGGGAATTTTAAAGGTTAGGGTAGGTAAGGGTTTTTGGGTGGTAAGGGATTTTTGGGGGTTAAGGTGGCAAGGAATTTTTAGGGTTTGGCATGGGTATGGTTTTTATGGGTGGCAAGGGAATTTTTAGGGTTTAGGATGGGTGTAGGTTTTTGAGTGGTACAGAATTTAAGGGTTTAGGGTGGGTATGGGTTTTATGGGTGGCAAGGGAATTTATTTGCGTTTAGGGTGGGTGTGGGATTTTTGGTGGTAAGGGATTTTGTAGGGTTTACAGTGGGTATGGGTTTGTGGGTGGTAAGGGATTTTTTATGGTTTAGGGTGGGTAGGGGTTTTTGGGTGGCAAGGTAAATTTCAGCATTCAGGATGGGTGTGGGTTTTTGGGTGGCAAAGGAATTTTTAAGGTTTAGGGTGGGTGTGTTTTTGGGTGGTAAGGTATTTTTCGGGTTTAGGTTGGGTAAGGGGTTTTTGGTTGGCCAGTGAATTTGTATGGGCTTAGGATGGGTATGGGTTTTTGGGAGAAAAGGGAATTTTAAAGGTTAGGGTAGGTAAGGGTTTTTGGGTGGTAAGGGATTTTTGGGGGTTAAGGTGGCAAGGAATTTTTAGGGTTTGGCATGGGTATCGTTTTTTGGGTGGCAAGGGAATTTTTAGGCCTTGGGGTTGGTGTGGGTCTTTGGGTGGTAAGGGATTTGTTAGAGTTTAGGGTGGCAAGGGAATTTATAGGGTTTAGGGTGGGTATGTGTTTTTAATTGGCAAGGGATTTTTTAAGGTTTAGGGTGGATGTGGATTTTTGGGGGGCAAGGTAAATGTTATGGTTTTGGGTGGGTTTGGGTGATAAGGGAAATTTTAGGGTTTAGTGTGGGTGTGTGTTTTTGGGTGGTAAGGTATTTGTTTGGGTTTAGATTGGATATGGGTTTTTGGGTGGCAAGGGAATTTTTTAGGTTTAGGTTGGGGGTGGGTATTTGGGTGGAAAGGGATATTTTTAGAGTTTTGGGTGGCCATGGGTTTTGGGTGGCAAGGGAACATTTAGGGTGGGTATGGGTTTTTTGGTGGCAAGTGAATTTTTAGGGTTTAGGGTGCGTGTCGTTTTTTGCATGGTAAGGGATTTTTTAGGGTTGGTATGGGTTTTATGGGTGGCTAGGGAATTTTTAGTTTTTAGGGTGGGTGTGGGATTTTTGGTGGCAAGGGATTTTGTAGGGTTTATGGTGTGTATGGGTTTTTGGGTCCCAAGGGAATTTTTAAGGTTTAGGGTGGGTGTGGGTGTTTGGGTGGAAAGGGATTTTTTGGGGTTTAGGGTGGGCATGGTTTTTGGGTGGCAAGGGAACATTTAAGGTTTAGGGCAGGGATGGGTTTTTGGGTGGTAATGAATCGTTTAGGGTTTAGTGTTTGTATGGGTTTTTGGGTGGCAAGGGATTTTTTAGGGTAGGTATGGGTTTTTGGGTGGCAAGCAAATTTTTAGGGTTTTAGGGTGGGTGTAGGTTTTTGAGTGGTTAGGGAATTTTTAGGGTGGGTATGGTTTTTATGGGTGGCAAGGGAATTTTTAGCTTTTAGCATGGGGTGGGATTTTTGTGGCAAGCGATTTTGTAGGGTTTAAGGTGTATATGGGTTTTTAGGTCGCAAGGGAATTTTTTTGGTTTAGGGTGGGTGTGGGTTTTTGGGGGGCAATGGAAATTTTATGGTTTAGGTTGGTTATGGGTTTATGGGTTGTAAGGTGTGCCTTAGGGTTTAAGTTAGGTGTGGACTTTTAGGTGGCAAGGTATTTTTCAGGGTTTAGTATAGGTTTATAGGCGATAAGGGGTTTTTAGGGTGTAGGGTGGGTATAGGGTTTTGGGTGGCAAGGGACTTTTTAGGGTTTAGGCTGGGTAGGGGTTTTTGGGTGGCAAGGGAATTTTTAGGGTGGGTAAGTGTTTTTTGGTGTCAAGTGAATTTTTAGGGTTTAGGATGGGTGTAGGTTTTTGAGTGGTACGGAATTTTTAAGAGTTTAGGGTAGGTATGGGTTTTATGGGTGGTAAGGGGTTTTGTAGGGTTTATGGTGGGTATGGGTTTTTGGATGGTAAGGGATTTTCTTAGGGTTTAGGGTGGGTAGGGGTTTCTGGTTGGCAAGGTAAATTTCAGCATTTAGGATGGGTGTGGGTTTTTGGGTGCCAAAGGAATTTTTAAGGTTTAGGTTGGGTGTGGATTTTTTTGGGGGTAAGGGAAATTTATGGTTTTGAGTGGGTATGGGTTTTAGGGTGATAAGGGAGTTTTTAGTGATTAGAGTGGGTGTGTGTTTTTGGGTGGTAAGGTATTTTTTGGAGTTTAGGTTGGGTATGGGTTTTTGGGTGGCCAGTGAATTTTTATGGGGTTAGGGTGGGTATGGGTTTTTAGAAGGCAAAGGATTTTTAAAGGTTAGGGTAGGTATTGGTTTTCGGATGTTAAGGGATTTGTGGGGATTAGGGTGCCAAGGAAAGTTTGGGGTTTCTTATGGGTATTGTTTTTTGGGTGGCAAGGGAATTTTTAGGGCTTAGGGTAGGTATGGGTCTATGGATGGCAAGGGATTTGTTAGGGATTTGGATGGCAAGGGAATTTTTAGGTTTAGGATGGGTATGGTTTTTTGATTGGCAAGGGATTTTTTAGGGTTTAGGGTGGGCATGGGTTTTGGATAGCAAGGGAATTTTTAAGATTTAGGGTGGGTGTGTATTTTTGGGGGGCAAGGAAAATGTTATGATTTCTAGTAGGTATGGGTTTTTGGGTGATAATGGAATATTTAGGGTGGGTGTGTGTCTTTGGGTGGGAAGGGAATTTTTCTGTTTTTTGGTGGTTATGGGTTTTTGGGTGGCAAGTGATTTTTTAGGGTGGTATTGGTTTTTGAGCGGCAAGGGATTTTTTTTAAGGTTAGGGTGGGGATGGGTTTTGGTTGTAAGGGATTTTTTGGGGTTAGTGTGGCAAAGGAATTTTTAGGGTTTAGCGTGGGTATGGGTTTTCTGGTGGCAAGGGAAATTTTAGGGTTTAAGGTGGGGATGGCTCTTTGGGTGGCAAGGGATTTGTTAGGGTTTAGGGTGGTAAGGGAATTTTTAGGGTGCCCTCTGTTACCCAAATCTATGCCTCATCATTGCCCTCCTGCTTAGCCTCTGTGCTTAGCTTGCTGTCCCTACTCTCTTTCCACTTGCCCTTCAATGTTTTTGTGCATGCCCCTGCTCCCTCTTTTCTGCCCATCATATTCCATGGACCTGCCACACCCCCTTTTATTGAGCTGCCACTGCCCCTTCCACCTGCCTAGCATGATCAGATGGCTGCCGCCTGTCCCTGCCACCTCCACCATGCCTGTCCAAGTTCACGGCATGTGAAGCTCAATGGACACTTCACATGTCGCACAGAGTTCGCTGTCTATGTTTTAAAATGTATCTGTGGGTTACGGTATGACGGAAGCACTAAACTGCAAGTTTTCACACGTATATTGCAACACCTCCGGGCAACTATCAATTCAGATCCTACGTATCCCGTAGCGAGACACATCAAATTGGAGCATAACAATAATCTTAATGTGCTCCAGTATTTTGTCATTGACAGTGTGCCCATCAACAAACTAGGAGGAAATCGGAAGAAGAGGCTTAGACAGTTGGAAACCCAGTACATTATCAAACTCGACACTAAAGCCCCCCGAGGTCTGAACATTTGTGAGGATCTGCATTATTACCTGTAGTTGCCCAGCCGCACAGCCACTACACATGCTTGCCTATCTTCAAACTTTGCAGTTTAAACTTTGCAGTTTATTCAATTCAATTTTATGACTTTCAACCATCAATTTAGGTGTGTACATATGAATTTTTGGTTTTAAGTAATTTATTAATGTATTAGCACTGATTGAATACTGATCATGTTATAAAGCCAGTTTCAATACTTTACATTTAACACCAAGTTAGGATTTCAGCAGTAACCTTTACTTAATGACTTGTCATTATTTTGAATGACATCACGGGTATATATATATGGGGGCTCCAGATTCCAGCAGACTATATTGTATATAGTTGTTGCAGAATGACAGACAATACATAATCAAATTTGGTGTATATATGGATTTAATGTACATTCGGTATTATACATGCTGCTTTTTCCACTAGATCTCTAATTTCTATTTTCACCAGAAGTATCTTTGCACTATTTTTGCACTTTGCACTTTGATATTGGGAATGTCAGCATTTTGCACTTCAGAACGGCCAAATGTTTTATCAATTATGCACTTAGTCGAAATGGAAAGCTTTGTGTGTATTTTTGGTTGCTAACTATAAGAAGTATTTGTACCTTTCATATTTGCACATATTTATATTAGTACCAGGTGGTTTTAGAATTTTTAAACACTACTTGTTTTTAAATTCAGTGGTAACATCTATATGTATTTGACTTTTACTTAATTTATTACTGCATTTGTGCATTTTATATCTTAAGTCTTTTAGGCTGGTTGATTTCAGATTCAACACCCATGACTACATTTGTTATGTCATGGTAATATTGCCAATTCCTTGAAAATACATTTGTTCCTAATTTACCTGGTTTATGGCCATTACCATACAGAGTATTTTTACTGTGTCTATGGTGTCAGCTGACAGTCTATCACGGGGTACACTGGTATCCAATAAATTTGTTTCACTTACCCGTCATGCGCTCATGTGATCAAGGCCACTGCGTTGACCGAAACGCGCAATGACCGCTTTGCACCGCTAATATTTGAAAAATAAAAAACGAAATCTTGACAAGCAGAATCAGCGTATTGGAGTGTCCGTTTCTCGTTGTGGTGCCTGCATGCATCTATGAGCATTAATTGATATATATATATATATATTTATATTACCATCTGGTAGTTGCCAGTAGGTAGTTCTAGTTAGGTCCAAAGTTTCGATAGGAGAAGCATTTTTTGTTTTGCAGTAACTTTGCCATTGCTTGACGAATCTTCACGAAATAAAAAAAAAATATTCCCCTTTTGGTTCATCTGCTGTGTTGAAAGTCACGGGGTGCTCCATCAAGCAGGCGCCAAGAATTTTTTTTCATTTTTTGAAGAAGACTACAGCCCGAAGCGATGATCGGAATTACACCAAATTTGCCAGAAACCTAGATGTTAGTCCAGAGAGCATGCTTTTTGTGATTTGGTGTAAATTCATTTAGTAGTTGCAAAGATATTTAAGTTGAAAAAATATAGATATCTGGTAGCCCAAAAACATAATGAAGTGCTACTGAAATTTGATTGACAGCCAACAGTTCAACCAGGAAGTGTTGGCAGCCATCTTGGGACTTGGTTGAACTGAGACCCACAAAAAATGTTAAAAAAAAAAAAAAAAAAAAGGGGTCAGGGCAGAAACACCCTGACCCCATAGGCCTATTGGAGTGGTCCCACTGGTAGCCCCCAGGGCTAAAAGAAAAAAGAATTTAAAAAAAAGTTTTCAGCAGGATCAGCGGATGCGGGCAATTTAAATTAAAAAAAACAAAGCACAGGCTCCTGCGCTTCATTCATTTTCTGCCACGTGTGGGCCAGGTCCTGGGGGCATTTTATTTATAATGGAGGGGAATACAAGACCTCCCTCCTGGTGCTCAATATTGCTACGGGGACCACCACCTCCCCTGGGCTTCTTTAAAAAAAAATGAAAGCCGTAAGGGCCTCCCCGCTGCCCCGGGGACCACCATCTCCCTGGGGCTTCATCTATAAACAAAGCGGGGTGCGTGGACCCCTCCTTCAGCCCCGGGGGCTGCTATTTCCCTAGGGATTTCAATTTACATAATGCAGGGGGGCCACATGGACCCCCCCAAACCCTGGGGACCACCACCTCCCCAAGGCTTTATCTATAAACAAAGCAGGGAGCTGCACAGACCTCCCTGTAGCCCCGGGAGTCACCAGCTCCCCAGGAGCTTTCAAGTTACATAATGCAGGGGAGTGGTGAGGACTCCCCCGCAGCCCTGGGTACTGCCACCTCCCCAGGGCTTTAACCAAAAACAATGCAGGGGCAATGCAGCCCCCTCACAGCCCTGGGGACCACCACCTCCCCGGGGCTAAATCACACAATGGGGCGGTGTGGCCTCCGAAGACCTCTAAGCAATTGAGCTATCTGTGACTTACCGGAGGTAACAGGAGGAGATGTTGTCCCCAAAGGACGTCCTTGTGGGCTAACTACTTCTCCTGTTACCTTCAGTAAGTCCCACAATGCGGGATTGCTGAGATGTCTTTGTGGCTCGCCTCCTTTCTCTACCACTCTACAAACATGCCTCCTGGCATGCTACTAGTAGTGGCATAAAGTCCCCTTGCCTGCTGAGGGTCCTTGGGGGTGAATAACCCCTCCAGTTACCTCCAGTAAGTACCACACAGCAGGCCACACCCGGTTTATCCACCACTCTGCAAAGACGTGTCCTGGTGCACTACTGGCTGGGGAATGAAGTCCTCTTGCATGCTGTAGGACCTTGGGGGCCAAGAAACCCTTGGTACTTTCTGTAAGACCTACACAGCGAGATTCCTGAGAACTGTTCCGAGGTCCCACCCCCTTTCTCCACCACTCTGCAAACGCCGTTACTACTTAACAAATCATAGAAAATCACTGAAAAAACCAAAGGTTACAGGGACGTTATAATTAGAAATTAGCATTTGAAAAACATTAGCAATCCACTGAAAAAAACAAAGTTTACAAGGACATTATAGTTAGGAAATGGAATAAATAAAAGCCTTGGAAATCCACTGAAAAAAACCAAAGGTTATAGGGATGTTATAGTTGGGCTCAGGTTCCACTCGTACAAAACCAGTCAAATTTTGCAGTTATAGTTAGCTGAATGATGTCACTGGCCATGTCATGAGTGACGTAATATGTGAGGTGATATGCAGTGCGGTGCGGGGGCACTTGTTATAGTTAGCTCAGCTAACTAAAACTGCTGAATTTCTCTGGTTTTGTATGAGTGAAATGTCAGCCTAACTATAACGTCCCTGTAACCTTTGTTTTTTTTCAATGAATTTCTAAGGTTTTTTTAATACTATTTCCTAACTATAACGCCCTTGTAACCCTTGGTTTTTTCAGTGAATTTCTAAGGTTTTTAAAAATTATTTTTCATAATTGTAACATCCATTTTTTTTAAGTGAGTCTCTCAGATCTTTCTATAATTGGATATTGTATATTATATACCATTCATTTTTTGATTTAGTATGTGTTTATCAGAAAGTACATTAATAACTGACTTTATTTTTAAGAATGTTTTAAGTCGGCACAACATTGTCGCATTTACTGTGGAGAATCTGTGATCAGGAAATGTATTTCACATACTGAAAAATACACTTAAAGACATTTTTAAAATAAAGTTTCAGTCTTAATATTTAGTTAGATATTGTTTTGACTTTTCTTTCAGTGAGCAATTTAGGAGAAAACCACCTTTACAAAAAAAATTATATTTGCGACTACTGATGTCACTGTGGTGCGGTCGGTAGTTGCGAAGAGCACGTGGTTTGTACAAAGTGTAAAACATATATATAGATACATTCTATGACTGCATGCATCACTGTATAAGTATTTGAGGGGATCTGTGAGACAGTACATCAGTCTTTTAATACTTCTGTAACAAAATGCGTGATTGCCTCAGTAGATCTATGAGTGGGTGTATCAGTGTCATAATGGGTCTGTGATTCGTTGTGTACATCTGTCACTCAATCTGCGAGTAGGTGCATGAGTGCCTTTGTGCATTTGTAAGTAAGTATATGACTGTCTGACTGGATCTGTGAGTGGACACATGAGTGTCTAAGTGGGTGTCTGAGTGGGTGAGTGAGTCGGTGTATGAGTGTCTGAGTGGGTCTGTGAGTGAGTCCAGGAGTCTCTCAGTGGGTCTATGACTGACAGTGTGAGTGTCTGAGTGGTTCTGTCAGTGGGAGCATGGGTCTCTGAGTACAACTGTGAGTGGGTACATGAGTCTCTGAGTCTATAACTGACTGGGTGCATAAGTCTCTGAGTGGGTCAATGAGTGGCTATGTGAGTGACTGTATGGGTGTGTGAGTGTCCCAGTGGGTCCATGAGTGGATGTATGAGTGTCTGAGCAGATCTGTGAGTGGGTGTATGAGTGTCTTAATGTGTCTGTGATTGAGAGCATAACTCTGAGCGGGTGAGTGAATGGGTGCATGCATGAGTGCCTGAGTGGGTCTGTGACTGGGAGGACGAGTGTCTGGGAGGCTCTGTGAGTGAATGCATAAGCCTTCACTGGGTGAGTCAGTGGGTGTGTGTATATCGGAGTGAGTCTGTGAGTGGGTGTGTGAGTTTCTGAGTGCATGAGTGAGTGAGTGACTGAGTCCATAAGTCTCTGAGAGGGTCTGTGGCTGAGGGACTCTATGGGTGTGTGAATGGATGTATGAGTGTCTGAGTGTATCTGTGAGTGGGTGTATGAGCGTCTCAGTGGGTCTGTGAGGACATACATAAGTGTGCAAGCGGGTCTGTAAGTGGGTGCGTGAGTCTGAGTGGGTCTGTACTTGGGTGTATGACTCTCGGAATGAGTATGTAAGTGGGTGCATGAGTATCTGAGTGGGTGCATGAGTGCCCAGGTGTGTCTGTGAGTGGGTGTAAGAGTCTAAGTGGGTATGAGACTGTACGCATCAGTCTATGAGTGGGTCTCTAAGTAGGTGCATGAGTCTCTGAGTCAGTCTGTACATGGGTACATCACTCTCCAAGTGAGTCTGTATGTGGGTGCATGAGAACTTGAATGGGTAAATGAGTGGGTGCATGAATATCTAAGTGGGTATGTGACTGAATGTATCAGTGTATTAGTGGGTATGTGAATGGGTGTATAAGTGTCTGAGTGAGTTTGTGAGTGCATATATAAGTGTGTGACAGTGACCGGTGAGTGTGTACAAATATATATATTTTTAAACTATATTTTCACCAATATTCGCAATGACTTCACAATATTCGCGATGTCCCCGCAATGGTACGCGAGGGGCCGTGCTGGCAATCGTGGCGTCATCGCAAATATCACACGTGATTAAAAAAATCAATTTTGGACACAACTTGTTTCACTGACACACCCATTTCTCAAACATGGGGTCAGAGTATCTCTACCCTGACCCCTTATGTGGGCTTTCACTCAAATTTTCAGCCCCGAGTACTGTTCCCAGATGATAAAATGGCAGCCGCAACTTTCTATTCCCTCGGGGTACTAAGGACTCTTTTATGGTCCTTACTACCCCAAACCCATATCAAACCCATTACCCTTAGGTCTCCTTTTTAAAATGACATAATAATTATGTTATTTAAAGAAAAGTACTTACCTGCAAGGTAAAGTATCAAAAAAGGCCTACTTGGTCCTTACCTGCATGATAAAAGAATGTGTGGTGATGTCCTGCTGGATAAAGAAGGCAGGGTAAAGGCTTGGCACCACACTCACTGATTTTGTAAGACTAGAACATCCCTATAATTATACTGTATATCTGTGATGATTTGAAAAACACAATTATAATCACACACCAACACACACTAACTTTATAGTGACATGAGCATGCCTATATTCACACATTATCTCTGGACTTGCACATTATTATCTTCACAAACTAGCTATCTGGGATTTGGACATCATCATCACACACTCTCTCTATGTGGGAACTTGAACATCTATAGAACCACACCCTGTATCTCTGGGGACTTCAATATCGCCTTAACCACACACTATCTCTGTGGGAACCTGAACATGATCATATTCAAACACTATCTCTGTGGGGACTTGTTCATTATATTCACACACTAACGTTGTGAGGACTTGAGCTTTGTCTTTAAACTCAATTTCAGTGGGGACTTGAACAAAATTATCTTTACACACATCTTCAAGCACTGTCTATGTGGGGACTTGAACATCCCTATAACCACACACTACCACTATGAGGACTTCAACATCACATTATTCACACACTATCATTGTGGGGACTTGAACATGATGACCTTCACATACCATCTCTGTGGGCACTTGAACATTCCTATATTCACACCCTGTCTCTGTTTGGACATGAACATCTTTATCGTTTCACTTTAATTGTGTGAAGACTTGAACATTGTCTTATTTCTATTTTAGCAGGAACTTGAGCAATATAATCTTTACACACTTTGGGGTCGATTCCGATTCGGGCCGGAAAAAGCACCGACCGACTGAGCCGGAATTTATTCCGACTGACACATACCTGTGGCGCCCGACACGCCAAGTACGATGCAAGGCGTGCAAAATCCGACCGACACGTACTGAACCCAAGCTGAACGACCGAGCCGCACGGAAAACAGCAATCCGGCCGGAAAAACACGCGAATCGAACCGACCGACACGCACCCGGAACAAATCCAACCGAAACGTACACGCGAACGCCAAACCGCTAAGTACGATGCAAGGCGCGAAAACCACGACCGAGTCGAACGGAGGACAAGCCGTACGACCGACACGCATACAAAACCGAGCCGAAGTAACACAAAACACCGCGACCGACGCGTATGCAGCATAGAAAACTGCACAAACACAGCGTGAATGAAACGGAGAAGACCGTACGAGACAAATGCAGGGTCCGACTCGGTCACAAGAACGTTTCCAACATGCACAGAAAGTACTAAGGAAAAATACACAAAAAAGGCCAAACAAGCAATTACAAAGCCAATAAATACTGGGGGGGTGGGGACAGAGAACAAAGACACACCCACAACTCCACCCATATAAAGGACACAAATCCCAACCATGATCCTTTGCAAATGCCATTCTACTGCCAGCACTCAACAGACAGCAACCACACACCCACAGCTCATCCCTCACACAAGCCACACACCATCAGCACACCAACAAATAGCTACCTCACATACACCCAGCAAAACACACACTCCCACACCCTCACCTGCACACCAACACACACATCACTCACCATCACCACCCATCACCATGCCCCCAAGAAGAATCACAAGTTCCTAGATTGTGAATTGGAAGTCCTGGTAGACGAGATTCTCAGGGTAGAGCCACAGCTGTTTGGCACACTGGTCCAACAGACACCCATCTCCCAGAAAACCAAGATGTGGGAGAGGATCATCAACAGGGTGAACGCACAATCACTATGTCTGCGCACAAAGACTGACATCCAGAACAGGTGGTATGACATGCGCAGGAGGGTGCGGGAGCTGCTCAAGAAGGACTACCTCCTGAGCCAATACACCGGCAGTGGCCCTCCTGCCAAGCCAGTATACCTCAGGCCCTGGGAGGAGAAGGTGCGGGCCATCCTTCCGCCAGTGAGCGTCTATGGACTAGAGAACATCCCAGAGCCTGGTGAGTACACAACAAATGTACACAATATTCTGCCACAATACACACACACACATCACTGTCAAGGGGAGAGTCAAACCATGCACTCATAGCAATTACACAGCAACCAGAACAGAATCATCCCAAAATGTGTATGTCAGTCAGATAAACACAACACATGCCATCTCAAAGTTACATTTAACCGTGTCATCACATGTACAAACACAACTACAACTACAGCTAGGCAGTGGCACAAATAGAACTAACAAACACATCCAGACATGTAGCCACTACTACAACACCAACACACAGTGAAGACCACTGAAAGGAAGGATTTCTGTGTATGCTGGGCAAGTCAGTGTAGCCAATAGCATCATGGGAGTCGTAGTCACACATATTGCTCACCCCCACAACTGTCCCATCAACACCACCATGAACCATGCGCACATCACAGGGAGTGGAAAAGGACTCACAAGATGGCTGACACTGGCTACTGCTGTGGGGAGCACAAGGCCCTGCTGGCAACTGTGCACCAACAAACAGCAGGACACCACTGTCAGCCATCTTGCCATTGCTCTCACACCCACACACACTGAACTCCCCACAAAAGCAAGTAAGTATGGGAATGCTGGGAAGTGGGGTGGAGGCAATAGCATGATGGGAGTCATAGTCACAGACATAGCTCACCCCCACAACTGTCCCATCAACACCACCCTGAACCATGCTCACATCACAGGGAGTGGATAAGGACTGACAAGATGGCTGACACTGGCTACTGCTGTGGGGAGCACAAGGCCCTGCTGGCAACTGTGCACCAACAAACAGCACAACACCACTGACTGACATCCTGAGAGACAACTTCCACTCCCTGCAATGCAAGCACAGTCCATGGTGGGATAACTGACTGGCTGGGTGGGAAGGAGGGGCCGGCTGTCAACCAAATACAACCAATGCAGACCATGTTCACACCCCAACAAATACATAGAAATGCCCAAATAATGCAGGACAATGTGCTACACCAATATCAACCCCCTGACTGTGACAACTTAGGACAATGCAATGTACAGGCCCGCACCCAGAGGCACAGTCACAACTGTCAGGTGTGTCAACCATTGATGCCTGCAGAAACATAACATACATTGTGTGTGTCTCCCAAAAACAGGTGATGATGGGGGACACAGCAGCAGACGCTGAGGAGTCCCAGTCCCAGGCTCAAGAGGATGCGGAGCTCACTGGTGTCGTACAGCCTCTGCCCTCCTCGGACGAAGAAGACCAACCTGGCACATCCGGTGCAAGTCAACATGCAGCACCAGCAGGACCACCAGCTGCAGCACCAGCAGGACCACCAGCTGCACCCCCTGCACCCACCCCTCCAACGACTGTCACCACAAATACCATCCCTGCCAACATGGACAGAACAAGGAGCACCACCAGCACAGGGACCCTGGACCAACGTGGGGCCATGGACACCACCACCACCACCAACCCCCAAGGGGGACCAGGGTCATCTGTGCGTGCCACTGCACGCACTGCATATGTCGGCAGGGGTGGTGGGAGACAGAGGTCGCTGCTTGCAGAGGTTGCTGGTGTGCATGATGACCCACAACTGGTACGCATAGCCGATGCGTACCAGTCCAGCACCGGAGATCTCAGCCAGGTAGTGGGGCTCCTCAGAGACATGAAACAGCAGCAGGCTGCCCATCATGCCCGCTTGGACTCACACATGTCCCGCTTGGAGTCCAAGTGGGACGCACTGCAAGAGATGACGGCGGTGCACAGGGACATATTACAATGCCTCCGCCAGATGAACAGCAACCAGTCCACACCTCCCTGTGTGCCAACAACATCTGGTGCTGAACAAACTGCAACTGCCACAGGGAGGGAGGATGACTCTGGCGGAGAGTCCCCTGCACCGCAGCAGCCTGTACCTGAGGGCCCCCACCAAAGAAGAGGGGTCGTCCGAGGAGGGGGCAAGTGAGAGGCCGATGGCCAAGTGCAACCCCCAGGAAGCCTGAACCTGTTCTGGATGTTCACCTTTGTGCACAAACTGTTCACCCTGTTGACGGCAACACAACTCCCACACATGACATGGGGAGTACAAGTTGGACCAATGTCTCAGACAACTGTGGCCCCGATACTGGGGATTTTGTCTACCAGGACTTTCAATTCACCTAGGAACTTCTGATTGCAATATATATGTACAGCACTAACCATCCTATGCACTATTCACACAAATGTATCACAATAAACACACTAATACACCATACTTGCCTCTGTTGTGATTCCAACGTGGGTGCTGTCATGGGGATGATGAACTGCAAAATTACACTGTGTATGCGAACTGCAACAGCAAGTACAACACAGGCACGTGAGTAAAGGCAACGTGACACATATGAGGAGACACACCACCAGGGCTACACAACACATACACACCTAGGCCATCTGACTCATTGCCTACACTGATGTTGCCAGGGAAGACGGTGCAATGCACAGACACCACACCTATTCCCAGTTGTAGTTAAGTAGCCCACAGGTGCAGTAAGCAAATGGCAGTCAAATGTGTGACCACAGACAACGCACATCACAAAGTGAAGCACAGGTTTATTACACAGTTGCAACATGTCGTAACCACTACAGATGCAAGGTAATCCCACCTGGCAGCAGGCACACAGTCAACAACTGTAGAAGGAAGGAAGTCCATGGGTGTGGCGCACATCACCTGTAGGGACACAACAGCTACCACCCTGGAAGTACAATCAGGTCGTTGGGTGGACACAGTTGACCAAACAAATCTGAAAGTACCCTGTGAAGGACAGAAATGACACACAGTCAAAAGCAATGGAGAACAGGACCGAACAGCAAAACTCATGCACAATACATGTTACAAGATACCCACCCAGAACCAAGTTAGCATGTCAACACTGTTGGGGAGTACAGACCACCTGTAAGCACACATCGCTACACACATCCAGTCAAGTAGCTCATGGACACACTCCAACAGCACCAGAGTACCACCTACACATATCATGCCAACTCACATCATTGACATGACCCCTCAGGATACTCACATTCAGCTAAAGAAGTTGGTGATGAGCTGTGTGCGGACATCACCCTCATCATCATCATCATCACTGGCATCGTGGTCCAGGCCAGGATCCTCCACAGGTGGCGGATGTTGGTCATTGTCATCCTGGATGAGAGGCAACTCCTTCCGCACTGCCAGGTTGTGGAGCATGCAGCAGACGATGATAATCTTGCACACCTTCGCTGGGGCATATGGGAGGGACCCGCCTGTCTTGTCCAGGCAGCGGAAGCGGCTCTTCAGGAGACCAAATGTCCGCTCAATCACTCTCCTGGTCCGACCATGTGCCTCATTGTAGCGCATCTGGGCTGGTGTCACAGGGTTCCTGAGGGGTGTCAGCAACCATGGCATGTTGGGGTATCCTGAGTCACCTACGGACAGACAAGTGCACATTAGCTGACTTGGAAAAGTGGGCGGAATACTACAGATCAGATCACACACAATGGCACAAAGTCAGTACACACCGACAAGCCAGGTACGCTGGTTCTGCATCTGTGCCATCATCCTGGGGATGCGACTACTCCTCATCACAAAGGCATCGTGTGCTGAACCAGGGAAACGGGCACACACGTGTGTGATGGTCATATCTGCAAGACACACCACCAGTGCATTGACAGAGTGGTAGTGCTTGCGGTTACGGTAGGCCTGCTCCTGGGCCTGTGGTGGTACCAAAGCCACATGTGTCCCATCAATGGAGCCAATGACATGCGGCATCCTCCCCAGGGCATAGAAGTCACTCTTCACGTCAGTGAGTCGTTGCAGTCTAGGGAAATAGATGTACCGGTTCAGGAATAGCAACATTGCCTCCAAAACATCGCGGAGCACACGGCTCAACATGGTCTGTGACATCCCACCAGCAGTCGCCACAGTATGTTGGAAGGTACCGGTGGCAAAGAAGTGTAGGGCTGCCATCACCTTCACCTTGGGGGTCAGCGCTGTAGGATACGGCCGGCCAGGCTGCAAATGTGGGGCCAACTGCACTGCCAAATCCTCAATCAGCTGCCTGGTGAAGCGGTACCATCGGATGCTGTCCCGTTCCACCATCGTTGCCAGGTCTGGGAATGGTCTATGGACAGCAGGAGCCCTGCAGTGCAGAGGAGAAGAAAGCAAGATTGTCAGTCACCCCACATATGCGGCATTGAACACACTAAATATCACAACATACATCATTATGAGGCACAACTATATGAAGTGTGCAGTTCCGTAAGGACATGTATGGTACATACATGGCCAACATCTGTCATCACGGTTCAACAAGTGGCATCAATAAGTCCCAGGTTGGCCCATTGGATATCATGAGGCCGTGTCACAGTTCCCATCTCCTGCTGCCGTGTCACAATCACCCCCACAGTGACATGTGAGGACAGATGTGCCCCAGGCATCACAGCTCAACGACAGGTACATTCCCAGGGACCCTGTATTGCCACATGGACACTGGCATTACATGGACTATCATGTATACACCACAGCAAAACAACCATGACCCCCACAGGTAGTGGTCCCACTTGCCACTGCAGGACAGACATGGACGTCTGTGACACACACACGCACAACATCAAAGTCCATGCACACACAACGTGGATGTGGAGACTGTCTCCCATTGTGCACATGAAATCAGAGACATTGTAAACACTACATGCACACAGACTGTGGAGGACCATCACTATTGTGCCACTGGGACACCCTGGCTCAAACATACCGTCCCACATGGGACTCACGGGGTATGTGACATGACATACACATACACCACCGTGAAATGTGACCATGGCACATGCACAGATATGAACAGTTGCACATCACAGTGGTCATGTACACGTAACACCCAGGATCCTGTCCCCATGAACACGTGCACAGCCTGGGGGTGGCTGCCCCCAGGTGACACCCACAGGACAACATGTACACCAACATACACAATAGAAAATGCAGCCTTACATGCCTTATGATACAGTTTGGACAGGCTGTCGTGTTGTAGGTGTGCCCCTCACTCCCTGGGAGCTATCTGTGGCTGGCATATGTTCATCTAGACAGGCATGGTGACATATGCCAGTCACTTGTACAGGGATGCGTTGGACAGCAATGGACCGATCGGTGCCCCCGGCCGGCCCATTGCATTCAATGTGTGCGGGTATGCGTTGTACCCCTGTACGCGTTGTACCGCAATGGACCGATCGGTGCCCCCGGCCGGCCCCTTGCATTCAATGTGTGCAGGTACGCGTTGTACCCCTGTACGCGTTGTACCGCAATGGACCGATCGGTGCCCCCGGCCGGCCCATTGCATTCAATGTGTGCGGGTACGCGTTGTACCCCTGTACGCGTTGAACAGCAATGGACCGATCGGTGCGCACCCATTGACAATGGCCTAGCCTGGCAACGGACGCGTTTTCGAAATTCGAACGAGTCGGTTGCTGGGAATTCAGTTGGTCACCCACAACAATGTTGCAAAATCATGTATGTCATGAAGTTGAAGATTTGAAGGATGCTGTGGGCGTGTATTGGTGCTGCTATTCCATGGATTGGCCAGATTCAGAAGATGCAAACGACTTGGACCTATCACTTTGGACACATGGGACAGTATCTGCCTCTCCAGCACATATATATTGCTGGCTGTTCCCCTGAGAGCTCACTTGCCTGCACTACATGCTCCAGGACGACATCTGCCACTGCACTGCTGCTGTCTCTGCCCCCTCTGGACCCTGCAATGGCACGTACTGTGGAGAGAGCCCCAGCCTTCAGCCTTGAGCCTTGAGGAGAACCAGGCCCTGCTGGACAGCCTACTTCCACAGTACAGCAAGCTGTATGGGACACCAGGGGAGCAGGTCAGTGTTCTGTGCACTGCCTTTCTGAATGTGCATTTTGTCTGACTAGCAAGGCTGAAAGTCTGCACGCCACTGGCTAGCAGGCTCACTGAGTAGTTGTCACCCCCCCATAGTGTGTAGTCACATGCACTGGACAGGTATGGTGCAGTGACAGTGCATTTGAACAAGGTTTTACTTCCCATGCAAAGATACCATGTAGTGACTTCTGGCAAACTGTCCATGGGCAGCGTTGCACTGCCTGTGTACATCATGTGCCCCTGTGATTGAGACATGTATATACAACTGTGTCATGCACGGATATGTTGCATGTGTAGTAATGGCCTTTTCACTTTGTCATCCTCACAGGTTAATGCCCATCGGAAGCAGGAGATCTGGAAGGACATCGTCCGGGCTGTCCGGTCTGTGGGGGTCTACAAGCGCCGGATCCGCAACTGCCAGAAGAGGTGGCAGGACCTTCGGGGCTGGACCCGGAGGATTGCACGGGTCCAGCTGAAGCTGTCGCCTCCTCGCTGGATGGGCGGAACACGGACCCTGACCCCCACATGCTCCAGATCCTGGCGGTGGTGTTTCCAGACCTGGATGGGCAGCTGAAGGCCAGACAGCAGCAAGGAGGGTGGAGTCAAAGACTGCACTGTGAACTCTGTATTACATGCTATGTGCCCTCCTCTGGCCTGGTTAAACTGCCACAGTACAGCAGTCATGTTGTCCAGGAGCCATGTCCCTCTATTGTGCACTGCCCACTCCTCATCTGATACCCAGGTGTGGCCCTTACATTCAGGGAATTGTGTCACTTGGGACTGTGTGATTGCAGTTTGCTTCACTCAAGGTGGGGGACAGCATCTGTTTCCCTAACTCTGTTGTGGGCATCATGGGTGGGTCCATTGTTCACACAACGCCTGTGTTCGGACATGTAATCTGCGTGTTGCTTTGATATGCGGTCCACTTGCTGAGCTGAGCCACCACATGTGCCTGGGGTATCTGGCACACACCCATGCAGCGGGTGGGAACAATGTTTGGGCCCCAGGAGTGTGCAGATTACGTGTGTCACACATACATAGCCAGCTATCCACTGTCTAGGGCTCATCCCTCATTCATGTGGGGCAGGACAGTCATGCCTACTCCAGCCCATCCAATACACCTGTACTCCCCCTCCCGTGTATCAGCTGACACATTCTGCGCAGTGATTTGACCCCTCAGCTGTCTGCCTCTGTGTCAGTGTGCTGTGGATTTGTTGCCAGGACTGCTGGGGTGTTTCTCGGTAGGGGCTCAGCATGCCACTGGAGATGTGACCATAGGAGACGATACTTGTGTGTCACATAGGTGTTTGATCAGCTGCCCGTGCAGACTGGGGTATGCGAATGTGAAGTTCAGGCAGCTGTTTCCCATTCACAGCAGATTGTGAGGGGCTCAGGTTCAGAGGGTAGTGTCACAGGTCTCCCATGTGTCCAATCGGTATGACCTGGACAGATGAGGGTTAAGATGATGTGTTGTGTGGGGGATGTACATGTGCACTTGTGCAGCTCCAGGACTTGCATTCCCCATGACCTACTATTGTGACACAGTGCAGAGTGTTGTTGTCTGGCTGCCAAGTCATACATCACTGAGACAGTGATGTATGACTTAGCAGTCATGCCTCCGCCATGGCATGTGTCTACTTATTGGTGATCCTGCAGGGGAGTGACATGTGCTACATGCACACCATTGTGGCGATGGCTATCAGGACATGGGTGCATCATGGTGTCTGTCGCTGGTATGCATCACATGCATTTCCTATTTGACTCTGGGCATCCCTTTCATCCGGAAACCTGTACTGACTCAGTGGCAAGAGTTGTGATGTGTGCATGTCCACATGCTACACCGTGTCCTCTGCACTGTCCAACTACTGTGAAGGTGGTGCATGTGTCCACACTGGGGTGTTGCTATCCAACAGACACCAGACAGATGGGTGCAAGGCCATGTGGGATGTGAGTGCCATGGTTGGCATCAGACTGACAATTGGCTTCTCGTGTTCAGTTAGGGCACTTTTAGCAATGTTCAACTAATGATGCCAGGGCTTGCTCTGTAATGTGCTGTGCTCACAGTGGTGTGTGCGTTTGGTGCAGGTGACTGATGTCTGTCTGTTTCCCCATTGTTTGCAGATACATCCATGGCCACGGAAGGGGACAGCTCCACGGACCAGGAGGAGCCGGAGAGCCAGACTGGGTCAGCAGCCGAGGAGTGGTCGGAGGGACCCAGTGGCACGGAGGGTGAGGGGAGCCACACCGAGGAGTCCTCAGCACCATCCACCTCAGCTGAGGACCAGAGCAACTCGGATGATGACTCCCTTATGGAGGCGGGTGTCAGCAGCCACCACACCCAAGCTAGTGTTGCTGTCCCCGCCACCACCAGCACCACCACCGCCCTCCCATCGGCTCCCATTCCCCAGGTCCGTGGAGGCTCCCATGTTCGGGAGCGTGTCTCCTTTGGGCCAGGCACCGCACCCCTGCCCATGTGTCCCCTGCTGCCCTGAGTGAGGAGTCTGTGTACCTCCTTCGCCAGCTCCATGTAGGGCAGACAGCCATGCTGAGTGTCCTCCATGCGCACACCGCTCTGTTGACTCAGCTGGTGTCGTTCATGGAGGGCATTTCATCGGGCATGTCTGACCTACAGAGGGGCAATAGGTCCATGGACTCCTCCCTGACGGCAGCAGTGTCCCTCCTCAGACAGTCCCTCACCCCTCCTGCCTCTGCTCCATCCACACTCCCCAGCACCTTACCCGTCCCAAGCACACACACGTCCAGCACACAGACACACACGCCACAAACAAAACGCACACGCACGCACAGTCAGGGGACTGAAACCAGACTCACAGGGGATGGGGACCTGGAACACACACACGCATCCACGAGCACTGCGCAGACCTCAGTTGCCTCTCCCTCCAAAGCACCCTCCCTTGCCTCACCTGCAAACCCAAAGACCCAGCGGCTCTTCCTCAGTGACCTCGGCCTCTTCCCCTCCGATCCAGCTGATACAGCATTCAGGGGGAAGAGGAAGCCCACCCACACGGAGCAGAGTGCCCCTCACCCCCGGACACCCTCCCCCAGGCGCAGACAGACTGAGGCCCCCACCCGCAAGTCCCCCCGGAGTTGTAAGAGCAAGACCCCGCCGCCGCCCTGCAGCTCAGGCACCAGGTCTCCTTCCTCCAACCCTCAGGCCCCCACTCCACAGGTGCCCCCACCACACCCTGCCCCAGGTTCCCCCACCCACAGATATACCATCCCCAAGAGGATCCGGCCTTCTCCCCCTGCCACTTGCTCTCCCGGCACCACACCCCCGCTGCGCTTGTCTGTGCCACTGATGTGGTGAGGGTGTCCTCCCCCTCTGTCCAGCCTACCTTGCCTGTTCCCCATTCTCCTCCCCTGGTGGTAGGCACTGCAGTGGAGTCCACTACCACCCTGTCTGACTTGGGCACTGTAGTGGCGGACCTGTCCACTCCATCTGCAGGGTCCACTGCAGTCGTGCCGGCACCCACAACATCTGAGTCATGCCCCCAGTTGTGCCGGCACACACCATGTCAGACACCTCCACTGCAGTTGTCAGTGGCTCTCCAGCACCCACCACCCCTTCCCTGCCTCCTCCTGGTGAGCCCTGATCCCGTCCCTGCGGTGCCTGGCCTGCCCCCCGGTTGCCCCTCCTAGTGGATTGTCCCTGGTTTTGTGCAGTGCAGGCATGCGTAGGGTGACATCTGCCACTGTCACCCTGTTTGGACTTTGACAATGGACTGGCCATTGGCCTTTGTGTTTTTCTGGACTTTCACTTTTCAATACACACATATGCTGAATAAAGCAACTTTCTGTTCTCTAGTGCTTATGCTTCTGATGTACATGTTGTTGATGATGCTAACCATGCCCTTGCTGCAGTGATGGTGATATTTGGTCTCATGATAATGAAGTGTTACTGTGCAGGAACCCATGTGGTCCAGGGGGAATGTGTCCTATCCTGTGGTGTATCCATGTCATCCATAGCAGCATCTGAGGGTGTCATGTGTTCAGTATTTGGCAATGGGATTTCCTACTTACATTAGCAATTTCACATCTGTGGCTTCCACCCCTGCACATCTGTTGTGCCTGCCATTGTTCAATTCGTCTACTTCCCTGACCGTGTGGCCATCTCCACTGGACATGCAGGTTTGGGCATCAATGGGGAAGGACTCATCTGTGTTGTCAGTGCAACATTGCTATACAAGTGTGTTGGATCTGTGCTGATGATTTCGTTGGCACTTCCATGACCAGGCTGATGTGACAGGAGCCTTCATTTGGTGCTAATTGTTGATTGTGTGACCAAGTGCTCAGCTGACATGATGGGGCCCTACCGAGGCAACATATGGCACAGCTTTCCTCACACAGGAGTGGAGTCCCCTCATGGCAGTGTGTACTCCTGTGACATTGCCTGCGCCCAAGGTGTGTGTTGTATGAGCAGGTCTGTGTGTTCACTTCCGTTTAGCTGTGCATGCTGTGATCCCTAGTGTTGTACCTGTTTGTGATGCTAGCTGAGTTGACCTATGTTCCCCCAAAGTCTTCTCCCTGGGTTCTCTGTGATGTGGGTGCATGGCACATTACTGGTCATCAGGGTGTCACCCATAGGTGTGTTTGCTGTCAGGGCTGAGTTTGTGTGCAGACGCAGATGGGTCACAGTCAGGTTTCCCCTTGGCACTTGTTGTTTGCCCCGGTCATGTGATTTCCAGTTTGTGTTATCTTTCAGTGATTGTGACACGTTGTGTGTGTGACTGCTGGCACTCCTCAGGGTCCGGGCTGCAATGTTGGTTGTTGTCTATGTGTGTTCTTTGTGGGTGACCTTGGCTTCTTCATTGGTGTGTGACTGTGGCTGGGATCCCATTGGTTGGTGTGGTATTGCCGTCATGTCCATGTACAGCGTAGTGTGCAGTGTGTCAGACCTTCAGGAGTCTTGTTGAGTGGCCATGTGTGATGTGTTTCTGCATCTTGGTTCCCACCCACCACCCTGGAATAGTCATGGGTGCATGTGCAATGTCACCAGTGCATGTGTGCTTCACTGCTGCACATTGTTGGAGGTCGAGGTGTGTGGTGTTGAGTGTGTGCAGATGAGTTGTTGCCCGGCTAGACCCCTGCCTCCATGTTGGCCTTGGCTTACTGGCCGTGCTGATTGATTTGTGCTTGTGTAGGTGTGATGGTAGTTTGTTGCTCAGGACACATGACTGTGGTTCACAGTGTGAACGACATTTAGCTTTGTCATCACAGTGGGATTGTAATGCAGCCCAGGGTCACCACATTGTGGGGGCCCTGGGGGTAGTGCTGTGGTGTGTCTGTGTCTTGCTGTGTCAGTTGCTGTTCCTACGTGCCTGTGTGACATGTGTGATTTGTGCTCCCTCTCATCGGACAATGCCTGCTTGCCCACATAGGGGATTTGGATCCATGAGTTACCTTTGTGTGGCACTGTATGCACATCTGTATGATTGGTATTCAGGCCTCCTCATGTGTTGTGTGGTTGCCTGGGGACACTGGCACCCCCCCCTCACCTGTTGTGTATGATGTGCAGTGTGGGTCTGCCTGTTTGTGTATCTGCACCACTGCATTGGCATATCTTGGGTGTGCCATTGGCTGTATGTAGTTTGGTGGGTTTCCCCTGCTGTCCCTGGGACTCCTAGGTCATCGGTCAGCACAATGATCATGGTTTGTGTGTCCCATTGCTGCCATGGTATGGTATCTGTTCACCTCACATCTACAGTCTCCACAGGGTATCTGCATTTGTGTGCCCATTGGTGCAAATATGTGGGTCTGCATTCTGATGGTCACTTCTGTCAGTGTCATTGATGAATGTTGACAGTGTCAGCCCCCATGGGTGTTGTTTGTCTGCACATGGCCAAAGGTATGTCTTATTTGCACTGCAGTATTTGCCTCCCCCAATTTATGTTGCAATGTGACACATGCACTACTTTGCCACTGATGTGTTTTATGTTCTGTGACCAGGAATCATCCATGCAGTTTGGCAGTTGCAGCTTTTTCTTTGTCAACACTTACATTTTGGTCACTGTGATGACGGGGGTTTGGACCCCATTGCCACAATGTTCAAAATGTGCTTCAGCTATGGACCCCACACTTACATTTTGGTCACTGTGATGATGGGGGTTTGGACCCCATTGCCACAATGTTCATAATGTGCTTCAGCTATGGACCCCACACTTACCTTTTGGTCACTGTGATGATGGGGGTTTGGACCCCATTGCCACAATGTTGAAAATGTGCTTCAGCTATGGACCCCACACTTACATTTTGGTCACTGTGATGATGGGGGTTTGGACCCCATTGCCACAATGGTCATGGCCTGCTTGCATTGTGGGGGCCACACACATGTGTGGCACATGTGATAGGGGGTCACATTGTATGTTCAAAGTCATGTTCAGTGTTGTAGGCATTTGACACAGTCTACACACGCTTGTCATGGTGTTGGGGGGATGTCTTTTTCTTGCATTCCCTAGGTTGTGGTGTGCTGGTCGTGTCTTGCATTGTCCATCCTATGAGTGGGGGTGGTGTTGGTGGTAGGCATCCAGCCCCCCATGGGTAGAGGTGGTAGTAGTGACAGGCATCCAGCCCCCCTGGGTAAGGGTGGTAGTAGTGGTAGGCATCTGGCACCCCCATGGCTAAGGGTGGTAGTAGTGGTAGGCATCCAGCCCCCCTGGCTTAGGGTGGTAGTAGTGGTAGGCATCTGGCACCCCCATGGCTAAGGGTGGTAGTAGTGGTAGGCATCCAGCCCCCCTGGGTAAGGGTGATAGTGGTGGTGGGAATCTGGCACCTCCCTGGCTAAGGGTGGTAGTAGTGGTAGGCATCCAGCCCCCCCTGGGTAAGGGTGGTAGTAGTGGTAGGCATCTGGCACCCCCCTGGCTAAGGGTGGTAGTAGTGGTAGGCATCCAGCCCCCCTGGCTAAGGGTGGTAGTAGTGGTAGGCATCCAGCCCCCCCTGGGTAGGGGTGGTGGTGGGCATCTGGCACCCCCCTGGCTAAGGGTGGTAGTAGTGGTAGGCATCCAGCCCCCCCCTCGGTAAGGGTGGTAGTGGTGGTGGGCATCTGGCACCCCCCTGGCTAAGGGTGGTAGTGGTGGTGTGCATCCGGCCCCCCCTGGGTAGGGGTGGTGGTGGTGGTGCGCATTCAGGCCCCTGTGTGCATATGTGGCGTTGGTGATGGGCATCCCGCCCCTATGGTGCTGCTGTTGCTGGTGTAAGTAAATTCTGCATCCCTCTGTGTGTGTGTGTGATGTGTCATGTACGTGTTGTATGTGTTTTGTGATTGGTGTCTGACTTACCTTCTGCGCCGTACGCGTCCGTGCCTGTTCCGGTAGTAAATGTAGAATATTGGTATGATCGGGACGAAGGGATTCATGGTTGGTTCGTGTTGTTCGTCTTTCTCGTCGCTTCGCGTCGTCCTAGTCGCTGGCGTGTTCGCCTCGTAGCCGTGGATCGTGTTGTGGCGCGAATCGGAGCTTATGTGCGCCTCTCCCGGATGCTTTGACGTGCCGTGCGTAGCGACGGGTTCGGCGCGTTTGGAAAGCGCATCGTACTTGTTCGGCCGGACGGGGCTGCATTTTCCCTTCCGTGCGACTTGATTCTGCGTTTCCGGATTCGCCTCGGTCGGAGAACAGGACCTGGATTGGGTGAGTACGACTCGGCCGGATTCTGTGCTGTTGTGCGCATCGTACTTACTCGTTCGGTATGCTGTACGGATCGGTCGGGAAACAGGCATTCGCATGGCTTTTTTCCCGACCGAATGGTATTGGGTGCGCCTCCGACCGAGATCGGAATCGGCCCCTGAGTAGGGACTTAAACATCATCTTTGTGGGAAATTAAACATCGCTATAATAAAACAGTATCATTGTTGGGAAGTAAACATCACTATTTTTACACACTATCTTTGTGGGGTCTTGAATGAGATTACCTTCACACACCATCTCTAGAGGGTTATGATATTCTTAAGAAAACACAACATCTATGTAGAGGCGTGAACATACTTATAATCACATACTCTCTGTTTGGATTTGAACATCCTTATCTTCACACATTCTTTGTGTGGGACTTGAACAGTAGTTTTACTCACTATTTCATTGGACCTTGATAATCATTATCCTCATCCACTATCTCTGTGGGGACTTGATCATTCATATAATGACAAACTATACTTGTTGACACTTTAACATCATTATTTCTACATGCTATCTTTGTAGAGACATGAGCATTGTCTTTTCACACTATTTCAGTGGGGGGCATGAACATAATTCTCTTCACATTTCATCTCTGTGGACATAAACATACCAATGACCATACACTATCTCTGTGGGGGCTTCAACATCGCAATAATCACACACTATCTTTGTGGGGACTCAAACATCACTATAATAACACACTAATGTTGTGGGGACTTGAACATCACTATAATAACACACCATCTCTGTGGGGACTTGAACATTTCTATAATTACACAATCTTTGTTTGGACTTCAACACCATGATCTTCACACTCTCTGTGTAGGGACTCCATTTCAGTGGAGACTCGAACATCTTCACACACTGTCTCTGTGGGGACTTGAACATCCCAATAATCACAAACTATCTTTGTGGGGACTTGTGCTACTTGATCACATACTATCTGTGTGAGCATTATCACACACCATCCAAATGCAGCGATGAAATACCGTCTCTGTAGGCATCTACACACACAATTCCTATGCAGATATTAACATTACATACATTCCTAGGGAGATGTGGTATAAAAGGTACTTTGACACTCATGTGAGCAAATATTCAAACTCTGGGTTACACTTGACCATATTGCTTGATTCCATCCGATAATTTCTTTCTGCCTAGGTTCCCTTATCACCTATGATTTTGAGCACTAATTAAATGGTTAAATACAGTTTTATGTGCCGTTCTGTAATCATTATATTTGATTTTCCTGACACATTATTAGCACAATCCATATTTTGTATACCTCGTAGATATGTTCAACAATTAATATATGAATAGATTGTGATGTTATTTGTGCATATTGTTAATAAAGTAAATATTTAGCCAGGTGCCTTTACCTGTTTCCAATCACAAATGCTAATTATGAGTAGGTCCTCACAAGGATAGTAGCACATGTTCAAGTCCCCACAAGGATGGTACAGTGCGCGCGATTAAATAACAATATATTTGCAAATTTGAAGCAGGATCCTGTATCATTAAATTTTTCTTAACATTTTTCTGTTATTAGTATACTTTAAAAACATTGGGAATGGTTGGTCTCCACAAGGCAGGTATTCACACATAGTCCCCACTGTGTGTGTGTGTGTGGCAGTTGGAGAGTATTACTTATGACTATTTCTTGTGTGTGTGTGGGGTAGTTGGAGAGTATTACTTCTGACTATTTCTTGTGTGAGTGATTACTTTGAATTCCTTAGTGGAGCAAACAAGAGTTATTTGCTTATTGTGATTGCTTGGAGTTTGTGGAATTTGGCGTACAAGAAAAATGTAAAGGAGGGTGAACCACTGCAAGGAGTGAAAATTACATCAGAGAGTACCACGCTGGGATAGGTCAACTAGTGAAAAATGTTGCACTGGGATTTGTTGGTTATTCGTCAGGTATTGCGTTGCGATATGTAGACAAAGGAAAAGATTGTGCTGGGATTGGGTACGAATATGGATCTATATTGAATTGTGATTTTGGCAAAATATTGATATGTTTTTAATTGAATTTCTCTAATTTTCATTGCTGAACTATTGTAATCATGAAATGTTTCAGAGCCATTAGAGATTTAATGAGGGGTGATGTGTGATTTCCTGTTCCTGAGGGTGAGGAAACTCCACCGGAAAGTACATCAGGTCATTATATGGTGAAAAGCATAGGGCTTCATACGTGTTTGTGGCTTTGTCAATGATGCAAGATCACTAAAAAAGAGGGAGCATGAGAATTTCCACAATATGGCACATTTGATCTAAAGGTTGAGAATTTGAGGAGAATATTATATAACATGAAACCACTTCCTAGAGCTGCACAATGTGTGGCCTTAAATGCTTGGGAGCGTGCAGCGCCTGCAAAACAGAAGGAAAAACATCAAAAAAGAGCGGTGCGTAATTACACTGACGCTAAATGGAGCTAATAACAGCATAGGTATAGGAAATGTCTGGTTGAGGGATCTAGAATGTACCCTGCATTGACAACAGAGAAGCCTAAAAAGAATCAGAAACAGGGAAATTAAAATGCCGACACCGTAGAAAAGTTTAGCACTAATAGTGATTCTGGTGATAGTCTCTTAGATGCTCTGTTGTCTTCACGTCCACCACCTCATGTTTCTCCACGATCAGATTCAGACAGTGCTACAACATCTAGTAGTACAGTTGCCACAGCCCCTGCTGACCCGAATGTAGCTCAGATTGGGGGACCACTGCCAGCTCTTTCACTTGCAGCTCTACCCACTGAGACAGCTACAACTGAAATTGCCCCTGTTGTTTCAGCTTCTATTGTGACTCTTTTCACACCAATGTCACAAGCCATATCAGCTCAGAATTTAGCAATTCCTGTTGTATCAACACGACTAACCATTGCCCCAAATTCTGCTGTTCCACAAGCTGTAGGTGGAGGAGCCACAACCGCATTTATGCCGACGTCACAGAATTCACAAATTGTTGCCTGGAACCCACCAACAAATGTTCAATATCTAAGAGAAGGTAGAAAACATCTTTTTGTGACTCCAGTTACTCTGAGGAGATAGGACCTTTTACTAATGAGATTTTGCCCCCATGGTTTGAGGAGACTCCATAGAGTAGAGGAACAGGAGAATCCAAGCCACGATCAAAGTCAAGGGAGGATTAGACCCCTAGATGTACCAAAATTAAAGGTGGAATTGGAAGAAATTATTAGGAGATGTTTAGACACCTCACATTTGAATCAATATCAGGGAAATTAGCTGATGTATTTGAGTAAAGAGATCACCAGGCATGCATCTACAACAGATGAGAAATTAACAGAATTGGCAGGGAAATACGACGTAGACCACTCTAAGAGTATTCCTTTGCAGAAATGTTTCAGAGCAAAACTAGATGATGAAGCGATCGTCACCATTTGATCTTCAGGAATTAAGTTACACATTGCTGAATTGGTTATATGCATTCTAAAATGGAGTGATTTTGACAGGTTGGAGAGCAAATGGGCAAAAAAGCAGGGAAAGAAAAATAAGCAAACATAGTATAGAGGTAAATGACACACAGCCTCCAGCACCCCTAGATGAAGAGAGAATCCTGCACAATGGTACATCCAAGTTGGCAGATTTGTGAACATTTCTATGGTTTCGTGGGCAGATGTGGCTACTTTTTTCAACACCAAAAAAATCCACGCAAATGGAACCATGCGGTGTGCCAGAGGGCGCAGCTATTAGAGTTGATTTTGCTACTGCTTGAGTAGATTTTCTACTTTAGCGGCAGCCTTCTAACCGTAAACGTTCACGACTGCCTGCTTTAAAAAAATCTTGCTGGATGTCCTACTAGTGACCGGAAATCACACTAGGTGACACCAATTCTCGCTCGTGTTCACCAACATACCGTTCTGGAGCAGCGCGCAAAATAAAATTCCACTACGCTGTGATGGCTGGAATTGGGCCAGAACTCTGCGTTACAAGAATAATGCAGAGTCACCAAAATTCCACCAATTCCACAGGTGGAATTCTGCGGTTGGGAACGGAATATTCCACCCAACCCTATAAATGAGTGACCGTGGAGAAGAAACAAGTGCAAGAAGTGGGGTACCTCAATAGAGAGAAAAATAGCCAAAGAGCAGAGAGCAATTAACATCTAGTGTGTCAGTCTAACGCATACCTCAAACCATCATCAAAGAAACAGAATCTAGTGGTGTGAGTGATACAGAAGAAGATCAACAGACTCCAGAAGATCAAAGAAAGCAAGAGTACCTTGTTGCAGGTTTTCTGCACCTGAGTGGACTTACTATACTGACTGTGTGCTCAATCTGTTAGTCTATGATCTGTTGGAATATAATGAAATGTCTTTGCTGTATTGCTATGTGTTGTTCAGCTTAAGTTAGCATTCGCTGCACCATTTTACGTTTAGCCGCCATGTTGTGTTATGATCGTGATTTATTCTCTACTCAGCTCTGCTTGAAGCAGCCGTGATGCATTCTCTCTCTCAAGGTCGGGCCTCGCTGTACTAATGAATATATTGTTATTGTTAGCGCATACCTTTCTCACAAGATAGAAGATAGCTCCCACCAGCTAGGCTATGGGCGCAGGCAGAGTGACCTTGGCACACAGATAGTGTGTGCCCAGTCTCAGGATCGAAACTTCTTCTACTGTACCCTCATTGTGTAGATGGCCCCAACTGGAAATTTCCAGTTTGGGCGGGTTTTACTGATTCTGAACCCTACATAATGTAATACCATGAGTTCTGAGGTCAGTTCCCTCTGCAGCACCCCAAGCGACTGGGCAGACGGGACTCCGCTATAGTGTACTGAATAAACATATACTTGGTTTGTATTCTCTACTGTCTGACCGACTCTTCATTTGTGTGGAAGGCTGAGAGGTGGTCGAGAGTGACCCAAAAAGGGTCACTTCCTTCATTTGGTGCCCGAACAGGGACCCCATTGGGTGACCCATCCTTGCCCGCAGACCGGTGAGGAGGTCGGGGCCACGTCTGGTCAGATGGGTGGACCAGGGATCCCTGCATGAGAGTCTGTCTGACCAGTCGGTGACTCGCCCAGTGATCATCCTGGTTGGGGTCCTGAACGGCGAAAACCCTTGGATCTGACCGTTTGGTCCGAAGAGTCGACAGTGGAGAATAAATTCGCTTGATCTGCGGTGCACCAGGTGAGTTTACTTTGGTTTGTACTTGGATATGGTACCATTTTGGTTTGTATTTGGTGCGGTTTGAAGACCGCTTTTGGATTTGGTGCGGTTTTGAAGACCGCTTTTGGTGCAAAGTGTCTGTGAGCACTTTGCCGGGCAACGTAATGAATTTGGCTTACTTTTGAACATGCCCGGTTGCAGTAAGTTTTGGGTTTCTTGCTGTCGTTGTTGTTCTGCTGTTGCTCGATTGGAAGAAAGTCAGCCAGCGCCTCCGGAAGGCACCCCGAATTCTGATATGTATGTGAAGCATGGCCTAGGCCCTATTATGTGTAGTTCGCTATGGCACAAATATACGAGTGACAATGCCGAGTTGCAGTGGCCATTGACTGGCACCTTTGATGAACAAAAAATGATTTTTTTGCAGGACAAATTGATTGCAAAACGAAGTAGGCAGTCTAGGTTTGATTCTCTATGAACTTGGCAGAAAGAGGCTAAGCAGACGAATGAAAGCAGAGAAAGAGGCCCGGAAGGAGAGAACAAAAACATTGACTCAAAAAGCTGTGGCACATGATAAAGAAAAGCAGGAGATAGGAATTGAGCGTGCAGTTAGGAGGTTTCAACTGCAGGTCCTCGGGTCTTATGTGGCCCGAGAGGAAAAGGATGTTTTTGTAGAGGAATTGTTAGATACTAGACCCCCACCCCCATATGCCCCACAGAGGATATATCCTGCTCTTCCTCCACAAGCCCAGCCGCCTGGTTCTTCCGTCTCTGCTGTTTCTGCTCCTGCTACTACTGATCAGACTGTTTTGGCTTCGGCACCCCCTGTCCTATCGCTGTCTCCGCCGTCTGTGGCGACTCTAACTGTTAGTACCTCTGCCGCACCTATTGCTTCAGCGTCTCTTTCACCAGCCCTTACACCTACGACACAGCCATCAGCGACGCTAATGCCTGGTGCTTCTGTCACTACTCCCACTGTATTCTTACACTCCCCGATGTTAGGGATTAGTGAGACACCAGTACGTGGACCAACAGATAGAGACTGGATGAGCATTAAGGGACGTATAGGACGGGCGTTGGTTCGGTCAGATGTGGGGGAGAAGTGAAAAGGATGGTAGATAATCAGGCTTCCCATTGGGCTCGGAATCCCATTCATGGTTTGGATGACGTGTGGAATGTGATGAAAGATTATGAACCATTTGTGCAACAGCATGCCCTTAAGCATGTCGGCTACGTTGATCGGTGTTTGGGAGCAGTGTTTTAAGGATGCGACACCTTGGATTTTGTATGATATTAAGGCTCATGTATACATTGCTGACATGGCGCCTGCTCAGGTTTATGGTAATGTTGCGACGATGATTGCTTATCGACGAAGGCTCCTCGAGAAGAGCCCCAATTCAGTATCTCAGTTCCCGATGCGGGAGGTCCACCCCATATATCACCCTGAAATACCGGAGTTACGAGACCAACATGACAGTTGTTAGACCAGGTGTAGCTGCTCATTTCCAAGAACAATGGGTTTATACTCCTTGGAAGAGGAGTGAGGTTTTGTCCTTTGAGACTCAGTTACCTGATCCTAGGAAAAATCCGACAGCCTATTATAAAGAATTGACTGAAGCTGCTTCTTGACAGTAATGACACTTGCAGATATCGAAAGGTTTTTGGTCTCCTGGTCCCCGTGGATATTTGGAGACAGGTGCACACACAGGATCATGTCGCGGAACTGGGAGGTACATGGGATCAAATTAAAGTCTGGGATAAGGACAGGAAGCCAGGTGAAAAGCCGAGGGCGGAGATACTTGCTTTGCCGAGCCGAATTGTTACTTATATACATTCTCTTATTCCACCGAGAAAGGTTGACTGGGACAAGCTATCAGCTTGTCGTCAGAAGAAAGATGAAAGTATGTTTTATTTTTTCACTCAGTTTGAGGAAGTGTTTCTGGATTATAGTGGGCAGGATTTGTCTGTTGAGGGTGGTGTCAGGTTGTTTGTTAATAGGTTTGTCTCGAATTTGCTTCCTGAAATTGCAACACGATTACAGGCTTCTGAAAGCACATGGTCCACATCTTCCCCTTCTGTTATTTTGAACATGGTGCAGTATTATGAGCATAGGGAGAATGAGGAGAAGACGGAGAAGAAGCTCAAAGAGTTGAAGACTAAGGTGTTGTTACAGCAGGCATCCAGGGGAAATGGTAGAGGACGCAGTGGTGGTGGTCCGGCTCGGCAGCTTCCCCGTACAAGCAGGAATGCTGTGCCTGTAGGGCCGAATCAGTGTGCGTATTGTAAAGAGGAAGGACACTGGCGTAGCGAGTGTCCTGTACTTCTACAGAAGGTAGAGGCCCCCAGCGGACGGGGTTCTCGTGGATGCGGTCATGGTGCAGGTGGTCAGGATAGGGTTCAGAATGCTGAGACATTGCAGGGTCATTCTGACCAGAATTATTTTGATGATCCCCGAGGACGGCAGTATTATCATGATGATTATGACATGGACGAGGTGACAGGGATGTCTTACAGTTAGGACAGCCAGGGACAGAGTGAGGGACCAGTTTCGATACCTGTAGATCAATACGGTCCATACGTTAGTGCAGATGTGTATGGTTCGGCTAAGGAGTTTTTGGTGGATACAGGTGCAATGAACAGTTCTATTTCTTGTTCCTTGGTCCCTGGGGTGGCTTTGTCTGCCATAATAATGTTTCAGTAGGATTTTCTGGTGTACCGGTTATAAGCCCCATTTCCAAACCCCTTGCGTTGACTATTGGTCCTTTCACTGTGGATTCGCCGTTCTTGCTGACATCCAATTGCGGAGAGAATTTGATGGGCTTGGATTTGTTAAAGAAGTTGCATGCCACAATTTATTGTTCCCCGGAAGATGTTTACATGACTATTGGGCCAGATGTAGTCTGCGCTAAGCAGTGTTTGTTCAAAGACGCGCCCCTTCCCGTCGAATTTAAAGATGTACCATCCACTCTGTGGGCAGCGGGTGACACAGATGTGGGACTGTTACAGATATCGCCCGTTTCCATTACTGTTAAGGACAATGCTATTTTGCCTCGCATCCCTCAGTACAAAATACCCCAGGCTGGTTAGCGAGCTTTGTTGTGGATTGTGCAGGATTTGATTGAGAAAGGAGTGATTGAGGAGACGACTGCTAATGTTTGCTGTAGCCCTATTCTTCTAATACTCAAAAAGGCACCTTCAGGACCCTCTGATGACCATGCAGATGTTAACCGTTTTGTGATTGATTTGCGCGAAGTTAACAAGATTGTGGTTCCCCAGTTTCCAGTGGTTCCGGACATTACGACACTCTGGACTATGATACCTTCTTCTGCTAAGTTCTTTTCGGTCATTGACCTGAAAAATGCGTTCTTTAGCATCCCTATCCATCATGACAGTTGGTATCTTTTCGGATTTACCCTAGCTGGTAGAAGCTTTACCTTCTGTCGTGCTCCACAAGGGTATACTGAGAGTCTGAGTATCTATAGTCAGGCATTGAAAGGTCAGCTGGATTCCTTATCGCTCCCTACAGGTAATGTATTGCTTCAGTACGTTGATGATCTCATTGCTTACGACACGGAGCAAGGTTGCAAAGATAGTACAGTAAAACTATTGCTTCATCTAGCCCACCATGGTCAAAGTCTCACTTTCAAAATTCCAATATTGTCGACAGGAGGTCACCTACTTAGGTCACCTACTGTCGAAGGAGGGTCAGAGATTGACTCCGGAACGCATCAGTACCATTGTTAAAATGCCCGCTCCTCAAACTCAGAAAGATGTGCGCACTTTCATTGGCATTACTTCCTACTGTCGCCAATGGATCCCTAACTATTCCCTACTAACAAAACCCCTGCTCGCATTAACAACTAAAGATGTGCATGAACCCCTGGCTTGGACACCTGCATGTCAGCATGCTTTTGAGCAATTAAAGGTTGCGCTTTGCTCGGCACCTGTGCTTGGTACTCCTAACTATACCAAGCCGTTCATGCTGTACGTACACAAGACGGCTGGTTGTGCGCTTTCTGTTTTAACACAAAAATTTGGAGATAAACAAAGGCTGTGTGCTTACTTTTCTGCTCTGCTGGTCTCCATCGCAAGAGCCCTCCCGAGCTGTCTAAGAGCGGTCGCGGCTGTGGCTGTCTCTATCAGACAATCGGCGGGGCTCTTACTTGATACTGACCTCAGAGTTATGGTACCCCTTGCTGTGGATACACTTTTGAATAGGACAAAGACGCAGCACCTTACCAGTGCACATCTGACCGGTTACAAGCTAATGCTCTTCCAAAAGCATATCAAGATCAAACGCTGTGCCACTCTGAACCCAGCCACGTTACTACCCCTCCCTTCTGAGAATGAGGAAACTGACATACATGATTGCATTTTTCGAACAGAGGAAGAGATGAAGAGAAGGATAGACCTGACTGATGTTCCCTTATCTGACCCCCAAGGGGAACTATATGTAGATGGCTCTTGTTTCAAATTACCAGATGGCACCACCACTGCAGCATACGCGATTACTACACTGCACACGATAGTTGAGACATCACGAGTTCCCCATCAGTCCACCCAAGCAGCTTGAGTTAGTAGCCCTTATTTGCGCATGAGTTAAGTGAGGGACTGACTGTCAATATTTAAACGGACAGCCGGTACGCCTTTGGAGTCGCCCATAATTTTGGTCGGCTCTGGGCAGAAAGAGGGTTCCTTACTTCCCACGGGACCAAGATCCAACATGGCCAGCTCATGTACAGGCTTTGTCCGCTTTGATACTCCCCAAGAAATTGGCCATAGTAAAGTGTAGCGCTCACAAGAAGATTACTGACGATGTAGGAAAGGGTAATGCGTTTGCAGATCAGACAGCTAAGGAGACAGCCCGAACCAAGATGAAAAGAATGTTTGTAGTAGGTTCCACTAGGTGAGTGCCCGAGGTTACTATGTTTGAGGACACCCTAGAGAATGTGAAGGAAATACAGAGTGGGGCCACAATAGAGGAGTTGGCAGTGTGGCAAGAAAGTACAGCAAGTCTGAATGATGAGGGATGCTGGATCGATAAGTCAGGGAAGCAGAGATGGATGTTGCCAGATGTGTATGTTCTTCCTGTAGTTACTATGGACCATGGCCCAGCCCATATTAGTGCTAAGAGCATTTGCAGGTTGTTAGACCCTGTATGGCAGAATGATGACATATCCAAGAGGGCTGCCCATTTGGTGAAGTATTGTATGGTGTGCATGATGCACAACCCTGGGAAAGGTACCCCAATACCACCCGGAACTTTTGCACCACCTACATTCCCCTTTGAGGTCCTCCAGCTTGATTACATCGAGTTAGATATGGTCAATAACTTGAAGTACATGTTGGTAGTTGTCTGTGCATTCAGCAAAAGGGTTGAGGCTTACTCCGCTAAAGAGAACACAGACCTGGCGACGACAAAGGTACTCCTGAAGGAGTTCTTTCCTCGCTTCGGTTTGCCCCGCTTGATCTGGAGTGATAACGGAAGTCATTTTAATGCCAGGGTCATACAGCTAATCTGCGATGGTCTGCACATAAAGCAGAAGTTTCATGCTGCAAACCATCTGCAGTCAGCAGGTTTGGTTGAGAAATACAACGGTACTCTCAAACTGAAGTTGGCAAAGATTCAGGAGTCAACAGGACTAAAATGGCCAGATGCTTTACCACTAGCTCTCTTGTCCACAAGAACAGCTCACTCTAGAACAGGATTGTCACCCTACAAGGTCGTGTTCGGGTGGCCGGCAAATGTCTGGGGCGTCCCGCGACCTGGTCGGTTTTCTTAGATAGAGTACCCCCTATTGACAGACTACCTCTATCAATTAACTGAACATTTGCGTTCTATTCACCAACAGATTCATGAAAGCCTCCCACCTGTACCTGAGGGGCCCGGACATGATATCGGCCTGGCAATTTTGTGTTGGCCAAATGATTCCAGCAGAAGAAAAGTCTGGAGCCTCGCTGGATGAGACTGATCCAGGTCCTCCTCGTGACCTGCACTGCCATAAAGGTCGACGGTCGAAAGAACTGGATTCATTCCTCGCACTGCCGCAAGGTAGCCCTGCCCTTACCCTATGATCAGTGGGTGAGGGATGGAATAGGGGACTCGGAGTGCGAACAAGTCTCACGATTCGTTCCTTTCTCCGATGCCAAGCTCATATGGCCCCAAACTGACAAAGAGAATGAAGGTGTTGAATGCGGCGACACCCCCCCCCCCCCGAGATCAGAGTTATCGAGTCCGAGCCTTCTTCAGCTGGCCCCTCAGTGTCTAAGCTCCTTTCTATTGAACCGTCTGAGCCTGACCCCCTTTTTAATGATCCCTCTGTGCAAGGAGTAGCTAGGTACAATTTGCGCCCTCGATGGAGGAATAGTGCACCAAAGGAAAAGTCAGATTAGATAGGGATGGACTGCACAAATTAGGGCGTACTCGGGTGTAGTACCAATGGTGTTAGTTTAGGCAGGGACGAGATTGGTGCACTGTTCCGGACATTGTACAGGGCAAGTTGAGTGTGCTCTCCAGGAAGGAAGTACATTACCCTGCAATGTGGGATACGGATCTGAGCTAGGACTGAGCAGCTCCACCGCCGGTGCTCAAGAGCTCCAACGTTGATGAACAATAGGATCCTGCCAGTGAGGCTCTGGCAGACACTGGGAACCTTCACCCCCACTATCAGTTTCATTATATACCTTTACTTGTCTCACAATGTACCCGTTTGGTCGACCTATTGAGGAGGAAGAACAGCCATTTGCAGCACCGCGTTTAGAGCGGGATTGGTCTAGTTGGTCTGGTTCGTCCACAAAAGTTAAAAAGTTTTTGTAGTGATCGTTGTGATTTCTTTAATAATGGTACTTGGAATAACATGGTTCCTGGAGGAGAAATATCCAGTACACTCTTTGGTTGGTACAACGACTCCACCCCCCGAGCATGTTTTTGTTACTTTGGCTCCACACAAGGCAATGCATAGGTTGTCTTACACTGAAAATGTTTTTGTGCAAATGTTGCATCAAGCCCACAATCTGACCAACAAAACAAATTGCTGGGTTTGCGGACTGCTTACCTCAGTGACTCACAAAGTTGAACATTTGTTGTCCATGCTACTGTCATACATTAGCAGTTGTGAGGGCTGGTTCGAATTGCTTAGAATGGTGCAGCAACATTCCCCACTCCCTACTGTGAATAAGGCACCTGCTCATTCTCACACTACGGTACAGAATGTACAATCCCGTCATAGGGTTCCTCTCGGAGGACCGGCAGGACAGGAGATGTTTGGTAGAATGTTTTTAAAGTCTTGTATGAACGCGTATAAAACAGTAAAGAATGAGACATGGCTTCAAATGGAAATGGCTGATTTTCAGGGGTTTTTCACGTCTGAGTATTTCCAGTCTTTCCAGGCTTGTAATGTTACTGAGGACAAGCCAATGCCAGTGTCGGTGATCAACACTACAGCTAGTTTTTGTGTCCAGGGGACAGGGAAGGTAGTGGTAGGAGAGAGTAGATGCAATTCCACATATGAATTGAGAACGACCAATAGCCCACCCTTAATTCCACCCCCTAATGTTTACTTTGTCTGTGGCTTCCACGCTTATGTATGGCTCCCAAGGGGTTGGTCGGGTAGTGTTATCTCTCTTTCCTCCTTCCCCATGTGTATGTTGCTCCGTCCAATTATCACAGAGTTCATCAGTTGCAGTGTAGGAGCACGTACCTGTCCCGGGTAAAAAGAGTTCTTGATACGAAGGATGTAGATCAGACAGATACAGCCGCACAGCAATTTGAGGATGTCGCAAAGGGCCTTTTCCCCTTTTGGGGCCCTATAGTCAATAGTATAGAAATTCGTCGGCTCACTAGAGTCGTGGAGGCACTTATTAATACCACAGTGGGGATAGCGACAAATATTACAGCAGAGCTCCAAGCTACGAGATTAGTTACCTTACAAAAACGGATGGTGTTAGATGTCATCCTTGCAGACCGAGGAGGGGCCTGTTGTGTCATTGGCAGTAGCTGTTGCGTGTACATACCTCATTACGCACCCAATGTCTATTAAGCAATACAGAAATGACATAGGTTATCAGCCGAAATACACCAGGAGACAGGTACCTGGACACTATTGGGGTGGTTCTGGAGTATACTGACGACATGGGGTAGGAAAACACTTATCTTTTTGGTAATAGTGGCAGGCGTTATCTTGTCATGTTGCCTGTGCATACACTGCCTCCCGGCATGTTGTGCCTGCTGTGTCAGTGCTCTGGCACCCAAAAGAAAAATATCCATACCTGATAATAACACGATGATCATGCTGCAGAAAAGTGTTGAGGAAATGATGAACATAGATGAGGGCATATTTGAGTCTACGTCATCTCTTGCAATGTTTATTCCTGATCATGAGTATATGGACTGCTCTGAGTGTTGATGTCTTTTTGCCAACATGAAAAAGTAATGTCTTCTTTCCTTAGGGTAAAATGGGTTTAGCGAAATGCTAAAAGGAGGGTCTGTTGGAATATAATGAAATGTCTTCGCTGTATTGCTATGTGTTGTTCAGCTTAAGTTAGCATTCGCGGCACCATTTTACGTTTAGCCGCAATGTTGTGTTATGATCGTGATTTATTCTCTACTCAGCTCTGCTAGGAGCAGCCGTGATGTGTTCTTTCTCTCTTTCAAGGTTGGGCCTTGCTGTACTAATGAATATATTGTTATTGTTAGCGCATACCTTTCTCACAAGATAGAAGCCTGCTCCCACCAGCTAGGCTATGGGCGCAGGCAGAGTGACCTTGGCACACAGATAGTGTGTGCCCAGTCTCAGGATCGAAACTTCTTCTACTGTACCCTCATTGTGTAGCTGGCCCCAACTGGAAATTTCCAGTTTGGGCGTATATTTTACTGATTTTGAATCCTACACAATGTAATACCATGAGTTCCGATGTCAGTTCTCTCTGCAGCACCCCAAGCGACTGGGCAGACGAGACTCCGCTATAGCATACTGAATAAACATATACTTGGTTTGTATTCTCTACTGTCTGACCGACTCTTCATTTGTGTGGAAGGCTGAGGGTAGAGAGTGACCCGGGTGACCCGAAAGATCCGAATGAACTGAGAACAGAACAACTTGAACCCCCATGATATGCCACATTATCACAGCATGTGATTGAAATAATGAAGTTAATTCATAATTAGGCTTGATTAATTTGATCTGACTGATTGATTCAACAAATAATTGACTCTTCGAACAATGGACTGTGTCTGAAATTTGCCATTGAATAGATTGTGACAACTAATACATGAACTCAACAATTATCAAAACTAAAACCTTGATCCTAGAAACAAGATGGCCGCCAAGTAGGAGCTCTCTGTGAGAGCTCCCGGGTTGGGGATTACCATTTCGGTTAATATCCCCTGCTAACCCCGCCATCCGCCTCCCTTTTTCCGACATTCTTGACTACACAATACCGGACCTTCTCGCTCAACGTTTGCTTACCTGCCAAGACGATTCTCCTTGAATCCCGACGAGCCTTCGCCTCCGATACCTCGCCGCCCCCCGCCTGGATCGAGCGCTTCGTTATCGCAAGGACTTTGCAGCTTCTCCCCTGCCGCCGGCAAAGCAGTCCTGGGTTTGCCCGTGGGGATGGTCGCCTGCATCCGGACGGCTCACCAGCCTCCCTCCACGCCGATCGCCTCCAGGCTTGAGCTGCTCGGAGCTGCCCGAGTGGTGGATCTTGCAGGACCTCCTCTGATGAACCAACCTGACCAGCCTCCCGGCCTCTACCGCGCCAACCACCTCCAGGGCTGAGTTCCTCGAGTGCTTCGAGCGTGCAGCACCTCTCCAGACAAACCATTGCGATCTGCACCTCGAAACCACGCTGCCCTCCTTTAGGACGCCATTGGAGGGGTAAGTGCTCCTCGCCTTCATCTCTCGCTGCATGGGGTCGAAGTGTGGGCCCAAAGATGGATGATCTATTTGCCACCCCCCCGGTCAGGCTGTTGACGGACTTGGTTTGGCCGTTCGAGGCCCCACACCCAGCCTTGTAGCGGTTGCCGGATCGCTCTCGCAGTGGTCTGCTCCTCCATGTTCACATGGCCCGCTGCTCTTCATTGTCCCTCGGCTTGCCTCGTCACCGCCTCTGGTGATCCCCCGCAGCTTACTCCATTAAATGTCGCAGCCTGGATCACCTATGAATGGCCTCTAACGACCAAGTGCCCGGCTGCCTGGGCTCCTACTGATTGAACGGCTGCCTGACCTCGGGACACCGGTTGACTCGCTCCCCACTTCAACGCTGCCCGCAACCAAGCAGATTTGTCTATAATGACCCCCTTGCTCCCCAATTCAAGTAATCTAACGATCACTGGCCCGGCCGATTTTTAGGTCCCCTCTCCCCACAATTTCTGACTTGCGGCACATATAAGGTTATTTGGGTTAGCACCCAGCCACCTCGCAACCTGCGGCCTATCTCGGCCCCGTTTTCGCCTCTCCACAGCCACCTACAATCCTCCGCTCAGTGCCCCACAAAATGGCGGTACACGGATCTTGAGCTGTGTCCTTTTCTCTGATACCGGATACCCAGATTTGAACCGCGGCCCATATACTGAGCGCTGGGTCTGCGCCCTACCACCCCCATGGCCTGCTATCAACCTAGTTTCCACTCAGGACTCCACAAAATGGCCGTACACCGATCTCCTCCAGATACCCCTTGAACATCCGTGTGCCCGCCTGTTTTTCTTTGGGCTCCCGCTGTGTTAGCGGCCGCACGATATGGTGACCTCTGGTTTACCGCACCTTGCCACTATGCAGCTCACTGCAAAATTTCGGCCTCTCTGACCTCACCCGTATCCTGCTGCTGATTCCGCCGCACGATTTGATGATTCCTGGTTCACCGCATCTTGCCACTGTGCAGCTCACTGCTATATTGGCATATATAAGGCATCCACTTTTCCCGCTCCTCACCCTCCTCTTTGAGAAACGTGAGCAGGCCACGCAGGGTTCAGAGTGCATCACCTCGGCCTGCTTTGATGCAGACATCGTGAACTTCGTTTACCAACAGGAGCAGGAGCACAAGCCTTTCTTCAGATGGCAGCTGCCCAACCCAATAACTTGGGCGTTTCATGTCACACTGCCAGGTGGAGATGGAATGTTCAGGAAAGCAATGTAGGTGGGAGCGTGCAGCACAGAACTTCCTAAATATGCATGGCACATGCCATGACCTTGGAGAGTGCCTTTAGGAAAAGACACCTCTGACATTTTCTGACAGGCCATTCCTCCTCCAACGGGGTAACATTCATAATGGTGAATTTATAAATAAAAAGAAAAGTAAAAAGGGACCAACCAACACAAAAAGACTACTGAAGACTCCTACAATATGGCAGCCATCTTGTAACGGCTCCCGACTGTTTATACTGTGCCCCTCTACTCTGTTTACAGACAATTAAGATTTCTATTTCACCATTGACTACCTACTAGGCCCTCTAATGTTATTTATATTCTTTCGTTGCCTGCAACTTCTACTACTATCTATGCCTGTGAATGCTTTTGTAATTTGTACTGACCTACTAGGCCCTCTAATGTTATTTATATTTATATTTTATCTAAGCCTGTAACTTCTACTACCATACATGCCTTTGAATGCTTTTGTAATTTACTGCCCTATACTCACACTTATTGCTCCCTCTCTTAATATACTCCCGCCCCTCTTCTCCCTTTACCACTGCCCCTCTCTCCTCCCCTAGCACCGACGCCCCCTCTCCTCTCCTTTCCTTACACCGACCCCCCAACTTTTATAAGGCCCATGATGATTGTTAAATTCTTCTCCGTCTCCTAATGAACTCACCGACCTGTCCCCTCTCTCTCTCTCCTCTAGCACCGACCCCCCTCTCTTCCTGTGCCCACTGTCACTGCAAACTCCTGCCCCGGCCCCTGCCTGACTCTCCCACCTGTCGCCCCTCTAGCACCGACCTCGCTCTCATCCTCCTACCCCCTAACTGCCCGCATTGCTCTCTTTCAACTCTCTCCATCACATCACTGACCCAACATGCCCCCCCTCAATCATGCCCACATCCCTCATGACTCTACTCTCTCCAAACAAGGCCCCAACTCATGGTCCATTCTCTACCCTCCCAATCTCTCAAAAAACGCAAAGAAAAACTTTAAACACAAATTTCTCATCCGAAACCCTGAAACACTTATTGTTGATAACTACATCAGCCTCACTTCCCCCATTAAAACCAACTACATCTTCTATTCCAAACGCCCCTCCAAATGGAAAAGCATCTTCCTACAACATCTCCCAGTCACTAACTCAATTAAAATTCCCTATGGCTTTAAATTATCCACCACTCCCTCCCCAGCTTTTCCAGGCGAAATTGACATCTCCATTTTCAAAACGGGTAACATCCTCATACAAGCCGCTGAATCCCACCTCACCATCTTTGAACACCACTTCAGCACCTTGGCCTTCCAACTATACAAATCCTCTCCTAACCTTCCGTCTTCCCAACCACACAATGCCCTTCCGTTCTCTCCCTTACATCCAACCCCATTCTCCCCCTCCCCTGTCATCCCTACAGACAATACCATCCTCCAATCAACGACATCATTCTCCCCCTCCCCTGACATCTCTACAGCTAAGGATATCCCCCAATCACCGACATCCAAATATTCGCTGCCCCCAACAACCCTCCCTCTTCCTGACATCCCTACTACACACCCCCTCTCCCAATCACACACACACTCTAACGTCCTGTCCCTTTCATCCCCTAATACTTCCATTTCTAACCCCTATCCTTCCTACCCCCCCCCAACCTGATTCCCTACCTCTCCACCCTGAATCCCCTTTCGTGCCCCCTCCGGCCCCATCATCTTCCTCTCCGAAACCATTATCTCACTCCCAGAATTACACACCACCCCCTAACCCTGATGCTGTCCTTCTCCACACTCTTCACAACCTTCTAACATCTCATACCCTGAGGTCTCAAATCTCCTGTCCCCCTTCACGCAACCCCTCACGCCCTACAGCCTTAGCACTCCTCTTACCCCCCCACTGGCCTCTCACTCCCTCCACATAACGGACCTCCTTCCGCAGCATACACAGAACACTCCCTATCCCCTCCCCCGCCCCAACAATGTCCCCCGCACTCTAATAACCCAGACTCTATGCAACATAGAACTTGATCTCTCCACATTGACGAGAGATCTCTCTCGTCTTAGAGAAGATTTTAATTCCCGCAGCTCCAGAACCCTCCTCAACCGGGCAAACTCCCCCTACGCCGGCCGAAAAAACCCCACTAGCTACAATCTTTGGAGAACTACTCCTCTCCGCTGCCGTATGCATAGACCTCTCCGCACCTCTTGCCATCTCTCCCCGTCCGACCTTTCTGACCTATGCAACTCTTACCATCCTAGTTCATCAATCAATAATCCTCCACTCCCCTACACTAACATCTCCGTTATTCTGGGGACTAACAGAATCCCCTCCTCTCCCGTCTCCCCCAGACCCCCTCCTCAACTCACCACCATCCACTCCTGCCCACCCTCCAAAAGCAACCCCAAACCACTCGCCTGCCTGCTTGTGAACTGTCAATCTGCTGTCTGACATGCCACTGAAATTTCCGAAACTATCCTTAGCGAATCCATTGACATCGCGTTCCTCACTGAAACCTGGCTCAATGACCACTCTACGAGCATACTTGACCTACTCTCCCCCCCAGGATATTCTATACTTAGAAAAGACAGACCCGACAGAATAGGTGGTGGTTTAGCCATAATCTTCAAAAACGAACTTCAGCTCTCCCTTGTTAACAATTCCGACCACTCTACCTTCGAATACCTTGAAGCTGAACTAAAAGTACAAGGTTCCCACCCAATTCATCTACATAATATCTACCACCCTCCTGGAGATCCTCATCCCTTCGTTGATGAATTATCCGACCTTCTGACCCAATCCTCATTATCTAACTCTAAAAATCTCTTCCTTGGAGATCTCAACCTCCATTGGAACGATTCTGATGATCCCACATTCACCCTCCTCACCAATCTTCTTGAGATTAATGATCTCAAACAACTATGTCACTCCCCAACCCACACCAAAGGAGCCATCCTGGACGCTATTATTACCAATAAGGATCTGGGCCTCTTGTCCAATATCGTCCCCATCGACTGGTCAAACCACCACCTCATACTGTTCACCATAGCTACCATGGCACCACCCCCCCAATATAATCATTAAACCTTAGTAATGGACCAGAAATCTAAATCTTACCCCCTCTGCAGAATTCGAGTCTAAACTTCTTGCTCAACTTCCCTCATCCCTCCCTCACAAAACGCAAATGAGCTTACTGAACACTTTAATAAAGCCGTCACCGATACCTTAGACCAAATGGCCCCGCCTAAACTAAAAATTCAAAGAAATATCCCTTCCTAATCATGGTTTAACTCCGAGCTCAACAAAGAAAGACACACACTTAGACTGATGGAAAGAACATGGAGACAGCATCCCTCTCTCTCACATCTGACACTCCTCAGACTAGCTAGATCGACTTACAAGAAACACATTTTTAATGAAAAGGCATCCTTCTTCCATACACAACTCGATCGGGCCAAAAATAGACCCAGAGAACTGTCAACATCGTTCGTAACCAAACATCCTCCGCACCTCTAATTCCGTTGGCCTCGACTGCTAGATGTGAAGAAATTGCTCACTTCTTCTCGGAAAAAAAAAAAAAATCGCAAAGATAGAGCAATCCTTCCTTTCAACTCTGATCCCAACCACCTCCCAACACACTCCTGATATCACCTCGAAAACTCATACCGCATTCCCCACACCCCCTGATCCCACCTCAAACTTGCCTACTACTTCACCTCACCCTAACTACTCCTTACACACACCCACTATGATACCTCCCCTAAACCACTCCCCACACTTACCCACAACCACACCTCTTGAAACCTATCTCCCTAACTCACAACTAAAAAACAATGCCTCCTGGCATAATTTCCACCCTGTAACTGAGCACGAAGTTTTTAACATCATTGCTAAACTAAAACCGTCCTCCCATACTAAAGACCCCCTCCCTTCTAACCTTGTCCAAGACCTAAAGCACATCATTGCCCCATCTTGGACCTCTATCATCAACACCTCCCTTGCCACGGGTTGTGTCCCGATTTCCCTTCAACTTGGACAAATCACTCCCATTCTTAAAAACCCTATGGCTGACCCCAATGACCTTAACAATTTCCGCCCCATCTCTAACCTCCCCCTTCTTTCCAAAGCCCTCGAAAAATGTGTCCTGCTCCAATTAGATAAACACATCGAAAATTTCAACTTACTGGACCCCCTACAGTCAGGCTTCAGGAAAGGTTGCAGCACCGAAACTGCCATGCTTAACATTATCGATGACATCCACCACTCCCTCGACAATGGCGAGACCTGCCTACTTATCCTCCTTGATCTCTCCGCTGCGTTCGATACAGTTAACCACTCAGCTCTACTTAATATTCTCAGAGATCGCTTCGACCTCAATGGTACTGCCCATAAATGGTTCGTCTCCTATTTCCAACACCAAACACAGCAAATCAAAATTCACACCTGCTTATCAAACCCCACTCCGGTCTCCCTAGGAGTTCCCCAGGGATCCATTCTCTCTCCCTCTCTCTTTAACCTCTTTATGGAACCCCTCACCCTCATTCTTAAACAAGCTGGAATCAACTACCACCTCTATGCCGATGATACCCAACTCTACTATAAGATCAAAACCCACGCGGACATCCTACACCTTAACAACACCCTCACTAAGATTCAATCCTGGTTCCAATTAAATCATCTCAAACTCAACCCCAAAAAAACTGAAATCATTCTCTTCTCCCCTAAAAATAACCCTCTCCCCATTCAAACCTGGATCTCCGACCTTAATGCCCTCAACTGCTCACTCTCCTTGTCCAACTCAGTAAAATCCCTTGGTATCTCCATCGATAATAGCCTAACTCTCAATGTGTACATCAAAAACTCGGCTAAAGGAGCCCTCTTCACTCTCCGTCATCTAAAGAAAATTAAGCCCTTTATTCCTACTGATGACTTTAAATTAGTAGTCCAATCTCTGGTCCTTTTCGCGTATTGATTACGGCAACGCCATCCTCACCGGAATCCCCAAGGTCCACCTTGCTCCACTCAAATCTGTGCTCAACCTTGCAGCCAGGCTCATCACCGACTGCAAACGCTTCAACCACATCTCCCCAGCCCTCAAAACCCTTAAATGGCTCCCCATCGAAGGCAGATCCGCCTACAAAACTGCTTGCATTACACACAAAGTCCTCCATCAAAATACACTGCCATACCTCGCCAATAAACTCTTCAAAGCGGGCAGCACACGACCCATGAGAAGCACCAATGCTCTCCTCCTAGTCCCACCCCTGCTAAAAAAGAAATCCACACAGTCCCGCTCCTTCTCTGGTAATGCCCCAAACATCTGGAATGCCCTCCCCAAAGACCCGTGTTGCAACCCTTACTACATCAGCTTAAAAAAAGACCTCAAAATGCACCTCCTCATTAAATATTGGGGGTCTTAACCAGCGCCCTGAATTCGCCCTCCCCCTTCCACTTTTCTGGTCCCCCCTACTTTCCTACTGTCTTTCTCCTCCCCCCCTCCCTATTCCACTGGCTCAGCTTTCTCCCTTCCCCACTGCTCTCATCCTCTTCCTCTCATAGTCCTTCCCATCCCACTCCCCCCTCTCCTACCAAATTTCCCCATCTGCTTCCCTCCCCCTTTCTCACGTCTAACTTCCTACTACCTGCTGCCCTTCATGCCTTTCTCCATCCCATTATACAAAATCTGATCTCCCATTTCCATGTTATACATGTATATAGCCCTCGTTCTATCTATCTGTTTATTTGATATGTGTAAATTCAAGATGTCTTTTTGTTAACTTGTTGGTATTCCATGCTGTTGAATTATTGTTTTATACCGTTACCATCTTCTTACTCATGTAAAGCGCTCTGATACCTCTGGGTCTAGCCAGCGCTATATAAAACCTCTAAAAAACTAAAATAAAACTAAAAGAATTAGGAAGAATTGCTTAGGGCCAAGGCTGCAGCAGAAGAGTAGGGTTGCCAGTTTTTTGAAGATGGAGTAGGGCTAGGGATGCCTCATGAAGAATGCTGCAAATATACAAGCAAGAATGAAATAACCACAGAGAAACAGGAACACGTTTTGCTCGTTTTGTACAAGTAGAACCAGATGCAGAATAGTCTTAGTCTGCTTGCTGCTATATTTTTCTTAAGGTCTGACTGTAGACACACATGTATTTCCTTACCAACAATAGATGTAGGGGAGTGATTGTTGTGACATTATCAGTTATTGTGTTAGCATTCTTAATCCTTTTAGATGGTATAAGTATTACTCCTGAGATAGGTACCCTTAGATATACCCCTGCACCAATATCACCTGCACATACAGTAGATGACAGAGAATTAAAGGCTTCATTTACAGATGTTTCAGAGAAAGGTTTTACATCAAACTATTATTCTAGATTACTTCAAGAATAAATACATGCTGTGGATGCCTAGGATTGCAATGTGTATGCACACTAAAATTCTTCAGCTAATGAGGATGTCACCTACCTTTATAGGCAGAATCGTTTTGAAGATTATTTTTCCAACTATTACTTTTTCCTTTCTGAAGTTACCCTTCACAAAAGCATGAATCCTCACCCACCCACAGACTAAGGGAATGAAAACACCTTGGATTTGGATTCCCTCCTAAAACAGACACTGCTAAGGCATATGTACACAATTTGACATGTTTAATAAATCCATTAGAAAAGAAATTCATACAAGCTTTATAGGAAAGGAGAGAAAAGGAAGATGTTTTAAAGAATGCGTGGAAAAAAGAGGACGATGAATACAAGGGCAAAATGGTATATCCTAAATTGAAATTAGACAGGTTATATAAAGGGAAACTATGCTTTTACAAGAGAAGAAATCACATCAGAACTAGACACATGGGAATAATTCGATGTGAACACACATTCAAGGTTCTTGTAGGGCTTGTTCAAATATTAACTGGAGAAGAACCAGTCATCCCTGGAGTATACTTTATATGCGGTCAAGATGCATATTATCAATTACCTGCTAATTGGGAGGGTGTTTGTTATTTAGCTTTAACATTTCCAAAAATATATCATGTGAATAGTATAAAAGCTTTGGCGATTAATCCATATCGAAGACATAAATGTAGTGCTAATAATGGGACAAAAATAGTGGGTCATATTATTGGTGCCTATATTATTCCCCCAGTAGAATTAGTCCTAAATTATGAGAAAATCAGAAAGCTTTCTACAGTAATGGATAAATTAGCCACTAGTACATCTGGTGATTTGTTAGCAGTGAATACAGCATTAGTAGCCATTAGGTTTATGGTTGTGCAAGACCGATTTTCTTTGGACATACTGTTAGCAGAGAAAGACGGACTCTGTAAGATTTTGAAAGTACAATATTGCTGCTCATATATACCCAGTGGCGTAGCTAGGTACTCTGCCGCCCGTGGCGGTCGCTGTCTTTTGCCGCCGCGCTGGGGGGGCGGGGGGGGGTGCTGCGATGATTTTTGCGGACGGCGCCGCCCCTAAAACTCGTGCCGCCCTCCCCTTGCTACGCCAGTGTATATACCAGACAAGAGCAAGGAGATATACAAATTTGCAAAGAACATATCTGACTAAAAACCTGAATTAGAAAACTTAGAAGCAACTAGTGTTTTAGGAACCTTAGGTAAAGGAGCTTCTGTTATAGGTATTTGGCTTGGGAACCTTGGTAATGGATTTTTAGGTGCTATACTAAACTCTAATTTGAATTTTGCCATTTGCTTGATTTGCTTGTTTGCTTTATATAAAGGATTTAGATGGATATTTAGCAAGGAAGAGAAAGGAAGAAAGAAAAATGGCAATGGAGTGAAGAAATAGAAATGGAAGAGAGAAAGAGTAAGGTTTACAAAGAGATGAAGGAGTTGCAAAACTCAAAGGGCAAGATGGATGACTCAGTAGGGAGAGCAGGTGCTCCTTGAAGATTCATTTGTGCTAAAATGTGATGGCTATTCTAGCCATCAGAGGGGATCTGATAGAGTGAAGTTGCTCATTTTGCAAATTAAGCACGTTTATTAGTAAAGTGCAATTTATAACGTTAAATAACGTGCACATTTGACACAAAAGTTGCAGTAGGTAATCACACTTCTCTATTATAAAAAAACACTTGAGTTAACATCTTGTAATTAGGGCTCTCGATTTTATGGTATCTATTTTTTAAACATTTGTCTGTATTTATCCATATTTATCTTTTGGCCATCTTATTGGTAATTATCCATATTTATTTTGGTTTTTTAGAATAAAGGGAGCTGTGCAATGGTATATATCCTCATTTATTTAATGGAAAACACGTTCTCATACGTTGATTCTGGTCACATTTTAGCAAACTAAGCAGCCAAATATAGCAAAACACTATAGCCACAGGTCAATATTAGCATTATATCCAAATCTATTTTAACATATCCCTGAAATCAGGAATATCTCATCCTTTCTTCTAACTCCCCAGGCTGTCTATCTGTTCAGCAATTTGCCTGGAATTCATGAAGGACAGCATGGAGAGTCACTCACAAGAAGCACAGTTTTCAGTTTTTTTCCGCTTTTATAAATGAATACAGACAGGAAACATTGTTTTCTGTCTGTATCTATCTGTAAAAATCAGTAAAAACAGAAAACTGGAAGCCTTAACCGCTTAACCGCAGCACGAATTCCGCCGCGGTGCGGCGGTTTAAACGAGTGCGTGGGCCGCGTCGGCCAACGGATGTGCGCAGCACTACCGAGGTAGTGCTCGCGACGGCCGTTGGCCGACGCGCGCAGCGAAGGGGTTAATTGTAATGAATTAAGTTAGCTGAAATACTGATGCCATTTTGAATGTTGACTTTATACATTTAAGGCTAAGGGGCCAAATTACACATTTATGTAGTTGCTTTGCACAAGATGTTTTTCTCTTTCTTCCCACTGCAGATGGTAGATTTTTCCAGAAACCTACTGTTTTCTAGTGAATTGTCATTTCTTATTTATTAGACAACTGTTTTGGATTTGATCTACTTGGGCACCTTTACCACCACTTCCATGTGTCCAGGACTTAGAGAGGCACCACTTGGAGGGTTAGGACTAACTCGGGCTAGGTCCAGGTGCCGGTTCAAGATGGTTGGAGTCTTTTCTGTCCATAAGATTCTGATCAGGAGGCAAGCCAACTAGCGCTTAGAGTCACTCCAGTAGACCTTGGTTCAAGTAGTGGAACAGGCTCAAGCATTAGGGCAGGGCTTTGAGGGTTCAAGGTAGGCTTCAAGCAGCAGAGCAGTCCTTCCAGGACTGCTCTGCTAACCTGCAAAGTGGTCTTCTGAAGTACACAGCAGGCCAAAGCAGCAGGCAGTCCTCTGAGAGTCCTTCAGCAGGTCCAGAAAGTAAACTGAGGAGTGGGTGTGAGGGTCTTATTTTTATACCTGGTGCGTTCTTTGAAGTAGGAGATGTTTCTAGTTAATTACCTTAGAAGTGCTTGGAGTTTCCTGCCATCCCCGCCCTGGCTCCAGCCTGGCTGCATTAACAATGAAGTGGTGTGAAGTCCTTTTTGTGAAGGCAGGGCACAGCCTATTGTTTTGCAAGTGGGGATGTGCCCAGCTCCGCCCGCATCCTGCCAGTGGTGGCCCATCAAGACACACTAATCCCTCTATTGTGTGGCTGTCTGGGAGGAATAAACAAAGTCCAGCTCCCAACTACACCCAGTAATGTGACCCAGGAACAAGCTGCAGGCACAAAATAACAAGGGCAGGAAAATGCCAACTTTCTAAAAGTGAACCAACAAGAGGGGTGCGGCCCCAAGGACCAGGGTCAGGTAGGGCTGTCTAAATTATTAGAGAAAAAGGGGAAACCGGACGCCTTCTCAACTTTCAGGCTATCTCTTTAAAGCAACGATCAAACAAACTCCTTTCAGTTTGATCAGGTTATTTATTTAACCTTTGCATTTATAAATATTTATATGTTTTTCAAAAAGTTCAAGTGTATGAAAAGAAAACAACACTTATTCATTCCAGAAACATATACAATAACAAACAAAAAGTTCAACAATTACAAAAGATTCATAAACAACAGACATTAAATTGTGACATCACTACATAAAACAAATAGCAAGCATGTTCTTACACCATTTCATTATTTACCAACTAGGCGACCCTTGAGACTACCAATTCATCAAACTCAAGGGAATGCCAAACACAGGGGACACGTTTATGCATACAACAGGGGATAATTTTCATTTCATTTCCCTCAGACGGAACACATATTAATTCACAGTTCCTCAGTGTTATTAAATGCAAACGCGTTTCAAGTCCCGGGCAAAAAGTACAGGGGCTCTCATCAGGGCTTCTTATTTATGGATACTGGTGTGATCTACAAGATAAATAATGCAAAAACAGGTTTTGAATATTTATGAACCCTCCTATTCTCCAACTAAAACAAAACTTCTGTACCTCTAAAAAATGTATTTACACATACGAAGTTACCTGATGGAAACTGTTATCACCATCGGTAACGCTCTCAATAGGTCGTGAAGGGGATTTATGTCAATCCGGTTTGGACGAGAGGTACTGTCAATAAATTAAATATGCAATAGCTACTTTATTTACTTCATTGACTCTGTGCCCTTTCTAGCGCATACCTGCACGGATACAATGTTACTCCCGCTTGTGTCCTTTGTGAGTGCTTTAACGGGTGTCCGACGGCTTCGTGTTTATCTAAAAATTAGAGAAACCGTATTTGTAATGTAACTAGCTTTAACATGCAGATTCTCTGCCAATATTTACAACCGCAGTCAGTTAAAGCGATTAAAAGCGTACCTGCGACGGTACTTGTCTCACAAAGCAATATCGCTTCAGTCACGTAGTTCAACTCAAACGTTTTCCGCGTTCCTGAAATAATAACGCGTGTCAGTTTAACGTGAACATCAATCCATAGCAGAGATATGTTCTGATAGGGGGGAACTGTACCCACTTACTTCCATTCAGTTAGTCCAACTATTACTTCCTCTCTTCACGGCCGGCACGGATGCATGTAAGGCAGCTAGGGGCATTTCCTGTTAGAATATATCACGCACCTAAATGTGCAATGACTCATGGGAAATGTAAGTGAAGGGGGGCAGCCATTTGCAATGTAACTCATTAACTGTTCACACTGGCAGCCGACCAAGTGCATTCAGGGTCTTGCGGTTTTCACAAACATATTATGTTTTTGATAGTTCTGTCATTCCATTCAGTCCAGTTACAGCACTGTTGTATTTTAGAATGAGATAAGCCTCCTTTTGCAGCAAGGCGGTATCAATATCAATTAGTCGTTTTTTGTATTGAAGGGTTTTTAGTAACTCAGGAAGTGTGGCGCTCTGCTCTGTAAACGTGAGTATTATTGAGATCTGTTGTGTATGGTGCAACCAGGTAAGGGGATAATCCCTTTAACCCCTAAGATTCGTGTAGGGAAACCCTGCACTGTTACATATACAACCAAGTCCTGGGCACACAAAGTGAGTATACATTGAGAAGGTATCAGCACAGTTCAAGTGAGTTCGTAAGAAAAGGTCAATTGTTCTGGTAGGTAGAAAGTTTCCTTGTCTTTATTCCATTTTTCATTGAGCAAAAGAAACCAGCCAACACGTGTTTCGTCGCAAAAGGAAAATAATTCCGCGACTTCCTCAGGGCTGGGAAGGATACAAAGTGTACTATAAACAAAAGGTAGTGTATGTCAATGCATATTGGGAAAAAGAACTTTCATGTAATGCATTGGTGACTTGACACCTTACAAGAGGAAACCCTAATAGACCGTACGTGATAGAAGAGAAAAACAGGTGAAATGTGAGCACAGTGCATACTAGTATTTACACACTCAGGGGCCGATTCCGATCTCGGCCGGTAGGGCTCCGAATCGGATTCGGCTTTACCGGATCCGATTCGGAGCCCTGTTTCCCGACCGAACCGTACGCGGGTCCGGCCGAGCGAGTACGATGCGAAATCGCCGACCGACTCATCCGGGCGTCACGACCGCTCCGACCGACTCGCTCCCGGCTCGAACCACTCCGACCGACTCGCTCGGACTCGACTCGCACCGCGCAATGGAGACGTTTCCCGGCCGGGTAAGTACGATGCGTGCCGCGAGCAGTCCGACCGAGCCGCGCACTCCGGCTCGTAAGAGCTGTCGGAGTCGTACTTTGGGGTCCGTGTCGGACCCCCTGTATGCGTAGCCGCGCGAGTCGCACACAGGGGGACCCATGGGTCCCCCTACCTGTGCGTGTACGGCGCGAATCGCTTCGCCGCGTACCCGCTGTAGGGGCGCCCTTGTCCGACTTGCACCCATTGAGTCAATGGGAGCCCGCGTACGCGTTATGCGACCGGCTCCCATTGACATCAATGGGAGTCCGACCGACTCGAGTCCGATAACATACGGACGCATCGTACTCGTTCGGTCGGACTGCACGGGTCCGATTCGGTCGGAAATCTCTCCGGGTTCGGCTCGGTCGGAGAAATTTCCGGCCCGAATCGGAATCGACCCCTCAATGTGAATGGTATAGTGCTTTACACGAATTTGAAGAACAACATGTCTATCGTTCAAAATGTTGTATATTGAGTGGAATTGTAACGGAGGGCCCAAAAGGAAAAGTGGGCAAAAGAAGGAGGCCGTAAAAGACAGAAAGAACTCTGTCAGTAGAAAAACGAATGCTACCTGAATAATGAAGAAAATGATCTTGGTAGTCTGTGAAGGTAAATTGGAAAAGAGACCACAGGGGTTAAGTCAAAAATGTTTAGCGGGGTGAGGGAGACAGATGGTAAAACTGTAACATTGAAAGGGGGAAAAAACAAATTAAGGGAAAGTGGAGCGCTCACCGCTCCTCCAGTGATAATTCTGACCCGGCTGGCCAAGGTAAAGTCCCAAAATAGTGGACTGCTTTAAAAGTAAAGATGCACCTATATCAAGAAAAAGATGCGTGGGTAATTACCACTTTGAAATACAGCCGTATCAGAGAACAGTTGCACATTTGGCAGACAATCGACGTGGAGCAGGATCTTACCACAGTAATGGTGATCCGGTTATTAGGTGTGCCGTGAGTATTCCGAAGGCGATGGGTAGTTCGTGACCGAAATGTGGACCTGAAATGCAGATCTCACTTTAAGTATCCGAGTGTTTGGATTTAAAAGGGTAAAAACAAAACGGCCGGTGTCTACGATTTAGGGCATATCCCTTACCTCCAGCGAGTGCGCTGTGGTTCCTCGTGGCAGTCTGCTTCTGTTCCGAGTGTGGACCATGAAAATGGACCCGGAAGTGGTATTTATACTTCCGGTGTAGCTGGAAGACTAGAGCGAGAAACCCTCGCATATCTGTAGATTGTAACTTTATTGTTACATTCAATGAACAGTGCACGAGAGTCGTCACGTGTGAGAGGAACTAAAGTAATTTGCAATGGTTTAAGTGTGTGAAGAATCTGGTCCTAAATTTCCCCTAAAGTAAAAAAGATCCATGCGATTTTAAACGGTAAATATGTTGTTCCACAACTGTGTATGCATTTTAACTATACTTATGAAGCTCTTATGGTGCACTTATTGTTACTATAAAGTCTCCGCCCTACAAGATTACCAGATCTAGAGTGAGTCCAATTCCCCAGAGATTTCTCTCAAGATAGAAAGAAAAACAGTTTTGAGAACAACAAGAGATGCCATATGTTGATCTTACGGTGCAATATATTCACAAAATGATAAAAAATGATTAAAAAAAACTGAGCGAAGGCAACATGAACGGCATATTATTTAGAGTGTTTGAAATTATTAAGGTTGTTTAAGAAAACAATAGTTCCAAAGCAGAGTGTAAGGTTCGAAAAGTAGAACATATATCACGTGCGAAGGCAGCAGTTATTGTGTAGCCAGGAAAGTATAAGCAAGTCATTACGGTGCATCACACAATTGTAGTGAACGAATTTCCTAGGTTTAGAACTATTGGTGCGACACAGTTGTAACAAACTAATTATCATAAACATTACCATCCTATGAACATTGTTATTCGTAACACGCTAAGTCATAGGGCACAACAGTTTCATTTATGTAAGTAAGGTAATAAAATTTCACAAAATTATCATAAATAGATCATGGTGAACATTGACATCATATGAATGTTGTCTGAGAATATTCGTGACAAGCAACCCCACAAGATAAAACGGTTTCCAGTGTGCAAATAGGGTAACAGAATGTCAAGATCTTAAAATGTACAAAAGAAGAAACAGATTGTCAAGTTCATATTCTAGTCTCCTAGAAAATATTGCATTTCATGGTCACAATTTAAACCGTGTTCCACAGTGTGGAGGCGCATGATCCAAGTGGCCTCAGTGCGTCTAAGTTTAAGCTCCCTGTTGCCACCTCGCACCCTTGGTTGTATTACGTCAATTCCAAAAAAGGAGAAGCATTTTTGTAATCCTTGCGATCGACAGACTGCTGCATGTAGTGCCACAGGATATCTGGCATCCTGTTGATGTAATGCTCTAACATGTTCGCTGATTCTGTCTTTCAGAGGTCTTATAGTACTTCCAACGTATAGTTTTTTACATGTACATTCAATGACGTACACAACAAACTTAGTATTACAGTTGATGTTGTGTCTGATGTCATAACTTTTTTTGTCATAGTTGGTGTAGTTCAAGGTCCCATGTTTCGCCCATCTGCATACCCCACAACAGCCGCACTTGTAGAAGCCTATGGTGTGTTGGGTGAGCCAAGTTGGATCGTTGTCAGTATGTGGGACAGTAGGGCTATGTCTGTTCCTGAGAGTCCTACCTCTCCTGAATGTGATTTGTGGGTAACTAGTAATGTAATCATTGAGCGATTTATCGGCCTGTAGGATCCCCCAATGCTTGGTGAGGCTTCTCCTGATAATGTGGTTCAGACCATTGAAATCAGTAACAAGTCTCACTGGTTGGCGGTGTTGTTGTGTAGGATTCTTGACCCGTAATGTGCCTGCTCTTTGTATAAGCCCAATTCTGTTCTCAGCTTTTCTAATAGTATGTAGTGTGTATCCTCTCTTACTAAACCTGTGCTTCATGTCTGTGAAACATTTTTGAAAATCTGTCTCTTCACTGCAGTTTCTTCTTGCCCTCAGAAGTTCCCCATAGGGTATTGCCCGAATCTGGTGTGCAGGATGGGAACTGTCTGCATGCAAAATTGCGTTGCACGAAGTTTCTTTACGAAAGAGTCTGCTGTGTAATTTGTCGTCCTTGATGTAAAGTTCCACATCCAGAAATGTGATTTTGGATGTGCTAGATTCTATAGTAAACCTCATGTCAAGGGTATTGTTGTTCAAATGGGTGTAGAATTCATTTAGTTTTTAGTGTGTGCCTGACCAGAGTAGGAGACAGTCGTCTATGTAGCGACCCCAAAAGATAAAGGAGTCGATCCAAGGTGCTCCCTTTTTCGCCCCAAATCCAATCTGCTTCGAGAGTGCCCATGAATAAATTCACAAAGGATGGGGAAAACTTAGATCCCATGGCAACTCCCCTGATTTGCTTATACCAGCGTTTATCAAACATGAAGAAATTATTGTTTAGGATAAGATCCATCATGGAGATGAGCATAGTGGTGTGTTGCCATTGTGTGGATGGTCTATTATGTAAGAGGCGAGTCACTGCGCGTAGGCCTAATTCTGGTTTGATGCTAGTGTACAGAGAGACACTACATCTAAGGTGACCAAAATAGTACCTGAATGCCATTGTAAATCTGATAGAATACTGAGGATGTGTTTCGTATCTTGGATGTATGATGGTAGATTTTATACCATCGGTCCAAGGAAAAGATCTATATATTCAGCCAACTTTTCAGTCGGGCCTCCCATCCCCGAAACAATGGGTCTACCTGGAGGGAAAGGGAGGTGTTTGTGTATCTTGGGTAGGGAGTACAACCAAGGGAAGGTAGGTCTAAAAACCTTCAAGTACATGTATTCGTCATCATTTAATAGACCTGCAGTATGCCAATCTGCCAAGTGCTTATTGATCTTAAGGGTTAGTGGTCCTGTCAGATTATATGAGAGTGGTTCATAGCAGGCCGTGTCTTGTAGTTGGGTCAAAATTTCTTGTTTATAGACGTCCTGGTTCATGACTACGACATTGCCCCCTTTGTCTGCCTCTCTGATTGGAATGTCTATCAGTGCTGAGTGTCTTGAGGGCTAGGCGCTCGCCTCTAGCAAGATTGTCTTTATGTTTGTGCCTCGTTTTAGTGCTTCTGGTGTCGTATTTGTTGATGTCTTCCAATACCCGTTTGTAAAAGGTATCAATGGAGTTGCCCCCGGGAAGAGTTGGTGTCCATTTTGATTTAGTTTTTAGACCACTAGCTATGCTATAGTCAGAGTCTATGTTTAACTCCTCTAGGAGTAATTCCATATCATAAGGTGGTTGTTCAAGATCTGTGAGTGATAGAAGCAATTGTGTGGCTTGGATATCATGTATAGTTAGTACATTGACTTCACCAACTATGACAAAAAAAGATATGACATCAGACACAACATCAACTGTAATACTAAGTTTGTTGTGTACGTCATTGAATGTACATGTAAAAAACTATACGTTGGAAGTACTATAAGACCTCTGAAAGACAGAATCAGCTAACATGTTAGAGCATTACATCAACAGGATGCCAGATATCCTGTGGCACTACAAGCAGCGGTCTGTCCATCGCAAGGATTACAAAAATGCTTCTTCTTTTTTGGAATTGACGTAATACAACCAAGTGTGCGAGGTGGCAACAGGGAGCTTAAACTTAGACGCACTGAGGCCACTTGGATCATGCACCTCCACACTGTGGAACATGGTTTAAATTGTGACCATGAAATGCAATATTTTCTAGGAGACTAGAATATGAACTTGACAATCTGTTTCTTCTTTTGTACATTTTAAGATCTTGACATTCTGTTACCCTATTTGCACACTGGAAACCATTACATCTTGTGGGGTTGCTTGTCACGAATATTCTCAGACAACATTCACATGATGTCAATGTTCACCATGATCTATTTATGATAATTTTCTTAATTTTTTTTACCTTACTTACATACATGAAACTGTTGTGCCCTATGACTTAGCGTGTTACGAATAACAATGTTCATAGGATGGTAATGTTTATGATAATTCGTTTGTTACAACTCTGTCGCACCAATAGTTCTAAACTGAGGAAATTCGTTCACTACAATTGTGTGATGCACCGTAATGACTTGCTTATACTTTCCTGGCTACACAAGAACTGCTGACTTCGCACGTGATATATGTTCTACTTTTCGAACCTTACACTCTGCTTTGGAACTATTGTTTTCTTAAACAACCTTAATAATTTCAAACACTCAATAATATGCCGTTCATGTTGCCTTCGCTCAGTTTTTTTATCATTTTGTGAATATATTGCACCGTAAGATCAACATATGGCATCTCTTGTTGTTCTCAAAACTGTTTTTCTTTCTATCTTGAGAGAAATCTCTGGGGGATTGGACTCACTCTAGATCTGGTAAACTTGTAGTGCGGAGACTTTATAGTAACAATAAGTGCACCATAAGAGCTTCATAAATATAGTTAAAATGCATACACAGTTGTGGAACAACATATTTACCGTTTAAAATCGCATGGATCTTTTTTACTTTAGGGGAAATTTAGGACCAGACTCTTCACACACTTAAACCATTGTGAATTACTTTAGTTCCTCTCACAAGTGACGACTCGTGTACTGTTCATTGAATGTAACAATAAAGTTACAATCTACAGATATGGGAGGGTTTCTCGCTATAGTCTTCCAGCTACACCGGAAGTATAAATACCACTTCCGGGTTCATTTTCATGGTCCACAGTCGAAACAGAAGCAGACTGCCGTGAGGAACCACAGCGCAGTCGCTGGAGGTAAGGGAAATGCCCTAAATAGTAGACACCGGCCGTTTTGTTTTTACCCTTTTAAATCCAAACACTCGGATACTTAAAGTGAGATCTGCATATCAGGTCCACATTTCGGTCACGAACTACCCATCGCCTTCGGAATACTCACGGCACACCTAATAACCGGATCACCATTACTGTGGTAAGATCCTGCTCCGCGTGGATTGTGTGCCAAATGTGCAACTGTTCTCTGATACGGCTGTATTTCAAAGATGGTAATTACCCACGCATCTTTTTCTTGATATAGGTGCATCTTTACTTTTAAAGCAGTCCACTATTTTGGGACTTTACCTTGACCAGCCGGGTCGGAATTATCACTGGCGGAGCGGTGAGCGCTCCACTTTCCCTTAATTTGTTTTTTCCCCCCTTTCAATGTTACAGTTTTACCATCTGTCTCCCTCACCCCGCTAAACATTTTTGACTTAACCCCCGTGGTCTCTTTTCCAATTTACCTTCACAGACTACCAAGATCATTTTCTTCATTATTCAGGTAGCATTCGTTTTTCTACTGACAGAGTTCTTTCTGTCTTTTACTGCCCCCCTTCTTTTGCCCACTTTTCCTTTTGGGCCCTCCGTTAGAATTCCACTCAATATAAAAAAAATTGAACGATAGACGTGTTGTTTTTCAAATTCGTGTAAAGCACTATACCATTCACATTGAGTGTGTAAATACTAGTATGCACTGTGCTCACATTTCACCTGTTTTTCTCTTCTATCACGTGCGGTTTATTAGGGTTTCCACTTGTAAGGTGTCAAGTCACCAATGCATTACATGAAAGTTATTTTTCCCAATATGCATGGACATACACGACCTTTTGTTTATAATACCCTTTGTATCCTACCCAGCCCTGAGGAAGTCGCGGAATTATTTTCCTTTTGCGACGAAACACGTGTTGGCTGGTTTCTTTTGCTCAATGAAAAATGGAATAAAGACAAGGAAACTTTCTACCTCCCAGAACAATGTACCTTTTTTTACGAACTCACTTGAACTGTGCTGATACCTTCTCACTGTATAATCACTTTGTGTGCCCAGGACTTGGTTGTATCAATTAGTCGTTCTGTTGTATTAAGGACTGACACTACTGTCCACTTGAAGTCTTTTTCGCTATGTGATTTCGCCATAAAATGCTCAACCATGGGTGCAGCTACCAGCGCCTAGTTGGTAAATAATGAAATGGTGTAAGAACATGCTTGCTATTTGTTTTATGTAGTGATGTCACAGTTTAATGTCTGTTGTTTATGAATCTTTTGTAATTGTTGAACTTTTTGTTTGTTATTTTATATGTTTCTGGAATGAATAAGTGTTTTCTTTTCATACACTTGAACTTTTTTGAAAAACATATAAATATTTATAAATGAAAAGGTTAAATAAATAACCTGATCAAACTGAAAGGAGTTTGTTTGATCATTGCTTTAAAGAGATAGCCTGAAAGTTGAGAAGGCGTCAGGTTTCCCATTTTTCTCTAATAATTTACACGGCCCTACCTGACCCTGGTCCTTTGGGCCGCACCCCTCTTGTTGGTTCATTTTAGAGCGGGTTTTCACCTGCGAGGGTTTGGACACCAGGGCACTGTTGCCCAGATAGCAATAGTAACAGTGCTCTGTTCAGTACAGGTTGGGTGACCACCCTCCTGCACATGTCTGAAAAGGACACACTATCATTCACGGAAGCTCATATTCAGAATTTGATATCTACTCCCTCTCCGTTCTCCACAGTTTCATTAAGTACTTCTGCTAAAGAACAGAACAAGGCTGATAAATTAACTCGTTTACATAAAAAACATATTCAAACAGAACTGCACGGGCATTTCTTGTTAGAACATTTGAAAGCAGGAACTATTCCCTGGGGTCTCCAGGTCAAGAACATACCGGTTATATTTACCGATGATCCCGACTATAAGAAGGGATTTAGCTTTATAAATACTAAGTGCAGCCGTGACTGAATGGTTCACACGATAGAAACAGCGCAAAGACTGTGCAAAAAAGAAGCAGACGAATTAGAACAACTCGTCCAGGCAATAAAGGACAATCATTCAGTTTCAGAAGCAAAAACACTGCTTGAAAAGATTGAGAAAGAGATCCTAACATTCAAGGATAATACTATTAATTTCAAAACTTCAAAATTTAAGAAAGGCACAAAATCATTCAATATAGAACAGGTATATCCATACCTCAAGGACGATTTTTATACCTCCACTGAGTCCCGTCGAGCACTCTCAAACTACCAGGGGCGCTCCAGGAACCGATTCCTCACTTTTTCCGAAACGTCATCGTCGGACTCATCAGGTGATTCTGACCCTAGAGAAGGATCCTCGAAAAGACAGGTCGCTTTTTTAGACAAAGGCCAACAGAAACCAAGAGGAAGATTCAAACAGCAACCGTGGGAGAGTTCAACAAATCGTGAAATCTACATCTATTGTGAACTTGTCTCAGAAACAACTGACTAAAGACGAGGAAGCGGTATTGTTCCCAATAGACCAACTGATTTTACGAGACTCAAACTAGAAGCGATTGAATTCTGTCGAAAGATTCGACTGAAGGCATTTTTTGATGGTAAAGATCACAAAAGCAGCAAAGAGGTGTCAGGTCTCGCCAATAAATCCAAATTTATCCCGCCAACTTACAACATTCCTAAAGAAATTGTGGCCTATGAGCAGGTCATTTTGTCTTCAATCAATCAATTGGCGAAGCAGAAATCTTTTCTAAAACGAAACATATCTTCCAAACAGCAAATAGCCATAAGTGACCTCAAGAAGGACACTACGGTGGTCATCAAGCAGGCCGACAAGGGTGGTGCCCTTGTGATCAGGCCTAGAGACATGTATTTACTATAAGGCAGGAACCAAGTCAACAACCAGGAGTGGTACCGCCAAGTCAGAGAAGATCCCACAAGATCAACACAAGAATTGATAGCGGTGATATTAAAATCTGGATTCGATGAAGGCTTTTTGAGACCGAAGGAATTTGATTTTCAATCAAAAAGATTTCCAAGGATTCCGGTAATCTATTTTTTGCCAAGATCCACAAAAGGCTCAGGGATCTGCCAGGGAGACCAATCGTCTCGGAGAGTGATTCCCTGCTGGAGCCAATTTCGAAATTTGTTGATTTTTTTCTGAAGCCCTTTTTGGCTGATGTGCTATCATATTTGAGACACCACTGATTTTATCACCAGAGTGGAAGGTCAAGAGTTTGATGACCAAACACATTGGATGGTTTCCTTTGATGTAACCTCTTTATATACGCAGATACCCCAAGACGAGGCACTGCAAGTGATTGAAATTTATTTGGAGAGTAGACCACGTCCCCACAGGGTGCCCACGTCATTTATCTTACAACTTGCCGAGGTTGCACTTAAGAAAAACTACTTTAAGTTTGAAGACCTGTTTTATATCCAGACTAAGGGGACCGCCATGGGTTGTCCCTTCGCCCCAGAAATGGCGGTCCTCTTTATGGCAAAGTATGAAGAAAAATTCATTTTTAATAACAACCCCTTCCAAAAGAAAATTATACAGTGGCTACGCTACTTGGACAACATCTGGTGCCTCTGGCAAGGCTCCCAAGAAGAATTGGATATCTTTCATGGCTGGTTAAATACGCGAAATGAGGACATAAAATTCTGTCTCAATAAAAGCAAAATAAGCCTAACTTTCCTAGATGTGGAAGTGTTCCCGCATGAGAACCGGTTGACAACCTCACTGTATCGAAAATCCACTGACAAAAATACAATCTTGCACCATAAGAGTGCTCATCCAAGAAGTTTGAAGGAAATCCTCCCGTATGGTCAACTACTGCGGATACGAAGAAATTGTTTTAGAAAAACTGACTTCGAACAGCATGCAGCAATCTTCTGTGAACAAATGACCAAGAGAGGATACCCTAAGAAAATGTTAAAACATGCCACAAATAGAGCTTGGTACACGCCTCGTGAAGAACTTCTCCAAAAAAAGTGAAACCAACATTAGAGAGATTGGTTTGTGTTTCTACATTTGGTCCTGATACCAACAAATTTTGGCAAATTATTTTAAAGAACTGGCACTTGTTGCAAAACTTGGAATGTCCTTTCCAGAAGCCATTATTTGCCATGAAGAAAAATCAAAGTATTGGACAACAAATTGTAAGGGCTGACATTTTTCCCACACAACCAAAAAGCAATCTACGAACTCAGTGGCAATTAAAACCTGTTGAAGGCCACCACAAGTGTGGAAATTGTTCTGCTTGTGATTCCGCAATTGAAGGATCGGAATTCATACACAATGCCATCAAACGGAGACATACAGAGTTTACGAATTGCAAAACGAAAAACGTCGTATATGCTGTTCTGTGTCCATGCTCTAAGGTATATATTGGCAAGACAAATCAGCAGATAAATCAACGAATCACCCAACATCGATCAAGAATCAAAAAGAAAGTAGTGGCTGCACCCATGGTTGAGCATTTTATGGCGAAATCACATAGCGAAAAAGACTTCAAGTGGACAGTATTGTCAGTCCTTAATACAACAAAACGACTAATTTATATTGATACCGCCTGTTAGACCTGGCATCCTTGGCGTGGGTCTCCCTTCCATTTTTTCGTAATGCCTCCACTGTTGCCGATATGTTTTTGCTGGACTAGATGCTCATGGGCACTTTGCCGCTGCTAATCAGTGCCAAAGTGCAAGTGCTCCCTATCGTGAATTGATGTATGTATTAGTGACTCCATGATTGGATGATTGGTTTACTTGTCAGTCCCTAGTACCGTGCACTGAGTGTGCCCAGGGCTTGTAAATCCAATGCTGCTGGTGGGCTTGCAGCACGGGTTGTGCCACCCACAGAAGCAGCTTGTAAAGTGTGTCTCAGGCCTGCCATTGCAGAGCCTGTGTGCAGCCTAGGGCTGCCATGTCGACTTGGTGAGTGCACCCACTTTCCAGTCCCTAAACCTTCCCTTTACTGCATGTTGGTCACCCCTAAAGTAGGCCCTAGGGCAGGGTGCATTGTAAGTATAAGGTAGGACATGCCCTGGTGTGTGTGGCATGTCCTAATAGTGAATTACAGCCATTTTCATTTTTCACTATTGCAAGGCTACCTGCTCCCCATAGGCCAGAATGGGCAGACTGACTATTACACCTTATAGTCAGAACAGACCCAGGGAACATGGTAGAAAAACGAATTTAGTATGCCTGAACTCAGGATGATAAAATACATCTTTTAGTGAAGTTGGTTTTAACATTCTGTGTTTGAAAATACCACTTTTAGAAAGTGGGTATTTTCTTGCCTAACTATCCAAGCCTGCCTCTGCTAGGTTGTGTATTCCTTGTCTGGAGATTGAGTGACAGGGGCTGGGGGTGGCTACAGGAGACAGGGTGAGTCAGCACAGGGCTGAATAGAAAGATCTGCATCCAGAGTGGAGGGAGGAGTTGCACCTGGGTCTGAATAGGGCTGTGCCTGCCTTCCACAATGCTGGCTCCACCTCCTGCCGGGCGGCTGAGCACTCTGCCCCACATGCTGAAAGGAAAGAAGGAGTCAGAAAAACAAAGTGCTCCAGGACTGACCAGAACTGGTTTTGGGCTAGGCAGAGGCCTCTCTGCCTCCAGAGAACAAAGAGAATCAGGGTATAAGAGGGGCACCCAGACCCCAGGAAAATTAGATCACTTTTGGGAACAAGAAGAAACCTTTGCTGAGGAGCGGAACCAAGAAGAAACTGAGGAGAGACTATCCCTAAGCCTGAAGTGCTGCTTGGGGATTGGCCTGCAGTGGTTTGCCTGACTGCCAAAGAAAGGAGAAAGGAACTTTTGCTTTGGTGTGACTTTCATCAACTTGTGAAGGATCTCCAAGGGCTTGGAAGAGAGCTTGCCCCCTGATCGAAGTCCCAGGACCATTGGACTTCACCCCCTTTGTGAATTGCTGCTGGAAACTCTGTTTCAGTGGCTACAGAGGTAGGGAGCTGTGACCGACTCTCCCGACCAGCTCGGTGTCCTGTTGGCACCGCATCGAGCAACGCCTGCATCTTGCAACGCACGGCCTTGGTCTCATCGACTCAGTCAACGAGCCGCTGCCTGCACCGTAACCTGTGAGCACCGCACCTTGCAACGCCTCGCTACACCGAATCAATCTGGTCCGACCGACACGGTCACTGTTGCTGAGTTCGAGTCCTGTGACCACACCAGAGTTGGGCACCACCTCGCAAGCTTCGCGACGCACCGCCCGACTCGCACCGCTGTCCGGACTGATCGATGCCAGCTCCTGAACCCGGCTCCATCGCCGCACGGCAACCTGCCAGCATTGCATCGAAGCACCGTCTCGCCCTGCAACGCACGGCCCTGGTCTCACCGACTCCGTCTCGACGACGTCAACGAGCCGCTGCCTGCACCGCATCGAGGGACAACGCGTCCTGCAACGCTTCCATTTTGCATCGCGACCGCTACGTACAGCCATCCGGCTCGCACGCCCGTGCCTGCCGCTTCAAGTAAAAGGTACTGTGACCGAGTCTGTCTACGCTGTGTTGGCCCGTCTCGACGCGGTCTGCTGGATTTGTTAGACTCTGTTTGTTCTTGACATCGCCGTAGCCGGAGGAGGCTACCGACTCGCACAGAACCTTGAATTAAGCCTTTTTGATCAGAACTAAGCATTCTTGACAGTACTGTGGATTATTTTTGTCGTTTATGGTCTTGTGATAAATCTATATAAAAGATACTTATTTTTATAAATATACAACCTGTGTGGAGTCCATTTGTAGTGTTGTCATTTGATTACTGTATGTGTTCACAAATGCTTTACACACTGCCTCTGAGATAAACCTGTCTGCTCGTGCCAAGCTACCAAGAGGGTGAGCAGGGGTTATTTTAGGAGTGTACCTACTTTCCCTGACTAGACTCAAGGGTCCCTATTTGGACAAAGGTACATACCTCTGCCAACTAGAGACCCCCAAATCTAACACCGCCTTGCTGCAAAAGGAGGCTTATCTCATTCTAAAATACAACAGTGCTGTAACTGGACTGAATGGAATGACAGAACTATCAAAAACATAATGTGTTTGTGAAAACCGCAAGACCCAGAATGCACTTGGTCGGCTGCCAGTGTGAACCATTAATGAGTTACATTGCAAATGGCTGCCCCCCTTCAACTACATTTCCCATGAGTCATTGCACATTTACGTGCGTGATATATTCTAACAGGAAATGCCCCTAGCTGCCTTACATGCATCCGTGCCGGCCGTGAAGAGAGGAAGTAATAGTTGGACTAACTGAATGGAAGTAAGTGGGTACAGTTGCCCCCTATCAGAACATATCTCCGCTATGGATTGATGTTCACGTTAAACTGACACGCGTTATTATTTCAGGAACGCGGAAAACGTTTGAGTTGAACTACGTGACTGAAGCGATATTGCTTCGTGAGACAAGTACCGTCGCAGGTACGCTTTTAACCGCTTTAACTGACTGAGGTTGTAAATATTGGTAGAGAATCTGCATGTTAAAGCTAGTTACATTACAAATACGGTTTCTCTAATTTTTAGATAAACACGAAGCCGTCGTACACCCGTTAAATCACTCACAAAGGACACAAGCGGGAGTAACATTGTATCCGTGCAGGTATGCGCTAGAAAGGGCACAGAGTCAATGAAGTAAATAAAGTAACTATTGCAGATTTAATTTATTGACAGTACCTCTCGTCCAAACAGGATTGACATAAATCCCCTTCACGACCTATTGAGAGCGTTACCGATGGTGATAACAGTTTATCAGGTAACTTCGTTTGTGTAAATACATTTTTAGAAGTACAGAATTTTTGTTTTAGTTGGAGAATAGGAGGGTTCATAAATCAATCAAAACCTGTTTTTGCATTATTTATCTTGTAGATCACACCAGTATCCATAAATAAGAAGCCCTGATGAGAGCCCCTGTACTTTTTGCCCGGGACTTGAAACGCGTTGGCATTTAATAACACTGAGGAACTGTGAATTAATATGTGTTCCGTCTGATGGAAATGAAATGAAAATTATCCCCTGTTGTATGTATAAACTTGTCCCCTGTGTTTGGCATTTCCTTGAGTTTGATGAATTGGTAGTCTCAAGGGTCGCCTAGTTGGTAAATAATGAAATGGTGTAAGAACATGCTTGCTATTTGTTTTATGTAGTGATGTCACAATTTAATGTCTGTTTATGAATCTTTTGTAATTGTTGAACTTTTTGTTTGTTATTGTATATGTTTCTGGAATGAATAAGTGTTGTTTTCTTTTCATACACTTGAACTTTTTGAAAAACATAAATATTTATAAATAAATAACCTGATCAAACTGAAAGGAGTTTGTTTGATCGTTGCTTTAAAGAGATAGCCTGAAAGTTGAGAAAGTGTCAGGTTTCCCCATTTTCTCTAATAACTTTCTAAAAGTAACATTTTCAAAATTGTAACTTAAAATCTGACTTTACCATTAAAGAGGATTTTAAATTGCAATTTCTTAGACATAAAACATAAAATCTCTACCTGTTCCCAATCATAAGATAGCACTTATTAAATGTAATAAGGCAACCCAATGTTATCCTATGGGCGAGGTAGGCCTCACAGTAGTGAAAAGCGAATTTGTTTTTCCCTACCAGGACATGTAAAACTTAAAAGTACTTGTCCAATCTTTTAACTGCAATGCACCCTGCCCTATGGGCTACCTAGGGCCTACCTTTATGGTTGACTTATATGTAATAAAAGGGGAGTTTAAGGCTTGGCAAGGGGGTTATTTTGCCAAGCTAAATTGACAGTTTAAAAATGCCTTCAAGCTGCAATGGCAGACCTGTGATATGTTTTAAAGGGCTACTTAAGTGGGTGTCACAAGAAGTGCTGCAGGCACACTAGTAACATTTAATTTACAGGACCTAGGTAATGGTATAGCACTTTACTAGGGACTTATAAGTAAATGAAATATGGCAATCAGGTATTAGCAAATTTTACCCTGTTTTAGGGAGTGAGCACAAGCACTTCAACACTGGTTAGCAGTGATAAAGTGCACAGAGTCCGAAGGCCAACAAAAAGATTGCAGAGAAAATAGGAGGGTGAAGATGACCCTGCAGAGTGGGCCAAGTCCAACAGAATGGGTGAGGAACTATTAATGAGTGATCCAGGGTAATCCGGGGACCTTTTGCCTGCTGAAAACTAGAAGCTGCTAGCGATTTGCTGTTCCTTTATGTGAATTGAGGAATGACCTCATAACAGTATCACTCTTTGAAAGGGGAAATTTCAGAGCCATCACTGAGAGAATTGTTCTTGGGACCTAGGAGAATCACTGGTTGCTGGACTGAATAAGTGGTGGGTACTATCATTTAACAAAGCTGTCATGGGTCAGCAGAACTGAGGTTCTGCAATTGGATAACCAAGGTACTCGCCTGGGGTACCTGACTTTCCTGAATAGTGTAATTTCAATAAATAAGATAAAAAATACACTGAAAGCCAATTGAGTCCTAATCCTACATTTAAGACACCATTTATGAGTAGGAAACTAAGGCAGTTATATTAAATATACACACAGAAAACCACAAGGTGCTGACACCTTCAGGGTCTACGAAAGGACTCCAAAATTGTTCACAGTCTTTAGGTGCTAGGAAGTAGGTTAGACTAATCAAGGAACATGAACTTATAAAAACAACAAATTTTTTGAAATTCTGCAATAGTTACTTCTCTCGTCTTCTTCCATCCAATCAGCGTCTGATGTTTTCTTTGGAACCGATTACTCCTCATCATCTCATCGATAGTACATATATACATTCGAAGAAAAGGAAATAATACTTAGCCAAATGTGCAATTTGTATTATATAGTGCTATTGCACTTTTCCTACCATATTGTTTTTAATTAATTTCTCATACAGAAGTAAATATTTTACCAGTTTACAATTAAGCTGTTGGTCACTCGGATCGAGACACTTTATTATAGGAAATCTGCAGGTGCGGATGCCCCTAATGTTAAAAAGTTTTTTTAGCAATAAAAGCCGGTTTGATTTTAAAACAGGGGAAATGCATATTAGATGGACGAAGTCCTGCTTTGATGCACCACATAGGCTGCATGACTTTGGTGCGTTATATTTCCATGTTGGTTGGTCAGCATTGGACAGTAGTGGTCCAAGACGTATTGTTAATAGCTTTCTTTTTAAATGTGGGGAGTATGTCATGCCCAGATATGTTGCAGGTTGTAATACAGAATACAATTGCAAGACCATCCATGCATGGGCAAGTTTGCTAAGTGTGATTTTGTCTTCAATTAGCGAGTGCCTTTTTGCCGCTTTTTTCAATGTTTGTCGAAATGACGGAAACTGTAAGTTCTGTTGCCAGAAGCCTGTCATGTTCGTAAGCTTCATTGATGACTGTAGATACTTGGTATAGGCTGACTGGGGATTATCTTCTTGTGCCTTCCAGAGAGCATTGTTAAGTGGATTTTGGCAGTTTAACCATATTTTGTACCATGATTTTATTGATAAATATCTTCTCTCTAGATGTTGCTGCTGCAGTCCGAATTCCAACTGGACCTGCACTGGAGAGGAGTTCCATGGTAGACCGAATACTGTTTTATATGTCCTTATTTGAAGGCTTTCTAGGGTTGCTGTGTCTTTTCCATGCTGGACTTCACTTGCGTAGACCAGGGTTGTCAAGAGTTTTGCTTTAATGACTGTTAATAATGGCATAAACAATGGTCCATTTAGGCTCTTCGCTACTGAGCAGAGGGCATATATCAGGCCATTTCCATTTTTAGTTAGATTCTCATTATGTGTTTGGAAATTAAATCGGTTGTCTATGTATAGGCCAAGGTACTTGTAGTTATTAACCGCCTCCAGGTTTGTCTTACCAAGCTTAAATGATAGTTGTTTCTGGGCGCGACGGCTTATGGGCATGACTTTTGTTTTTACTGTGTTTATTTCTAGTAAATTTACCTTGGCGACCCAATTTGTTAATCGCTCTTTGAATGCCTACTCTTGTGCAGCTTAGCAGATCTATATCATCAGCATAGGATAGATGTGTAAGACGTAATGGACCCAAGCGTGGAGGATGCGAGTTAACCTGATCTAGTTTTGACGAGAGATCCAGTAGAAGGCAACTCATATTAGTATACCCTCTACATCTCCCCATCTTTAATGTCTCCAGCTAGGGAAGGCAATAAATTATATTTTTTCCACTAGCCGGGTGACTTTTAATTTTGCACCACTATCTTTTCCGACCCTACCACTTATGCACTACACATAGCTTTTCTCACTTATTTAAGTGCTCCCACGTCTACGTAGGTCATAGCACGCCCCGCCCCGTAGAGGGACGGGAAGACCCCTATGATGAAGCATGACACTGAATTAATTTTCAGTGTGTGAGGGGTATTTTAACAACACAGAGTGTTCCCCCTTTTTGAATAACTGCAGTGGTCTAACACTTTTTCTACACCATCATTATAATTGTAATCTTTCAAATAAGGAAGGACATAATATAATGCAGTGGTAGGATCTTTTTGTTGAATAAGAGTATTAAGAGGAGGACGATTCTACCCTCACCCCTCTTCACTCCCCTCTTTGTTTTTTGTTTTTTTGACGAGAGATCAGCCATAAAAAGGTTAAACAAGTGAGGGGATATAACACAGCCTTGTTTTAGTCATACTTCTGTGTGTATTTTCCTTGCCATCAGCTATTTTGAGTGGAATCCATGTGTTTGTATACAGCTGCATTATGACTCAAAGAATTGGTTCTGGGAGACCCCACTGTCTTAGTTTGTTCCATAAGAGGCCTCTGTTGACTTGGTCAAATGCCACCTTAAAATCTATAAAACATAAATGTAGTTTTTTTCACTGCTGCAAGCTCTTGCCTGCCATTAGGCCTAAGGCTAGAATATTTGTAGTAGTACCAGAGCCCCTACGGAATCCAGACTGACTAATAGGTATTATTTTGCTGTTATCTGCCCAGTCTACCAGATCTCCAAGGATCAGTGAAGAGTAGTATTTTGCTTCAGAATCTATTAGGGCCATTGATACACCCTTTGTACACAGGGTTAATTATTGAGCCTGTCCAACTCTCAGGAAGTGTACTTGTACTGCCCACCTTGTGAAATAAATGGGACAACGGGGCTGCCCAAAAGTCAGGTTCCCATTTATAAATCGCCTGCAGAATACCAATTGGCCCGATCTTAGTACTTTAGACATTTTGTCTTCTGTATATTGTATTGAAGGTAGTTCTATTGCGTGGTTCAAAACCTTCGGGCGCATCCTGACTCTTTGACAATCTTGACTGTGTGTATGTGGATTCGACCTGTTCCATTGGACTATCCAAGTCTGAAGGGGTAATATGAGCGTTTCGCCTTCTTAGAGTTGAGTGTACTGTTATGTTATGATGCATAGGTGAGGAATGATTACTGGTTCTCAAAACTTCATCACTTTTGTAGGCTGCTTTAACAAAGGTGGTAGTAAGGTAAAATATCCAGGCTGGCTCTGTAACACAAGCAGCATTAAGTATCTTTGGAGATCTTGTAAGGCCATTTACTAACTCCCAGAAAGCTCTAGCATTTGAATGTTTTGCATTTAAAAGGAGTTTAGACCAAAAGTTGTCTGTTTGCGGTCTTTTGTCTTCCCAGATTGCTTTTTGCACTGCTTCTTGAGGTTTTTAATTGTTTCCCTTATGTCTTTGGGCACAATGGTGCCCCTTATGAATCCAATTGTACCTCTTAACTCTTTTCTTAAGCTCCGGTCTTTTTTCCCCAAACATTTGGACTGCATGTACCGTGATGTTCCAGGCCGATTTATTGTGGGGGCATCCGTTCGCAGGTTTGTTAAAAAGGCTACCCAGACTCCTACTTAGGAGCCCTCTCTGGTATCATAGTATGTTATCAATTCCTTTGCCTTAGTGGCTATATCATGGAGTGAATTGCTCAACCGTCTCAATCGTCAGTCACGTATCTTGGTAGGGAAGTTATTAGTTCAAGATGTTGATATCAATGATCGCTTTTGGTGGTTATTTGATAGAAAATTCCTTTGTTTGGGCAAGCAGCAGTAAAGTGAGAATTGTGTAGTCTGTTATAGACCGGGCATACGGGCCATGATATGTGCAGTTCGGAGGTCTATCCTGCTGAGTTCTACCATTTACTACTCTCATACCAAGATGGTCTAGTACCGTCACTAGTTTCCCTCCACTTAAATCATGTCATTTGGGAGTTGAGCGTTCTTGGGGGTGTACTGCTCATATTGCATTTGCCGCAGTTAAATGATCATCTTCCATTATGTCACTAATTTACTGTGAATGCACCATTCATTGTAAGGATATACCATGAACGCAAAAGGACCATCAGAACACGAGTGGCTGTTTTTTTCACTATTTTCTGCATTCCTGTGGCAAAATATTTAATCAAGGTCTAATTTCGTACTAAAATATAGCTCTAAATGGTGGATTTGCATTTTGCTTAATTATGTTTAATTTCTGATAATTTTACAGATATTTGTCTAATTACACAAAAGCAAATCACTTAAATTTCAGAGGAGGACTGAACCTGCTGCCTGAGACCTCAGAAGAGCTTAGAGGACTGGACCTGCTCTTCACCTTTTTCCCAGGACAAAGAAGTGAACTGCATCTCATGAAACCCTAGTGATAAGGTTTTATGAGATGCAGTTCCACTGTGATGACAAACTTGGGGTCATATTGATGAAAAAGGTGACATTGTTCTATAACCTCAAGAGCGTCCTCTCAAGATTAGTTGTTCATTCACACACTTTGGAAACTTCTTTATGAGCTATGTTAAGAGTAGTATTTGAGGCATAAATTTTTTCTGGGTGTTATCTCTTCTCTTCTAGAGCCTCATGGAGATGCACTAATTTCGGTCTTTTCTACACCGAGTATTTGAAACCTGCACTCTCTCAGTCTGACAAGAATGCCTTTATGTGCCTTTAAGTATCACCTGTCTGGGCTGAGGAGATTCATTTTAGAATATTTAGATGTGATTTTATACATGTACATAGGACCTTGGTATGCGCAGTAGGTGCAAAATCAAATATCTTTGGTATGTTTTCAGAGTCCACAAAATGGTTGATGTGGGACTCATCATACTCCCAGCATCCTCAGGTATATGAACGATATGCTGGTGAAATACACCAGTGTGAGAAATTGGATTATCAGTTTAGGGGGGGTAGATATCCACCTCAGATAATAACCACAATCCTTGTCAGGTTAAACCCTCAAAGTCATTAAATTAACCTTAGTTCAACCCCTGGTAGTTGTGACTCAGGGGAGACAGGCTTAAGTTAGGGTCAATGTGAAAAGTATTAATTCAGAGCTAAAACAGAAATAAAGACTACATGAAAAACAATAAATCCCCCAAAATGAATTATAAAAATAGAGTACAATTTAATAAACAAAATGACAAAAATCCAATAAGGAGAACTAGAGATCTGAATTTTAAAAGTTTTAAGCAAAAATAATGCCCTGAAGCGCAAAGTTCCAATGATAGTCAATGGTCATGGTACAACAGGACCTAAGTGTAGTTTGATGCTGACTGTATTGGAGTGCTGGGTGGATACAATAGCCAGGTTCGTCCTGGTCAAAAAAATGTATCTTCTGACTTTAGTCCTTTATGTCCCAATCCACCACTAGAATACACTTATAAAGCCCCCAGGGCTCCAGGGGAGAAACTTAGAGACTCACAGAGTGGCAGGTAGAGGCCCACTGGAGAGTCCAGTTCAGGTCCAGGCGCCACTAGTCAGCGGGGCAGTTGCAGGAAAAGACGTCTTGTAGCTTTTTGTGTCCCTATAGCTTTAACAGGAGGACAGGATTATGACCCTTGGAGTCCACTTCTTTGTCCTGTGAACAGGAAGAAGAGCAGGTCCAGCTCTCTAGGTCTTCTCAGGCCTTAGACACCAGGTTCTGTCCTCTCCTGATATCCCACAGGTCCAGGAGTGTTCTGAAGTGGGTGCCTAGAAGTGCCACATTTATTCCTTGCACAAGCTAGTGGGTGGGAATGACACCTGTAGATGCCCTGACCAATGGGGTAAGGGTCCCAGTGATAACCAAACTCACTTTGGGTATTTTCAAGATGGCCAAAGTCTTTGGCCACTCTAAACTTGGGCTCTGTGGGCTGGGGGTTTGTGTGGACAGTGCATTATGGTATCTGTAGTGTCTTCCAACATCTAAAACAAAAATGCAGTTTTAGGCAGTGCCTATACCACCAACAAACTCAGAGAAATATGCCTGGTAGAACAACAGCTAAGTTCATCAGCAAACAGGCGGGATACACAATAACTGTTTTGACATCTTGTTACCTTCCTTTGATGGGAGCCCCAGATGTCAAATGAAAAACTCCTGCAGATCTGTCAAGCAGGTCTTGACACTCAAGCAGGAACTGCACTGTGATGTCAACAAGAGGACCCATTGAGATGGAGACTGGTCTGGCTGGGGGGACACAGGAAGGGTGCAGGCCAAGGTGTTAACTGCTGTTATTTGTGACAAGGTAGGCCTCTTTCAAGTTAGTCAAGTCCTTTGGCCCTGCCTACAGGCCATCCTGACATCTCCCCACGCCCAAAGCCTTTTGTCCCTGTGTTGGGTGCAATCCACACTTCATTCACACCTGTTGAATTGCTATTTACTGACTGGCAGAAGTGGGAGGATAAAATGCAGATTTCGCTTCCAGGGACTTCAGGGAGGGCAAAGGTAACTTTAAAAAAATCATCTTTATAAAATATTTATTGCAAATTAAACTTCTCCAATTGATTGGAATTGTAATGAATGCTACAAAAAGTCCAAAAATTTAATTGGTAGCTGTAGTAGCATTTATTAAACTTATTAATATATCCCGATACTTTCATATGGAACAGCCAATCCAGCTTCAGTGATAATAGCTTTTAGGGTTTTTATAACAATAAGGATATGTTTAACATTAACATTTTACATGTCCTACTTTTAAATAGCATGCACCCTGCCTTTTGGGCAATAAGGTCTACTTAGGGGTGACTTATTATTTAAAAGGAAGGTTTAGGCCTGCCAAAGGGGTTATTTTGAAAGGTCGAATTAGTTTTAAAACTGCACAGTGAGACTACAATTGTAGGCCTGGAGACATGCTTTAAAAGTGCCACTGAAGTGGATGGCAGAATGCGTGCTGCAGTCAGTCAATCACTTTATTCGATTCTTAAATGATAAGATCATAAAAGTACAAAAATACACATTAAAAGATACAGCCTTCATAGTGCAAATATTGGTAATAAATAGGGAACGAGCATATAAAAACATCAGTTAAAAACAAAATAAAAAACACACAATTCATTTGGGGTTGTTACACAGACATCTGGTCTTCCATGAGAGAAGTAAAAAAGAGGCCACGGAATAACATACTAGATGATCGGGCAGTGATTGTAAAAAGTACATTCCTGGAAGGCATTGGGTAAAGTTGTATTTACGCATGAGTGGCCGATTAAATCTATTACGATGTTCCTTATAAAATTTGCAAAAGAAAAAGATATGTAAATTTGATTGAGAAGAAATACCATCACACAGACAGGGAGGGAGATCATGGATAGAGTAGATTCCTGCTGGATAGGAGAACATACAGGGGATAAAATTCAGTCGAAACCTCAATAAAATAAGTGACGTGAGTTTGTCACAGAGTAAATATGGGGCTACACCTTCCTGATCAATTGGACCCTTTAAATAAGATTTTACAGACGCTTTTAGGCAATTCAATTTAACTCTCTCAGTTGCCCTTTGTTTAAGGAATAGAGTCTTAATTTCTTTTTTAGAGACAGTGGTGCAATTTGTTGGTGATGTGAATAGATGTTCTAAACCGAGGGAGGAGAGACTGTTTTTGATATATGTTAACCACGGGATCCTATGGGCATGTTCGAGGGAGAGACAGTCTTCTATTACCCTCTGTGTGAGGATAACAGATTCTCTTCTCCATATCGAATGCCATAATAGTATTGGTACCAACCTGATTATGTCATTAATATAAGGGACATCCAATTCTGCATGACAGGTAAAATTAGAGCAACTTGTTGGGAAACCGACAAGTTTTTTCCAAAAAGTATCCTCAATAGTCTGCAGACTGTGGGAATTAGTGAATCCCCAAATCCCTGCCCCATAAGTTAGAACTGATATTGATTTAGCAGAATAGACCTTTTTGACCATTTCAAGGGGTTTTCGCACCCATTTTCTTTGTGAAAGAGTTTAAGGCGATAATACTCTTTTCCAGCTATAAACCCCTGTTAATGATCATGTAACTCCAAGATAGATGTCTATCGAAGGTTATCCCAAGATAAGAAAAAGTATTGGTGTGGGCTATTTTCCGTTCTGCTATGTAAAAATTTGGAACCCTCCTTTCTTTACGCCCTGTAATTAAAACGAAGGACTTTGCCTCATTAGTTTTTAGGTCTAGGCCACTCATATAACTTACGTAGATTTCTAATATTAACACTGCATCATCAGCATAAAGCAGAATTGGGGTGCGCACATTATTAATCTTGGGAACATCCTGTGTTGAGTTCGACAGGAGTGATTCCACCCCATTCGCGTAGATGGAAAAAAGAAATGGGGCAAGTACGCAGCCCTGAGGAACTCCCCTATTAATTGGGAACAACCTAGTGCACTCTCCCTACTTCCCGTAGTGGACACAGGCCAAGGAATAGAGCTGTCTAATAAAAGTAATTATGGCCTCGTCAATGCCCATTTCATCCATTATCCTCTTACTACCAAATCGCAAAATCCAAATTAAGATTCTGTAACAAGTTACAGAATTACTATTTGGGCTTTGTCCATGCCAAAAAGCCTTTTTGCGTTTGCAGTGATCATCATAGGGCTGTCACCAAGAAACTTAAGACAGGCCTGTTTGACAGCAGGAGGAAAGAAGAAGTGTGGCAAAAGGAGGTGGGAATACTCAGAGAAAATATTTAGTATTGGGTGGAAGAATTTTCCCAATCACTGGCCAGTGCACAGGATAAATGTGGCATATCAACCACCACCCCATTACAACACTCCTCAACCTGACAAGACATCTGAAGAAGGACACGCTAGTCAAAAAGGACTCAAGGACTAGTGACTCTGCTGGAAGAAAATGATTCTAACACTGCTAACTCCTGGCCTAAGGAAGAATACTCCTGATGTCTGCTGGCACTCAGGGACTGGAACAGCACTTCATGTGCAAGGAGGTGGACCTCTGGTTAGCCTGCTCAAGAGAAAAAAAACAGAGAAGGATTTCTCCTTTAGAAGGCCCAGTTGACCACAGAGGACTTGTTTATGCAGGAGCCCTGCCTGAAGAGAGTTCTAGTGCCTAGAAACCTGTCACATGGAGCTGCACAACAGACTATAGTGTACTTTTCTGCATTTAGAGAAAAGTGGGCCTTCGTCATTTTCTTCTACTTCCTGAGGCCTGGGATAAGGTAATGAGGCTTGCCTAGGATGGTTGAACTACAGGCAGGTAAAAAAAATCCGGTTAATCCTGCTCAGAGATTTTTGCTGCGCTGAAAACTGGTTCATCTGGACCTCACAGCAAAGTACCTGGCCCCATGTAGCCCTACCCCACCACAGCTTTTAGCCTTACACTGTTGGTGGATTTTGACTTCCAAAAAAGTGACTGAATCCGAGGTTAAAATCTTGGATCAGGGTGAAGCGGCCAATCGATCTATCGGTGGCCATGAAATTTGACTTTCTCTAGGTCTGAGCTTTCGCTGCCAAAACCTACACCTTCAGTGGTAGCTCGATGTATCTGACTTTGGGGGACTTTTGAAGGGACTTTGCCCATCGGAAGATTTTAACTTCCATTTCAGAGACTACATTATATGGCAATAATGGGGCAGCCAGCTTGATGTATCTAACCCCCGCTCCATTGAAGTTGCTCCCAAATTAGTCCCGGTCAGCCACAATCTGTTGTTTTCAATGGCACTTTATGTTGTCTTGGCATGTTTTGCATTATATCTTTAAAATTGTATATCTCAGGTTCCCTTTATCCTATTGTGGTAATTTTGGTACCATTTTAGTCATTGAAGACATCTCTCTTTTTCTAAATTGTTTTGTGAATTTCATTTTGTTGTTTTCTGACATTTATAATTGTTGTAGGATGGTGAATGAAATAGAGGGTATTACTCCTGGCCAGCAAGCAGCTTAGAATAATGTACAAGAGACAAAATATGACTGCTCTTAATAGGGGCTCTTGAACCTCCTGGGGTCATATAATGCAGAGTGTTCTGGGGGCAACAGGCCTGTGTGCCTGTTTTGCGTGCACTTGGGGCATTATGGTATTACAGAAAGGTCCACAGATGCTTAAGCGGCCCGTTCTGTTATATTGATAGCACTGATGCACATGTAGCGCCAGGGCTATCTTGAGAGGGCATTCCCACATATGCTCGGGTGTGGCCTAACGCAAATGAGAGAATCGCTTTGCCTTTGTGCCCGTATCCTATTACGTGCATGGGTGCAGAGGCAAATAGGCCCTTAGAAGAGGCACTGATAGTGTGCCACAAAAAGGTGGCGCACTGTCAATAGGCCCCATGAGGGCAGCACCTATAGAGGGGTGATAAAGGGTTCCATGGACCCCCCCAGACTTCCACCTGAAGATGGGTGCAGCCCTTCACTTTCAGCCTGCTCTGTGACACATGGGGCAGCTTGTAAACAGTTGCTACATATTTCATTAAAGTGCTGCTCCCAGAGCAGCCATGAATTTGTGGCGGCCCTAGGGGCAGAACATTGATTGTAATAGGGAGAAAAGTCCCTGTTTGTGCCTGGCACAGCTGCTCAAAGGTACACTGTGGTGCAAACCAACAGTGTACCCATTACATAATATGGTTCCAGGTTTGAACCTATAATGTTGTGATATGGAAGTGGAATCTGCCTTTTTGCAAACTTACCTCCATCCAAATATAAGCTTCCTTATAGCTGCTTCTCTGGTCATTGCTGACTTGGGAATTGAATTAATTTCCAAAAGAGAGTAATGAGTTATCCCAAATATATCACTGTGTAATACACTTCTTTCACATGGTGTTGAAATACCTTAAAGTTTTCTTTACCATTGTTGATGTCAGACCTCTACCCCCTGCCTGAACAAAGAAGTAGTTATCTGAAATACTGAAGGTGGATTCCCTCAATATGTTTTGGTAAGGGGACTTTATAAATATACAGGAGACTTCTCTGTAGGTTATTACTAGTTTATAGGATACAGTGTTAAAGAAGTCCTCTGCTAAATTACTGCTTGCTCTTTGCATCTATACTTATAGATGGGATCATTCTCTGTTAACTGATGCCAAATCTTCATACCAGCCAGTAGTTTATGCACATTCACCTATTTCATACACAGTAGATAGACCGGAAGAATTCCTGTGTAATTTTATCTTGATGGGGATTGCTCAGTTCACTTCCCAACTCCCTGTCTGATTCCCCATTAAGACATTTTCCCCTTTTGTCCCATCCTGCATATACACCCACCCCAGACTTAGGCGACACCCCTGGAGATGACACATCTCCCCAATTCCTACTCCACCCCCAGCACCACCAACATTCCCACTGTTCCAATCACACCCCACACCCTTACCTACTCATATCCCGCCTTCCCACCCGCCCCTTCTCCCCTCACTAATATTCCCACTGTCCAATACATAACCCACATCCATACCTCCTCACATCCAGCCTTTACACCCCCCCTCTATTGATAACCACACAGGAAGACTGCAATACAACGAACCAGATTACGATTCTCCCCAAACCACATACATGGCTCAACCACACTTCCCTTACCCACAGTCCATACATTAAATATGTTACCTCCCACACCAGACCACAGACTTGATGAGATATTACTATCTCTACAACAAGTCAAAGAGGACCTACAAACTCTACATGACCTGATTCTACAACAACCTAAGTTCACCTGCTCTGAACTAGAATCTAGGACATACCTTCACATCAACCATTTGAAATTTACCCAACAGCTGCACGCAAGCTCCCCGAAACATCAGCCCCCAAGGTGGAAAACAGTGCCCTACCCTAATGCCTCATCCCGTCCGGTTCGGAGGAATAACCCTCTATCAGCCAAAGACTTAATCTCTCTACTCCGTTCCTATGAGCTACCGTATCTCACCCTTAATACTGCGCACTCAGACAACTTGCATAAACATTGCCTAATCCAATCCATCCCCTCCAATACCCATAGAGTTACAAGACATAATGCTAGAGATATAGTTGAAAACAACCTCATGGAAGTCCCCCTCATACATGAACCCAACACAACACCCATCAAGGCTCGGCTAAAATGTATACTTCTAAACTGTAGGTCGGCCTCAAGACATGCAGCCGATATAGCTGACCTCATACTCACTAATGAACCTGACCTACTAATTTTGACTGAAACATGGCTAAATGAATCATCTACACCCATCCTAGACATACTTGTACCCCAAAACCATGACATCACAAGACTAGATAGAACTGATAGGCCAGGTGGTGGTATTGCTTGCATACATCGGAGCAATCGCTCAGTGAACCGCTCCCACTCCCCGGTATTATCCTCCTGTGAATACCTTTATTTAGACATCACTAGTAATAACAAACCAATATGTTCACTACACACATTCTACCACCCTCCAGGGGATAATCTCACCTTCATCAAACATCTCATGGATATTATATCTACAAATGCCGGACAACAAAATACTCAAATATTCCTTGGTGACTTCAATCTCCATTGGGATGACCTTGGCAACCCAGGGGTCAATAGCATCAAAGCTTTCTTCTCAGACCTTAACCGTACCCAAATCTGTGACAGCCCCACACATGATAAAGGCTCAACCCTTGATCTAGTAATTTCCAAAGCTGACTCCACTCAGCTTGAAACGATCCTCTCCTGTGACTGGTTTGACCACCACATCATTACATTCCACATCAATGAATCAGTTAAACTACTCTCTGCCCAACCAACAAGAACGAAAATTTGGAAGAGGAATCTAAAAAATGTCAGTTCCGACTTACTTACAACTTCCAGTCCTAATATCCTGCTTCCCCCTGAAGGCTTATCCGATGTACAGGGTCTGACTAACCATTACTTCCACTCCATGAACATGGTACTAGACAAACTAGCTCCCTTACAATTGAAAAGAGTCGCCACAAAAGACTCAAAACCCTGGTATGATGGTAGGCTAAATGAGGACAGATGATCCCTAAGATTAATTGAACGACGATGGAGATCTGCACCATCCTCTGACCACCTCAAGCTACTAAGAACCACGAGAAACTCCTACTACAGAAAGATCAGACGATCAAAAGCAGACTTCTTCAGTAATCAATTAGACCAAGCCAAGAACCGTCCCAGAAAGCTATTCGAACTAATCAAATCTCAATCTAAGGGTGTACCCCCCACCCCCAAGCTAACCCAGACACACTACCCAACTGCGAAGAATTTGCCTCCTTCTTTACTATGAAGACAGAAAACTTAAAGACGGACCTGCTCAACGACCTAATATCCCATAATGACACTCACATGGACACTTCATTGCCCCGGCTAGGAGCCCCACTCATATGCACAGCAAAGTTCGACCTCAAAAACAATGCATCCTGGTCCTCCTTCAACACTTACAGTGAAGAAACTATACTGAAAACGCTCACGGCCCTGAATCCCTCCAATCACTTCACAGACCCTCTTCCCGCAAACTACATAAAAGACTTCATTCCACTGTTACTGCCTCTATGGACCAAGATTATAAACACCTCTCTCCTTCAAGGAACCATCCCAGAAATCCTTAAAGCAGGGCAGGTATCCCCTATATTAAAGAAGCCATCGGCGGACCCGTCGGACTAAAATAACTATCGCCCAATATCCAACATCCCCACTCTGGCCAAACTCTTAGAAAAATGTGTTCACATGCAGCTTGGCCACCACATAGATCAATTCAACCTGCTCAACCAATACCAATCCGGCTTCCGTGCAGGTCACAGTACTGAATCAGCCATGACCCACATAATAGATGATGCACTAAAAATCCTTGACCAAAACGAAGCCCGTTTACTAATCTTGCTTGACCTATCTTCGGCATTTGACACCATCAAACACGACAACTTGCTAGATCTCCTGAAATACAGAATGGGTTTATCTGGATCTGTGCTAAATTGGTTCACCTTTTTCCTCCAAAATAGATCACAAAGATTCAAGGTTAATCAATCCTTATGCAAGCCCGTCCCAGTCACTTTAGGAGTCCCGCAGAGATCATCCCTCTCGCCTACACTTTTCAACCTTTTCATGGAGCCACTCACCGCACTTCTCAGTTCCTCTAATGTCCATTATCACATGTACGCAGATGACCCACAACTCTACATAAAGATCCACTCACTTGAAGACATCAAATCTCTCAACTCAACGCTTCAAAAAACGCAGACCTGGTTGGCCGAAAACCATTTGAAACTAAACATCCTCAAAACTGAATTCCTCTTAATCGCTCCCCCCAACCAATCGACCATCATGCTTGATTGGTTGAACCACCTAACAGCACTCAAATGTCAACCTCTCATTAACGACTCAGCGAAATCGCTGGGAGTCACTCTGGACAGAAATCTAAACATGCAGAAACAAATCAGCGCCTCTACAAAAGGAGCACATTTTCAGATGAACACCTTGAGAAGACTGAAACCCTTCCTGCCCGCAAATGACTTCAAACAGGCAGTTCAAGCTCTAGTAATCCCAAGAGTGGAATATGGGAGTGTCGCTCTCTGCGGCCTTCCCAGATCGACGACGGCCCCTCTAAGAGCTACAATCAACGAAGCTGCTAGACTTATCACAGGCTCTAAAAGAAACTGTCTCATCTCCCCTGATCTTAGAGCCCTCAACTGGCTACCTTTCGAGGCTAGAATTCATTTGAAAATCGCATGTATGATGCACAAGGCCTTACATCACAAAACTCCGAGTTATCTAGCTCAGAAACTGGTGCTTTCTTGTGGTAACAGATCCTCCAGGAGCTCCAACAATCTTCTACTGAAACCACAACGATTTGCCAAGAAGAAAACATACAACTGGACCTTCTTGGGAATAGCTCCCAGGATTTGGAATGCTTTGCTCCCAGAAACGAGACAATCCTTCTACTGCATCTTTCAAAAAAGAAGTGAAATCTATTCTCCTGGCTAAATTTACTTGAACTATTTAGTTATTCTTGTAATATATTTGCTAGTTTGTATTAGTTATTATTTTGTTTTAGACTCACTTATATTTTTCTATGCTTGTTTCTGTTTCTTACATCTGCCCTGTAAAGCGCTCTGATACCCGCAAGGGTCTTGTTCGCGCTATACAAAACCTTCAAAATAAAAAAAATAAAAAATTGCGGCTAGGCATTGGCAAAAGGAGCTACAACTGGATTTTCTGATTGTATCTTGCATGTTCTAGTCATCAACTGGGCAGTAGCTTTCAGAGTAACATTTTTATGTTAAATTGCTTTGAATAATAATTTGCTTACAATATTCATAACTTCCTTTAGGAACTGGAGGACCACTTATGGGAGTCCCTCATGCCCTAATGAATTGCTTTCTGGCTGTGTATCTGCAGATAGAGGGTCTGTGTCCGTTTAGGTCTTTGTTTGTTTTGTCTGTGCTAGAATTTGGGGTTCAGGTCGACAGTGGTATGCACCTTGACCAATTAAGAACTACAAACCTATTCAGGGTAAGTCAGTAACACACTCTGAATCAAACTGTGCTCTCCCTCTGGTAGCTTGGCCCAGAACAGTCAGGCTTAACTAAGGAGGCAAAGTGTAAAGTATTTGGGCACACAACCCACAGTAACACAGTGAAAACACCATAAAAGAACTCCACACCAGTTTAAAAAACTAACCAATATTTCTATGAGTAAAACAAGACCAACACGACAAAAAATCTAATAAGCAGAATTCAAGATGTGAACTTCTAAAGTATAAGCATTTTTGTAGTGATTAGAAACAGATAGCCCCAACCACGGCTATCTGGTCGCGCTTGACCGGGCCAAATCCAAAAGTGCAGGCTGACCTCGATGGAGCACGGGTTGGATACAGGGACCAGCCCTGGCCCACTGACCAGTACCTTGGATGCGTAGATGTGGAGGACGATGTATGGAGCAAAGGAGGAGATGCGTTTGTCGATCTTGCAGATGGCGCAATGCGTCAGTTCCGAGCTGTGCAACGTGGAGGATGAGTCGAGAGTCAAGATATGATGAACATCGCGATGATGCATTGCTGTCAAACTGCTGGTCTGTAGGTGATGCATGCAGCACAAAGCAATGCATTGGTGCCGAACCACGCAAAGTTGGAGATGCATCGGAAACATGATGCATCATGCTCTCAGCGATGCAGTGTTTGCAGTTCATGCAGCAGCGTGGATGCATCGGTTTAGCAGGAAACGTGCCTGTCCCGATCTGCTCAATGCCGTAGATGCATGGATTTTCTGGGTTGCAGAACTGAAAATTCACTCCCAAGGGCCCAGGACTGGATTGGCACCACTTGGCAGAGCAGGACTCACAGCAGACAGAGTTCAGGTGCTGGATGCAGGATGCAGGGTGAATTCTCTGATATCCCTGAGACTTCAGAAACAGGAGGCAAGCCAATAATCCCTTGGAGATACTTTGGTTCTGGGATGTAGAGATGCAGATCCAGTCCTTCTCACTCCCAGGCAAGCGGTAGCAGACAGCAGCCCAACACAGCAAATCAGTTCAGCAAAGTGGCAGTCCCTCCTAGCAGCACCGTAGTCTTTATTCTGGTAGAATGTCCTCAGTTCCAGAAGTGTTCTGATTTGGTGGTGTCAGAAACCCAGTACTTATACACAGTTGGGCTTTTGCAGTAAGAGACTTCAAAAAGATGCATTTGAAGTGCAATAGACTGCTTTTCCTGCCCTGGCTCCAGACTCACTACAAGGGGGTATGTAACCCTTTATGTGGGGACAGGACACAGCCCTTTCAGGTGTGTCCGCACCGCCCTCCCATACTGCTTATGATGATTGTCAGCATGCAGATGGCCATGCAGTCACACCTACCCTTCTTTTGTGTGGCTGTCGAGAGGTAATGAAGGAAGCCAATGTCACTCACCTCAGAATTGTATTACAGAGACAGGAAGAAGGCACCAAATGGTTACAGTAAAAAAATGCCAACGTTCTAAAAGTGCAAAAAGACATGTGCCTGACGCACCAATCAGTCGCACTGCATTGTGCAGGAATTGATCCTTACAGTTAACAAACAGACATCTTGTCCTCCACATTTAGTCCAAATTTTAATCCGAATTTTCTATAGTAGTATTTGTTCCAAACTTTATCCATTGATTTACATTCACTACGAAGACAGCTTCATTCCACAATTATTTCAATTTTTCAAATGCCCACAGCTTGCCCGTCCGGGCCTTAACAGCGGCATGTAGTGAATGTAAATCAGTGTTTCAATATCCTTCAATTCCTGCACAATGCAGTGCGACTGATTGGCGAGTCAGGCATGTGTCTTTTTGCACTGTTAATCACAAATCCGTGATAGTCCACACCCTGAAAAAGACAAAAAAGGAAAGAGAAAAACACTGATCCAACCCACCTGTGAGTGAATGTCCCACCTTGTTGCAATCTCACCCACCCAAACTAAAAATGTGACCGATAGTTTACAACGATGTAAGTTCCATGATGATTTTAAATTCCATATAAATTAAAACAAACACAAGTGCATACAGGCAGATGTTAAATGTCCTTCATCGCAGATGTTACAGTTCTGTTCAGTAATGTTCGTTCATGACCACGTGTTCCCATCTGAATATGAGATGTTCTCTCGCTGTCTCCGAAGTGAAACTTCAATAGCTGTCATTTTTATACTCTGCTAGGTCTGATCGTTTTTTTCCGCAGGGTGCAAACATACGTAGGGACAGAAAGTTTGCTATGCAAAGGGAAAGATAATAGAATGCACTCCTTTCCTTGTGAGCGTTTTCGTTGCTACATAAATGATGGCGTGCGAACTGATGCCGTGATCTGTCTAAAAAATCATGGATATGTGATTAACAGCGCAAAAAAACACATGCCTGATGCGCCAATCAGTCGCACTGCATTGTGCAGGAATTGATCCTTACAATTAACAAACAGACATCTTGTGCTCCACATTGTGCCAAATTTTAATCCGACTTTTCCATAGTAGTATTTGTTCCAAACTTTATCCATTGATTTACATTCACTACGAAGACAGCGTCATTGCAAAATTATTTCAGTTTTTCAAATGCTCACAGCATGCCCGTCCGGGCCTTAACAGCGACATGTAGGAATGAACATTTCATGCTGGGTCGCCTCATGTAATTCCACCCAATGCATTTCGGGCTGTAAAGCCCTTTGTCAGGGGTAACTGAAAAAATAAAAAGACATCTAAAACATCTGCTCAAAGCAGAAAGTCCTTAGCGTCTACGTGTAAAGAATATCCCTTATGCTTTGCCCTTAGCCCATCCCACACTCAATGTGCGTGCACCCGCAAGAAAACAGCCAAATGTGAACCTAGTGATGATGCCCCTTAACTACCATGCAAAATGTTCAACTTAAGACGCGAACTTCGAAAACCATGTCTTCTCCAAACCCCTCACGTTAGTGAACGCAACCGTGCCAAACACATAATGAAACCCTTATTGACCAGCTGCTGTGCAGCCCATTGCCTTTTCAATAATGTGAACCTGTGAAAACTACCTCTGAAACCGTGACCGGTAACCTATTCGTCTCCTCCACGCCTTCTCCAACTGACCTCAGTGTGTGTTCCTTCGTCTTCACGTACCCATCTGAACCCTCCCACATGAAGACCATCTGTTTTTCATCAAGCAAGGAGGTGTAACCATGACCCCGTGACCCAGTCCGGTACAATCTGTGAGCTTTAAAGAAATACGTACACCAACCCCTCAGTGATAGTCCACACCCTGAAAAAGACAAAAAAGGAAAGAGAAAAACACTGATCCAAACCACCCGTGAGTGAATGTCCCACCTTGTTGCAATCTCACCCACCCAAACTAAAAATGTGACCGATAGTTTACAACGATGTAAGTTCCATGATGATTTTAAATTCCATATAAATTAAAACAATCACAAGTGCATATGAGCAGATTTTAAATGTCCTTCATCGCAGATGTTACAGTCCTGTTCAGTAATGTTCGTGCATGACCACATGTGTTTCCATCTGAATATGAAATGTTCTCTCGCTGTCTCCGAAGTGAAACTTCAATAGCTGTCATTTTTATACTCCGTTAGGTTTGAATGTTTTTTCCGCAGGGTGCAAACATACGTAGGGACAGAAAGTTTGCTATGCAAAGGGAAAGATAATAGATTGCACTCCTTTCCTTCTGAGCAATTTCGTTGCTAAATAAATGATGGCATGCGAACTGATGCCGTGATCTGTCCCAAAAATCATGGACATGTGATTAACAGCGCAAAAAGACACATGCCTTACGCGCCAAGCTGTCGCTCTGCATTGTGCAGGAATTGATCCTTACAGTTAACAAACAGACATCTTGTACTCCACATTTAGTCCAAATTTTAATCCGACTTTTCTATAGTAGTATTTGTTCCAAACTTTATCCATTGATTTACATTCACTACGAAGACAGCGTCATTCCACAATTATTTCAATTTTTGAAATGCCCACAGCATGCCCGTCCGGGCCTTAACAGCGACATGTAGTGAATGTAAATCAGTGTTTCAATATCCTTCAATTCCTGCACAATGCAGTGCGACTGATTGGCGCATCAGGCATTTGTCTTTTTGCACTGTTAATCACAAATCCGTGATTTTTGGGTCAAATCATGGCATCAGTTCACACGCCATCATTTATTTAGCAATGAAAACACTCACAAGGAAAGGAGTGCATTCTATTTTCTTTCCCTATGCATAGCAAACTTTCTAAAAGTGGCATTTTCAGACCTTTTCAATGTCTACATGGCCCCCCTCGCAGCCATCATCAGAAGCCATGGACTCAGCATCGTCTCCTACGCCGATGACACCCAGCTGATCCTCTCCCTCACCAACAAATCCACAACCGCCAGAACCAACTTCCACAGCACAATGAAGGCCGTTGTTACGTGAATGAAAAACAGCTGCCTCAAGCTCAACTCGGACAAGACCGAAGTACTCATCCTGGGACCCACCCCTTCAGCCTGGGACGACTCCTGGTGGCCAGCTGCTCTGAGAACCCCTCCCACCCCAGCGGACCACACACGCAACCTTGGCATAATACTGGACTCATCGCTCATTATGAACCGCCAAATAAACGCAGTTTCCTCAGCCTGCTTCCACGTGCTCTGCCTGCTCCGAAAGACATTCAGATGGATCCCCACAGAATCCAGAAAGACGGTCACCCATGCACTCATCACCAGCAGACTGGACTACGGCAAGGCGCTCTATGCCGGCATCACTCAGAAATGGCTCCAAAAACTACAGAATGTTCAAAACGCCACAGCCAGACTGGTCCTCGAAATCCCCCACCGCAGCCACATCACGCAACACCTCTGACAACTCCACTGACTCCCAATCAACAAGAGAATTACCTTCAAGCTCCTCACTCATGCCTACAAAGCTCTCCACAACGAAGGGCCAGCATACCTGAACCACTGCCTCGCATTCCACGTACCCACCAGACAACTCCGTTGATTGATTGATTGAATTGCAATTTAAAACAAATTCACCATAAGTTGTGTTTTTAATTTGTGATTCCAGATACACCAAATTTGGGGGTCCCATCTTTTCCCAATTGGAAATGACACTTATAAAATGCAATAAGGCAATCCCAAAGTTATCCTATGGGAGAGACAGGCCTTTCAGTCGTGAAAAACACATTTAAGAGTATTTCACTACCAAGACATGTAAAACTTAAAAGTACAAGTCCTACTTTTAAATACACTGCACCCTGCCCTTGGGCTGTCTAGGGCCTAACTTATGGGTGAGCTGTATGTAATTAAAAGGAAGGCTTGGGCCTGGCAATTAGGTTAACTTGCCAGGTCGACATAGCAGTTTAAAACTGCACAAACAGGTTCTGCAGTCGTACGCCAGATACATGTTTAAAAGGCTACTTAAGTGGGTGGCACAATCAGTGCTGCAAGAACCTTAGATGAAGGTGTCTCCTGTTTTCTAATCCCACTTGACCTATCTGTGAGAAGTTGGGCTGGCATATGCTGTCCACTAATTATAGTGGGCACCTTGCACCAGTCCAAACAACCCCTTATTGGAGATAGGTTAAAGACAACCTTATTGAAAGCTATCCTAGTGGTAGCTATGGAGAGCAGCCTTCAGGCTAAGTCTTGAAGGAATGTAAAGCAGCTTGTTTTACCAGTCTATAATCTCTTGAGTGACCAAATGAAAGAGCACCACACCAGGTATATATTTAAAATATATGTATTTATTGCTAAACACACCCCTCTAGTCTCTTTATGAGGCTAGAGTTGGAAGTACATAAGTTAGAAGATATTAAATCACAGTAATAGCACAAATACACGTTTGGGCCCTAGGGGCGTACCAAACCATATACCAATAAAGTGGTATGCGAACCACGACTGAACTAGACACTAGGCCTAGAGCCTCTAGAAGTGCTTGGACCACAAGGAACCACCCAAGGTAGTGACACAGGGGACCTACGGGAGACGCGTGCAGTGTAAATACACAACCGCGATACGCCGTTGACTTCTATGGAGAAAGTCGGGATCGGGAAAATAGAGAAAAGGGACACTTAAAAGAGGACTAGGACAAAACCCTTTGAGATTTAGGACTTTGAAGAGTCTCTACCCACGGGAGCACCGGAGTACTCGTGTTACCTCACCCAGGGAAGCCGGGTGCATAGGTGCCTTTCGGGGTCGGGTTTCGTCGTCGATTCGAATGGCGATCTGCTGCAAAGTGCTGCTGGCGGCCAAGAGAAAAGTGTCCGGGTGGATCCAAGAGTGGATCGGAGTTCTGAAGAACCTGAAAGCAGAGGGGACAGAGTCTGGGTCACTAGCCAGTGACCAGGAAGGCGATGGACAGATGCCCACCGATGTCGAGTGCTTCAGGTGCGTTGAGGGTCGTCTTGACTCTTCAGCCACGAGGTCCAGGAGGCGTTGTCGGCAACCAGGAGCAGGATTCGGGCTGGTACACAATGTCTGTCGAGTGCTGAGGTGTCGGCGACCGGATTAGACCCAACAAGCCTTGGCAACGGCAAGTCTTGGTGAAGATGTAGATCGTCGATGGTGCAGACCAGCAAGGTCTGTGGAACTCACCCAGTGAGAGTAAGTGAGGGCAGGCCTGGAGCAACCAGGATGCCAAGTAAGAAAAGGATTGGCCTTCGTTAAGGGCTACTAGCCAACGGGCTAGCAACTGCGAAGGAGCCTCGTGACGCCGCACGTGGATCTGGCTTACAGGACACTCGTGGAGTGGGGGCCAGTGATCTTCGGTGCAGGTGGTGCTGGAGGCTAGGGCTACTCGGAGCCCAAAGCACGACTTCTTGGGAGACCCAGAAGAGGATGCACTTGCAAATGTGCTCGGTGTCCAGGGGTCACGGTCTCAAGTCACCCACGATAGCCACGGGCCTCAGCTTTGCTGGGGACTCAGGGTAGCCTCGGGAAGTCTGAGAATTCACCTCTGGTGATGCGATGACTTCGGCGTCCGACGGGAGCTTCAGAAATGCGAACCAGACAGATGCTTCTTTGGTGCCTGCCAAGCAGGGGAGTCACTCCTTGACCCCAAGGGAGATTCTTCAGTCCTCTAGTCTTTAGTAGAGCGTCGAAGGTCCAGGATTCTGTTTCAGAGTTTCGTCCAGGGATAATCTAAAGTCCTAAGGACTGGGTTCCTATCTTTATACTAAAGATAGGGGTTGGACTACTCTGTGGCCCCACCTATGGGTGGGTCAGGGCAGAGGGGTGGCTACACCCCTTTCCCTTTGTCCAGTTCGCGCCAAAGCAGGGGCTGCAAGCCCCTGATCCGGTTTGAACTGGGGTATGCACAGGGACACCAAATGTGCCCCCAGTGCAGGACTTCAAAGCACCCGAAGTGCTCCCGCCCAGCCCCAATACACATTATCCTGTCTGGGGAGGTGGTCACACCTCCCTGGGACAGGAAACCTATTGTCCAGGCCTCCCCTGCCGGAGTTTCATCCAGCAGCAGGAGGCCAGACTCGTGTCTGTGGCAGCAGCATCCATTTTGTGATGCCAGGGCTCTGGAAAGAAGTTACCGGACTAGTCAGAGTTAACATGTCTTTCCCTCTAGAAGGGTGGAATGCTACCCCCACCGCCAGGATTGGCGGGGGGGGGGGGTAGTATTCCAAGATGTTTGACACCAAACACGACATGTTTAGGTGCAGCCATTCCAAAGTTAGCATTTTACCGCGAGGATATAATGCGCTTAAGAGTATATGGTCAGGCTGCACTACAAACAGCATCAGAGATGGTCTCCGAACGCTGCAGAGGGGCCCTGCTCATGCAGGGGCACCCCCTCACATAGGAACCATGCACTCTGCCTTTAGGATTGATAAGGCCTACCTTAGGAGTGACTTATAGGTTTATATGTGTGTATGCTTTTAGTGATATAGGTAACCTATATCACAGTAAGGGGTGCATGCACCACCTTACCCAGGCTGCAGTAGCAGACCTGTGGTGTCAGTTTGGATGGCCTTCCAGGGGTGGCATAATACATGCTGCAGCCCCTGGCAGGCCTCTGAGGTACCTATGCCCTTGGTACATAGTATACCATATACTAGGGACTTATAAGGGCACTCCAGATTCCAATCAGTGATGTGCCTAAGGCACATGGAAACCATTTTAGAGAGGAAGCAGCTAGTCTGGGGTTCTGATTAGCAGGGCCCCAGCCAGACTAATGTCGAAAAACAGTGAAGCATCAGCAAAAAGTGGGGGTACCCATGTGAAGCAGATCCTACTCTCCTACACAATCGGCGGCATTTGACACAGTTAATCACCAACCTTTACTCGAGACCCTCAAGAATCATACTGGCATCAATGGCACGGTCTTGAGATGGTTTAGTCCTATCTACAACATCGCTCTAAAACAATAAAAATCAACAGCTGTCTCTCTCAACCCACACCAGTTCCACAAGGAGTTCCACTAGGCTCTATCCTCTCTCCACCCCATTTGACCCTCTTCATGGAACCCCCTACAGTTATTCTGAACCAAGCAGGTATCAAATACCACTTATATTATGATAACACACAACCTTACTACAAAATAACATCTTACATCTGAATACCACACTGAAGATGGTACAAACCTAGCTAGGCACCAACTACTTAAAGCTGAACCTCAATAAAAAGGAACTTCAACCCTTTTCCCCCAAGAATAAACCTTTACCAATCCAAGAATGGCTCGTGAATGTGGATGCACTAAACTGTTCTCTTTTACTCTCCAACTGCATGAAGTCCCTGGGAATCATCCTCTAAAGAAGCATGTCAATGAAAGAACACATCAACAACTCAGCCAAAGGGGTGCTCTACACCTTAAAACATCTCAAGAAAATCAAACTATTTATCCCCCTGATGATCTAAAGACTGTAGAGCAATCACTAGTCCTCTCAAACCTCGACAACGTTAATGCCATCATAACTGGGACACCAAAAATTCACCTTGTGCCCCTAGGTGCAACTCTTAATGCAGCCGCCAGACTCCTCACAGGAACCAAATGGTTTGACCACATCTTACCTGCTCTCAAGAGTCTCAATTGGATCCCCATAGAAGGAAGATGCATCTTCAAGACAGCTTGTATCACCCACAAAGTCCTTCACACTGCTAACCAGAGTTATCTGGGAAGATGCTGAGCCCTGAGAAGCTCCAACTCACTTCTCCTCATCCCTCCCAAAATGAAAAAAAAGCATCCCAGAAGTGTTCATTCTCAGGAAATGCCCCAAGGATTTGGGACTCAATTCCTAAGGATCTATGTTGTAATCCCTCCTATACTGGTTTCGAATGGAATAGAATCTCTATTGATGGCCAAATATTTCAACCCGCTGCAAGCTGATTCGTCGTACCCATGCTCCCACCAAACAGACAAGGATCACTCTTTATGGCCACTTGACCCACTAATCGGCCAAATTTATCACTTTTGCCACTGATTTATATTGTTGTATTATCCTTGACTCTGATTGACCTATAATGCTGTAATGTTCTTACTCCCTCTGTTTATAGTATGTCAACCCATATGAATCCTCTTATCACTGTTTGGAACCTGCTCTCACGTCTTGCAAAGTGCTCTGAGCTAGTCTAGCTAGTGTTATATAAAACTCTCAAATAAATAAATAAATAATGAACACGCCTACTAGTAGCATTTGATTTACAGACCCTGGGCATAAGTAGTGTACTTTACTAGAGACTTATAAGTAAATGAAATATGCCAATTGTGCATAAACCAATGTTACCACGCTTTAAGTAAAGAGAAGTTGCACTTTAGCACTGGTTAGCGGTGGTAAAGTTCTCAGATTCCTAAGGCCAGAAATAACAGAGTCAGCAAAAACAGGAAAGCAAGAAGGCTAAAGTCAGGGGAACCACGCAAAGGATGCTAGGTCTAACAGTCTGATGTAGAACAAGTAACTGAGAAGCTTTCAGAGAAGGAATTGCTAAACGTCTGGGCAAAAGAACGTTATTTCAGTGCTAGCAAAGGAGGTGGGTAGAAGAGTATTCCATCATATTACGGTTGCCCATGGTCTTCAGTGTTTTCAAGCTACTGATAGGCTGAAGAAATATATTATCTCCAAATTATTTAGTTCTACTTGGTTTATGTTTCAATATCCTTCAAATGATTAGCCCGAAAGTAGCTCAGAGGGATGTCAAGACCACTTTGGGCATGATATATACCTCCTTTCTCGTGCCCTTTACATTGGTACCTCTAGTTTAGGCCAGACGTTCACCAGTACCCAACTCCTGTGGCTCAGGTAAGCATTTTAGGATTCTAGTCCACTTCATCTTCTGGGACTTTCAAGGATTCCTTGTTTCTAACATCTGGATTATGTATGCTCATCGAATAAATGTCTCTTGGGTTGAAAGGTCTTTCTGGCTACCTTTCTCACCATGACTTCTGATCAATGGGAGAAGTTCCAGTTATGTCTTTGCAGGGCATAAGTTTATCAAGGCACGATTCAGATTAATCTTGAGTATATTTTTCCTTCTCGAAGAAGGGTGCAATCATTACAGTCACAACTCTAGGGTGTACTGGCAAGTTATCATGCTCCAGTAGCTCCAGTAGCTTGTGTTATTCTGGTGTCATGGACAGTCTTACTTCTACACCAATTGTGATTTCACCGGCAAGCTTAGAGAAATACCAGCTCCTAAGACTTTGAAACCATCGTTTTGATCGACAGACATGCACACCCATCTTCCGTTGTGTCTTTTGCTTTAGGCATTAGACAAGGGGATGCCCCTAGCCCCATCTCCTGCAGCCACAGTCATGATATTAGAGGAGTGGATTTACTGTTGTTCTGGTGACAGAGTTCCATGGTCAAAGGTAATGCAGCTTTGGGCAGTGTCATATTGAAATATACAAGGGTATTTAGGTTTGGTTCCTTGAACAAAATAGCTTACTTGATGAGGTTGTGGGCAGTTTTGATACTAAAAGTTTATTGGCAAGACCACTGGTGAAGTCTCCAGTGCGTCCTTGGGTCTCCACTGTTGATATTAAGACTTTCCAGAAGGTTCTAAACCCACTAACATCTTTTTTTATGAGAGTCTTGCCATGCAAATCTGTCTTATTGGGTGCCTTCCCACAGAGAAGCAAGTTGGGGAATTAGTAACTCTTCTCTATGAGGGTTGGTTCACTGTTCTTTCTCCCTGACTCTCTTACTTGGCCATGGGCAAGCTCATTTAAGATAGGAACTGTTGTTTTATTTTTGTTTGGCTAGTCTTTGCTCTGCAATGAGGCTCAGCTGGTATTGGTTAGTATTCATGAATAGTAGGGCCCAAATGGACAAGTCAAGGAGTGTAGGAAATTGGGTTATTAGTTAAGAGTAGTGGAAGACCAACTCAAATAATAAACATGATTGTTAGAAATGGGATCTCTAGTTGGCAAGGGCTTGCACCTTTGTCCAAGTAGGGACCCTTCTTCCTAGTCAGGGTAAGGGTTGTTACACTCGTGAAGTAACCCCTGCTCACCCTCGTGGTAGCTTGGCACGAGCAGTCAGGCCTAATTCAGAGGCAGTGTGTAAAGCATTTGCACATAACCAACAGTAATACAGTGTAAGCACTACAAACGGACACCACACCAGTTTAGAAAAATAACCAATATTTTATATACTCAAGACAAGACCAATTACGACAAAAATCCACAATACGATACTTTAAGAATGAATACTTGATACGTTAACTTCTTCTTTGCAGGAATAGCACAAAAGCAAAGTTCGTACGAGTCGGTAGCTCCGTCCGAGCCTACCGTGATGCTGAAAACCACAGAGTCTAACAGTTCCAGCCGACCGCGTCGATACGGGCCAGCAGAGTCGTGAGCGGACTCGGTCACAGTACCTTTTCTCGTTGTGGCTGGTACGGAGTGTACGAGCCGGTCGGGCGTTCGTCGCGGTTGCGGGGCAAGACGGAGCGATGCAAGGTGCGGTGTCCCTCGATGCGGTGCAGGCAGCGGCTCGATGAGCGTCGTGCAGACGGGGTCGGTGAGTCCAAGGCGTGCGATGCAGGGTGAGACGATGCTCGATGCGGTGCTGACAGGTTGCGATGCAGGCGACCAAGCCGGAGTGCGGGAGCTGGCGTCGGACAGCGGTGCGAGTCGGAGCGGTGCGTCGCAGACGTGCGAGCGGTGCCCCAAATGCGGTGCGGTCTCGACTCTTGAGCCAGTTGCAGCGACAGTGTCGGTCTGGTCCGGCTGGCCCAGTGAAGCGATGCGATGCGAACTGCGGTGCCCACAGGTCACGGTGCAAGCAGCGGCTCGATGTTGGCGGCGTCGGACGTCGCCCACGGTGAGACCAGGGTTGCGATGCGAAGCGGGGCGATGCGGTCTGCGGTGCAAACAGGTCACCGGCCAGGGATGGATTCGGTTGACGGAGTCGGTTGCAGTTCCCTTCCTCTGTGGCAACTGAAACAGCGTTCAGAAGCGGTACCCAGAGGCTTGTGAAGTCTTTGTAGTCCCTGAGACTTCTTAACAGGAGGCCAGCTCGGTTCCTGGCCCTTGGAGATACTCAGCACAAGTTTGTAGAAAGTTCAGTCCAGTCCTTTCACTGCCCAAGGCAGAAGCAGCAGCTGCAGGCCAACCCAACAAAGCAACAACACAGCAAAGGGGCAGTACTCCTCCTGGCAGCTCTTCCAGCTCTTCGTCTTGGCAGGTTCCTTGATTCCAGCGAGATCTAAATTCATGGGGTCAGGGCCCCAATATTTATATCCCAAATTCCTTTGTTCTCTGAAGGCAGAGAGGCCTTCGCCTAGTCCAAACCAGTTCTGGAGCACTTTGTTGACAAGTCTCCGTCCCTTCTTTCAGTGAGTGGGCCAGGGACATCAGACGCACCACAGGAGGTGGAGCCAGCATTGTGGAGGGAAGGCACTGTCCTATTCAGGGCCCAGGTGCGACCCCTCCCACCCATCTACAGGTCGATCTGGCTATTCAGCCCTGCGCTGACTCACCCTGTCTCCTGGCATCCCCCAGCCCCGGTCACTCACATTCCAGACACGGAATACACAATCTCGCAGAGGCAGGCTTGGATGGTTAGACAAGAAAATACCTACTTTCTAAAAGTGGTATTTTCAAACACAGAATGTTAAAACCAACCTTACTAAAAGCTGCATTTTATCATTCTGAGTCCAGGCATACTAAACTCGAATTTCTACCATGTTCCCGGGGTCAGTTAGGATTATATACTGTAATAATCAAAACCGCCCGTTCTGGCCTAGGGGAACAGGTAGCCTTGCAATAGTGAAAAACGTACTAGGCTGTAATTCACTATCAGGACATGCCGCACACACCCGGGCATGTCCTACCTTTCGCCTACACCGCACCCTGCCCACAGGGGTACCTTGGGCCTACCTTAGGGGTGACTAACATGTAGCAAAGGGAAGGTTTAGGGACTTGCAAGTGTGTGCACTTGCCAAGTCGACTATGGCAGCCCCAGGCTGCGCACGGGCTCTGCGTTGGCAGGCCCGAGTTACACTTTACGGGCTGTTTGCGTGGGTGGCACAATCCAGTGCTGCAGCCCACCAACAGCCTTTGGTCTATAGGCCCTGGCACTCGCAGTGCACTTTACAAGGGACTGACAGATAAACCAAATAGGCCAATCATGGAAACACCAATCCATAACACATTTTATACAGGAGCACTTGCACTTTCCCACTGGACCGCAGTGAGGAAAGTGCGCAGAATCATCACACCAGCAAAAACAGAGTCAAAACCGGGAGGTCAGAAAGCAAAAAGTCAGGGGAAACACGCCAAAAGATGCCAAGTCTAACACATGTCCCCTCCAGCTGAAAGTAGGGAGAACTACCCAACCCCATGGGAGTTCTCTTCACTAAGGCGGAAGAACCTGGACAGACCATCTGCGTTGGCGTGTTCTGTACTCAGGACGGTGTTCCACCGTAAAGTCCATTCCCTGTAGGGAGATGGACCACCTCAGCAGTTTTGGATTCTCGCCCCTCATTTGCATCAACCATCTGAGGGGCCTGTGGTCTGTCTGAACCCGGAAGTGAGTCCCAAACAGGTATGGTCTCAACTTCTTCAGCGCCCAGACCACAGCAAAAGCTTCCCTTTCTATGGCACTCCACCTCTGTTCCCTGGGAAGTAGTCTCCTGCTAAGGAAGACTACAGGCTGATCCAGGCCCTCTTCGTTCAGTTGTGAGAGCACCGCTCCCACACCATGCTCTGAAGCGTCAGTCTGCACGACGAATTCCTTGGAGAAGTCAGGTGCCTTGAGCACGGGCGCCGTGCACATGGCTGCCTTCAGGGCATCAAAAGCTTTCTGGCAGGACTCAGTCCAGATCACTTTCCTGGGCTGCCTCTTAGAGGTCAGCTCTGTTAAGGGGGCAACGATGGTGCCATAGCCCTTAACAAATCTCCTATAATAGCCGGTGAGACCTAAGAAGGCTCTCACCTCTGTCTGGGTCTTGGGGGTTCCGAAGCCAGAATGGTGTCAATCTTGGGTTGTAGGGGCGCCACCTGGCCGCTTCCTACCTGGTGTCCCAAGTACACCACAGAACCCTGCCCGATCTGGCACTTACTGGCCTTGATCGTGAGGCCTGCACCTTGCAGAGCCCTCAACACTTTCTCAAGGTGCTGTAAATGTTCTTCCCAGCTGGAACTGAACACAGCAATGTCATCCAGGTAGGCGGCACTGAAATCCTCCAGCCCGGCCAACACCTGATTGACCAACCTCTGAAAGGTGGCAGGGGCATTCTTCAACCCAAAGGGCATCACCCGGAATTGGTAATGACCTTCTGGGGTTGAGAATGCTGATCTCTCCTTGGCCCCATCGGTTAAGGCAATCTGCCAGTACCCAGACGTTAAATCAAACGTGCTGAGGAACCGGGCAGCTCCCAACCGATCAATGAGCTCATCAGCTCTGGGGATGGGGTGCGCGTCAGTCCTGGTGACGGCATTGAGCCCACGGTAGTCCACACAAAACCGGAGTTCTGGAGTGGCACCGGGCGCCGCAGCCTTTGGGACCAAGACCACTGGGCTGGCCCAAGGACTGTGGGAGGGCTCAATCACCCCTAACGCCAACATCTTAGAGACCTCCTCCTTGATGCTGGCTCTGACCCGGTCAGTCAACCTGTAAATCTTGTGCTTCACAGGATGGCTGTCACCGGTGTCCACGTCATGGGTACACCAGTGAGTAACACCGGGGGTCAGAGAGAACAGTGGGGCGAACTGTCCCAACAATTGGCGACAGTCCTCCTGCTGCTCCTGAGTCAGAGTAGGGGAGAGGATCACACCCTCTACTGACCCATCATGCTCCTTGGTAGACAGGAGGTCAGGGAGAGGCTCGCTCTCCTCTTCCACCCCATCATCTGTCGCCAAGAGCATACTCACTTCGGACCTCTCGAAGTGGGGCTTGAGGCGGTTCACGTGAAGGACCCTCAAGGGTTCCTTGGAGCCTGCAAATCCACCAGGTAGGTGACGTCACTTTTGCGCTCCTTTACCTCATATGGCCCAGTCCACTTGTCCTGCAAGGCACAAGGTGCCACTGGGGCCATGACCCACACTTTCTGCCCAGGTTGAAATTCGACCAGAGTGGCATTCTGGTCATACCATCTCTTCATTTCTTCCTGGCTTGCTTCTAGGTTCGCCTGAGCGAGTTTCCTGAAGCGGGCAGTTTGGTTTCTAAAGGCCAGCATGTAGCTAAATACATCCTGGGGAGTTTTCCTGGGAGCTGCCTCCCAGCCTTCCTTTACCAAACTCAGAGGTCCTCTGACAGGGTGGCCATACAGGAGCTCAAAGGGGCTGTACCCAAGAGACTTCTGAGGCACCTCCCTGTATGCAAAGAGTAGGCATGGCAAGAGGACGTCCCACTTACGCCTCATGGGTTCTGTTAGACCCTTGATCATGCCTTTCAAGGTCTGGTTGAATCTCTCCACCAGACCGTTTCCTTGTGGGTGGTAAGGAGTGGTGAACTTGTAGGTTACACCACACTCCTTCCACAGGGATGTCATATACTTCGATATGAAATTGGTCCCCCTATCAGAAACCACCTCTCTGGGGAATCCCACACGGGAAAAGATCCCCATTAACGCCCGGCCCACCACTGGCGCCGTCGTTGTCCTGAGAGGATTGCCTCCGGGTACCGGGTGGCATGGTCCACCAAGACCAGGATGTACCTGTTGCCCATGGCTGTCTTGGGATCCAGTGGCCCCACAATATCCATCCCTACCCTTTCAAAGGGTGTTCCAACAACCGGAAAAGGTTGGAGAGGAGCTTTGACCTTCCTCCCACTCTTACCACTTGCCTGGCAAGTTTGGCAAGACCTACAGTGTGCATCTGACTGCCTTCGCATTTGGGGCCAAAAGAAGTGGGTGACAAGCCTGTCAAAGGTCTTGTCCTGCCCCAAATGTCCTGCCAAAGGCACGTCATGAGCCAGACCCAGTAGGAAGGTCCTGAAGCGCTGGGGTACCACCAGCACACGGGCTGACCCAGGCTCAGCAACCTTAGGCTCACTGTATAGGAGACCGCTCTCCCAGTAGATCAGATGTGACCCGGACTGATTACCAGCTGCCTGGTCTGCAGCCTGCCGCCGCAGACCCTCCAGAGTAGGGCACTCGTTCTGCTCCCTGCAGAACTCCTCCCTGGTGGGACCCCCTTCTTGCTGCCAATGGGTCAGCTCAGAGATGTCTCCCAGTTCGGCTACCTGCTCCCCTGTAGGCACCGGGCGTCCCCCTCGAGGTCCGCCTCCTCCCGGTCCGTGGGAACTTCGGGGGCCGGTTTCCCGCGCCCCCTGCCCTTTCTCTTGGCAGGGACTTGGGCCACTGTTTCAGGCTCCAAGTCCTCTTGATCACCCTTTCTGGCTGCCATTGACCGAGTAGACACGCATGCCCACTCTGGCAACCCAAGCATCTCCAAGTGAGACCTGAGCTCAACCTCCTTCCATGAGGACTGCTCCAGGTCGTTTCCTAGCAGACAATCTACAGGCATGGTAGGGCTCACAACCACCCTCAAGGGACCTGAGACCCCCCATTCAAAGGGAACCTGCGCCACCATACACTGGCGCTCAGAGTTGTCGACAGCAACTACTTGGTGGAATGCTCCTGGGACTACTTGCTTCTCAGACACCAGGTGACACCGGACTGAGGTCACGCTGGCTCCAGTATCTCTGAGAGCCTCTACCCTGTTCCCGTTAATGGTCACCCAGGTGCTATATTTCTTTGTGTTAGGGGGCACCTGGTTTCCTGGGACCATCTCACTGTCCCCGAGTGAGACAAGGGTCATTTCTGCGGGATCCCCACCCTCCTGTGGGCACCCCTCCTCCCCAAGCGCTACACTAGCCAACACTTTGGATTGTCCACCGGTGGGTGGCTGTGTCCCCTTCGGGCACTTGGGGTCCCCCTTAAAGTGACCTACCTGGTCACATGCATAACACTTGCGGGGGCCGGTCTCAACAGGCTTCCCTGTAGAGACCCCTTTCTTCTTATCACCGGGGGGCTGGGAACCTTTACCCTGGGTACTAGTTTGGGGCCCTTTAGAGAACTCCTGTGCTTTACCCTTGTCCCCCCACCTTTCTGCTGGGGACCCTGCACACCTTTGGCTGAGTCTCCCCCAAACGCTTTCTTGTGGACCCTGGTACTCACCCAGCGGTCCGCTTCCATAGCAAGCTTCCTGGGGTCAGTTAGCTTACTATCAACTAGGTGCTGGCGCAGATCTGCAAAACATAGACTAGACAAGTGCTCCCATGCAATCAAGTTGTAGAGCCCCTGAAAATCTGTTACACTACTGCCCTTCACCCAACCATCCAGAGACCTGCAGAACACATCCACACATTCCAACCAAGTGTTGGCATCAGACTTCTTACTGGACCTGAACTGATCCCTGTACTTTTCAGGAGTAAGACCATACTTCGTGAGAAGGGCATCCTTCATGTCAGCATAGGTGAGGTGATACCCCTTACCCAAAGCTATCAGAGCATCCCTTGCTTCTTCCGGGAAAAGTGGCCACAATCCTGCTCCCCAATTCTCCTCAGGGACCCCATTCATGTGTATGGCTGCCTCATAACCCTGGAACCACCTTTGTATGTCATCCCCCTTCTTGAACTCCTTGCCTACGTTCTTGGGAATGTGCACAATCCTGTCTGCCTTTCTGGACGAATTGCTGCCACCATCTGAGCCTGACTTACTCCTAAGTTCTAGCTCCTTTAGTTCTCTCTCATGCTCTAAGAGCATCTTCTTCTCCTCTATGGCCAATCTCTTCTCCTCCCGCTCACTCTCCAGCCTGAGCTTCTGCAGCTCGAACTGCCTTGCCTCCCGCCTGTCCTCCAGCTCCTCTGGGGACAGACTGCTGCTGCCCGACCTGGCGGGTTCCCCCTACCCAAAAGCACCTCCACCCTGGAAATAGGCTCCTCCGCCTCCTCACTGAGATCACCAGGCTGCCCATTGGCATGTCTGGCTGCTACCCAGGCCCTCAGCGCCTTCTGTAGCTCCTCCTTCCTTGTGAGGCCTTTAATTTGGACTTTCAGGTTTTTACAAATCGCTCGTAACTCCTTTACGGCGTAGGACTCCAACCTGTCCTCCTCAAAGATAACTTCCAGAGATGCAACGGATGATGCAATTGATTCAGGCATGACAAAAGTCGTGAGTTGAAACTGGTAAGATCAAAAATAGGCCAAAAGAAAAAGAACCAGTATGTGGTACGTAATGGTCTGCGATATGGTAGTAGTGCACACCAATCACTGTAAGTCAAGTGCAAACACAAGTCCTATCCTCACCGCTGACAACCAATGTTAGAAATGGGATCTCTAGTTGGCAAGGGCTTGCACCTTTGTCCAAGTAGGGACCCTTCTTCCTAGTCAGGGTAAGGGTTGTTACACTCGTGAAGTAACCCCTGCTCACCCTCGTGGTAGCTTGGCACGAGCAGTCAGGCCTAATTCAGAGGCAGTGTGTAAAGCATTTGCACATAACCAACAGTAATACAGTGTAAGCACTACAAACGGACACCACACCAGTTTAGAAAAATAACCAATATTTTATATACTCAAGACAAGACCAATTACGACAAAAATCCACAATACGATACTTTAAGAATGAATACTTGATACGTTAACTTCTTCTTTGCAGGAATAGCACAAAAGCAAAGTTCGTACGAGTCGGTAGCTCCGTCCGAGCCTACCGTGATGCTGAAAACCACAGAGTCTAACAGTTCCAGCCGACCGCGTCGATACGGGCCAGCAGAGTCGTGAGCGGACTCGGTCACAGTACCTTTTCTCGTTGTGGCTGGTACGGAGTGTACAAGCCGGTCGGCGTTCGTCGCGGTTGCGGGGCAAGACGGAGCGATGCAAGGTGCGGTGTCCCTCGATGCGGTGCAGGCAGCGGCTCGATGAGCGTCGTGCAGACGGGGTCGGTGAGTCCAAGGCGTGCGATGCAGGGTGAGACGATGCTCGATGCGGTGCTGACAGGTTGCGATGCAGGCGACCAAGCCGGAGTGCGGGAGCTGGCGTCGGACAGCGGTGCGAGTCGGAGCGGTGCGTCGCAGACGTGCGAGCGGTGCCCCAAATGCGGTGCGGTCTCGACTCTTGAGCCAGTTGCAGCGACAGTGTCGGTCTGGTCCGGCTGGCCCAGTGAAGCGATGCGATGCGAACTGCGGTGCCCACAGGTCACGGTGCAAGCAGCGGCTCGATGTTGGCGGCGTCGGACGTCGCCCACGGTGAGACCAGGGTTGCGATGCGAAGCGGGGCGATGCGGTCTGCGGTGCAAACAGGTCACCGGCCAGGGATGGATTCGGTTGACGGAGTCGGTTGCAGTTCCCTTCCTCTGTGGCAACTGAAACAGCGTTCCAGAAGCGGTACCCAGAGGCTTGTGAAGTCTTTGTAGTCCCTGAGACTTCTTAACAGGAGGCCAGCTCGGTTCCTGGCCCTTGGAGATACTCAGCACAAGTTTGTAGAAAGTTCAGTCCAGTCCTTTCACTGCCCAAGGCAGAAGCAGCAGCTGCAGGCCAACCCAACAAAGCAACAACACAGCAAAGGGGCAGTACTCCTCCTGGCAGCTCTTCCAGCTCTTCGTCTTGGCAGGTTCCTTGATTCCAGCGAGATCTAAATTCATGGGGTCAGGGCCCCAATATTTATATCCCAAATTCCTTTGTTCTCTGAAGGCAGAGAGGCCTTCGCCTAGTCCAAACCAGTTCTGGAGCACTTTGTTGACAAGTCTCTGTCCCTTCTTTCAGTGAGTGGGCCAGGGACATCAGACGCACCACAGGAGGTGGAGCCAGCATTGTGGAGGGAAGGCACTGTCCTATTCAGGGCCCAGGTGCGACCCCTCCCACCCATCTACAGGTCGATCTGGCTATTCAGCCCTGCGCTGACTCACCCTGTCTCCTGGCATCCCCCAGCCCCGGTCACTCACATTCCAGACACGGAATACACAATCTCGCAGAGGCAGGCTTGGATGGTTAGACAAGAAAATACCTACTTTCTAAAAGTGGTATTTTCAAACACAGAATGTTAAAACCAACCTTACTAAAAGCTGCATTTTATCATTCTGAGTCCAGGCATACTAAACTCGAATTTCTACCATGTTCCCGGGGTCAGTTAGGATTATATACTGTAATAATCAAAACCGCCCGTTCTGGCCTAGGGGGAACAGGTAGCCTTGCAATAGTGAAAAACGTACTAGGCTGTAATTCACTATCAGGACATGCCGCACACACCCGGGCATGTCCTACCTTTCGCCTACACCGCACCCTGCCCACAGGGGTACCTTGGGCCTACCTTAGGGGTGACTAACATGTAGCAAAGGGAAGGTTTAGGGACTTGCAAGTGTGTGCACTTGCCAGAGTCGACTATGGCAGCCCCAGGCTGCGCACGGGCTCTGCGTTGGCAGGCCCGAGTTACACTTTACGGGCTGTTTGCGTGGGTGGCACAATCCAGTGCTGCAGCCCACCAACAGCCTTTGGTCTATAGGCCCTGGCACTCGCAGTGCACTTTACAAGGGACTGACAGATAAACCAAATAGGCCAATCATGGAAACACCAATCCATAACACATTTTATACAGGAGCACTTGCACTTTCCCACTGGACCGCAGTGAGGAAAGTGCGCAGAATCATCACACCAGCAAAAACAGAGTCAAAACCGGGAGGTCAGAAAGCAAAAAGTCAGGGGAAACACGCCAAAAGATGCCAAGTCTAACAATGATCCTTGTCAGGTTGAACCACAAAAGTCACTAACTAAGTCTGTGCTTAAACCTCTGGTAGCTTGGCCCAAAATCAGTCAGACTTAACTTAGAGGCAATGTTTAAAATATTTATGCAGAACTTAAACAGTAATAACATGAAAACACAACAAAAGAAACTTCCCAAACCAATTTAGACATATAGGGCCATATTATCAAGAACGGCAATAACATTATCGCCACTTTAGCGCCAGGAAACTGCAGCTATAGCGGCGATAAGGGGCTGGTGTGAAGGACATCAAACCTGGGCTTCTATTGGAATTCCATAGGGCATATTATCAAGCCCCTTATCGCCGCTTTAGCTGAGGTTTCCTGCCGCTAAAGCGGCGATAATGTTATCGACGTTCTTGATAATATGGCCCATAGAGTACATTTTAATAAATAAAATAACACCAGGATGATCAAAATCCAATCAGCAAAACCAGAGACCAGCACCTAACAGCACAAAGTGCCACTCGCGGTCATCTGGTCGTGCTAGACCTGTGGAAATTCACAAGTTCAGGTGGACTGCAAAGGAGCACTGGTCGGATACAGGGACCGAGTTAGTCATGCAGAAGAGTTATCTTCTCAAGGCTGGGGTAAAGAGTGCCATCTGCATGAGCGGGTGCTGCGAGGAGGAGGAGGCTTTCGGCGTGAGGATCAGGTTGGCCGCTGCGAATGGTCATGGCTGTAACACGAAGAGCTGGCCGTCACTGGCACTTTGTGTTGGTTGATCCTGAACTTTCCACAGGTCCAGAAGCATTCTGAGGAGTGGTTCTGAAGGTCCCATTTACATACCTGGTGCCAGCCTTTGTTTAGGGAATTCTCTGGCATACCCCCAACACTGGTTCTGTCCAGTTCCTCCCCTTCTCCTGGTCCTGGCTACAAACTGTTTAGGGTGACAAAGGCAATGGCATGCCTGTGTCCGGTTCATTTGTATGTGCTGTAGACAGGGCCCTTTGAAATGTAATCAGGCGGCACTGCCCATCCCCAGCCACCCTGTCAGGAAGACCCTCTCCCCCTCACACCTAGGCTTCCTGGGTCTTCAGGAAATGTTCCATGCCAGGACATGTATAACTTAAACCCACATGTCCTACTTTTTTAAGACGATGCACCCTGCCCTAGGGGTGGTTAGGACCTACCTAAGAGGTGACTCATAAGTATTCAAAGGGAAAGTTTAGGCCTAGTAAAAGGTTTATTTTGGCACGTCGAAAAGGCAATTTAAAACTGCACTACATGCTGCAGTGGCAGGCCTGAGACATGTTTTAAAAAGGCTACTTTATTGAGTGGCAAAACGAGTGCTGCAGCCCACCAGTAGCGTTGAATTTACAGGCCATGGCTACATATAATACCATATATAGGGACATACAAGAACATTAAATATACCAATCAGCTGTAGACCAATTGTAACATGTTTTAGGGAGAGAGCAAACACTTTACCTCTGCTTGGCAGGGAAAACGTGTACAAGGTTTGTAGTCTGATTGAGGATTACCAGCCCCAAGGCAGGACTACTTTGGTGTACCTCATTGAAATGGACTGGGATAAGAAGGAGGGACGTAGATATAATGCTGGATTAGTTATCGAGTACCTTAATTTGTCGCAGTCCTACTTTTTCTTGTCACATTCTTTATGTCCCAGTCTCCCTCCCAAGTTTGAGACTTTTAACATACAGAAGAGTCTCGGACTCCTGTCCCCTTTTCTGGCACCGATCCTGGGTGGACAGTGGCAAGAATCTTTGAAAGTTTAAAGCAAGTTCCTGTTTTGGACGAGACATCTCACCTTCTGAGTAAGGACTGTGACCAGGAGAAGTAGGACTTGGAGTAATGAAGGTTACCACTAAGCAATCAAGGCGTTTCCAGGTCTTTAAAGTAAATGTCTGACAAATGTAAATGGGCACATGCCTTTCAACCAAAATTATGGAAAAGTGGGCCTATTCCTTAAGGGGAAGGTTAATAGTTTTCACTCTTTATAACTCAGCTCCTCCATCTCTCTTGCGTGCACATCAACAAAAAATATTTTCGAAAAAAATTAAATTGCTGAACCCTTGAGATATTTTCACCCTTTTTTATTTTCACAAATAAATGCTTAAAACAACTTTTTCAGTTTCACATTGCTGATTTATTCAACGGCATCGCCTTTCTTGAGGGTTAGCCCTTCAGTTTCCAACTCTGTCCACTTCTGTAGCACAAACACGGAGTTTTCAAGTCTTGGCACACAAGCCAGTCGCACGCAGGAGTGGCCATTAGCATGCAGCAGAGGCCAGTCTCGCTGTTCCATATGTATGACTAGTTTGTCAAGGCAGGGAGAAGCCCCCTTTTTTTCTCTCTTCAGCTGTCTGCGGGATGAGTTTCCACAAATCTGAATCACCTTGGTGATCCCACAGGTGTATAACAGATAAGCAATGTATGGAGGGGTCTGAACTGTCCAAGGAGATAGGATGATTGAAAAATATGGAATAATGTGACTGGAGCTGAAGGGATAATGCAGGAGGACAACGAGAGGCTTCGAATTCATCAAGATGGCGGCCTCGGGAGGATTAAGAAACTGTGGGGAGAGTAATATGGGCTTGAAGTGTCAGTGTCAGCAATTGCTCCTGCCTGATAATTTAAAATACGAAACTGAAATTGTGTCTGTATAAGGGAATGCATTGAGAAGTGAAAACCTTGGGAGTATTTGCAGCCTCTTGAGACCTGCGCAAGACAGACGAAAGCCATAGTTAAGCGCGCCGGGGTCGCAGTCTGATTAAATTAATCTCCCTCGTGCCAGTTAAGTGTTCATGCTGATTAAAGATAACCCGTTGCCTTAGATGACACATTCTTTAAAGAAGGAACTCCAGTTCCGCTAGTAACTTATTTCTCACCGAATATATTCATACTCCTTTCTGACGTGCGTAATACGTAATACACGTGCACGCTTAGCACAGCCATTGTAGCTGCAGAACTGCACAAGCCAACACTTTCTGGATAAGTTAAGAAGAGCATTACAGTGTCATATATAATTATAAAGTTGTTTATCTCATGCACATTTAATTAAGAACTACCCTATTTAGGCAGTGCTCCAGTTTTACAAACCTCGCAGTTGCTCTGTTGTATCCAGAGGTGGTGGAAGTACCCTCAATGGAGCTAGCTCCGTAGGAGGCACATAGGGCATATGTATGAAGGCATTTTGCATTTCCTATCCGTGCAAATCCAAATTTCGGGCTGTTAGGAAATGCAAAATGCCATTTCAGAATGTACATAAGGCATTTGCAGTGATGCAAAATGCGATTCGCACCTAGTAGAATTTGCATTTTGGATATCGCAAAATAGAAAATCGCAAATAGGGTTTCCAAATTGTGAAGTGCTAACCACATGTACAGCAGATTTCCTAATTGTGACTGGTGACAACATGGCTGTTAGAAATGGGATTTCTGGTTGGCTAGGGCTTGCGCCTAAGCCAGGCAGAAACCACCACTCTAGTCAAGACAAGGGAGTTACACGCTGAAAATAACCCCTGCTCACCCCCTTGGTAGCTTGGCACGAGCAGTCAGGCTTATCCCAGAGGCAATGTGTAAAGCGTTTGCACAACACACACAAAGCAGCAACACACTAGGCACACCACAAAAGGAACTCCACACAAGGTTATATATAAAAATAGCCTTTGTATTATCATAAACACATTAGAATAGTAATCACACAATATACACTGTGCCAACTGGCACTAGGCAATATTTACAGGGGATTATATACACATGACAGGGCCAATTGGGCCACTGTCAGAACCATCACAAGCACAAATAATAAATGTAGAACACAACCAGTAACTACTGGCAAACACTGTACTCAGCATTATATCCTGCAACATAAATCAAATTATGCAATCAGTATCACATCAGGCGTAAAATACATTATGCGCCAACCTCATAAGCCTAAACATATTAGACCATAACCTCCTAATCATAAATCACATTAGAGGCATAAATCACAGTATGCAAAACCTTATAATCATAAACCACATTAGAGGCATAAATCAGGGTGCATAAATCACATTTCCTGCGCACCACATAAATCACATTAGGGCCTGGCACCCTATCAACCTCACACAGTCCCCCTGGCCAACTGGCCTTCTCAGAGGGCTCAAATGCCCTATGGCCATAATGTCAGGGCTTGGGCTGCCAATGAAGCAGAATTCACAAGTGCGCAATGGCGCTGGCCTAAACGTTGCAGCTGCCACTAATTGCTGTGCAGCTGTGAACATCTCTGTAGGCATGAGCACTCACTGTGCCCTCTGGGTGGGTCCCCACTGGGACTCTGTAACACAAATGTGGCAAGACGTTGCAGCTGCCAGCGCTGGTGCGGCGCAGCTGTGAATACGCAAAGAGGCCCTGGCACGACTGTGCCTCTCATGTCCCACTCAGGGACTTCCCTCAAAAAGAAATGCTGCCAACGTTGCAGCTGCCCGCGCTGGTGCGGCGCAGCTGTGAACAAAGTAAAGGGGCCCTGCTCTGGGGCTCTCTAAAATAAACTTAGCCCCCAACAACGAACGTTGCACTGGCACTAATGGGGACTGGGGGAGCCCAGATCACCGGGCTCCTCCGGGTGCCAGGAAGAAGAAAATGCCCCCTTCGTTGGAGCGGCCCGCTCTCTGGCGGTTCAGCTCATTAAATAGGCAATAACAACGTGCCAGGCCAAGCCCTCACTCACCGGGCTCTTGTGCAGGACTCCTCCGGTCACCGGTGCTCTCTGCCGCCTTCCTCTCCCTCTGCCTGGTGGGGGAAGGCTGAAACGCCGCCACTGGAGCCCGTAGGCTCCGTCGCCTCTCACCGGGGCTTCCTCTGGCCATCACCGCGGGGCTCTCCCATGCTCACGGGAGCCCCGCACAGACTTCCGGCCATATGCTGCAGGCCCCGCCCACAGTCAGGCGCGGGTGCCTGACTTCCGTTTTCCGCGCTCTCCTCTCGGCGGCACGGGCCGCGGCAGTGATTTCGTAAAAAATGCAGGGTGGGCACCCGCTCGTAAAATAAAAGCATAAGCGGGGCGGGCACCCGCAATTTAAATATTTATAAAGCGGGGTAGGCTCCCGCTCGGCAGGCACGATGGGGGGTAGGCTTCCGCCTTAGTCATAGCACGGGGGAATCCCTACGCCGGGGATTCCCTCCTCCATGATGGGCAGCTTAGCGCTGCGAAGCCCCAGCACTCCCTTCTCCTGGGCTAATTAAAATATAGCGCTCACAAGGCGCTAGATGCAGCAAAAAGTCTTTACGGTCCTGGAGGATTAAAAGAAAAGCGCTCACAGGGCGCAAGGGACTTCCAGGGTCTATGGGGCATAGCTGGGCCTAGGGAGGCCAGCACACAGGGCCCTCCAGCAGGGAGGCAAGCCCCCATGGCGGTTCCTCCTGGGCCCCAGCAGCAGCAAGCCCCAGCAAGTCAGGAACAGCACACTAAACATGGGGTCACAGCCCCTATACTTATACTCCTTTTCTCCTTTGTCTGCAGTGCAGGGCTTGGGGGAACCAGATGCAACTGGTTCAGGGGGGAATTGGAGCACTTTGCGTACCAGGCTCCTCTTCCCGTTTGTCAGGTGGGGGCTCGGTGATCAGACACACCACAGGGGGCCGGAGCCAGCATTGTACAGGCTAGGCACAGACCTATTTAGGGTCAGGGGATTACTCCTCCCACTACTCCCAATGCAGGTGTCCCATTCAGCCTAGTGCTGACTCACCCTGCCCCTCCTGGAGCCACACACACCTCCCAGCCCCTGTCACTCAAAAGCCAGACATGCAATTCACATCAGGCAGGCAGACACATGGCACACAGAAATGCCAACTTCTAAAAGTGGCATTTCTAAAATAGTTATAATAAATCTGCGCACACCATTGCTCAGCATGTATTATCACTATTCCAAATATACCAAACTTGACCACGCTGCACCTCTCATATCAGGAATTACCACTGAAACACTTATCAGGGAATCCCCAATGTATTCCTATTGGAGGGCAGCCCCACAGTAGTGAGAAACCAAAATGGCTGTTTGTCACTACCAGGACATGTCACACACTTAAGGTACATGTCCTATCTTTTACCTACAATGCACCCTGCCCATAGGGCTAGCTAGGGCCTACCTTAGAGGTGACTGACATGTAGGAAAAAGGGGGGTCACAGACATGGCACACACTTTAGGTGCCACGTCACAGTGGCAGTAACACTGCACGCACAGGCCCTGCAATGGCAGAGGCCTGAGATAGGTTTGAAAGGCTACTTTGGTGGGTGGCGCAATCAGCGCTGCAAGCCCACCAGTAACATTTAATTTACCAGCCCTGGGTATATGAGATACCACTTTACAAGGGACTGACAGGTAAATTAAATATGCCAAACAGGTGTAGACCAATCTTATCAAATGTAACACAGAGAGCGCACGCACTTTACACTGAACAGCAGTGTTAAAGTGCCCAGAGGCCTAAAACCACCAACACCATGTCAGAGAAAAGGCTAGGAGAAAGGCAAAAAGTTTAGGGATGACCCTGCAAAAAGGGCCAAGTCCAACAATGGCTGTTTAGGAAATGCTATTACCATTGATTCGGATCAGGTGGTAACAAGTCCAAACTATAAAAAGGCACCCAAATTTATCAGGCTCTTTCACAATGGTGGATTTGTACGTTCTGGCAAGGAGGATCAGGATTTTGACTGGGAGGCCGAGAAGGAGTAGGAGACAGGAGTATTCAGGGTAAGAGTCACCCTGTTTGAACAGACTGAGGAGGAGATTTATGAGAGTTACAGACTCAGCAGTAAGGTAATACTTGATTTAATTGCTGAGTTACAAACTCAGCTAGAGGCCCCAATACTCAGAAGCTATGCAATCCCACCACATGTGCAGGTATTGTGTTGCCTACACCTCTTAGCTTCTGGCAGTTACGAGGGGGTCAAGGGAATGGCTGGAGAGGGGGGGGGGTCACAAATTGCCTTTTCCAGGTTTTTCCGCTGGTTTCTGGACATCAAGTTAACTAATATACATCATTCCCCAATACCCCCCAATTATTGCAATAAACCAAACTGATGTTCTGCAAGGTAGCACAGTTCCCCAATGTCAATGGCTGCATTAATGGCAGTCGTATTGCCATATGTCCCCCCTCGACAACTGAATACATTTACAGGAACAGGAAAAACTCACACTCACTCAATGTGCAGGTAGTGTGTGATGCCTCCTGTATCATAACAGACCTTGTGGCCAGATTCCCACGCAGCACCCACGACTCATTCATGTTCCACCACAGTGGAATAAAAAACTGACTTTCACAGGGTGAATTTGACGATATTTTCCTAATAGGTAAGAGAATTGCAGATTCATTCAATACAGTGTCCAGGACAGTGTGTGTAATGTGACCTAATGGTGTTTCTTCTCGCGCTCTTAAGGTGACAGTGCATATGCCTTATGTCCCTGGATACTCACATCGTACCTGACTCCCAGGACAAGAAGTTAAAGGCTGTACAACAGGGCACACAGGACAGCACATTTTCTATCATAGAGAGGATATCTGGGATCCTGAAGTCCCATTTTCACTGTCTCTACAAGACTGGGGAGGCACTACTGTACAGACCAGATACATTCTGCAAGATCATCGCCACATGTGCCATACTGCACAATATGGCAATGAAGAAGGATCAGCACGACATCCCCATAGAGCCTGATCCTGACTCTGATGATGATTTACCACCACTACAGGTGCAGCAGGGGGTACAAGTGCAGCAGAGGAACATGCACGTCGCACAAGGATCACCACCAACTATTTCTGAGGTAAGAGTAATTAAAACATCTAATAATAAGACACCACACATGATGGTAACACTTGGTGCATTGAGAGATCACCTTTTATTCAGGTAGTAACAAAATTGTTTCACTCAAGAATCAACTGTATCCTTGTCGATGTAACATTGTTAAAAAGAAACAACAAAGAAAGTAATGCCAATCAAAATTAAGGTGACTCATTCCTATGAGTGTACAGTGGTTCACTTCTTTCGGCCTCTGGGGAGGGGTGCCTTGTCAGCAACACTGGGCTCTGGGACCATTGACATGTCAGTCCCTGAAGTGAGTCGGGGTGAGCGTCTGTAACTGCATGCCTCCTGAATGGACGTGCCACTGAGGCTAGAGCCCTCCTCGCTCACAGGTAAAGGCAGGATGTTGGGGATGCAGAGGATCACTTGCACTAGCCCATGTGCAACGTCCTGGCAGCAGTACCCCATGTCAGTCTGAATGTTCACAGTCTGCCTTGTTTGCGTTGTTGTGGCTACTGCCAAGTGGTCGATGGACCGGGTGAATGAATTAAACCTTGCCAGGTACTACCTGTGCATCTGTCCCTGCACACAATGCACCTTCTCAATTGCCCCCGATCCTGCCCGTTCTCCAATTTTTGCATCGACCTAGACATTCATAGCAGATGCCTACTGTTACTGTCTGCAGGAGCTGGATATAGATAATGGACCTCTCCAATCCACAATACATGGGGAACTCTCTGACATGTCGTTTAATACGTTATCAGTACAAATTGCTGATGTTTGACCTCTGCGCTGTCTGTATGACCTGCCCTCCAATGTTGTGGGGTCCCTGTGCTGCCATTGTCCCTCATCGCTGTCCACAAACTCTGCTGGTGGTGAGATGCTCTCCTGGCAGTTGGAGTAGGGGAGATGGGCTGAGGGGATGGTGGTGTTGTGCACTCAATGACCACATCAGTGTCAGTAGCCACTTCGGCTGCAATGGTTCCTGACACGTCTGACCTGTGTCCTGTTGAAAGACATGTAAATAGTTCACGTAAATAAATGGTTTTTTGTTTGCCCAAAATTATGTTGTGACTCTGCCTCATTTCTTTGTGACATTTTTATGTTGTACAGATATGTTGGGTGTAGTCATCAGCACACAGTACAGCAAGCAACTGGTGTGTACTACAACTCCCATAATGCATTGCCAGGGTGGGGCAAGCATCTTAATGGAGTTGTTTGTGCTGTGATGTATGCTGTATGGATTTGCTAACATTATGTTATGCTTGAAAAGTAAAGGGAAGATGGCCTACCCTGGCTGGTGCCTGATAGATTGGAGGTGTCAATGTAAGCTACTTCCACCACACTCTCTGGTTCCAGGGTCCCCTCTATGAGTGTCTCCATGGGAGCTAGAGGGCAGTGTTTTGAGGGGTCTCCACCGAGTTTCACGTCCCTCAGCAATCCTGCTAGCCATCTTCTCTTTCATGTGAGACCTCCAGTCATATCACCTTTTGCAGATCTCTGGGATGGTCATTGGGGTGTCTCCTAGGGAGTTAAACATTTCCAGGATGCTGGAACAGAACCTTGTTTTTGGCTCACTGGGACTAGGAAGGAGGCCTTCCCAAACAGTTTTCCATATGGGAGACACATTCTTCTGTAAGGAGTTCCAGCTATTTCTCAAAGAATTTTATATTTCTCTTCCTGCTCCCATAGTCCTTGTTCCCATCTTCTGTAGCCATGGTGTTATCCAGGAATGGTGTGATGCACTGGCAGTGGTGATTAAGGAGCACTCCTTCCTTCCAGCACCTTCCTAGGTGGGTTGTGGCCACACCTTATTTTGTAACCTTCCTGGTCTGACATCATCATTCTTCATCCAGAAAGCCCTAAATTGTGATTTCCTATCAGGAAATTGCAATTTTGCGTTTGCGAATCTGTAGAAATCGTTATTTGTAGAATACACAGTTTTGCGATTCCCAAATAGCAATTTCTACAAATTTGCTATTTATAAATCGCTAATCTAAAATTTCATACATATGGCCCATAGTTCCCAGCCTGCCTCTAAATATGGCAGGCGGGCTTCCACCATGGGAATGGAGGTTATGGCCTCTGCTACCTTGTGGGCCTCTCCCCAGGCTCTAACTGGTCCCATTAGTCATCTTAAGGAAAATCATGCACAGAATATAGCAAATATAGTGCTGAGTACAGTGCTTATACTGGAAAAGTGAGGACAATATGTGGCCACTGGATCCGTAACTTGCAATGTAGTGTAATTACTACCTACTTCCACATATCTAGAAGGCAGAATTGAAAAAGGGCAAATGAACAATTCATCCAATACCTTTAATTAAAGTCTCTGCTCTCAGTAAAAGGCTGCAGAATTAGATATACCAATAGAAGTAATGAAGCAGCTGAGTTAAAAAAAACTCCAGCAATTGGCTCAAAAAGCATTGAAAATAATGAAACTTAAACTCTGCCAAGGACATAGATATTATAATTAATCTTGATGAAAATAATAAAATTACCTCTTCAAGGATGACTGCCTCTGACCTGCCAGTCTACCCCTGACATTCCCCCCATAATAATCTCTTCTCTGGACATGTGCTCTGTCCAGCTCAGCATCCCATTTCTCTTGAGATAGGTGTGCACTCTACAAATACCATCTTATACATACATACATCTGGTGACTACCAGTAACATAATTACAAATGGATTTCTAGAAAGAGGGAAATATCCAAATTTGGAGTAAAGAATACTGTGGAACAATACCTGCTAGCAAGACCAGACTGGCCATCTGGGCACTCTGGCATTTCAACAGTTGTCTGCAGGCTAAGGAGAAAACCTCTTTCCGAATTTGATGGGCTGCTGTGATCAGCCTTGGATTCAATGAAGACCCCATTCTAGATACATTCCTTACCAGTACTTGCATTTAATTGAGTTGTCTGCTTGTTACTGTAACCCACGGCAGCAGGCTTATTTAGGTAGCCCAGTCTTTTGGATTGAATAAAGTAGGTGACCATGGCAGGAGGGTAGAGCACATGTTCTGATCTATTTCCCAACAGGAGATAAAGCAGAAGCATCTCAATGGAAAAACCATGAAGGAGCTTCTGCCAATCTCCACAGCAGTATAGCAAGCAGCTTCCACTCAAATTATTTGTGGTTGGACAGCCCCTGCAGTTCCAAGTATGTGCAACCCCAGCATCTGTTGTTACACTGCTGCTGCTAAGGAGGAGGTTGATGAGAGGAGAGAAGCCGAGCTCGACAGTAGGCTAGGGAGAAGGTTGACAATAGTGCTTGCTCTGAAATGAGGTTTTAAAAAGTTAGGCAATAAGATTTTTCAGTATAGTATTTTTGGGGTTCATATCTGCATGATGTGAAATCTATGTTGACAATGTTGTATATATCTGAGTGTTGTCGAATGAGGCGCAACTCCAAACAGTGCTCTGAAACCAAGCAATGTGGATGCTTACGTTGCAGCTGTGCATTACATACGAGTGAAATATGGCTTCTGGCATGAAAATAGTGCTGCTCATATCTGAGTTATTTGGATGTAGGTCTGTGGTTCCTTGCATAAAAAAGCAGTGTGGTTACGGATCTGACATTGGTCTTTTTCATGCACCCAGTGTGGTTTATGGTGTTCAACTTACAGAGAAAATGCTGAAACTATGTGCATTTCAAAATGTTGCAAACGAGGCGCTGATGAGAATGTGGCTTATCGGCCAGAGCGGCGACTTTGAAGCTAGGGAACCAGGTTAGAGTCTGGCGGGAGGCTCAAACATCCTGTGATTCTGGGCAAATCACTTCATCTCCCCGTGCCTAAAAAAAAAAAAATGAATGTGTCCCTCTGTAATGCAACTGGTGCTCATGTAAAGCACCCTGATACCTTCTGGTTGAGTTCACGGGATGTAAAACTAACCAGAAAAAACCAGAAAAATATATATATATATATATATATATATATATATATATCCACACAACGCCTCTCTTTCCTGGAGAAAGGCACACCGACACTCGATGGAAATTGAGAAAAAGGCTTTTAATCCAAGTGGGAAGTTGCACAGGTAAAGTACACCCAACGCGTTTCTCCTCCTGCGAGGCTTGATCACGGGTAGAAGTCTCTGCCTTTGACTGGCCACGTGAATTAACACTGCGGTTTAAGTCCTCCTACAGAGTGCAAATACAAACAGGTGTGTACGTTTTTACTCTTCACGTAGACAACAGCATGGCAAAAACTTTATCAGTCCACATATGCACAATCGCTGCTCTTCAGTCTTTAAGTGAAGACAGTTTGTAAAATGCAGTTCATTTAAACCTGTTCTATCTTGCATCTTACTTTCCCACATAACGTTTTTCATACACATTCCACCAGCAAGCGGAAAACATCCATCTCGCTTCCCTTGCCTGCTCACCTTCCGATTTTCATCTGGAAATGTTCCGTGTTTGCTCTTCAGGTGGCTAGGCGGGCTGGGCTCATTGAATATCATCCTCCAAAAAGTTGCTCCAATGAATGAGCCTCAGACCCTGCAGGGCGGGTCAGTGTAACGGGATCGGAGCTCCCCGTTCAAACATCCACACAACGCCTCTCTTTCCTGAAGAAAGGCACACCGACACTCGATGGAAATTGAGAAAAAGGCTTTTAATCCAAGTGGGAAGTTGCACAGGTAAAGTACACCCAACGCGTTTCTCCTCCTGCGAGGCTTGATCACGGGTAGAAGTCTCTGCCTTTGACTGGCCACGTGAATTAACACTGCGGTTTAAGTCCTCCTACAGAGTGCAAATACAAAACGGAGGAGAAACGCGTTGGGTGTACTTTACCTGTGCAACTTCCCACTTGGATTAAAAGCCTTTTTCTCAATTTCCATCGAGTGTCGGTGTGCCTTTCTTCAAGAAAGAGAGGCGTTGTGTGGATGTTTGAACGGGGAGCTCCGATCCCGTTACACTGACCCGCCCTGCAGGGTCTGAGGCTCATTCATTGGAGCAACTTTTTGGAGAATATATATATACATATATATATCCAGAGTTACCGTTACCTATAACGTCTTCTGACAGGAATGGATACGGACCACAAAGTAGGTGAAAATTATTTATTGCTCGTGCAAGTCGCCATGACGCATTTCAGCCCCTCCACGGGCCTTGATCACATGATATATATATATATCTGTAATCTATTTGATTCTTCAGAAGCTTTAGGCCTGAACCTGTATAATAAACTGTACAAGGTTAATCATTTATTGCAACAGTCTTAGCACTCTTAGGAACCCCTGAATGCAAAGAAGTTGCTCCTATTACAATGAGCAGTGTTGCTGTTGTTGAGCATGCCTGACACCCACACTAATTGCTTAGGTTTTTGGGACGTACTTGCTCAGCACTCAATGGAGCTGGCATGTTTAGCATGATATTATTAGCAGCACAGATATTTGATGGGCTCTTGATTGGTCTATGAAGGTTGTATGATGGAACAACACATTCTGTTATAACGCATGCCTTTACCATGTGTGTGTTACAATGTGAATGCCTTTACCATGCATAACATTTACCATGCATTTGCTGACAACGAATATGCCTTTACCACGCATGCTTTTACAATGAATTTTGTTGTAAAAGCCTGAATGTTAAAGGCATATGCGTGGTTAAGGTTTTCCTTGACCCCAGCCTTGAGCCCTAAAACCGGTACTCGTCGCGATCCCTCCTGGCCCCCAGCCCTTTTTACAAATACCTGACCCCTGCCCTAAGCCCTAAAAGCGGACCCCAGCATGACCCACCCCCTGGCCCTCAGCCCTCTAAATAATACCCGTCCCCTGCCCTAAGCCCTAAAACAGTACTCCTGCACGACTCCCCAGTAGTCCTTTTTAAAAATACCCTAAAGCCCTAAAACCATACCCCCCACCCCTAAAGCCCTAAAACCACCCCCACCCCAGGCCCAATCACCCTTACCTCACTCGAGGCATCTCTTCAGGCGCAGCACAGGTCATAAAGAGGAAGCGGAAGGGTCTCTCTGTTTCCTCTAATGACTCCAATAGCCCTAACCACACCAGAAGCTTTACCACAAATATGGCCTTACCATGCGACGGGGCCTTTACCACACATATGCCCTTACCACTAGTACCAGTCATATGCACTTACCATGCATACCTTTACAACATTAATTTGCTGTAAAGGCATTCTTGGTAAAGGCATATGAGCTGTAAAAATAGTGTGGTAAATGCTATGCATTGTAAAGGTGCATGCATTGTAATGCATGCGTGGTAGCAGCTGCACTGTAATGGCTATTTCCCATCCAGGAAAAGTGATGTCCATTATAGCCAGAACCAAAAATTAAAACTGATGTTATTTCCATTAAGCCAATTCCTCCGCATCAGGAGAAATTGCACTAATAAGGAGAATTATTTCAAGAATGCCAATACTTTGGTTGAGAAATTGAGAGACAGAGGGTATCCTAAAAAACTTTCCAAAGGAGCATTGAAAAGGGTATGGTATACTCCACGAGAGTCCAAAAAGCAAGAATGACACTAACCCATTAACTTGGGTCTTGACTTCGAACCGTAAAACCAACAAGGTCAAATGGATAATATTAAAAGGTTTTGAATATACTATCGGATTTCAATATTCCAAAACCAGTGTTTTCATTCCAAAGAGACAAGAACTTGCACCAAGTACTAGTTAAAGCAGTTAGACTAGAAGCAAAACAAAAAAATTGCCAGAAATGTTGGGCTTACCTCCGGTTGTTGGCCACTTTAGGTGCCAAAATTGTGTGGCTTGAAAATTTACCAGTGTTTCCAAGCAGGTTACCAAGAATGGTATCACACAGAAACAGACTAGAATTTCAAATTGTAACACTAAGAATGTGATCTACAACATAAAATGTCCATGCTAGAAAATATATATAGGTGAAACAACACAACTGGTGAAAACACGCATATTGCAACACAGATCTCTAATAAAACGCCAAGTCCATGGGGCACCGATGGATGAACATTACATCAACATGAACCATTCAGAGGATGAAATTAGTTGCTCAGTGCTTTTTGTGGCTCAAAGTAACCCAAAAGGCAGCTCTATTCAACACCTATTGATGAGAACAGAAGCTACGATGATAGAAAAATCCAAGACAGCATCCTATGGTTTAAATGATCTAGATGAAATATGGTCTCTGTTGTGACCACCTGAGTTTTTGAGTCTAGGTATCTTTCAGCACTTGGTAAGTGTAATTAATTAGAATACTTTGAGAGAATGTATATATATATGGCATTATACAATACATAATACCTGGAGCTTGTTGGTGTACACATTTATATTATGTTCCCCTCATATCACACTAAGGGCCTCATTACGATGGCGGTGAGACGAGCGTTCAACTGCCATCGTATCGGAATGGAGACCGCCCAACATGCAGTGGGCGGCTGTACCTGCCTTATTATGACGCAACTGCTGTGAACATGCCTTTTTCAATTGTGGCTTGTGCAACGGCCCGAAAAAGGGCAGCAGCACAAGCCACAATTGAAAAAGGCATGTTTTCAAACATCCATTCACCGTGGGCCAGGCACCATGTTGTGTCTGGTGCACAGTGCATGTATGTTTGGGGGGGCACCACATGTGCCCCCCTGGGCCCATAGCAGAGGCCCACGAAGGACGGGGTCCCTGCTAGGCACCCCCAAAGTCACATTCCGTCTGCCTTTACATGGCAGTCAGATCACCATGTAAAGTCAGAGGAGAAAGGGTCATCGGATTCCCTACGGTGGTGCCTCCGCAGGCACCGCCCCCATTGAAGTGATTACGCTCCGACTGATGCTCCGATGGGCAGCTCGGTCCCTCCACCCGCTGTGCTATGACACACCACATCATTATGCAGAGGTTGAACTGCAGCCTCAGATGTCGGACGGACCACCACTGATGTCCTGTAGGTGGCGATCCGCCCGACATCATAATCGGCCCCTAGAGTCTCCATTTATTTGTTAGTTTGGGTGCCTTTTAGCCTCCTCCTGGAAAAGGATATATTGTTAACTCCAAGATGGCCGCTAATTTTGGCTTCCATATGATTGAACTATACATATGACTTCTAATGTTAAACACCATGTGGAATTGATCTGCAATATTTTAAAAGAGTTTGTGGGGTAATTATCCGTTGCATGTGACGTTAGTCAGTGGTATATTTTTGCATCTATCTTGTTTAGACCTCCATTGAAAGTCCATTACTTAGTTCACCTTATCCTGGAAAAATGACTCATCGTGCACTATAAAATGGTCACCAGAGTCACACAATGGTCATGTGGCCTCCCCCAGCATGCATCACATTAATCCTTTTTCAATCACAGAGCGTTTTTTTGCTTGTGTTATAGATGCGTCGGGGTCACTTCCACTCTAGGGTAACAATCCATTACATTTGATGCTAGTTAGTGGTATGTTTTTGCAAAAATCCTTTTTTAGACCTCTATTGATAGTCTATTTGTTAGTTATTCTCATCTTGAAATAAGACCCATAGTGCATTTAGGGACGGCCGCCATAGTCACGCAATAGCCATGTGACGTGCCCCAACATGCTTCACATTAATCCTTTTTAAAACACAACGCAGCTTTAACCTTGCATCACCGATGCATCATGCCCCCTTCCCAGAATCGCTGTTTGAGCAACACGGAGAGTACAATCAGGATACGGTGATTCCTTCACTAATGTGATGAGGTTTAGGCACGGCTGGCCTGTTCCTTAGCACTTTGTTATAGATTTGGAGACAGACACTCACAGGTACGTTTTTTCATTACCTCTTACATGAAACCTTTTATCAGGATTTTTGTCATTAGGTCACAATTTAATTTTGTGCATGGTGCTCTTGTTGTAGTAGATCACAGTTGGGTCAATATATATCTCATAAAATAATTTGTTTAATCCTTAAGACTGACCCCTCGGCTACTTATGGTTCAGGATTTTGTGGCAAGTACCAGCAGATAATTACACTGGGATTTTGCTTGAATATATAAGCATGGACTCCTATGCATGGCACTATTCTCACAGTATTTTCATGTATTATAGAGGAGAATGCATTGCAATTTAATGATTTTGACATCAGTTGCACTAAAAACGACACCAGCATGTATCACAAGGGTCTGAATTTAGGTCATTGCACTCTATGGAAATGGCTGCAGGTGGACTATCCGAGCATTTTCAATACAAATTTGTTTCGGTTTCTAATCTATGAAAGTGGGTTCTTTGACCGGTGTTTTAAGGTTAGGAAGATACATTACCAGCATGCTCACATAAATTAGCTGGTGTTACTTTTTCTAGGAGTTTAGGCTTTATGCCTTTGTTTTTACAACATTTCTTTCACATGCAGTCTCTGGCAATGAGTGTGTGGAATGTATCTCCTGTTTTGTATATGTATATCTTATGTGACAGGTGTTTTTGTTTGTTGATTGCTTCATTTTTGGGTTCTTTGGTTACTTTTGTATTCCAAGTCCTGAGAAGGCCTTAAATGTAGAAAGGCCGAAACGCGTCAACCTTTTTGCTTTGGAGGATACCCACAAGACTTAATATTAGACTACTAGTATAGTCAAGAGAAATCAAGGAAGGGTGCTGATGCCTTAGGGGTGGAACAACATTTGAACTTTTTATATAACTACCACTTTCTGAGTAATAAGGAAGCAAGGCAGAACAACTGGATTCTTAAAGCAAAGAGGAATGAAAGGACTATACATTCCATTGGGGAATATGATGTATGTGTAAATTGTATAATGTGGTTGTACATACTTTTGTGTATATAAGTATAGTTATTTGTATTTTTACCTTGCTGTATCAGTATCAAAGACTAAAGAATAATAATACAGAGATTATTTGTTTGCACAGACAGGTTTTGGATATTAACAAATTGATTTTGGTAGAATTAAATTCATTATCCAGTGAAAATTGATTGTTTCATTGTTGATCCATTGTATTATACATTAACTTGTCCCTACGGTTACCACAGTTATTTCTCTTGTGGCATGATTTTATATTGACATTCATTCAGTGAGGACCTGCATCTCCTATGTCACAAACATTTGCCTGCTCAACATCCAGTTCTTTTGTGACTTGTACATAATTTCTTTATACATATAAAGTTTAAACATGTTTTTCTGATTATATACAAGCATTTGGAGAAAAACAAAAGACAACATAAAAAAACCAAAAAAAACAAAGCTTCATAGTGGGACAGCAGATTATTCATGATTTGAATCTCTTTAAATAAAAAACAGGGCACAGGGTTGTGTGGCAACTTACCAATTCCTCTACGTCACCTGTTACCCATCCCTGCACCTTGGTGCTTTATTAGGAACAGGTTGCAGGAGCAGGTGATCTGTGACCCTGACTTGCTTTTCCACAGCTTGCACCATGCAGCTGAAGAATGTAGGAGAGGTCACCATCCACATACCACTATGCCCTGTTTCACAAGAACACGGTGTAGGGGCAGGTGACAGGTAGGGTAGCCACCTAGCCGATTTTCAACCATCACCACCAGTATTTTAATGTCCCAACAGTACGAAAATAAGCAAAATCACCTAACACCAGTATTTTTAGTCTGTATCTGTGCCTCCTTCGAACAGAAAATTTAATAAGAAAGCAATTTTCAAATGTGTTAAGAGCTATGTTCCCTGACTAATAATTAAACAAAGACAGAAAAGTCATCTTACAAGTAAATACATACGATTTTGTTTAAAGTCCTATTTAGTATCATGGCCGGGCCTTTGCAGATTCTTAAAACAAGACCAAATGGCGGGTACTTTTTTTTTCTTGGAAATGTGTCAACCCTAGTTACAGCTGGTCTGTTGCACAATGTGCTGACCACAGAGGAGTGGGTCAAACTGGCACCCACTCCTGAACTGCGCTCTCAATTTTGGAAACAGGTGCATGGATGAATGACAGGTTATCTGCTATAGGCTTTTTTAAACTCCCCTCACCCTTGGGCAAGGCGAAGGGTGAAGGGATCAATACCTCAACCTCCTCTTGGTCAGTACTAGGGAGGATGGCAGCTACTACCTACACCCTTGGGAAAAGGGGGTAGAAATTAATGAAGAAGACCCCTGCCTTTGGACAAAGTGAAAGGGCAAAAATCCTCTGATGGCCCCTCCCTTGCCAGAATTATATTAAACCCCTTTACGCTGACACTTTCTTTTTTAAATATCTTCTAAATATTTGTAAACATATGGAAGGATTAAAAAAAATGGTGCAGTCTTAGTATATCTGCCCTCCTTAGGAATGAGTGGGGTGGCTTGGCTAACTACAGGGGGATGGGGCACATAGTGTGGTTGGAGAGGACAAGAGGACAAGGAGCACATAGAGGGCAGAGGGGACAAACAAGAGGCTGCAGGGGGCAAAAGGCAAAAACACATAGGGGCATATTCTCAAGGAGCTATCGCCGAGTTATCGGCACGTTATCGCAGCCAAAGCTGCGATAAATTTATCTCCCCATTCCCAAGCTGGTGCTAACAGCCCATAACACCAGTTTACCTGTGATAGCAGTCGCAAAAAACATCGCCACAGATGCCCCCGGCAACTAACGCTAATGATATGCAGAGTAGGCGTTCCCGTGCAAAAAATCGCGACAACACCACTCCACAACATTCTCAACGACCAGCCCGATCCGCGATAAGCTCACAAAACATGCGATAAGGCGCGTTAGCAGCAGGAAATTAACACCTGCTCTTACCTGGTGCAAAGTCGGACGACAACCTGCAACAGACAAGGGAGCACAGCCCATAGCCACACATGAAGAACAACAGATGCCATGGAGCCACTCACCATGCATCCCGGAGCCCTGAGAGGGCAACAACACCCACCGCCACCACACCCAGGACCCCACCGCCTCCCCCTCGGGGCCCCACTCCGGGCACCCTCCACCCACACACGGACAAAGATATGTCACATCAACCTCACGAAATCATGAACAAAACAATGTGCCCGATGTCGCACAATAACAACACCAAACATACATGTGTCATCAGAAAATGAGAGTCATACATTCATCTTAGACTCAGCAAATAATTCGTTTCATACAGAATAAACACAAAATAACTATTTTGAAGAGTCATGGCAGGTCATCTCAGGACAATCTGGAAGTCACAGCCTGCAAAACAAATTTCCAGATAAGAAGGTGTGTCATGCGCTCATCAAAGGACAGAGAGAGCGAGCGAAAGTGAGAGAGAGAGAGAAAGAGAGAGTGAGAGAAAGAGAGGGAGAGGGAGAGGGAGTGAGAGAGAGAAATAGAGATATTGTACAAGGAGCGCAAGGCCAATCTGGCTCCTGGCTCATACATGCCAACTGTTGTGTGTGTATCGCTTTTGGTGCACACTAAGTCAAAGGCCTGGCATCAACAGCAATGTGAAGGCCACATCACATTTCAAAAATGCAAGCACTAGTCAGACCAACATCGGGAATGAAAGCTCCATTGTCTCAATACACAAGGCTGAAGGACAACTGAACCCCCGACCTTGGTCTTGAATGCGGCTGGCACTCCCTGCGAGAGATACCAAACCAGATCGTGACGACTCCCACACCATGAACTGCGCGAATGAAAGACCAACATGTCCACACCCCACACACACTTGTCCCTGCCTGAGGCACACCTGCTTGGGATGCCCCTGACACATAATTAAGAAACAACCCATATGCCCAAACGTTGCACACAAATACGACTCATTGCTCTGAGCAGTGGCATCTCATCCACACAACTGCAGCCTGTCAGAAGTGTGCCGGTGCTATGAGACCAACAAAGGCAATGGCTGGCAATCCCGGGCACATGCACAACCCCTGTCACGTGGAACTGTACCGTGCACGAATGCTGCATCTGTTGGGATCACTGCCACTGGCAGTGTTGCGCATCAGTTACCGTCTGAGTTTCCGTCTTGCGTACGTCACCTCCGTCCAGCCCTGGTTCCACTGTCGATCATGCACATTCGAGTGGCCCATGGATGTCTGCCTATCCAACACAATGGTAGCTGAACTGGATTATGACATGTGTGTGGCCCCCTATTGGCCCACGAACAGGAGTGTAACCGTGACACCTGTGCATGGGATGCCTGGATATTTGGCGTATGTGCAGGCAGTTGGGCATGGGAGATTGCACAACTCCTCGTGTGCAGTGACCACATCGAGGCGCTCCCCTATTGGGCTGTGTTGCGGATTGGTGAAACGGCGTGGACGGAGCACAGCTGCCCGGACCAGGTAATGGATTGGCTCGCCCTCACGTACCTTGACCTCGACAACGATGTACTCTTGGAACAGATTGCCCATGAAGCAGCGCTCGCATACATGGACGAGTAACTACGTTCCTGCAGCCACAATTGATTGTCACCCACAGCACAGGTCACCACACCTTGTAGCATCTTGGAGGAATTTTCACATATCCCACCACAACAGTGGACATGTCTGCCTTCGCCTGGACTCAGAATGCATGTGCGTGGACCTACGCGTGTGTACACACACCTGTGCAAGGTGATGCAGTCCCATGGGCGGAGCAGCACAGCGTCGCCTGGCAACGTTCCAAAAGCGGAGAAACTGCTGGGGGGAGAGTACACACATGGCAATGTAGCACGACATGTGACCTTGTAGGATCCCTTCACCTGCTCACTGTCAGCAGAGCACGCAGTCAGCGCAGTCCGGTGCTACAGCACTATGCAGATCCCATGGGCTGTGAGTCGTGTCCCCTGACACGGGCCGATGAGCAGACGCTAAACATCACATGACTCGTCCAGCAAGGCAAGGTGGGCTGAGACCGTTGACATCCGTAATGAATTGTGTGCACTTTTGCCACCCCATTACTTGCACCTCGACATGTTCCTAAGCTGCCTCTAAGTGTCTTAAACATTGGTCTGCTTGTTGTGGCCCTTGCCTTGCCCGTACTGACACGCACATGCTAATAAAGTCTACACAACTTCACCTGTGTACAACTGTGATGAGTGTTGATTATAATGACAGATCATGTGCCTACATGTGCATTGTCCGTACACAGGGAGGCATTGACTGACGCTTGTGAATTGGGGGTGAGTCCCTATTGCCAGCTCCACCGCTGTGAGCCAGACATTGTGGCTGGGATAGTTGGTGGCAGACCTGTGCTCCTACGTGTCCCCAGCAATGTGCGTATGGTGTCCAACTTCTCGCCATGTAGAACAAGGTCATCCATCAAAACAGACTGTGTCCACACAGATGTGTGTGAGTAGGCATGCGAAGAGACGTTCTGTTGTCACATGTGATGGGGGACACCACTTAAGGACTGCTACCGAATGTGACATTTCCACACACAGCCCTATTTGATACATGGACGTGGGGCTACGTTTGGGGGCAACAGTATTGTTGTTACTGTGCAATGAGGCCACAGCTAGTTCACACCTTCACAGTCATCTAAGTGGCCATGTGGGTCAGGGTCAAACATGCACATTGATGACATCTACCAGGGTGTACCTTTTAGTGCAATCGATGTCCCTACATTCATCCAAACATTTATTCGTGAGTGAACATAGACATGACACATCTGTGTGATTTGGAATGTTTTATTCACATTCTGGGGGATGTCGGACCTGGAACAGTACATGGCCACTTCAAGCCCATATAACATGGTTGCCCAGTGGTGGGCCAACCAGAGTTCTTGTGGCAAGGCAAAGTTGATCTGAAGAGGAAGGGTGCAGTCTGCCGCCGGGTTGCTGTGTCATTGGTACCAGAGCAGATATGGCAGTCCATGTCGGTGTCCATGTGAAGGTCGCAGAGCATTTCGGGGGACAGTGGGAGGTGTTGCTCCAGGGCATGATGCAGAGAGCACAACCAGGCAGGGACAGGCAATATGGCGGGGACGGATGCTACTACCTCCTTCCTCACACAGTCATTACCCTCCACATCTTACTCCTCTGAGACGTCCTCTGTGTCCGGTGTGTCAGGTGTGTGTGGTGGGGTTATGGCTGCGTCACTGTGTGCCACTGACACATCAGGGGGAGGATATGTGTGTGTCGAGGTTCCTGCAGCAGTCACCTGGAACAGGCTCAGTGGCAGCAATGGCAAGATGAGGATCTGCAAGGCATGGAAGATCGCAACTACATCTCGCTGGTGTTCAGCCGTGGCAGCCATACTTCCAGCCTGCATCGGCTCCATGGTCACCATTGACCTCCGCATCTGTGCCAACTCTGTGCTGTCATCGCTTGGGCCTGTCTGCCTAGACAGTTCTTGTAACCGAGTAATGGACCCAGCGATGTCAGCCAAGGATTGTTGGTGAGCATGGTGCAGACAGTGGGTATCTGTTAGGAACTGTAGGTGCTCCCTGATGGGACTCAGGCACCCACGTATGGCATCAAGTTTGGCTGCCATGAGCTCAAAACCCAGCTGCAGCTGATCTGCCATTTTCTTCTGGCACCCTAACACACGGAGTTTGAAATCCTTGTATTGGTCGTGGGGGTCCTGGGAGGCAGCCGTGGTGGTGTGTGCTTCCTGCGGTGTGGTCTGTGCAGGGTGTGGGCTCATCGCGATGCAGCTGGGCTGCTCTGCTCCTTGAGGTGGGGTGCGGAGGCTGTCCACGAGCCGTTGGAGGGTGTCTGTGCAAATGTGCAGGGTGTCCTCTTCATCATCACTGAAGAGATGTGTGGTCTGCTCTGCAGGAGGTTTTGATTGTCCCTCTGCCATATGAAGGGGAGATGCAGGTTAACAGTGTGTTCCACGTATGTTGACGCATTGTAGATGTTTACATTCAGACTGGTTGACGATGTACATAGTGATTGTTTTCGTGAAGCTGGCTATTTGATGGGAGTCAGTGGACATTTCGACTACATGACGGATGTGTGGTTGTACTCGTACATTATCAGCTCACAGTGTCATGCATTGCCAGATGTGATTGGCTAGTTTCTACGCACGAGCGGCACCAGTTGTGTCCTCTGTCCTGTGGTGTAGGGGTTGCACTCTGTCCCACATTGTCGTCAATGTTGATGTACTGTGATTGCTATGTGTGTGTGCTGCATTGTTGGCGATTCGCCCCTGCAGCTCTTCATTGGCGGACCCTTATCCCTTTGAGTCGGTGTGCATTTGACTTGTGTGCTTTTCGGGTGCTGGGATGTTTGCGACTTGGGTCATTTGTGCTACTGGAGATATTTGGTACTCTTGTGCATTGTTTGTCTGCAGATGTGTTTTTTACGTCATGGTTCGTAGGTGCACGTGGGTGTGTCAGAGTGTGACCTGCTCCTTTATGGATGTGGTCCACACTCAGCCACCTCAGTGTCGTCTCATGCACCATGTCATGTATTGTGACTTCAGCCATGCTATCTGTCATGCAGTGTCACTTGCATTGTCGGTGTGGCTCACAGGGCCGCTGCTTTTCGGGATTCGGGTAGGTTGTGGCATTGGTGATATGGAGGGAGGCCCATTTGTGCAGATTGTGGACGGGGGACTACTTGGTGTTTCTATGTGTGCTGCAGTGTGCCAAGGGTATCAGGGACATGTTCCACAGTCATTGTGGGTAAGCAGTGTGCTGCACATGATTGTGAATGTGTGGCATTGTGCCCATCTGCCCCCGTCCCCCCAGTCCCTGGTCGTTACTCACCCTGTTGCTGTTGGGTCAGGTCATATCGGGCTGTGTCCAGACCACCGACTCCTTGCACCGTCTCCACGCTGATGACTGTGGTCACCATTTCCTCCAGCTCATCCAGCTCCTCCTGTGGCGCAGGACTCCCACCTCCAGTCGCATTTGCTGCCTTCATGTTGGCAGCGAGTTTCTGTTTGGTTTGGCTGTGCGCTTCATGGCAGCGCCTCTTGACCTCCTCCATTGACCTCCTCGTCACTCCGACTGCATTCACGTTGGTGACGATGGACTGCCATATTTCCGTTTGTGTTGCCAATGACGCAGTGGAGGTGACCAACAGTTGTTGGTAGTGTTCTATCACCTCCGTGACGATGATCCGGTCTTCCTGCGGACTGCACCCCGTCTTCCTCTTCTCCTTGCCCTTCCCCAAACACGGGGTTCCTGGCTGGTCCTCCGTGGGGCTTGTGGGGTTCAGGTTGTCCTCTGCACTCGGTCCGGGTGCATCCATGGTGCTACGCAGTCTGTTTTGTTTTTGGTGTTTATTTTTTGGTTGCTCTTATAGTGCATTTTCACGCATGACGCGTGGGATTTGCGGGCCTGTGGCTGGTTGTCGCTGATTTTTGTATCGCGGTTTGGGACATCGCAGGTTTTTTCGCGTTCGTGTTTCGCATTGTTTCTGCGTCGTGTTGGTTTTTGGGCGGTCATTTGGCGCGTTATCCTGCTACTATCACATGGTGCCGCAGGGTTGGGAATACCACGTTAACACGTGTTATTTTCCCGCGATAGACTGCGATGTGAAGGATTGTGTTAAGCAACTTTTGCGGTAGTTATCACACGTTCTTGAGAATATGCCCCATAATAGTGCATCAGGAGAACGTCAGGGCTGCACATAGGGACTGGATGTCTCAGGGCACCCTGATGTACTGCAGGGGACTGGAGCATATGAATAACATAGGGGAATGCGCACAATGGCAGCAGATGGTCTGGAGCATATTGATGTCCTGAAGGGTAGGCTGTGGGCCATGGAGGGGCTGCTGGGACAGTAGTAGGTGCACAAACTGCAGGGGAGGAGGTGAGGTGAGGGAAGGAGGTGAGATACATAGTTGCTGCAGATAGAGCAGGGGCCACAAAGAGCAGATGCAGGAAACACAAAAGGGAGGCAGAGGTCTGGCTGGGCAATCAGAGGAGCTTCAGTGACAGTCTCACACATAGGATGCAGGATGGGAAAAGACAGAGGAGCATAGTGGCCGGGTCATATAGAGGAGAGGGGGAACACAAGAATAAGCTGAAGGAGCCCCCAAGAGGGGACTGGGAGGATGCATATATGGAATGCAGAAGGGCCCATATAAGGGCTGCAGGTTAGGGCAATATGGCACAGAAGGGCTGCAGGAGTGGTAGGGGTACATAGGGAGCATCAAAAATATTTGTGAGAGATATAGCTCCTCCAAACTTCTTCCGAAAAGGGCTGAGTTTGTGCCCTACACCTGTCCACTCGAGGCAATGTAGGGCTGGGTTGAAAATGTTTGGCTGTCTGTTTTTTATTTGCTTCATTGCATAATTGACACCAGTTGCAAAAAAGAAAATGTCAGATGCAGGCTGCCATAGTGCACTTCCTATTGGTGTGTTCAATGCAGAGGTTGTTGATTATTGCAGAAGTTCATCATGAGATGGTGTCATATCACACAGATGTGGGAACAGAAGAGTAAAGGAAAGCATCACTAGTGTACAGGCCCAAGCCTTGCCTAGTGGGCATGTTAACACAGCGTATTATAAGCATGTACAGCTTAGATATGTCAAATGCAAAAACAACAGTTGATGGACAGAATGCAGAACAATGTCATACATTCACCCCAGTACAGAGATCTGGGCCTAAATCCATCGTTTTTTTGCTCACCATGCCATTCCAGTTTGAACCCAGCCATATGCAAATCAGTCTTGACCCTGTGCCTCATGGGAACAGTCCAGCCCGAACTGCCAACCAGGTCCTCCCTGGACTGGAAACAAGCATCCTAGGACCGGTTTGGGTTTCACCCCTCTTCAGCCAGGATAGCTTGATTCCAGTGGCATGGAGAGCACGGGACCCACGTCTGGGCATACCGGTCCCACTCGGGGTGACAAATGCAAAAACAACAGTTGATGGACAGAATGCAGAACAATGTCATACATTCACCCCAGTACAGAGATCTGGGCCTAAATCCATCGTTTTTTTGCTCACCATGCCATTCCAGTTTGAACCCAGCCATATGCAAATCAGTCTTGACCCTGTGCCTCATGGGAACAGTCCAGCCCGAACTGCCAACCAGGTCCTCCCTGGACTGGAAACAAGCATCCTAGGACCGGTTTCGGGGTTTCACCCCTCTTCAGCCAGGATAGCTTGATTCCAGTGGCATGGAGAGCACGGGACCCACGTCTGGGCATACCCGTCCCACTCGGGGTGACAAATGCAAAAACAACAGTTGATGGACAGAATGCAGAACAATGTCATACATTCACCCCAGTACAGAGATCTGGGCCTAAATCCATCGTTTTTTGCTCACCATGCCATTCCAGTTTGAACCCAGCCATATGCAAATAAGTCTTGACCCTGTGCCTCATGGGAACAGTCCAGCCCGAACTGCCAACCAGGTCCTCCCTGGACTGGAAACAAGCATCCTAGGACCGGTTTCGGGGTTTCACCCTCTTCAGCCAGGATAGCTTGATTCCAGTGGCATGGAGAGCACGGGACCCACGTCTGGGCATACCCGTCCCACTCGGGGTGACAAATGCAAAAACAACAGTTGATGGACAGAATGCAGAACAATGTCATACATTCACCCCAGTACAGAGATCTGGGCCTAAATCTATCGTTTTTTTGCTCACCATGCCATTCCAGTTTGAACCCAGCCACATGCAAATCAGTCTTGACCCTGTGCCTCATGGGAACAGTCCAGCCCGAACTGCCAACCAGGTCCTCCCTGGACTGGAAACAAGCATCCTAGGACCGGTTTCGGGGTTTCACCCCTCTTCAGCCAGGATAGCTTGATTCCAGTGGCATGGAGAGCACGGGACCCAGATATCTCAGCACCAATTATCTTATGGAATACAAACATCAACACTTGCAAGTACACATAGTGATAGAAAAAGTAATGCTACTTAACATCAAATATTCTCTGCATTGCACTGGTATTACTGGACTCCCAGATAACAGCATTGTTCTGAGTAATGCACCTCACCACTTGTTGGTATTTGGACAAACTATTGAGTTCAAAATATCATGATGCAGAAATATCGTCCAAAAAATATTGTTGCCACAGGAATATTGTGACACAGAGGGCCTCATTTGGTTGTTGGTCTGAAAGCCTCTGACCTCAGGTTGGAGGCTTTCCGACCAACATCCATGGTTTAAACTCTGACTGCCTTGTTATAAAGAAGGCGGTTGGAGTTTAGACCGGCCGGTCATACAAACTGGCTTTCGACAGGCTCAAGGAGGCCATTGGCCAGTCAGAAACCGATCATAATCCCTAACGGACGGTGTTTCTGCCATCAGGATTATAATGTCGGGTTCTGACAGGCTTTCCATATCAGGCTTTCCGACATGGAAAGCCTGTTGGAAAATGACTCTGGGGGCCCCTAACAGGGCCCCCTTCCCTCTGTGGCCTCCGGTTTTAGACCTAGGGGGCACCTATAGTGCCCCCTTTAAAACCCTGCACCATGTTTGCGACCACACCATGTGCAGTCTCATTGTAATTGGGGTTTTGGACTGCCGACCCGAGGTCGGTCGGTTTCAATATCGCTAAGATGTGCCGACCGACATCATAATCACGCCCAGAATATCTTTGTCAAGAATAGCGATTTTTAGAGCAAGAAATATCATTTTTTTTAAATATTTTTTTTACATAATTTTCAATTGGATTCATTTTAAGTGTTTTGTGATTAATTCGGTAACAACGTTTCCATCTTTGTAGCCAACACATTTTCCCTCATTGGGTGAGTAGGAACTTTCATTTGTCTGATAAACTTGAGCCTGGTGGGTAATTTTCAGGCCAGTATGATTGCTGACTGGCTTAGTAGTAACTTATGGCCTTAGCTTGAAATTTAGAGAATTTTGTCAATTTAGGAATTCAATATAGAGATGTATAATGGGATATATTGAATTTGTAGATCGTTTTTTATAAACATATTTTAATCTCATTCTTTCAGTCTCAAAGTTGGACAATGCGAGACTGTCATGTAGCCGGATATATGTAGCCTTTTCTTACCAATAGAAAACAGCCCCATTGATTATAGGCGCACAATTATAAGCCGTTTTCAATCTACTCTACCTATTTAAAGATGGCGGTATCTTTTACGACAGAGTTGAACCGATCTTCCGGTTCCGGGTCATGTATGGTAGTCCAGCGAGCAGGAGCGGAACTTCCGGGTTTTCCGCTTCTGAGGGCCGCGTAGATTGTTACCATAATGTGATAGGACAGCTCGCGGCTTAGGACCTCCCTCCATTCAGCCGTTTAACAATTTTGCGGCTGATATAAAAAGAGAGGTTCCGATGCAGTACTGTTTCTATTATTTACCAAAATGCTACAGGTAGCGTCTCACGCGTCGGACCGCATATTAAAAGGTATGTGTTGTGCGCACCAGCAGGGTGGGTTGTTAGATTCTAACCACCAGGGGCGGTATCTGTAAAATCGCAGTAACAAGAAAGGATGTTTGAAAATAAACGGGAGAATGTTTTATTTTTTTTTAAACTCATATTCTGATTCACCCTACCGGTGTACATATATGTTCGGGTTGAAATTAAATCTTCCGGGTGTGAGTAAGATCTTAAACACAGATGTCCACGTTTGATTAAATTTGAATACTTTGGTTCTTATAACCTGGCGGGCAGTATAGTTTAGTGATGCAGTGGTTTATTACCATTTATTTCTTCAGAGAGCTAATTAGGGAAATAATAGATTATACTTCCAAAACTATTAACTATTCCCCTTGAAGTGCTTTTGAAACCCATTCATTGCAGTGGGACAAAGTCTATGATTGCAACTATGATGCAATATTTCACAATAGTACTTTTTGCACTTTTTAGGCCCAATTGATGAAGGGCGCAGTCCAGGCGTTTTTTTAATAAAAAAGGATTTTAGACGCATCACGAGGAATACAATTATCGTTATCCAGATTTTAACCATATGCACCATTAGACCAACGATAACAGGTATGTGTGCTTTTTTCTCTCCTCCTGAATGTATTGTAGTCAGTTCCTTCATCAGTTCTAAGGGACTCCTGGTATATTTTTATCTCTTTCAGATCTGTACATGTGAGGTGTTGTGCTTAGGAGGGTAGCAGACTCCTTAACGCATTCGGAATATTATTTATAAGAAAGGCACCTACAGGAAAGTGTAACATTACCCTGATTAGTCCTGTGTATAAGGTAAGAGTTGTTAATTAAAATGAGTTCTCCCTAGATGTTATTATGCAATAAGGCTATGAGATGGTAGGAAAAAAATGACCTGACGACATAATAGAGAGTTGGATCAGGTCAACAGAAGGAACTATTTAGTCCTCTGTATCATGTGTATCTCAGGTAGTGGCTAAACAACTGAGCATAGAGTATAAGGTGAGAAATGTCTTGGTATAAAAATGTTCTTTAGCCTATCTAATGTCGATACTCTTATATGATGGAGGACAGCATTTTAGATTATAAAAAGATGTCTGTAGGCCAATGATATGTTTAAGTAAGAGTATTTGAAGTAGCTTGTATGACTGTTTGAATGTGTCTTGATGAGTAAGGGGAGTCTAAGCTTGTACGCTCAATTTGTGGGCCCACACAATCTAATAGTTATGTCATTTGAATTTTAACATAACCTGGTTAGAACTGTAAAGGTTGTTTTATGTCGCTTTGGAAAAATTTACATATGTAATTGTTAACTTAAAGCATTAGGTGCAAATGAATTTGAGTTTTTGTCATCTGCTCATATGCTATTTGCTGCAAACACAGTATGGAAGAATGGATACTTATAAATGTGTTTTATAATACAGGTATACGACCGAACACTGGCATCACATAGGTGTTGTGGGAGACATTTTTGTTCACCGGCTCAGGAATTTGGGAGTGACTGGCACAGCCCTATTATGGCTTCTATCCTTTTTGAAAGAAAGGTTCTTCCAGGTATTTGAAGGAGACTCCATTTCTGAACCCATTCCGTTGCAGTGTGGAGTTCCTCTGGGCTCGTCCCTGAGTCCCACTCTTTTTAATGTATATATGGCACCATTGGCGGATATTGTATCCCCCTTTGGAATCCATATAGTAACATATGCGGATGACACTCAGCTGGTTGTGGCATTGAACCAGGCTGAACAGTCGCCCACCGCCCTTCACTCTTGTTTAGAGGAAGTTGCTAAATGGATGAGCTTATCCCATCTGAAGCTCAATGGCGATAAAACGGAGCTTATGCTGCTTGGCGACCAGTCAAGCTTTAAATCTAGCACCATGTGGCCAGGTTGCATGGGCCCAGTACCAGTCCCAAAAACACAGATAAAAAGCTTGGGTATATGGTTAGATCAAGATCTCACCTTCAGGGCCCAAGCTAGGAAGACGGCTGCCGCATGTTACAATCTGCTTAGAATGACCAGCAAATTACTCCCCCTCTTACCATGCCAAGCCAAAAAACTGCTGATCCAGGGCTTGATTCTTTCCAGGTTAGACTATGGAAATGCCCTTTACTTAGGTACCCCAAGCTCAGTGGTCACAAAACTACAGGTTTTGTGACAAAGACGAACAATCGCTGCTAAGCAAAGCCCGCCCTTCGCTCCCTCCACTGGCTCCCGGTGCAGGAGAGAATCCATTTTAAGGCTCTCTGTGTTGCACACAAGTCATTAAAAGGGAATGGGCCACCCATCATCAGAGCGTTGATTAAACCCTACAAAGCTACTAGAAGACTTCGCTCTGATGAGCTTCACTTGGCAGCAGTGCCCAGAATCATAAGGGCTAGAGCAGGCGGCCGCCTTTTTTCATACAATGCAGCCAAGCTATGGAACTCCCTCCCGCTCTCCCTTCGTAGGGAACCTAACCACCTCGTGTTTCGAAAAAAGCTACTAAAGACCTGGCTCTTCCCTTAAGGAATATCCCCCCTCTAGTTCCCGCTACAGCGCTGGGAGGCCTCCGGGTAGCCATACACTATACAAAAGCTTATTTCATTTCATTTCATTTCATATGTTTGGTCTTGAAAAAGCTGGTTAAGTGGAATTTGGCCCTCAAAACGCGTCGAGGCTTGAGTACACAATCCGTGTAGTGGCTGAAACTACAGATATTCAATTAGGCATAACTTATCGGGTTCCCTAACACGGATGTGTGGTTTTTATGACAAATTGTACTGTCTTTTTTAGTGTACTCTCCATGACATTTTGTGTTGTTTTTTTGTATACATGTTTTTTTTGCTTGTATAATTTGCTGCTTTAGTGAACTGTTTATTGATAGATTGGTTGTTTCTTCTTAGCCACATTTAGCAAAATCTTGATTAATTGATGTATGAACTTGAAATGTATGTTATTTCCTATGATGCTGTTTTTAATGAGTAATTGATTTGGCTATGTTTTTTAGATGTTTTTAAAAAAAAGAATAAAAGAAATATATATTTTCTATTTCTTGTGTTTGGCCTTGGGTACATAATTAGACTCCCTTCTGTATAAGTGGTGTGAGAATAAGTGGTTTGGTGTTTGTTGCGAATCATATACTGAACTTAGCAAACCAAAGGAAGCTTTGTTTTCAATTGATTATGTGTCATTTGGTGAACACCCTACACTTTTCCTTTCTTTGCTTACACTGGAGTATAAATAGCAAATCTAACCCCTCTGAACTTCAACACTTTCCCTATTGTTTTCTTGACTGGAGAGGAAATAGTAAATCTCACCCCTCCGAATTCCAAAGCTTTCCATACTGTTGTTTACACTGGAGTGGGAATAGAAAATGTAACCCCTGTGAAATCCAACGTTCTCCCTACTATTGCTTAAACTGGAGTAGAAATAGTAAATCTAACCCATCCAAAGTCCATCACCTTCCCTAATATTGCTTAGACTGGAATCGGAGTAGTACATGTAACCAATTCAAAGTCCAGCACTGTCCCTGCTTATACTGGGGTGGAAATTAGTACATATAACCCCTCCCAAGTCCAAAACATTCCCTACAGTTGATTAAAATTGATTTTTAATATTTATTAGAGTGCTTTTTATTGTTATTAATTTTATAAATTTTTAGCAATGTTTATGTTATTTGTAGAGACATATTTTTCACTATATTTATTTAATTATATATACAAAATGTAGAATTATGAAAACATTATTGATATGTTAGTTTTTTTTACTGTACATTATAAGAACTTATTTTTATTTACTATGTTACTTTCGATACTGTATTTAAGTGAAAATATATATATTAAATGAAGGTTAACCCTTTGTTATAGTTAGGAAAGCTTTATTTAGGCTTTCTATACAGACCAAACTTCAAATACACACACATTAGAAATTCTAAAGTTAAAGGCATACCTTAAATTTATAATTTAGGCACCACGTTTAAATTAATGTAACTTGATTTCTTCTTTATCTACACACCAAACTTAAATTGCAAAAACATTTTACATTCTAAACTTGTACTTGTACCTTTAATTTATAATTTACATAGCCCTTTCAAATTATTATAAGTCGTGCACCTCCATACACAGTGTATTCAACTCCGTAGCCACACAACAGAAACTATAACTCGCCACTCTACCATGCATTGAACTCTCACAAAAGATGGGATTTGCAATGTCATAACTGTTATTGCAAATACTATTATTTTAGATGGTGTAAGTGATATAATATTAAAGGGTATAAGCAGTGCATGTGGAAGGCATGAGTTATAGTTAGAGTAGCTGTGGTGCAGCGATGCGCAGTCCTGGTCGAGGATGCATCGCACAGCAGCAGTTCCGAAGCACTGCGGTGCTGCGATGTGAGGTCCTGTGTTGAGGATGTGTTGTGCAGTGACGTTTCTGGGGAGCAGCAAGGTCCTACATGGGGGTGCGCCATGCAGCCGTGGTTCAGATGTGGAGTTGCGAGGCGATGCATTGTGCTGTGTCAGTTCTGCTTGGACCACATCTGGGCGAGAAGAGCAACTTTAGGCCCAATTCTAAGGGTGACACTTGTGGGGCACGACTCACAGCAGGCAGAGTCTGGGTGCAGAGTTCAAAGTAGATGGAGCTGTTACTGTCCTTGATCAGGAGGCTAGTCAACTAGCCCTTGGATTCAATCTGGTGATCCTGGGTTCAAGATGCAGCTCTTGCGGTAAATCGTTGCATTTTTTAATGGGCAGGAGGATGCCAAACCAATAATTTTTTGGCACTTCGACAGGTTTACCCCCTACCTTTAACTTTGTTTCCTCATTCTCTGCAAGATTATTTTTTTAAATAGCAGACTCTGCCCCTTTAATGCTCAGAGACTGCTTTTAAATCATAGTCAGCAGGCAGGGAATGACTTCGGAGGAAAATGCTGTGGTCTCTTAGAACACTTTCTTCTCCTCTGAAGGCTGCCAGCCACCATTCACAAGGTGAAAGTTTCCCCACAGACAGGGCCAGAATGGTCGCTTGGGGCATCAGGCGTTTCCCCGGAAGGCTGGTAGGGGGGGGGGGGTGGGTTTTGCAGCAGTGGGGCCCGTTTTTTTTTACTGGGAGCCGGTTTTGCAGCGGTGCTGCAATATAAGATCACAGTAACAAAAGCAGCAAGCTAGCGTTTCCTGCCTCCCGGGCCAGGCGATGCTTCCCCCGGGGCTGGCCCAAGAAAGTTGCCAGGGCTGCTTAAGGTTCCCAGTCCAGCCCTGCCCACAGAGAGAGCTTCCGCTTTGAGAATGGGTTGCCACCTCATGACTGGTATTGGTAACCAATCAATGGTTTGTGTCTGCAGTTGCTGCCACAAACCATTGATATATATAATTGTGATTTATGATGAGTAGGAGGAGTGCAGCGTTTATGCCCTCTCCTCTTCGTGATTCAGAATGAGTCTCAAAGTGCAGTTTGCGAATCAAACATTTTTGTAAATTGCAACGCGCCTTCAATGCACTCCCAAGTATGCTTTTACAGATGCAAAGGCTATACTTTTGTGAATCACAGGCTTTGCGAATGCAAAAGCATGTTGTACATCAGACCCCTGGCGCATGGTTACCACGATGAAATGCTATGACATTTAGGGGAACTAGTAACTTGAAATATAACACGCCCAAAGGCAACACGCAACCGAATACAGGAGCAGCAGATTGGTCTATATTATGGATATCCAAAGTAATAAAACATTTTTTTCCAACCTTTTGAAGTTCAAATGAAAATGTGGATACATTACCTTGGCTAAGAAGTTTTTCGATCTGCCACTAATGTATGAAAGTTGATTATAACGTTGCAGCATTTATGCCACAGTTTCGTGATTTAACGATAATAAACCGTTTGCGCTGTTTTCCAGTGCAATTACATTGTGCAAAGCAGCATCTTGAAATCTGAGAAACAAATTCTGCAAACATTTGTAATTATGAATAGAAAAGCTTTGCAAAAGATATATTTAAAGAGGAAAATTCTGCACACATTTCCCCCATTGGTTGGATATGTTTAGAGGGAAAATTATCCTGCCATGCAAGGAAAATTATTTCTCAGTGCTTAAAAAGACCTTAATGTGGGTGAACATAAACTAGGAAAGTTTGAATTCTTTGCAAAGGGGGATAATGGATAACTGTGCGAAATGGTGCTTGTGGGAAAAGTACTTTGTACCACTGGCCAACAAGTTAAGTAGCCCAAAACTGTGGTAGAAGACTTTCATGGTGTCAAATAAATACGTCACATTCTTAAAATTGTAAAACGCCTGGACATCTTTGTTAAATAATTATGTTTGGCCAAATGTATTCACAGTTTCAAATACTGTGACTACTTTTGTCATGCAGTTTCAACGTTTTAATCAGAACCACACAAATTTTCAAATCTACACAGTGATCAAAATTGGATTGCTACATCCCAATGCCTGCTGCTACAATCAAGACACCCGTGAACAAAACTTCCTGAGGATAACAAATGCTGCTGTTTAAACATGGAAAGGGTAGCTTTTTATGCCCCTTCCTTCTAAATTTCCTTTGTTAGGGGGAGTGTTTGATAATAGTTGGGTTACTTTGTGTGTTGCTTCCACTTGTCCTAGAAAGTAAGTATCATAATGAGGGAACGTCTTTCTCTGAACCGATTAGACTGAATTAGGAAACTCATAGGGGCATATTCTCAAGAACGGGCGATAATTATCGCCAACCTAGGCTAACGCAACTTTACATAATGCCGTCTATCGCGGGAAACTAACGCCGTGTTAACGGCGTGTTGAGAACACGCCGGCAACAGGCGATAGTATCCCGATAACGCGTCAAATGTCCGCGTAAAAATTACCGGGACGGCGATAAAAAAGGAAACCCAAACGTGAAAAAAGTGGCGATGGGCCCAACAGCGATAAAAACATTAGTGATAAGCAGCGCCATGCTTGCTATTCCCACGTCAGGCGGGAAAAATCACCATAAAAGCTGCCAAAAAAACCCACAAACTACTGAGAAGCACCATGGAGGAAGCTGGAGCAACTACAGAGGCCAACCAGAACCCCACAAACCCCCCGGAGGACCAGCCAGGGACCTCGGGGAAGGAGAAGGGCAAGGAGAAGATGAAGAGGAACCTGCGATTCAGTCCGCAGGAAAACAAGATCCTGATTACGGAGGTGATAGAACACCACCAACAACTGTTCATCACCTCCACTGTGTCATTGGAAACTAAAAATGCAATATGGCAGTCCATCTTGGCCAAGGTGAATGCAGTCGGAGTGAAGAGAAGGGAAGTGGACGACTGCAAGAAGCGCTGGAATGATGTGAAGCGCAAAACCAAGCTGAAACTCGCCAACAACCGGAAAGCAGCAATGCAGACTGGAGGTGGGAGTCCAGCGCCACAGCAGGAGCTGGATGAGATGGAGGAAATGGTGTCCACAGTCATCAGTGGGGAGACGGTGGCAGGAGTTGGGGGACCGGACACTGCTCCACATGACCTGACCCAACAGCAACAGGGTGAGTAACGACCAGGGACTGGGGGGACGGTGCGAGATGGGCACAATGGCACACATGCACAATTAAGTATAGCACAGTGCACACCCACAATGACTCTGGATCATGTCCCTGATCTCCTTGGCACACTGCAGCACACATAGAAACAGCAAGTAGGCCCCCGTTGACAATGTGCCCAGAGGGGGCCCTCCCCACACATCACTAATCTCACAACAAACCCATGCACATGTGCTGAACCCAGCAAAGCTGCGGGTCCGTGAGCCACACTGACAATGCAAGTGACACTGCATGACGATTAGCATGGCTGCAGTCCAATTATCATGACATGGTGCATGCCACGACACTGAGGTGGCTGAGTGTGGACCACATCCGTAAAGGAGCGGGTCACACTCTGACACATCCACGTGCACAAACAACCCCTAACGTCAACAAGACATCTGCGGCCAAACCATGCCCAAGAGTCCCAACTCCCACCAAGAGCCCAATTTACCCAAGTCTGCAACATCTTAGCACTGCATAAGCACAGAAGTGAAAGGCACGCCGCCTGAAAGTGATAAGGGCCAGCAAAATCAGAGCTGCAGGGGCGACTCTCCCACAATGCAGCACACACACATAAGAAACAGAGCACATCAACATTGACAACAATGTGGTACAGACTGCAACACTTTCACAACAGAACAGAGGACACAACTGCTGCCGCTTGTGTGTAGAAACTGGCCAATCACATTTGGCATAGCAGGAAACTGTGAGATGATAATGTACAAGTACAACCCCACATCCCTGATGGTGTAGAAATGTCCACTGCCCGCATCAAATAGGCATCTCCTCCCAAACAGTCACAATGTACATTGTCATGCAGTCTGTTTGTAACTTGTACAATGCGTGAACATACATGGAACACACTGTTAAACTGCATCTCCCCTTCAAATTGCAGAGCGAGAATCAACACCTCCTTCAGAGCAGACCGTACATCTCTTCACTGATGATGAAGAGGACCTCCACACCATCGACACCGACGCCCTCCAACAGCTCATGGACACCCTCAGCACCCCACCCCCACACAGCAGGAAGCACCCACCACCACGGCTGTCTCCCAGGACCCCCACGACCAACACATGGCATTCCAATGCCGTATGTTAGAGGGCCAGAAGGAGATTGCTGATCAGGTGCGGGTGGGGTTCGACCTCATGGCAGCCAAACTAGATGCCATACGTGGGTGTCTAAGTCCCATCAGGGACCACTTACAGTCCCTAACGGACACCCATAGTCCGCTCCATGCTCTCCAACAAGCCATGGCTGACATCGCTGGAGTCATGACTCTGAGACAAGAACAACTGTCAAGTCAGAGTGGCTGCAGCGATGACAGCCGGGAGTTGGGACACATGCGGAGGATCATGGAGAACATGGAGCGGATGCAGGTGGAAAGAATGACTGCCACGGCTGCACACCAGCGAGATGTAGCTGGGATCTTCCATGCCCTGCAGATCCTCATCATGGCATTGCTGCCACAAGGCCTGGCACAGATGAATGCTGCTGCTACTACTCCATCCACATCTCCGGCCCCTGATGTGTCACTGCCACACAGTGCGGCAGACATTCCACCTCCGGCCCCTGATGTGTCAGTGCCACACAGTTCTGCAGACAAAACACCACCACCCACATGTGAGGCACATCACACATCAGAGGACGATGATGTGGATGATTCTGCCTTTGTGGTAAGAAGGAGGCGGTAGCATTCATCTACGCCATATGGCCTGTTTCAGCTTGGTTCTGCCCTCTGCATCATGCCCTGGAATAACACCTTCCACTGTCCCCCGATACACTCTGCGATACTCACCTTGGCCCTCGACATGGACTGCCATATTTGGTTTGGTTACCAATGACACAGCAATCAGACTGCGGACGGCACTCTTCCTCTTCCGATTAACTTGTCAATCCCTAAAGGACTCTGGCTGGCCCTCCACCGGGCAACAATGTCAAGTGGGGTTTGCATGGCCATGTACTGGTCCAGCTTCAACACTCCACCGAATGTGATTAAAACATTCTAATTCACACAGATGTGTCATGTCAATGATCAAGCAAGTATGAAAGTATGGATGAATATAGGGGCAGTGATTCCAAAAAAGGTACTCCTGGGAACTGATATCAATGCGCATGTTTGACCGTGACCCAGATAGGCAGTGAGATGACTGGGAATGTGTGAACTAGCTGTGGCCTCATTGCTCCTAAACAACAATCTCGCAATTTCCCAACTTAGCCCCACGTCAATGTAGGAAATAGGGCTGTGTGTAAAAAGGTCAAAGTCAAAGTTATGTGGATGCCACAGCTCGGAGCAATGATTTGTTTGAGTGTGCAGCGGTTGGACTCCTGGGATGGTCTGTGCGTAAGTGTGAAGGTCATTCCATGCAAGAGAACTGCGAGCAAGGACTTCTGTGTGTGGGGTGTGTATACGTTGGTCTTTGGTTAGCGCTGTGCGTAGTGTGGGAGTCATCATCAGCTGCTATGGTATCTCTCAGGGTGTGCCGGGTGCATGCAATTCCAAGGTCGGAGGTGCAGATGTGCCACCGCCTTCTAGTTCAGACAAAGGAGCTTTCATCCCTATTGTTAGTTTGTCATCTGCTTGCATTCTGGAAATGTGATGTGGATTGGGGGGGTATGTCACTGCTTCACCTTCCGGCACGGTTGTACCCTTACCAGCCATGTACGTGCCCTCACGGTCAAATTTGCATGCTCTGATGTAGCAGTGTTGTTTTGCTTCAGTCTGACAGTGATGGGTACAGGTAGCTGTGAGGAGGCGCGTGACTTCTCACCTTGGACCTATTAGCTGACACTGTTCACTACTATTGATGGATGACGTCCGTGTACACATGTGATCTGTACATGGCACATATGTCCAGGGGACACCTTGGTGTGTTCTACGCAAGGTATTCCTGCTGGCTTTTTGGCTGGTGTGCATCTCCCATGTTGCTGAGGTGTTCACTGTGCCCCCATCCCCCTTACGTCCATGTTGCTCATGTTGTGGGACTTGAGTCACAGGGTGCATCTCTGCATCAGGGTGGTTCATATTTGACACCAAATGACACCCGCAATTTCATATTTGACCCCAAATGACACCCGCAATTTCATATTTGACCCCAAATGACACCCTGTTGTCTTTTTTTGAACACCAATGACAGCCTTCATGTCATGTTTTTGTACACATGTGATACGCTGATGAGTGGGATTACATACTACATTTGACACCCTGTAATGGCATTCCGAATACGTGACACCCTGAACAGCCTCTCTGTACAGAGGTGACATACCCACCATCTATTTGCTATTTGTGAGATTGTTAGCACTTAATGTTGCACTTACACTTGTCAGAGTGATGTGCTAATGCAGAGGACTGACATGCACACAGGGAATGCGTGTTGCAATGAATTTATTTGCACATGCTGTTCATGTGGTCATTTTGTATTGTTCCATGATTGCTAAGGACTGTCACAATGTGACGTGCTCATGCGAAGAAATTGTTAATGATTGTGTTCCTTCGGGCTATTCCTGCTGCAGCTGCAGTGGGGTGTGGTCCACCTGCCTCATCTTCCTCATCATCGTCTGGTGCATCTGGCACTTGGATCCATGGGGCATTGGTGCGTACACATATGTTGTGCAATACACAACATGCAATGATCATCTTGCTCACTATTTCTGGGCTGTACAGGAGTCTTCCACCTGTGATGTCCAGGCACCTGAAACGTGACTTTAACACGCCAAATGTGCGCTCAACAATGCCCCTGGTGCGTTTGTGGGCCATATTGTACTGCCTCTGGGCCGGGGTGTTCGGGGCTCGGAGGGGTGTCATCATCCACGGGCAGAGTGCATATCCTTGATCACCTGTGAGAGGTAAGTGAGATTAGTGTAAACTGGTGGTTCTGCATGCTGTGTTGGCAGACTTACAAGTGTTGTGGTGTGTGATTTGTGTGACTTTGGGATTCATGTTTGCCATGTATTGCTTCTGGCTAATGTGCAGGGTCAAGGTGTATTACATAGCCTCACAGCTGCTCTTCCCTCCCCCGAGCCCATTTACTTGTGTGCGCTGTGCGGTTGCATCGCTTGCACTCCTACGGCACACCATTGTCATTCCTGTCTGCGCATGTCCGCAAGCCTGACAACAACACTGTGATGTTGGCCGTTGAAGGTGGGCGACCACGTGTGTGTAGGCCTATGGTAAGGATAGGGCAGACACAGATGTGGAGTTCAGGCCTGGCTGAACTTGCGCTGCGATTGAGGCTAGGCCTTTGGCTTATGCTGCGGCAATGAAGGTACACACACAACAGTTGGCATGTATGAGCCAAGACCCAGAGCGGCCTTGCGCTCCTTTATTTATCCATTCGGGCGAGCCCGCCCTCCGGGTGCATGCTACATTGCAAGATTGTCGATTAAGGGCCGGGTGGCGCAGACACTACCACAGAGACACACGCCATAGTTACTTTTGTGGCCAGCCCGGAACTGAACCATGCCCAGAGCCCAGAACTGAACCACGCCCAGAGCCCAGAACTGAACCACGCCCAGAGCCCCGGGCCATTTCTTCACACTCCTGACACGCCTACGCATGGGCCGCCGCCGCGGTGCTGGGATGTCGTGCGCTTCGGAGTACGTCTCCAGACATTTCAACCAGGCTTTCCAGCGGCCTGCCTGGGACGGGGGTGGCCCCGTGACTGTGAAGGGCTCCGGTGGCGTTACCGAGGACATGCTGTTCGCTGCTGGAGGCGGACTTGTGGGGTAGCCCCACGGGACGATGACTTGTGGTGCACTGAGGTAGGCCCACCTGAAGAGCTGAGCGGGTGTGCAGCCTGCGATGATGCAGTAGGCCTGGAGGCTGGACGTTGACTTGTGGTGCACAGAGGTAGGGGCACCTGAGGCACTGCGTCCGGCACGGGCCTACCGCCACGTGGCGATATCTTGCGGTGCACTGAGGTTGGCCCACCTGAAGAGCTGAGTGGGTGTGCAGCCTGCAATGATGCAGTATGCCTGGAGGTCCAGACTGGATTTGATTTGTGTGAGACCTGCTGGACCGCAGTATAGGCCGGAGGGAGCAGTCAGCACACACAGAACTCCGCGGTGCGGTGCCGCAGGGTGCGCTGGGGGCCTGTTGCGCGGAAGCCAGCGATCGGCTGAGCAGGCTGCCAAGCTTGCGGGCCTCGGGCTTGAAGATTGTACCAGCACGTGGTTGGCCCTCTTGGAAACACGCCGGTGGCGGCAGGTGAGCAGTAATGGCTGGGTGCGCAGGGGCAGGCAATCACCGCTGGGTGCCGGACGGGTCTGGGGTCCAGCGGGCTGGGGTGCAGCAGGCGCACAGGATCGCGCAGGCACCACCGGTCACGGCGGCGGCCTCGTGGCAGGGTGAGGGGTGCCGCCCTGACAGACACGCCCCTGCAGGCGATGACGAGATGTGCGCCGGGTGGTGTGTGACGTAGCCACCTCATCGCCGGTGTCAATTTGGCCGTTGAAGGTGGTCGGCCAAATGTGTGTGGGCCTATGGTCAGGATATGGCGGACACAGAGACACACGCAGTAGTTACTTTAGTGGCCATCCCGGAAGTGAACCACGCCCAGAGCCCCGGGCTATTTATTCACACTCCAGCGCTACGCCGGCCCAGCCCACTACGCTTATGCTTACAGGGGGGGCGACATAGCTACATGTCCAAGGTCTTCCCCACTGCCTGGGGTGACATGGTTGCGTCCACTGTCCACAACACTACAGACACCAGTAGTATATGTCCACATGGACATGCCTGTGCTCTGCATACTCACGACTGTCCAGCACATCACCGCCACACTTGGCATTGTGTACATTCTTATTCATGGGTCCATTGCCTCCTTCGCACATTCTTGGTTCCCACCTCTCCCCACATTCTGCAATTGTGTGGCAGAGGGGCTATGCCTTTGTGGATGGTTTGTCTACATGTCTGGCCCCTGTTACCACAGTTACTTGTGTTGTCGTGTCTGGTAGGTTGGCATGTTGTATGTGATTTTGTTACGTGTGCATTCCCACAGTTGTGGGTTGTATGATTGTGGAGTTGAGGTGTATGGTGTGTTCCGTTGGTACTCACCAACAAGCAGTGCATTTTCATAGGTGCCATCCTGAAAGCGCTGGTTGATGATGGACTGTCGGAAGATGTAGGAATCATGCACACTGCCTGGGTAGTTGGCGACGACATTGGTGAACAGTCCCCGGTGGTCCACTATTGCCTGCACATTGATGGAATGCGTGTGCTTTCTGTTGCGGTAATTGTGTGCAGTGTCGGCAGGGGGCACAAGTAGGACATGTGTGCAGTCAATTGCCCCCAACACGTGCGGGAAGCCAGCTATGGCGTAGAAGCCTTGCTTGGTCTCCAGCTGTTCCTGCGCAGTATGGGGGTAGTGAAGGTGCTGGGGTATCAAGCTGATGATGGCATCCAAGACAGGTGTGAGGAACTTTGATAGGGCTGGCTGTGAGACTCCTCCGACTCTGGCAGTTGTTGGTTGGAAGGTACCAGAGGCCAACAAGTGCAGCACAGCCAGCAGCTTTGTCTGCGGAGGGATGTTGTTTGTCCTCTGTGTTGGTACCGTCAGCCTGTGGGCAATGTGGGTCAGGATGCGGAGGATGGTTGTCCTGTTGAGCCTGTAGTGGGCAATGACATCCTCTGGCGTTAAGTCTCTGAGGCTGGTGCGTTTTCGGAACGTCCGCTGTCTTGTTCTGCACTGCCTCAGTGGCAGTCCGGGGGGGGGGGGTCGTGGGGGTGGTCATGGGGGTGGTGGCGGTGGGTGTTGTGTCCCTCTTGGGTCTCCAAGCTGCATGATTAGTAGCTCCATGGCGTCTGTTGGTCTTCAGATGTGGCTCTGGGCTGGGCTCCCTTTATACTGCAGGTTTTCGTCCTACTTAAGACCAGGAAAAAGCAGGTCTTAAGTCCCTGCTGCTAACGTGCCTTATCGCCTGTTTTTGGACCGCATCGCCGATCTGGCTGGTCGTTGAGAATATCGCGAAGTGGTGTTATCGTGAGTTTTTGCACGGGAACGCCTACTCTGCATTGATTAGCCTTAGTTGTCGCTATCAGCCTTGGCGATGTATTCGGCGGCAGCTATCGCAGGTAAACTGACGATGTAGGCTGTTAGCGCAGGCTTGTGAATAGGGCGATAATTCTATCGCCACTTTCGTGGCGGTAAAGTGCTGCTAATTCGGCGATGTGTCCTTGAGGATGTGCCCCATAGAGTTCTAAACAAATCACGAAGAACAGGTGGGAGAGCATTACGCCTTCTTATTCTGTAGACTCCTTTATGGTGAGGGGTTAACAGGCAGGGAGTTTATATCCTTGAAGAAACCCCAGTGATCCACATAGGCAGTATGACTTTGGCTAAAACATGTAGATAGTATTAACTGTGGATGTAGAAACCATGATGTTCTGTAAACATCGTCATTTTTTAAATAATGACATGGATACCCATTGAATGAAGAGAAAAAGACAAATCTCGGGTGTATCCATCGGTATTTTTATATGGACCCCTGCACTAATTTCCAGAAAAGCTCTTTATTATGATCTCCCAAATTTTTTTTTCTTCAAATTTGGTTGAGCTCATGTGGGTGGTATTCACCTACTCGGATGAGAGGAGGCGCATATGTTGAAGCATGCCGCCATATGACAGCTATCTTAAAGACACCCTTGTATGTCAAGATAGGAAGGGCTTTCACACTTTCTGTCCTATAATTTGTTTGTGATTGGGAAAGCTTGTGAAGTCTGTTTAAAATTTCTTTCATTCTCCTTGTGTGTGAAAACTGACCTGGAGTGTTTTTGTTAGGCATTTTGGCACAGAGAAACTAATAGAGGCAAGCTGTGTAATTTAGATATGGCTGACCTATCAGCAATTGACAACTACACGAACTCAGGGTTCGTTTAGTTAGGGTATGAGGATTATTATGCAAGCCACATGCCTAACTGAGGTGACGATTCATATTCTGCATACTAGAGACATTTTTCACTGCATATTACAAAAGCTGAGCTGCATTGAGTTTAATGCAACAAGAAGCAGAAAAACGTAGACTGTTTTGATATAAGGTGATATAATACTGCGTGAAAATGAAAAAATGCCCAGAAAAATCTCGAGTATTGAGAAAAAAGAACAAATATTGTCAAGTGGTTGGCTCAAAAATAATGTTACTTTTACCACGCACTTGTAAGAGTGCTCATCTTTCAAAACTATAGCACGCATGTGCTGGCTAGAGTATTGCAAGACCGATTGCTATTACAGAAGGTTACCTGAAGATTTTGGATTAAAAAAGAAGAAATGTCAGGTAAGCATTTGATAAATCAGCACATAACTGCTTTCAGTGTTTTTCCTTAGACATCGGAGGCATTCCTAGTTTGGTGCAGGGCATCTGCTGGATATTGCTATGCTGTTAAGTAGGGATGTAAAAAGGTCAAATAAAAGCCTTACATTTTTCTTTATCAAATTTAACAAAATATTGAAACAAACATTTATTTAACCAAAGAGAAAATCGCTGTACCATAGGTCTAACATGTAAAGTGTTTCTTCCATCTATTATAATGCTTGCTATGTTTGACTCTTATGTTGAGGGAGGTATTCATATTTTCTGGATTCTATTGAAAGCCAATATTTCAAAGTATATCAAAGTGACATGCGTAGTAGGACATACATGTTAAGTATATTGCATATGAGAAGATGCTCATGAACCCCCTCAAGGTACATCTCGCTTCATTCCCCCAAAAATTCCCAGACCACCCCTCAACTTTTTCTAGTCTGACTTCCTTTCAGTGTCCATCCCAACCACACAAGATTGCCGCGTCTTGCTCTCACTCAATGGTGCTTACACGTGTGTATGTCAGTGGTGTTGCCTCCAGACTGGTGCCTCCATCATCTGCTCTGAAGCAGTGCAATCATCGTGCTGTAGAGGTAGTTGCCAAAGTGCCTGATGCCACAGTTGTTCTGCAACAAGCATAGGTTTTTTTATTTACATACAGTTTAGCCTAGTATTAAATTAGTTAAATCGCCCATAAGTAGTGTCTTGGACTCACGTTGTTTTATATAAAAGGGAAGGCATGGCTCATTTTGAGACGTGCATGTCACTTCAGTGACAGAATTAAACATGTCCTATTTCACTACTGTCAACGACTGCTTATGGATTGAGACAGTGTTTGAGCCTACGCCCCTTTGCTATCTAGGCGCTGAAACCCTAGGAGCTTTCCCCAGCACATGAGAGTGACAGGGGAATTTATCCAGAAGCATCTGATGAAAATGGGACTTGTGGCTGTATTCATTAGGGAAGTAGAAAAAGAGAAAAACATGCCTCCCATTTGGAGAAGAGGCATCTTTAAGGAGGACTCAGCTCTAAATAAGCCAGTATACAGAGATATGTCTCGCCCCTGAATCGGAGGCTGGGGTCTCCTTCAGAAGAGAACCATGAAGATTGGAAGCATTGGAGAATACCACCCTACAAGGTAACTGAGTCTGCCCCTGCCCTTCACCTGGGTTAAACATAGCTCTTTGATGGTAGTTCTTTTTCATTTTTTTGTTGCCAGAGTATGTTCTGGTAATTTCCTTTGATAATGCACATAGATTATCATTGGCTTTTACACCCCCAATGTGCAGATAGGTATTTTTGATTTCACATTTTCTTAAAAAAATCATATTGCCTGACCCCTTCTAACATTTTGTGTCGAGTTTGTTCTTCAGGGTTTGTAACCTGATGTCAGGGATCTGTTTCGTTCCTCTGTAGTTCTCCCTTCCCCAAGCCCTATTATGGAGTCCCGCCACTCCAATAACCCACTTGCATGCAAAAAGAAAGAGTGGACATTAATGCCCTGTTTGGTTCCTCTGCAGCTCTTCGGTAAAGGTTGATACCATCTTTCTTATATAGAGGAGCTGCAGACCAATACTTTCCTGGCTACCCCAGGGCTGGCTTGTGATAGGTCATGTGAAGACAACGAGCCGCTCTGTACTGTACAAAATGCAACTGACTCAATGCACTTCAAGCCTCCTGTTACCCCTTCAGAAAGCAGCCCTGTCTCTACCATCCTGGAGAAGCTGACATGAAGGCCAGATTTGCATTTATCAGGGGTTCTGTTCCCATTCTCTTACCTTTTGGAAAAGGAAGAGCTCGATCTGTGCCTTCTTACCATGGGTACTGACACAAGAGTGGAGAGTGGAGATGCTGAAGGAGCACACCTAGTTTGCAACCCAGAATTTGGCAACGGCGTGCCTGGGTACGTGAGAAACAGTTACTGAGCTTTTCATATTTATTTATTTGAAAAGTTTTATAAAGCGGGAACATGACCCGAGAGGGTATCAGAGCGCTGTACAAAGGAGCAGAAGCGAAAAGGAGGAAGAAGCAAAAATACAACTGCAAAAAGTAACTTAACAAGCACAAATATAAAATAGATGCAGCAACCCACCATGTGGGACAAGTAAAGTAATAGAAGAGCAACCAAACATGGTGCACAAAAATTTGCTACAGCTGAACAAGATATCAAAAAATATCAACAGGAGATAAAAGTTAGTTATGGTGGCTTAAGGACTATTGCTGTAGATGGTTATTCAGGAGTAACCATTTGACTTGTTTTTTGAATGAGGAGGTAGAGGGGTTAGATCTGATATCGCATATGATGATTCAGTGCCTGTTCGGAGGCATCCTCACACAGGACAGGACAGCTCCCTACCATACTTAAAAGAGCCTCCCTACCATCCATGTGAGCTGACACAGAAGGAATTAGAGACCCTATAAGGGAACAAGTGAGTGGTTCTTGAATTTCTGCAGAGAAAGTGGAATGATGGTCAACATTGTTTGATCTATTCACCCTATTACCTATGACCTCCTGAAACCCTGACACTGGGTCAGGGGAAAGGATATAGGCAGATAATCAGTGCTTAATTTGAGCTGGTGGTTTCCGATGCACAGCACCAGCACTTAATTGCCAACACTGGCACTTATTACAGCTACCACATGGTGAAGCTGTTTGTATAATTTAGAGATGAGCAGAACAGCTATTGTTTATTAATTCAGTATACATTACAAACAAATGTATACCTGCAGCCAAAGCCATTATTATAGCTTTGGGGACCCGGAATAGTCTGAACTGTCACACTTGTAGCAGTGTGCTGGTTAGTAGTTGTGTAGGTACTGTCATTGGCAATGCTGGCAGTGGCAATAGGTGGGGGAAGCTGCGGAAGCCTCCTGACGGGGGCCCTGGGACTTATTTTATTTTACAAATTAAGCACTGCAGATAATCTGTGATCACAGCAAACATCTGGAACTGAAAGACAGAAAGAGAGAAGGTCTGTGGGACCACAAACCATAGGAGATCCCCGTGGTGGCTATCACTGGTGCTTGACAGCCATAGGAAAGGGGCATGGTTAGTCACAACGAAGAAGTAACGGCAAAGAAGATAACAGTGCATTGCCTCCCTCTTGATCACCAGGCACACTTGTGATGAAGGTCCTCTCATGGGAAAGGATAATCCAGTTGATGAGCAGGTCCAGATAATGGACACCCTCTTATTCCTGAAAAAGTAGTGCACTGAATCTGGTGCATAAGTCATTGTTTTGTAAGGTCTAATGCTTGGCTTAGCCTTGACAGTGAGGGACCGGGCTGGAGGAAAGGCTTCTCAGAGAGATATAAAAAGGCTTTTTGTGCTTAACACCACAGGTTTGTATTGTTTATCTCAGTAATGTTCCAAATATGCTGAACAAAGTAGAAAAGGGTGGCTGAACCTTCTGCAGTATCCCAAAAAAATAGTTTTGTCTTGCTTTGCCTGAGGTCGAGGTATGGCCTCCTAGGCTTCCAACTTTGAATTTGAGGATGAACTACCTCATCTTTTGAGGCTAACATGTACTTGTAACAGGGGCGTATTACAGGGCCCCGTATCCCCCGTGGTGCGGGGGGTAGGGGGCCCTGAGCTTCAGGGGCCCCCCTCAGCACAGTACTCAGGCCTGATAGTTCCGGATTAAATCTGGAGCGGGGGCCCCTCTGTGTACCTTGCAGGGGGGCCCCTTCAACTTTTGTTACGCCAATGACTTGGAAGGGTTAGCAGTTAGGCCTACAGTATTAATAAATCTTAGAAAGGCTTTGAGATGTATTATAAGGGATTCCAGTCAGGACTAAAATGAGTATATTGTCAAAATATGCTGCAGAACATTTCTGAAAAGGCATCAAGTTTATCAGTCGCTCACTGGGAGGAGGAAGGAGCCCCGAGTAACCCAAAAGGGTGGACCCTTAATTGGAACGGACATAACAGGGTAGAAAAGGCAATTTTGTAGTAGTCACTGGGTTCGAGTGGCATCTGAAAGAAATCCTTGGTAAAGAAAACAGTACTGATATAAGTGTCTGCTCCCATTCTTTTGGGCAGATCACTTATCCTTGGCATAGGGTAGGTATTTAAAGTGGAGATGATATTCATTTGATCAAAGTCTTTACAGAACACTACACACCCATTCAGCTTTCCTACTGACATAATTAGTGTTGTCCATTCACTGTGCAATGTTTCTTTGATATCTAGAAACAGCATGGTGTCTAGTTCAGTTTTGATGGCTTGTCTATATGTCTCTGGGATTCTGTGTGGTCGAACTCATACATTATTTCACTCTGAAGTGTCTATCTGATGAGAGATTTGTGGCTTGAAAGGGAAGCTAAGACCTCTTCAATGTTTTTCAATTACTGTTGTGCGATAACTGTTGTAAATTAATTTTCTTCGAGGGGGAATTTCAGTTTTTTGGAGCAAATCATTCCAAATAGATGGGCTTCATTCAGGAACATATCCTCATCTTGAGGGTGTTGAGAATCTACAATGCCTAAGGGGCATGAGTTGTCTGGGCTGTACTTTATGCTATAAATGAATGTGATACAGCAGAGCTGATTATGTCTGACCAGTATGAACCAATCAAAATGTTAGAATCCCCACTTTTTGATTACTTCATAGGAACACTGCTGTTGAACAAGTTGTTTATTCTAGGTGGTAGGGGTAACAGTGCCTTGTCGCCTTAATGTAGGGTTTGTACATGTATTCCCCGTTCGTAACATGATTTTACCCAGTTTTTTTGAGCAACATGGAGAATTTCTCCTAGTATCATGACCTATGCAAAACAAATGGGTAGAGGATACCATAGACGTGAGCTGCAGTGGTATCTCTTTGAGGGAATGATTCCAGGCACTTTTTTGTAAATATTAACGGGGTCAGGATAGGGATGCATGTTACCACACAATCTGTCAAGACACCATGCATGGAAAAGAATGAGTGAAAAACGAAAAAATGGTGCACAATTCCCTAGACAACAAGCAGGGCAACTATAGGGGGCCAGAACTTGGCAGATTAGGAAAAGATTTAGGGGCATATTAGCAAGAACAGCGTTAAAATTATCACCACTTTAGCGGCAGGAAACTGCTGCTAAAGCGGCGATAATGGGCTTGATAATATGCCCTTGAGAATACCAATAGAAGCCCAGGATCACAGCAGAACATGGGCTTCTATTGGTATTCTCAAGGGCATATTATCAAGCCCATTATCGCCGCTTTAGCGGCAGTTTCCTGCCGCTAAAGCGGCGATAATTTTAACGCCGTTCTTGCTAATATGCCCCTAAGAACCATTACTCCGACTGATATGGATTTACTTCCATGTGGAAGTGACAGAGGCCATACTTAGCATGAGTCAGACTGAATAACTGTGCCTGGCAACTGTTTGCTGAGGTTACCCTTAGTCAGCTTTAGTTTGCACCTGGTCTTTTGAGTACTCCTCCATTTTTGTTATTTTGTTCCTCTCGTATTGTTTTTTACCTTTGTTCAACTTGGTCAGTTCCTTCCCTGGATGCATTTGTTTACTGAGTGTCTGGTGATGCTCTCGCTATAAATCAGTAAGTAAAGAGTGAGTAAAGTAAGTAAACAGCTTTTAGGAACATTCCAGTAGATGAAGGAAAATATGCCAATGGGCTTTATAATGTGTTCACCCAAATGAGTGGTAAAGATCTCCAGAGTTGATCAGGAACTAACCTCCAGAGACCCAGGAGACATCATCAGACACCACTCAGTAAACTGTCATTTGGACTCCCTTTACAAGGTGCCCATTTGAGTGGACCCCCTTTACGAAGTGTGAGGAGACTGCTGCTGCACCGATCAGGTCGCTGCCCATAAGAAGGACAAATTCGGCGACCTTCGGTTACAAGAGGCGAGCCACCAGCAAAGAAGCCATGTGCATCGCTGCATCAATCGGGCCAGAGCCTGTGTGTAGTGAGGAGCCGGAGACCCCGTATGCCACCGTTAGAAGATATGCAAAAGAAACAATTGATGAACGGAATGCTGGACAATGCAAACATGCACCCCCAGTCACAAGTATCTGGGTTAAATCCATCATTCTTTTGCTCACTACACCACCCCAGTTTGAACCTAGCCATATACAAATAAGTCTTGACCCTGTTCCTTGTGGGAACAGTCCAGCCCGAACTGCCAAGCCAAGTCCTCCCTGGACCGGAAACAAGCATCCTGGGAACGGTTTGAGGACATCACCCTTCATCAGCCAGGCTAGTTTGAATCCTGTGGTGTAGTGAGCACGGGACCCACGTCTGGGCATACTCTTCCCACTTAGGGTGACATATGAAAAAGAAACAATTGATGGACGGAATGCTGGACAATACAAACATTCACCCCCAGTCACAAGGATCTGGGTTAAATCCATCATTCTTTTGCTCACCACACCACCCCAGTTTGGACCCAGCCATATGCAAATCAGTCTTGCCCCTGTTCCTTGTGAGAACAGTCCAGCCCGACCTGCCAAGCCAGGTCCTCCCTGGACCGGAAACAAGCATCCTGGGACCGGTTTCAGGGCATCACCCTTCATCAGCCAGGCTAGCTTGAATCCAGTGGTGTAGTGAGCACGGGACCCATGTCTGGGCATACCCTTCCCACTTAGGGCGACATATGCAAAAGAAACAATTGATGGACAGAATGCTGGACAATGCAAACATTCACCACCAGTCACTAGGATCTGGGTTAAATCCATCATTCTTTTGCTCACCACACCACCCCAGTTTGGACCCAGCCATATGCAAATCAGTCTTGCCCCTGTTCCTTGTGAGAACAGTCCAGCCCGACCTGCCAAGCCAGGTCCTCCCTGGACCGGAAACAAGCATCCTGGGACCGGTTTCAGGGCATCACTCTTCATCAGCCAGGCTAGCTTGAATCCAGTGGTGTAGTGAGCACAGGACCCATGTCTGGGCATACCCTTCCCACTTAGGGCGACATATGCAAAAGAAACAATTGATGGACAGAATGCTGGACAATGCAAACATTCACCACCAGTCACTAGGATCTGGGTTAAATCCATCATTCTTTTGCTCACCACACCACCCCAGTTTGGACCCAGCCATATGCAAATCAGTCTTGACCCTGTTCCTTCTGGGAACAGTCCAGCACGAACTGCCGTTAGAAGATAGCCATGAAGTGAAGGCTGTAGCCATTGTGCAATGGTGAGCCGCAATCCCGTATGCCAGGAGGGCCCACGGTGAGAAGATTGCTGTGCTGTGAGGGCCTTAGCCCTTATGCATTTGGCACCCCGTATGCCAGGAGAGGCCACCACAAGAAGATTACCCTCATGCTATGGTGAACCGAGACACCGTATGCCAGGAGGAGCCTCTGCTGAGGACCTCACTGTGCATAATTGGCTGGAGCTTATATACAGGGAGGATACCATGAACCCTGTATGCCAAAGAGGGTCATCAAGAGCAACGAGGCGTATGACCTGATCGACTCACTCACCAGAGAAGGAAGGCCGCCAAGGGAGCACTGTCATCAAGGCGAGGGACCTGCTTAAGGATTGTTGCATCACCCCCCACCCCACGTGGGAAGGATCAGACACTTACCCTGCAAGGAGGAGCGACAAAGAACCACCGGTAGCATTGGTAGTGTGACCGTGTGTAAGGAGCTCTGTGCTTGCTGAGTGCAGTCTGCCTGGGCCCAATACAGGTGCGGCTGCTCCAAGCTGATTTCGAGCTATTCGGCCCAGGGGGAATTTGCTTGTTAGTTAGAACTGGAACACTGTTTACTATAGAGTCAGAGTGGACTCTTGAGACTCGGACTACTAGTGGGGCTTGCCCTGGAAGTTGCCAATAGTGAAAGGGGAATAACCACTATAGCTAGGATGGAGTGATGCCAAGGGATCGCCTAAAGAAACACTAGAGCCCTGACCTTAGAGGGACTATGTAGTTGTTTGTGAAAGCTGTATTTCTCCTCTGTGTTGTTAGCAGTAGAAATAAAATAATTCTCCATAAAAGGGGGTTGTTGGACCTGTCCCTCTCTGCAGGGTCACCCCCAACGTTTTTGCCCTCATCCCTCCTGTTTTGGTGAATTCATCTTTGTTGGCTTTAGGACCCTGTGCACTTTACCACTGCTAATCAGTGTTAAAGTGCTTGTGCCCTCTCCCTTAAACATGGTGGAATTGTTTTGTAACCAATTGGCACTCTTAATTTACTTGTGAGTCCCTAGTAAAGTGGTAGTATATGTACTGAGGGCCTGTAAATAAAGTGCTACTAGTGGGTCTGCAGCACTTATTGTGCCACCCACTCAAGTAACCATTTAAAACATGTCTCCGGCCTGCCATGTCAGATAGTGTGCGGTTTTAAACTGCCATTTTGACCTGGCAAATAAACCTTTTGCCAGGCTTAAACCTTTCTTTTTAATACATATAAATCACCCCTATGGCAGGCCCCAAATAACCCATAGGGCAGGGTGCAATGGACTTAGAAAGTTGGACATGTACTTTTAGGTTTTACATGTTCTGGTATTGAAAAACTCTTGTATATTTTTCACTACTGCAAGACCTAGTTCTCCCGCAGGATAACATTTGGTTATATTATTACGTTTAATAAGTGATAAAGTTTGGTTGGTAGCACATAGAAATGTCATGCTTGGTGTCTAAGGAATTGTAATTTACAATCCTCTGTAATGGTATCTTTGGATTTTAAGTAACAATTCTGAAAATGCCACTTTTAGAAAGCTACAAAAGAACGAAATATCTAGCTGACCATTTATTAGGCTGCCAGTTATTTAAGCAGACTATGACCAAAATCTCAAGTAAGATGGTCTACATCATTTAATTATTCTTTTTTGAAAATTATTATACATTTTATAAGTACACAAGGTAGATATGGACAACACTTCCCAATTTACATAACTTAAAAAGTGGAAACAAGAACAATTATAACACAATCAATTGGTGAGTTCACAAGGTGACACTTCACAAGTGAAAAATAGAGTGAAACTCGGGATACCAACCAACGGGGGTATTTACTTTTCATGTAAGTGAGGATATACACTTTAGAAAGATTATTTCCCTCAATTGCTATACAATTTAAAAAAAAAAAAAACTGATCCCCTGTTGGTGAAAATGTGCCAACGCGTTTCGAAACCCTATTTATTTCGAGGGATTCTCTTCAGGGCTGTGACTGGATTCTGTGAAACCAAAAAGAAAATTATTTTTTAAAGAAAATATTTTCTAAAGGAAAAAGGGATTCACCCTCCTTTTCTCAATATTTACGAAGCTCTTATGCAAATACGGGGAGTTATGTACCTGTTATTACTTCTAGGAATCTCTTTAAAATTGTTGAGAACCCGATTTACTCATGTTGATGACCAAGAGGCCTGAAACATGAACGTGCAATACAAGGTTAAAAGTGAAATCATTTAGAGAAAACAACTGTGACGTGTGAGTACTTGGTTCTGACTTACTTGTGGCTCCTGTTAATGTAGGCAGAGCTAGGAGATTTTTGAATGCTGCAGGTTTATATTATCTGAAAGAGCAACAACACTTAATCACTACCCTTACGTGTGTTTTAGCGGCGACTTGATATATCTGCAACAGATCGCACTTACTTAAAAGGCAAAAGTGTTGAGACATCCGTTATACTCCGTTTTTGACCAGTGCTGCACTGTGAAAACTTTCTCTGCCTTCTGTGAGATTCTGCATGCTTTAAGCATTTATAATATGTTTTGTTCCCATTCCAGGATTTTTGAGAAAAGGAAGAGGTTAGTCCCCTGCCACCCTATCCGCGAGGACTGACACAACTGGGAGTGGAGACAGTGAAGGAGAACACAAGAATCCAGTGTTGGCAGTGCCTAGATAAGTCAGAGACAGTTACTGGTCTTTCCATGTGGTGATTTGGTGCCTGCTTGGGGACCTCATATTGCAAAACATTGGGGCATATTCTCAAGGAGACTTATCGCCAATTTATCGGCACTTTAGCGCCGCAAAAGTGGCGATAGACTTATCGCCCTATTCACAAGCTGGTGCAAACTGCCGACATCGCCAGTTTTCCTGCGATAGCTGCCGCAAAACACATCGCCACGGATGAGAGCGACAACTAACGCTAATGATATGCAGAGTAGGCGTTCCCGTGCAAAAACACACGAAAACACCACTTTGCGATATTCTCAACGACCAGCCAGATCTGCGATGCGATCCGAAAACAGGCGATAAGGCGCGTTAGCAGCAGGGATTCAACACCTGCCTTTTACTGGTGTTAAGCAGGACGACAACGTGCAGTATGAAAGGGAGCTCAGCCTAGAGCCACATCTGAAGACCAACAGATGCCATGGAGACAATGATCATGCAGCCTGGAGACCCAAGAGGGCCACAACACCCACCGCAACCACCCCCCGGACCCTCCCCCCAGGTCATGAAGTCCAGTAGTCAACGGTAGTGGAAAAACAGAACTATATTACAAATACATAAACAACAAGACGAAAAGCTCAGCCAACACGTTCCATTCCCAACGGAGAACTTCACCAGGGCAACGTGTGGATCCAATAAACTGCAAATGCTGCAGGAACTCCCCAATATCATTCCATATCCCGAAATCAGTAGTCAGAAACCTGTTGGAGAAATGGTGACAATGGTCAAGCGTCCTCATAGTCACAAACGTAATCTGGTACAGTGTATTGCACTTGGACAAACCGGAATGCATACAGGTATGATGAATCCAGTCCAAATATACTGTAACAGAAGTCCGTGTGCTCGTAACCTCCGCAGGAAAGAAAAGGAAGGTTACAACCACACAAACATCTGTTAAGGTCTCATCATGCAGGATTCATCATACCTGTAAACATCATGGTTTGTATCATCTTGATACCCCTGCACCTTCACTTCCCCCACGCTGTGCATGAACAGCTGGAGACCATGCAAGGGAATTACGCCATAGCTGCCTTACCGCACGTGTCGGGGGCAATTGACTGTACACATGTACCACTTGTGCCCCCTGCGGACCCTGCACACAATTACCGCCACAGAAAGCACACGCATTCCATCAATGTGCAGGCAATAGTGGACCACCGGGGACAGTTCACCAATGTCGTCGCCAACTTCACAGGCAGTATGCATGATACATACATCTTCCGACAGTCCATCATCAACCAGCGCTTTCAGGATGGCACCTATGAAAATGCACTGCTTGTTGGTGAGTACCAACGGAACACACCATACACCTCAACTCCACAATCATACAACCCACAACTGTGGGAATGCACACATAACATAATCACATACAACATGCCAACCAACATGCCCAAATACCCAACACAACAACACAAGTAACCGTGGTAACAGGGGCCAGACATGTAGACAAACCATCCACAAAGGCAGAGCCCCTCTGCCACACAATTGCAGAATGTGGGGAGAGGTGGGAACCAAGAATGTGCGAAGGAGGCAAGTGACCCAGCAACAAGAAAGGACACAATGCCAAGTGTGGCGGAGATGTGCTGGACAGACTGCAGTATGCAGAGCACAGACATGTCCATGTGGACATCTACTGCTGGTGTTTGCAGTGTAGTGGACAGTGGACGCAAACAGGTTACCCCTAGGCAGTGTGGAAGACCTTGGACATGTAGCCATGTGGTCCCCCCCTGTAAGCCTGAGCGGAGCGGCCTTGGCCGGCGTATGTCGTGAATGAATAGCCCGGGGCCCTGGGCGTGGTCCAGTTCCGGGATGGCCACCACAGTAACTACTGCATGTGTCTCTGTGTCTGCCATATCGTGACCATAGGCCTACACACACGTGCCCGACCACATTCAATGGCCGTATTCACACTGGAGACGAGGTGACTACGTCCCGAGCCAACCTGCGCACATTTCGTCAGCGCATGCAGGGTCGTGTGTGCCAGGGTGGCGGCCCCCACCCAGCCACGAGGCCGCCGCTGTGACCGGTGGTGCCTGCGCGATCCTGTGCACCTGCTGCACACCAGCCCTGGCCCCCAGACCGGTCTGCCGCCCAGCGATGACTGCCCGCCCCTAGGCCTCAATGCTCACCTGCCGCCACCGGCGTGTCTCCAAGAGGGCCCTCCACGTGCCGGTGCAACCTCCTCAGCCAATCGCTGGATTCCGTGCCACAGGCCCCCAGCACACCCAGCGGCACGGCACCGCGGAGTCATATGTGTGCTGACTGCTGCCTGCGCGTACACTGCGGTCCAGCAGGGCTCACATATCAAATCGAATCTTGATTTGCTGGACGTCGTATCGAGGCCAACGCATCATCACAGGCTGCACACCTGCTCAGCTCTTCAGGTGGGCCTAACTCAGTGCAACGCAAGTCATCGCCACGTGGCGGTAGGCCCGTGCCGGACGCAGGCCATCAGGTGCCACTAACTCTGTGCAACGCAAGTCACGGACCCTTTATGATTGAGTTCCATGGATGCGGACGCCATCATGTCACCTCCGGCAGTGGGGGATGTGCTGTGGTGGGCCCCTTTTATTGGCAGGGTCACATGTCCCGTGACGCCTGTGCTGGATGGGTGTGGTGTGGGTTTAAACCAGCCCTCAAGGAGTGGCTGTGGCATGCTGACAACTAGACCAGTGACCAGCAGATCACTACAGGGAAGACCTGGGACAAGTAGCTGTGTCGTCACCCCCTGTGAGCGTAAGCGGAGTGGGCTGGGCTGGCGTATGCCAGTCCAGCGTAGGGGTGAGAACAATGAGCCCGGGGCTCTGGGTGTGGTTCAGTTCTGGCCTGGACAAGGAAGTAACCAATGCGTGTGTCTCCGTTGTAGTGTCTGTGCCACCCGGACCGCAATCGGCAATGTTGCACCCTGTGACCCAAGCCCCACAACATGTGCAAAATGGACGTGAGGGGGAATCAGTGACCCTACATTCATCCATACTGTCATACTTGAAGTATCATAGACATGACACATCTGTGTGAATTTGAATGCACTATTCACATTCAGTGGAGTGTTGCAGCTGGAGCAGTACAGGGCCATGCACACCCCACTTGACATTGTTGCCCCATGGAGGGCCAGCCAGAGTCCATTGAGAAGGACAAATTAATCGGAAGAGGAAGAGTTCAGTCCGCAGTCTGATTGCTGTGTCATTGGTAACCAAACATAACATGGCAGTCCATGTCGAGGTCCAAGGTGAGTGCCGCAGAGTGTATCGGGGGACAGTGGAAGGTGATGATGCAAAGGGCCGAACCAAGCTGAAACAGGCCATTTGGCGGAGATGAATGCTACCGCTTCCTCATTACCACAACGGCAGTCTCATCCACATCATCGTCCTCTGATGTGTGATGTGCCTCACCTGTGGGTGGTGGTGTTTCGGCTGCAGCACTGTGTGGCACTGACACATCAGGGGCCGGAGGTGGATTGTCGGCCGCACTGTGTGGCAGTGACACATCAGGTGCCGGAGGTGGAATGTCTGCCGGGGCACTGACACATCAGGGGGCAGAGATGTGGATGGTGTAGGAGCAGCAGCATTCATCTGCACCAGGCCTTGTGGCAGCAATGCCATGATGAGGATCTGCAGGGCATGGAAGATCCCAGCTACATCTCGCTGATGTGCAGCCGTGGCAGCCATCCTTTCTGCCTCCATCCGCACCATGTCCTCCATGAGCCTCTGCATGTGTCCCAACTCCCGGCTGAGATCGCTGGAGCCACTCTGACTAGACAGGTGTTCTTGTCTCCGAGTCATGACTCCAGCGATGTCAGCCATGGCTTGTTGGAGACCATGGAGCGGACTGTGGGTGTCCGTTAGGGACTGTAAGTGGTCCCTGATGGGACGTAGACACCCTTGGATGGCATCTAGTTTGGCTGCCATGAGTTCGAACCCCACCCGCACCTGCTCAGCCATCTCCTTCTGGCCCTCTAACACACAGCGTTGAAATGCCATGTGTTGGTCGTGGGGATCCTGGGAGACAGCCGGGGTGGTGGGTGCTTCCTGCTGTGTGGTCTGTGCAGGGGGTGGGGTCTCCTCGATGCAGCTGGGCTGCCCTGCTCCTGGCGGTGGGGTGCGGAAGCTGTCCATGAGCTCTTGGAGGGCATCGGTGTCTAAGGTGGGGAGGTCCTCCTCGTCATCAGTGAGGAGGTGTTCGGTCTGCTCTGCAGGAGGTGATGATTCTCCCTCTGCAATGTAAAGGGGAGATGCAGTTTAACAGTGTGTTCCATGTATGTTCACACATTGGCCAAGTTTCCAAACAGACTGCATGACAATGTACATTGTGACTGTTTAGGAGGAGCTGCCTATTTGAAGTGGGACAGTCAACATTTGTGCACCATCAGGGATGTGGGGTTGTACTTGTCCATTATCATGTCACAGTTTCCTGCTATGCCAAATGTGATTGGCCAGTTTCTACACACAAGCGGCAGCAGTTGTGTCCTCTGTTCTGTTGTGAATGTGTTGCAGTTTGTACCACATTGAGGTCAATGTTGATGTGCTCTGAGTCTTGTGTGTGTGCTGCATTGTGGGAGAGTCACCCCTGCAGCTCAGACTTTGCTTGGCCTTCTCCCTTTCAGGCGGTGTGCCTTTGACTTCTGTGCTTATGCAGTGCTGAGATGTTGCATACTTGGGTAAATTGGGCTCTTGGTGGGAGTTGGGACTCTTGGGCATGGTTTGTCCGCAGATGTCTTGTTGCCGTCAGGGGCTGTTTGTGCACGTGGATGTGTCAGTGTGTGACCTGCTCCTTTCCGGATGTGGACCACACTCAGCCATCTCGGTGTCGTGGCGTGCAACATGTCATGATGAGTGGCCTGAAGACATGCTCATCTTCATGCAGTGTCACTTGCATTGCCAGTGGGGGTCACGGATCCGCAGATTTGCTGCGTTCAGCACATGTGCATGGGTTTGTTGTGAGATTGGTGTTATGTGGGGAGGGCCCCCTCTGGGCACATTGTGGATGGGGGACTACTTGCTGTTTCTATGTGTGCTGCAGTATGGCAAGGAGATCAGGGACATGATCCAGAGTCATTGTGGTTGTGCAGTGTGCTATACTTCATTGTGCATGTGTGCCATTGTGCCCATCTCCCCCCATCCCCCAGTCCCTGGTGGTTACTCACCCTGTTGCTGTTGTGTCAGGTCATGTTGAGCAGTGTCCGGTTCCCCGACTCCTGCCACCGTCTCCACACTGATGACTGTGGACACCATTTTCTCCATCTCATCCAGCTCCTCCTGTGGCTAAAGACTCCCACCCCCAGTCTGAATTGCTGCTTTGCGGTTGTTTGCGAGTTTCAGCTTGGTTTTGCATCATTCCAGCGCCTCTTGAGCTCTTCCATTGTCCTCCTCAGCACTCCGACTGCATTCACCTTGTCCAGGATGGACTGCCAAATTCCGGTTTTTGTTGCCAATGACACAGTGGAGGTGACGAACAGTAGTTGATGGTGTTCTACCACCTCCGTTACCAGGATCCTGTTTTCCTGCGGATTGAAGCGCGTCTTCCTCTTCTTCTTCTCCTTGCCCTTCCCTGACCCCGAGGTCCCAGGCTGGTCCTCCGTGAGGCTTGTGGGGTTCGGGTTGTCCTCTGTACTTGCTCCGGCTACTCCATTGTCCTTCGCAGTTGTTATGTTTTTTTTTGTTGCAGTTGTTATGGTGATTTTTCCCGCCTGACATGGGAATTGCAAGCCTGGTGCTGCTTGTCGCCGATTTTACTATCGCGGTTGGGCCCATCGCAACTTTTTTCACGTTCGGGTTTCCTTTTTTATCGCCGTCGCGGTAGTTGTATCGCGGACATTTGAGGTGTTATCGGGAAACTATCGCATGTTACCGCCGTGTTGAGAATACGACGTTGACACAGAGTTTTTTTCCCGCGATAGACGGCGATATGGAAAATTGCGTTAGCCTGTTTTGGCGATGTTTATCGCACGTTCTTGAGAATATCCCCCATTGTCTGCTATGTACCTTACCAAAAAGAGCCATCCCACTGTCCCTGGGAGCCAACATAGAAGGGAGTAAGGACCTATGTTGGTACAAGGGGATGGGTCTTGAGTCTCTTCAGAAATAGGGGAATGACAGGCAGCATAGGCTGGTACATTTTTGTCTGTACAGGATGTAGGTGTTGTTCTTCCTTGGTGACTGACATGTTGTTGAGTGTCATTAACTCTGCCTTAATGGGGTAGCCACTGTTACCTCTAGGGAAAAGTGAGAAGTCATGAGTAGCTTAGAGGTGTTTGATTATGTATTCATAACTCATCTAGTCTGACACAGTCCCTGCATCTGGGTCATTAAATGGCAATAAAGTTCTACTGGCATATATGTATGGCTACGTTATGCCAGGAATATGTGAATCACTTTGATTTAAAGATATTGCTGTAAACAGATATCCAATCTTTATGTCCTGGGGGAAATCTTTGCTCTGGGATTGCCAGATATTGTCCATAGTACTTTTTGGTCAGTGACTTTCATGCACTGTTCTTCCACATATAAACAGGTGGTAGTGTTAACAAGCCCAGACAACTGCAACTGCAAGGTTCTCTTTCTCAGGATTCTCAAGTATGATCCCCCAACACTGTGAAAGCTTCTTTTGGCATAAGGCACTGTCTGACACCAGCCTTCTCCCTGCTGGTGTTGTGCTAAAATGAGCCCAAAACCCACTGAGTTAGCATCCTGTTCTGTGCAGAGGTGTAAGTTAAAGTGAGCCATGGTTTTTTAGGTCGAGCCTCGAGTAGCGCGAAAGCGCTACTTAGAGGCGAAGACTTATTGTAAGTGAGTTTTCAAAGCAGTCCAAGAAACGCTCGTGCGTCGTGGCTGGCCTTTTTGAGATGGGTACGCGTGGCAAACATGTGTTTCCAATTATCGTGCCCAGACGCGGGCGCGATAAGTGGAAACACATGTCTGCCGCGCGTACTCATCCAAAGGCCAGCCACGACGCACGAGCGTTTTGGGACTGCTTTGCAGGCTGCCGCGCTCGCTCGCCCCCGCTCCTCCGTGCTTGTTTTCTTGGCCGGTGCATGCCTTAACTCTTTCCACCCAATGCGTTGCCTTTTCTGCGAGACAATGCTGTCCCCCACTCCACCCTTTATCCTAGCATTATTAACAGCATTTCCTGTAATGCATCGCACACACGGCTCTTCTGTCTCTTCAATGTGTTCAGTGGATGGTGGGCAGCGCCAAATCCTGCAGTGGCGCTTCCTGGGACTCGTAGTTCAGCCTCTTCCGGAAGTTCCTGTAGGCTCGGGAGGCTGGGGTTCGGCTGTGGCGGAATCGTCGTTCGCAGGCTCAATCAGGTCAGAGTCCTTTTCCCCCTACTACTGTGTGTCCTGTTCTGCTTCTACCGTTTGCTTCTTTCTTCGGTCGTGCACCCCCAGAAGGCACTCTCGCTATCTTCATAGGAGCCCGGTCTCATCAATCTTCGCCGTTCTTACTAGAGCGCCGCGGCCTCACTGCGCATTTTAGTGACTTTTCGTATTTTGATAGAGGAGGTGAGATAGGCCTTGCACCCAGTTCTCTGTTATTGTTTTGCGCCTGAGGAGATATGCTCCAGCGGGCTTGGTGCTATATGTAGTGAATGCTGTATGGAGGGTAGTGACTGGTGAGTTTTAAAGAACCACTCTGGGCTCGATCACTGAACACAGCAGAGACGCTCTTGCTCTGTGGCAAAGATCGCTTTAAAGTTCTGGTGTTTGCTGCCCGCCTGGTAGAGTTTGTGTAGCCAGGAGGCTTTCCTTTGACAGTGATATGGCTTTTGGAGGTGTATTGTGCGTAAGAGGATGCTGGGCGGTTTCGTAAGATGCCCCATTGGCTCTGACAGGGACAACTGTGTGAAGAATTGAATGGGCTCTTACGGTGGCATCACTTAGTTCGCCAACAGCAGTGTTTACGAGCGGGAAGGTGCTCTTCCACAGCCGGGCAGTACAACACCCTGTGTGACGTGTGCTTTGATTTCAAACGACCCCGGGTTGGCATAGGTGACACGCTGGTCCGTTTGTGCTCAGTGGTCGGCCGTTGCTTTGGGCGGTCTGCCGGCGGCGGCGGGCGTTGGCGAGAGCTCACCCACAATGGCGTACATTGTTTTTGCTAGTTATAATAACTGCGCGTTGCATAAATCTGATCCGTGTCAGTAGAACGTTTTTGTGAAGCAGTTTCTTAGCGTACAAATGTGCCTTATATCAGAACTTTCTATGGCAATCCATGTAAAGGAAAAGCTGACTGAGGTGGTGACCGTGGTGGGCGCTTTTGGGGAGGTATTTGTAAACTCTCTGTGATTCATGTACATGTCACAGGACTATTAGTCTTTGTCGTGGCTCCTGCTGTGTCACTCCGACCTGGAACCTGCTTTATCCTCAGTTCTGGGCTGCGCTGTTTCGTGTGTCGCAGCCCTGAAAAAGGTGGATGGCAGTGCGTCATGCTCCAGCTTTGTATCACATTCTAGCTTCCAGTCGGCCAGCTGTCTTCAACCTTGGTAATGTGGCAGGATGATGAAGGTGAGGTCCAGGGCCGGTCATATCAGACAGAGGGCTTTTAACTCCATTCTTAGCAAAGCCGGTCCTCCATGCAGGAGCGATGTGTTCTGGCTGTTTCAATGCCAGGATGAGGGAGGCCCACTGGGCATCCCGTCCTCGTGGAGGAGATGGCCAGTCTCGGATGACCCCCACTAGAGCGATGTGACTGAGATGTCATAAGCGGGGATCGCTGCTGATGACAGCAGTGTCATAGCTTGTCAACAATCACTGGCACCTTGATAAGCAGGCCGCGGCTCCGCTCCCCAGCTGTGCCTTCTGCCTTTTCTTGGAGACACTCTGTAAAGTTTAATTGGAAAATCTATGCGTCTGGAGGTTCCTGCTTTCCTCTTAAGGCTGGTTTAATAGAAATTGCAGTTTAACAGCCGTTTGTCCTTGGGCCCTCAACAGCATCTGTCGTTTTAACAACACTCAGAATGCAAGGAGGATGCGAGGTGTCAGGCAGGCACATTATTTGGGAATTGTTGCTAGTTCGGAGGATCAGTCCTGTAGCTTCTTAATGCAGTGGTTCGGGTGCAACACGTGGAGCAGTCTGGAGCTGTCACTGTGGCATATGTGTTGAGACCTGCTTAATATGTGAACGAAGAGTTATTAAACTGGATGCTGTTTGCATTCGTTTCCAGATTCCTGTGAGTAATAAAAATGAAATGGAGAAGTATGTTTAAGGAATTTAGCGTGGCATAAGGACAATAAGGCATCAGCCCAGCGGATGCACACATTGTACTGTAGGGGTCCACTACATTAAAAACAAGCATTGGCATAGCCAATAGGTCTCGCCTTTGGGACCTTATAAGTGTTTAGCCATGCAACATTTGATGTTGTTGCACCAAGGATATTGTGCTGCATAACTAAATACTTATAAGGTCCCAAAAGCGAGACCTATTGGCTATGCCAATGCTTGTTTTTACTTACAAACTTCACCTTGTCTGGAATTTTCCGACATAAAACCCACGTAAATTATTTGTACGATACCATTAGGTCTCTTAATGGGTGATTAATGTTGCATAATTCTTGATGTAGCGTGAGCAGTAGCTGCCAGTTTCTAAAACTGGTCATACATTGCTTAGGTCTGACATGTGGTGTAATGCCCTGACCTGATCTTGTCGGTATTTAGGTTTATGCCCCTGCCAGAAAATAAAACAGTGGTGAAAAGATTTTATACTAATTTTGTGAATTTCACATTTTTCTGGTCAAGAGTCGGGTTAGCCTCAACTAGAGCTCATGACGTTCATGGCTGGTCTGATTATTTTCATGATTGCATTTTGGGTGATTTCTGCTGAGAATGAGTTATCGAAACATACATATCCTTTTACAAAGTTCGCCTGAAATTCATGCTGTTAAAATCCTTTGTTGGGACCCAGCTTTGAGAATAATTTGTCACACTGAGATAGGCAGTAGTGGCTGGTGTTGTGTTTCAGTGGTGAGGCGGGGATGGGAGGGGTCGGGGGGACAACAAAATTAAAAAATTTAAAAAAAAGACCTTACCTGCACCTGGCCGCGTCGCGCTCTTCTGCTTCTCTTCTCGCAGGCTCCCAAACTCCACTGAGGCCAATCCTGATGCTCATGCACTGCGAGCAGCATCAGGATTTGGCCTGAGCGCTCTGGATTTGCGTTCCTGGGGAGATTGGGAGCCTGTGCATGCTCTCTCCAACCAGGCAATGCAGCTGGGGTTCGAGAGAGCTTCAGTGAGACGGCTGGCCAAACCGTCATGCGCAATGATCACAGTGCACTACAACTCCCCCTGTGCCTGTCGTCCCCCAAGGCCCCACCCTCAAAGACTTAGTAGGAAAGGAAAAATAAAATGATAATAAATTGTGTTTATTATAGTTTTAGTTTTCCTTTCCTGCCGTTTTGAGGCAGCTGGCAGGAGGGGCGACGAGCCCCGGCTGGAGATAGGCTATCTGTCCACGCAGACATCTCAGCGCTTCGTTGCCTGTTAGGAGGTTCTGTCAACAGGGCTGAAAGTCCCATTAAGGAAGACACTGACTAAATACGTTTCACTATATTGCCAAAACCCTTACGTATTCGTCTACTTTTCGGCGAGCCTGTTTCCCTCCATATACTCCTTATGCTACTATATTCCTGAATGCCCTTTAACCCCTCACTTCATGTTCTTCCCCCAGCAGGAAGTGTGTCCGGTTTCCGAAATGTCAGATTGCTTATCCGTAGCTCATGCTTCCTTTTCACATGTCCTGATGATATGACACCATTGACAAGATCTCCAAACCAGTTTACTGGAGCCTTGCCCGGGCTAGAAAGTGAATTGTATAGAGATTCACGGCACACATCTCCCAGCCAGAAGACAGCATATTTAGCACCAGGGCCGGACTGGCTGTAGCGGGCACTGGGCGGTTCCCCGGTGGGCCGCTAGGGTGGGGGCCGATTTTACGCCCCTGGGGGGCCATTTTTTTTACCGGGGGTCGGCAATATCGGCCCCCTGTAACAAAATCGGCCGAAACCGGCCCTCGCAAACAGCTCGGCTGCAGCCCCCCTACCCCCAGGGGGGGAGCCGGCCGAGCAGTTTGCCAGGGCCGGTTTCGGTTCCCAGTCCGACCCTGTTTAGCACCTTTAACCACAAAGGACAAAGAACCGAGCAGACCCGTACCGAAATGTGTTTATACTAAATATATAAGAAAACATTCCGTAAATTATTTAAGTTCCTAAGGAAGACAGTGTCAAAATGAACCACAGGCGCACGTTAAAATTAGCTGTGTACTGCAAATTTCTGCATTTATTATGTAATCATAAGAGATTACTTCAGCACATTAGCACACTAATATATATTCTATGCAACTATTCAATGTCAGGAGGCATGCACGAACTACACAAACAAGCATTTGCAATGCAACAGGTCTCGCATCAGTTAGAGTTAGAGGTATTGGCATTGTAATTACAATTTTGCACGTATCTAAAAAAAAATGAAATGCTCAGGTTGGGTTACCGACATGCGCCATGGAGAGCTAACAACTGGTATACCACAGCATAGACGCTATGATCTAGAGGATAACGCAGCGCCGCAGGTTGTGAAAGTGGAATCGAAATAAAGCTGCAAAACATATTTTCCACGAACGTTAGAAGTCACACACTAGCAAAAGAAATAAAAAGGTCAGCGACTTCTGAAAGTGAAAGCAATATGTATCGAAAAATTAAATGCCGAGGTTGGTTAAATGACATGCGCCATGGAGAGCTAATAAGTGGGATACCACAGCATAGACGGTATTTAGAAGCCACACACTAACAAAACAAATAAAACGGTCCGCGGTTTGTAAAAGTGAAAGCGATATGTAAATGTTAAAGCCACGTAGAAAATGAAACGCTGCGGTTGGTTAAACGACATGCGCTATGGAGAGCTATGGTGTAGAGGAGAACGCAGCGCCGCTGATTGTAAAAACGCCATAAGTGCCGCATTTTAAAACGTCGCGCCACTGTTTATAAAGTGAAGGCGAAAAATAAAGATGTAAAACATTATTATGACGAACGGTGCGCCGCTGATTGTAAAAGCGAACAACATACAATATACGCCATATAGTGTCAAAGCATTACATACCAGAAATGCAACTTTGCTGCTATTGTCACTGAAAGTATATGTGGATAATAATATGGAAGCAATATATACATGAAAGCATGTAACGCCCTGCAAAATCTCCAGTCCGGGTGGGCGAGGCAAAAGGGAGACAGGGAGGGAACAAACAATGAAAAGCGAGCATTTATGACGCGCGCCAATCAAAAGCATGGGTGGAGCTTCCATCCCACTTCCAAAGAAACCCGACAGAAAACCGACGACAATAGATCTCGCAGAGCGAGCAGCGCATGCGCTGCAACGCTAGGCGAGACCTAAAAAACTACGTAGTTCAGAAATCTCTTTTTTTCCAATAAGCAGCAAACACTTAAATGGGCTTTCTAGGCATACTTTACCATATACTGCTCCCTTTTCTTTCCAAAATATTCCTCATAAAATACCCTGACAACTATATTTACATGTTCCATTTGTGCACTGTTCTCGGGGTTTCCTCTAATGCTCAGGAAACCCCACCTAGATGGGTTTAAATTGCTAGGGCAGCCCCACTTCTGGGCATCACTGTGTGCTGATGGCTGAGAGTGTGCATAGTTTGAGAAAAAAAAATGGAATTTTCAGTAATAGGTTGTTGATGAGCTCTTTTGTTTGGAGACAAAAACGTTGCTTGAGAAAAAATTGCCAATTTTTTATTAGCACCAATATACGTTTTGTGAAATCTTTTATGACAGTCTATTGTTAGGTAATTCCCATGCCTTTGAAAATAATGTGGTATCATTAAAATACAGCCACCTATAATGAGTAGTGGTTTTACATATCCCAATAGCGACACTCATGTGCAGCTTCTCTACAATACAACAGGCAGTTCTGAGAAATAACACAGGTCAGAGGGGGAGCTGCACACACAAGCTTGAATGGCCTGCAGCCATATGCAGGTTAGTGACAGGAAGTTGGGACCCATGCTGGGTACAGATGAAAACAGTACAGTCTTGTTGAAATGTACAGTCTTCGGAAATGAAGGCAGGAAACGAAGTGAAGTTTTGGGTATTTATTATAAGTAGTTCAGGATGAACAGCTCAGCCACCCAAAGGAGTCCAACTCCTGGCTCATTTGAAAGCATACATTCTAATCCCAACACAGGCTTATAAACATTCTGGAACTAATACAAATGATGTCACTGAAAAGAGAAGTGGAGGCACATTACCACAAGTCTCTACTTTCAAATCGATACCTGCTTCCCTAGATGCCGATTTCGCACACATGACATGGGTATGCCCTTGGATCAGCGCTTACTGGACTGCAATATTCTAGACACTATCCCTCATGATCTCTGGAAACATCGAGCCATCTCCCATGCTTGCCTTATTGGGCAACGTTGCGGACGGTCGGGTCTGCTACCGCAGATTCACAGCCATTGCCTTGCTATTAGCTAAGAGACAGATTGCTATACATTGGAGTAGTTGGGTCCATCCTACTAAAGAGGCGTGGATCCGTAGTATGACATACTGTGACACACAGAGGAAGATATAGTCCACTCTCCAACCCCCTACCTCTCGCCCGAAGGACATCTGGCAGCCACTATGGGACCATCTTCTTTCCCTACTGCCTAACTCCCAGTCTACGTCCACCCCCCAAGGCGCTACTGTAATGACGACAAGCCCCCAGACACCACCCCTTCCGTCGCCTGCCTCCGGAAGTTAAACCAGCATTGGTGTACAACATAGCCCTTTTTTTTTTAACGGTAACCCCTCAGAAGTGGATTTCCACGGATCTCCCACTGCCACTCTGCACCCCTCCATCTCATAGGACTCTGTGCCCCCCCCTAAACTCAACCTCTCCTTCCCCCATCCCACTGCAACCCTTTATGATTCAGTTATGCGTTTGCTTTTTTCATGTATTTTCTAACATTGCATGTAGCCTCATCTACAGTAGAAGATATAACTGATGCATACAGCAATGATGTATACGCTTTCCACAAAGATGCTATGATACCCATCGTTATGCCCCATCATAGAGACTTATGATAACAGTAACAACAATGGGAATTTCCTGCTAGCTGTCTGTTGCTGTTACTCAATAAAAAATGTAATTAAAAAAACAAAAAAGAAAACGATACCTGCTCTACAAAAGAGAGGGATGGTAAAGGGGAACAGCTCCATGTGTCATGATTGACACTTACAAATCTCAATGACTGTTATATGGCCTGATCCAAAATGTGACTCACACTTGTATCAAAGAATGTCTGAGGGGCGCTGATATATACATGGCAAACATCTCCTGCATGACTATAAATGAGACTTCAGAACATGCTGCAGCAAGGAGACAGCTACGTTGCAAATCATGGACAATGTCCTTCTGACCACATCAAAGGTTAATCCCCTGCCTCCTGATATTGCAAGATCTCTCAGTTCCCTTTGACACAGCTGCTCTTCTCCCACTCATGTGCTCCCTGAATCTTCAATGGGATTCATTGGTAGTGTCTTTCACTGCATCACCACCTACCTATCCAACTGACTCTAGGTGGTTCACATGAACACCTCCAAGCCCCATAAGATCCCTATCACCTGCCACGTCTCAAACACTTCCATTATGTTTCCCATAATCTTCAACAACTACATGGAGCCCCTTGAGACTTACTTAAAGAAAACAGCATCGAATTCATCAATACACCAACAACACAGAACTCTTCTTGAAAGTGTCCTCTGGTCCAGTCATCGGACACCTCAAACACTTCTTGCTACTCATTCTGGTCTGGATGTCCTAAACCTATCTGACGGTCAACCCCACCAAAATAGAATTCCTACTATGCATAAAGAACAACAAGCAACAACTAGCAACAACTAGTCCAAATCTTGCTCAACGACATGAACTCAACTTTCACCCAGTGCCAAATCACTCAGATTCAGACCCTGAGCACATACATCACCTTCAAGGAACACATCGTTAAGAACAACAAGACAGACTCATATCAGCTCTCTGTATTGAGAAAGTTAAACCATTCATCCACGATATTAACTTCTGTCGTAGGGATTCTGCACACACAGAGCTATGCACAGGATAATAGGACCTCGGAATATAGTGGTGAGCCAAACATAGACCTTAGCATCTAAAACCCCAACCCAACTAGCCTTAGCGTCCCATTAGCAACAATGTACCAATGATTAGACAACCCAGAACACGGTATCTCTCTCTCTCTCTCAGGACTCGCAGTAGCAAGAACACCCTTTCGTCACTCACTCATACCTGTCCACAACCGGCGTAAGGAGAGACACAGTATAGGTTAAAATGTTTATTTCAACATACGTGCTCTAAGATACAGTACACGTGACAGTACTATCAGCATAATGCATAAGAATAATATAATCAGCATAGTTACAACTCCATAGAATACTAACGGGGAAAGCATTTCACAAAGCAGTGGATAGAGGGCTGAATGGCCTTACCACCCTCCCCGTGCTAATAGCCTTTTTATTATAACAATAGAAGACCTCTGGGCTTTGACAAGCGAACCCCCATACCTCAGTCTCTAGATGCAAGTGTCTTGTGGTTTGTGGCATCCTGGCCCTGGCCTGCCTTGCTAAGTTGTCTTGGGCCTGACTGCCATAATGCTTTTCTTTGCACACATTACTCTGAGCCGTTGTTCTATCGACCTCTGCTCTTGCCAAGTTCTTTTAGCACTGTCTGCATTTTCTATCTTTTACCTTTTCTCCTGTTCACTTTGGGCTCAGTCTGCACAACATGTACAAGGTTGAATAACAACGTTTCCTTGTTCTTGCTGATTTGGCCAGTCCCTCGCACCTAGACATAACACTAGGTACAGCTGCCATGGAGAAATTAGTGTGCTTTTAACATTGCGGTTTGCCCGCTCCAGGAGCACTTGGAGACAACCTTTCCAGGGAGAAGAGCTGTTATTGTCTGCTGATGTAGTTTGGCATCTAGAGACTGAGGTATGGGGGTTCGCTAGTCAAAGCCCAGAGGTCTTCTATTTTTATAATAAACTAGCTTCCAGCAGATTCCACTGCTTTATGAGATGCTTTCCCCGTTTGTATTCTATGGAGTTGTAACCATGCTGCTTATATTATTCATATGCATTATGCTAATAGTACTGACACGTGTACTGTACCTTAGAGCACGTAAGTTGAAATAAACATTTTAACCTATACAGTGTCTCTTCTTACGCACGTTGTGGACAGGTACGAGTGTGACGAAAGAGTGTTCTTGCCTCTGCGAGTCCTGAGAGAAAGATACCGTGTTCTGGGTTGTCTAATCATTGGTACATTGGTGCTAATGGGACGCTAAGGCTAGTTGGGTTGGGGTTTTGGGTGCTAAGGTTTATGGTTGGCTCACCACTATATTCCGAGGTCCTATCATCCTGTGCATAGCTCTGTATGTGCAGAAACCCTATGACATGGCGTGACCAACGAGTGGGGCAGCTTATCTGCGAGACGCTTGAGTAGTACTTGTGCTTGTCCACGACACCCTCACATACGCTTCCGGAAGCGTGTGTGATGGCGGTACCTCCTATATTGAAGATTTTGTAGGTTCTTTCAAGCTTGAAGTTGTTAAAAAAGGTTTCTAGATTAAAACCCTAATTGTGCTGCCTCCTATTAGATTGTCGACTATTTCTAGCCATAAATGGCTGTTCAAATTGCGGCACATAGCCGCGGGGCGCTCCGCGATCACTTACGGGTGTATGGAGTGCCAGATACGGGAGTCGAACTGATCTTTGTGGTACAAGCCGATCCAGCTTACCACTTTGAGGTGTTCTACTCATGGATCACTTTTCCTGCAGTGGATGGGACTGATAATTTGTTCCATGAATATACAGCCACCGCAGTTCCCAATCAATATATACCTTATTCTAGTCTTGAAGTACCGCTCACGGCGTGGCAGCACCGTGTTTGGTTTGATGGCGCCCTCCCCCAACCGACTACCACGGTTCGTTTAGGCCCCTTATCTATTGATGGGGCCACTTGGCCTGTTTTGGCCGGGTACACACCACATCCGCGATATATGCAAGTACCAGTCGCGGAACTGCGCAACATGTATTCGGCTTTGGTGCGAGTGCATCGAGCCTTAGTGCAATATGTTACAGGCAACATCCAGGGAGCCCCTCCTGGAGTTGCAGGCCTTCCAGCTGGTGCAGGCGGAGTTACCATAAGTCCTGTAATGGTGAACTCAGTGATGGGCAAACGTCCACAAAATAAGGACGACTTTCCTTATTGGCTTGCAGAAAAATGTGACCAGTTGGAGGCAGTTTTTCCACATACAACCCCGGTGGATAAACATCGCATCCTTACGATTAGTTTGCCAAAAGACTTAATTCCCGAGTTGACAGCCTGCGACAACTGGGGTAAGGTATTCGCAGCAGTATATTCTAAGTGTTTTGGTACTCCTTCCATGACGGTTCTCCCCTGAGTAATTAAAAAGTGCAGGATGAACATGGCCCTGAAGCGGCTGTGGAATTAGGGATGAGACTGGTGGGAGTGTTTGAAGTAGTAGCTGAGCTGATCCTTGCGAATGTCAAGGGCGATGCAGTGAACTTTCAAGTAGCGAATGCTTTGGCTTTAGTCCCAGAATTGGACAGGCCTCGCGAATTACCGAAAATTATTACCCAGGCTTACAAAACTATTGGCAGAAATAGCCTGGGCAACAAGCCTTTTGCAAAACAGCAAACACAATCGCAACAACAACAACAAACCAAATCTCAACCTGAGAAGGATGAGAAACCAGTCTTCACTAAAAAGAGTTGGAGGCTGAAAAAACAGGGTAAGCAACAGAAGAAGCCGGGGTCAAGAGGCGCATCCCCGGTTTCAGTTTCTTCTGAACGCACTTATGATTTACGCGATAGAGCGAGAATTAAATCACCGGATAGGTTTCAGATCCCTGATGCGCGTTCTCCTCGTTCTTCACAGGCACAGACTTCGTCACAAGCCGGTGGAGGGGACCGCCAGGATAGAGGAAGGGACCGAGAGGCTCCCAGGGACGAGACCAACCTCGACAACAAGTCAGAGGAAAAGCAGAAGACTTTCAACGTTTTCGACCACAGTTTCAGAAGAAGAAAGTTGCAGCTGTAACAGCGAAATATGCCACAGACGGTGAGAACGAGGCTCCTGAACTGGACGTGGGCAGTAACCCTCCTAGACAGTGCCGCGGAAGTTACCATAGTGCGGGAGGCGCTACGTCCTCATATGGAGGCGACAGCAACTGAAACATTCATTACTGTCGAGACAGCTGACACCAGAGTGGCACCCCCTGATAGACTTTTTAACATTGTCATTCAAATTGAAGGTGATATACAGCGTATAATTAAAGGGATTTTTTGGGAAAATCTAACCTCTTCATATGACATTTTGTTAGCGGAGGTGGATTGGCCACCCCCATTCGTTCTTGCTGCGCGTAAGGCGGAGGAGGTAATCCTTCCGAGCTTTTCTCGACATGTCCCAAAGGACAAAGCGGAGGCTCTTGCAGCTGAGTGGGCTGTGTCCCTGGCTCCTGCGTTATACCGCAACCACGTGGGTTGGGATGAGGATTCTCCCACCCATGAAATACCTTTGCGGTCACTACCGCAGCCACAACCCCAATATCCCATAAAACGTGAAGCCAAAGGCCCCGTTTCCGAAATTCTGACTCAGTTGGAATATCAAGGAGTAATTGAACCCTGCGTATCACCTATGAACAATCCTCTTTTCGCGGTTTCTAAACCCGATGGATCGTACCGCTTAGTTTTGGATTACCGGCATTTGAACTCTCATTGTCGGACCTTTGCGGTGCAAAACACCCATAGTTCTGCGCTTGTAGACAGTCTTGTTCGTAAAAAATACAAAACGACACTTGACCTTTCAAATGGATTCTACACGCACAACTTAGCCCCGGAGAGTGGCCAATGGAGTGCTTTTACTTCCGGTGGTAAAATGTTCAAATTCAGGCGTCTTCCTATGGGCTACAAGAATAGTCCAGGCGTATTCGCCGCTCGTGTTGTCTCTTTGTTAGACGGCATCGATCCAGACGCATGTTCGTACGTGGATGACATATATCTGACGGACGACGAATTGTTTCCGCATCTCACACGAGTAGACCGCATTATTCTAGAATTTGTGGTTCAAGGTTACAAGTTTAACTTTGCCAAGTCTCACATTGCTGAATTTACCGTTTTGTTCTTGGGCTACGAGCTCAACAATGAAGGTAAGGGCTTAGCCCCCCATTTTCTGGAGAAATGTGCACTGTTGTGCCCTCCTACTAACCTGAAGAAGCTTCAGTCCTTGCTGGGTTTCCTGAACTTCGGACGCACTTACATTCCCAAATACGCCCAGCGTATCAAGCCCCTGTATGCCTTGATACAACCTACCTTTTCGAAGTCTTGCTGGCTTCCGGAGCATACCTCCATTCTGCAGTCTTTGCAGACTGTCTAAATATCTTTTGACGCGTGATAACCACACAAACCTGGTGATTAGAATCATTCCAGGGGCAGTGGGTTTCACGTACTTAACCTTTAACGAAGGTGATACAGTACCCATCTCATACAAGTCACATCTGTACACTTCAGCAGAAATGCGGTTTTCATCTGTGGAAAAAGTTCTGACAGCAGTGCAAATGGCGACTCTAAAGGAGCGCGCACTGGCACAGGGAAAATGCATTCTGGTGGTAACACCATATCCTGCCCTGGAGGCAGTGACCAAAGCAAGTGTACCGAACTCTAAAGCTTTGCACCCCCGTTGGATTCAATAGGCAACATCTTTGACGTCTCCGGATGTCACTTTCATATTCGATTCTTCTCTTCAGACTCAGGAGTTTTTACAGTATGAATTCGTTCATCCTCCTCCTCTGTCTTTACTGCCGCTTGAGGATTACGACTGTGTGATCTACACCGATGGTTCAGCACAACCGGCCACGGGGTCCAAGCATGCTTATTCAGCCGCATGTGCTATTGTTGCAGGTACCTTTGTGAACGGAAAGTTCAAATCCACTGTAGTGCACACTCAGGCACTCGGGGATAGTACCGCACAACTGGCCGAGCTGCGCGCTTTGGTGCTTGCACTTGAGTTCGTTAATCCTGATGTGACCACTCTAATTGTGTGCGATTCTTACTACTGTGTTCAATCATACAATGACAATCTGTTCTTTTGGTCGCAAAACGACTATAGAGACGCTAAAGGCAGCACAATCAAGCATAAAATGCTTTGGGTTCGAGTGGCAGAATTACAACAACGTCTGCCGCTCACACAGGTGGTTCACACCCTAGGGCATCAGCGGGTGGGCGCACACGCTGTTGGTAACAGTCTGGCAGATGAAGCTGCCAGATCAGCAGTAGTCACGTGTTCAGTAGCAGCAGTTACTAGATCCATGTCTAAAATAGACACCGATATCTTGGCAGCTATTGCTGCGACAAAGGAAGGTGTTAATTACCCTAGGGGTTTTCCTTCCAAATATTCTTATCAGTTAGGTCCCGAACAGGCTCCTTATGTAACAATACCCGACGTTGGCGATCGGCTGATCCCCAACGCGGACCGCAGACTTTCCTTGATAACGGCAGCACACGAAGGCATGGCTTCGGCTCATGCGGGTGTGTCTGCGACAGTTTCCATTTTGCAGCAGCGTTACTGGTGGCGTGGTTTATATAAAGACACCCGTACTTATGTGCTTTCTTGTGACGTTTGTCAACAGATCAAGCCTTCCACGGTTACACGACCACCTCAGACCTCGCTAGGCATTTCTAACAGACCCTTTGGGTGTGTTTACCTGGATCACTGCGGTCCATTTTCTTCAGACACTGCCTATAAATATATCTTAGTGGCAGTGGACTCGTGCACACGGTTCATCTGGGTCTGGCCACAACGGAGTGCTGACGCTCGAAATGTCATCAGGGATTTGCGTGTCTTTGTGGGAATTTTCGCATGCGCACCTTCCATTCTGACCAAGGTCCGGCGTTTGCCTCTAAGGCTTACAAGGACGCAATGGGTTCATTGGGGGTGCGGGTGAAATTTTCGTCTCCGTATAGGCCTGAGGGCAATTCTATCGTTGAACGAATGAACCGTGACTTAAAGCAATCCTTGACAGCTAGAGTTATAGGTACTGGCAGGAACTGGCTGGCCCACTTGTATACCGTACAACGTGCACTTAATAATCTCCCTAGAAGACCTCTGGGTGGGCGGACCCCATACGAAATGCTTTTTGGCATACGAATGTTTGTGCCTGACCTTGATGGTCTAGACATGGCGGCGCAATCCGCCAAGTTTGATGTAGATAACCATTCTACTATGTTACAGGACTTACTTGAAGCCCGAGACAAACTTGCAATTGCACATTTGCCTTCAGCCACAGACCCTGCTCTGCAGATTCCGGTTGCCGGTTGGCTTCCGAAGATTGGCGACCTGGTTCGAGAGAAGGTGGAGAACAAAAAAGAATTCGGCCCCTCTTTTCGTGCACCGGTTCCAGTTCTGGGCTTGAAGGGAACACGTACAGTCATCTTACCACCGCTTCCTGGTCGCAAGGAGAACAGATACATCTCAGTGGAAAATGTCAAGCTACAACATCTGGCCGATCCTGAATAGTGTTAAACCAGCGGTCTCTTGTCCTGCCATTTATCGGACATGTGTTCGAGGCACTCCTGCCCGAACGGTCACTGATGTTACCATGGAGATGGTTGATTTGCCTGAAAATATATTCGAACCCCCTGTCGCCCCCTGCATCGACGAGGACGAGTATACCTATCCCGCAACAGAGTCAGTGGCACACCAACCAACAACGCCACTGAGCCCGACCCGCTATTCTTTTGACTCGGATTCCACCTCATCAATTGTCCCGTCCAAGTTCAGTCTTTTTGTATCCTGGTTTAGAGACAATTTTTTGGTTCCACCCTGGACATATATCTGGTTGGTGCTTTTCTTGATTTTTTTGTTCATGTCCATTGGCTTTGTCACAGTGTTTTTCCTACTCATCAATGGTCACTATTTACCTGAACGCTCTGCTGTGAACAGTGTTACTGGAACTTTGGCACCACATTCCTCATCTGACATCATGAAGCGTGACCACACGTTTGTGAACATTTCAGCTTTTCCAGTTGCTGATGGCATCGTATGGGATGCGGTAAACTTTCAAATCCATGGTCCGACAGAAATTATTAATGTACCAAATGTCCTTCGAGTTTCGATTTGTGATGTAGTAAAAAGTAATCTTCATTCTGACGATTGGGATGTGCGCATGCACATCCCAATCGTTGAAGCATTGTTTGCTGATTTAAAGTATTATGCTTCGTTTAATGCTGAGGATTTGTATATGAATTCTGCGAATTATGCCGATTTGTATTGCTACCAGCATTGGGGCAACCATTTTCTCCACAAACCGAGTGCACTACATAGCCCTGTTACCTACACCCAATGGGAACATTGCCCAAACCCCTTACCAGGTAGCTCCCAGACTCTTAGAAATAAATTTACATATTTCACTGATTTCAATCGATCAAACCCTGGGTCCTATTATTTTAAACTGAATGCCACATTAACTCAGAAAGTCATGTTGACCCACACCAAATTGCTATACTCGGGTTCCTTTTTGAGCGCCTTAGCTGTGGGTGGTTATGAGTACTGGAGAGACACGGTGGATTTAAAATCAATCTGGGGATCAAAACCTTGGCAGGTGCAGGGCACAGAGGCCTTGCACCGTGCTTGCCTTATCCCAGCCCAAATTATGTTTCTGAATGCTTCCATCTATCAGACTACATGCTGGGGTTTAGCTAACACTAAACAATTAAACTCGCCCTCCATTCCATCCTTGTCGAGCTCTCCCAATGACAGCTCGCGTTTTAATATGTCCCTTGCTACTTTGCAGGCTCTGTTTCGGAATAATTCATTTAATGTTTCTGCGCTGGTTCGGTCACCGTGGTTGGTATGGCCCATATCATCTAATGCATGCCAACTGCGTTTTCACGACTCTGTTCCTGGCTACAGACAGGACAGGCCTGATCCAAGGTTTTCTGACTCCCGTACTGTCACCACGTATTCAGTTGGTAAATTGTGTAAACAATGGCTACAACATTCGTCCCTGGACTCTGTTAAACAACATTTGTCCCTCCTATCAGGCAATATTGATCTGTCCGACTTTATCCAGGGACCTCGTGGTCCACGACCCAAGAGATTCATTTACGAAGCTTATAATGAACTCTGGAAGCTGTCACAAATGGAAGCTGCTTCCCGTCTTCGGGAAATAGACCAGGCAAATTTGGAAAAGGTGCTTGCTGTTGTTGACAATAGTATAAATACCCTGTCTTCCCACATTTACACATTAGAGAATATTGTGTCCTCTGTTGTTGATATTGTACAAGATGATGTTTCTATATTGTACCATGGTCAGAATCAATTGCGTTCAGTAATGCAGTTTGCGTGGACTTTGCAAACCCTTAAGTTAGGTAAAGTTCCTTGGAATTTCTTGAACACCACTGCCCTATTTCTGCCTTTTAATTTGACTGAAAAACAGCAGTTCATGTCCATGAAAGATGCATCTTACACTGTGTTACATATCGAGAAAGTGGATCCTTTACCATTCTCTGTAGCAGAACTAGATTCTGCTGTGTGGCTAGTTCATGGGGTTATCGCTCTACCTTTTTCCTTGTTTGAATTTAGCTCGTGCATGAAACATTATCCTGTGGGCCGTTTCCAGCCTTTGGGTAGTGCCTTCCTGCATGAACTCGGTCCTTGCCTTTCATGTATAAATGCCTTAGAGACGGCAAGGAAGTTTTTCTCACGGGGGAGTCTTGCGATTCAACTGTAGGTCATTCCCTTATTTGTAAACATATTAAGCTGCACGGAGCTTGTAGCGTTTCCGCTCCGAATCTTGCTTGTGTGCTGAAGGGTATTCCTGCTCCTGCTATTTCTCCTACCTTTACTTTGCTTACTAATGGTAGCTATTTGCTTTTAAATAACGAAGACTGTTGTGGCCTACTGGCCGGCATTCCGTATATTGTCACGGTTTCGCACAGAGTTGTCTGCTGCAAGAATGTGCTTTTTCCTCCCCTCATGGCATCGTTGATAACTCTATTTGGCCTTCCATTCCTACCATGGAGGCAGAGTACAATAAGCTGAGCAGAATAAAGGCCCTATTATTGAATGAGGAGGTTATGCTCACATCTGCCCGGGAGACATTTATTCTCCAGGTGGCGAGTACCCACAGTGAAAAACAGGCCCTTTTGAACACTGACCTCCCCCAACATTTCGGGGAGTTAATTCATCGTATTTTTAACGCATCAAACACTGAGGGTCTGGTGCATTTTTTTAAGGTTGTGGGGTCCGGCCTAGTGTCCACCTTCCAAACTATTTTCGGTGTGATACCGGCGTTCATTCATTCTATTTTTTCCAGCGTCTTTGGTGGCTTCCCATTAATCCTCGCCTTGGCGGCTGGTGTCTTACTGTTGGTCTGTTTTCTGCGCAATGGCTGCTCCCCGATGGGCCCTTCTCGATCCCAGATGCCTCCAGCTGCTCCGTGAGCGACTACTGGCTGGTTTCGGTGTTCTGCCCTTGGCGACCATCAGTGTGTCCTACACCCTTTCTTTTCGCTTTGCGTATTTCACTTGCGTGCAACCTGTGATGTCTTGCATCCGCTGTCCTTTCACCTGGACCATGGATTATTGCCTCTCCAATTCGTCGTTGTCTGTTCCGGATTTTGTTCAGTTGGTGGGTCCCTTAGAGGCCCATGAACAGGACTGTTCCGTTACTGGCTGTATGACGCGTGCGGCTGCACTTGGGATTTTGGCACAATGGGATATCTGGGCGGCTGCTCAGAATCTCCTACAACGAAGCTATATTGAATATCACGCAAGCTGTCCCGCATTGCTTTTGGATGCTCCGTCCTCTGAGGAACATTCCTGCTCGTTTGATCTGATGGACTGGATGGCGTCTATGTTTTCTGACCCTTCCAATGATGTGCTCTTGGATGCTATAGCATTTTTCTGCACTTATACGCTCTTGGATTGAAATGACCTGTTGGCTCTCGTTTTTCATTAGACACTTTTGTTTTTTTTGTTGTCCCTCTCCCTCATGGTGTCTGCGTAACCTACAGACATTTTTGTTCTGCTCGGCACATTTGGACTCAGTCTTCGTCCTTTGTCTTGGCCGATGGACTGTCCAGGGGAGGGTGTCTTGTGGTTTGTGGCATCCTGGCCCTGGCCTGCCTTGCTAAGTTGTCTTGGGCCTGACTGCCATAATGCTTTTCTTTGCACACATTACTCTGAGCCGTTGTTCTATCGACCTCTGCTCTTGCCAAGTTCTTTTAGCACTGTCTGCATTTTCTATCTTTCACCTTTTCTCCTGTTCACTTTGGGCTCAGTCTGCACAACATGTACAAGGTCGAATAACAACGTTTCCTTGTTCTTGCTGATTTGGCCAGTCCCTCGCACCTAGACATAACACTAGGTACAGCTGCCATGGAGAAATTAGTGTGCTTTTAACATTGCGGTTTGCCCGCTCCAGGAGCACTTGGAGACAACCTTTCCAGGGAGAAGAGCTGTTATTGTCTGCTGATGTAGTTTGGCATCTAGAGACTGAGGTATGGGGGTTCGCTAGTCAAAGCCCAGAGGTCTTCTATTTTTATAATAAACTAGCTTCCAGCACGGGGAGGGTGGTAATGTTAGTTAGACATATATCCACTGCTTTATGAGATGCTTTCCCCGTTTGTATTCTATGGAGTTGTAACCATGCTGCTTATATTATTCATATGCATTATGCTAATAGTACTGACACGTGTACTGTACCTTAGAGCACGTAAGTTGAAATAAACATTTTAACCTATACAGTGTCTCTTCTTACGCACGTTGTGCTCAGGTACGAGTGTGACGAAAGAGTGTTCTTGCCTCTGCGAGTCCTGAGAGAAAGATACCGTGTTCTGGGTTGTCTAATCATTGGTACATTGGTGCTAATGGGACGCTAAGGCTAGTTGGGTTGGGGTTTTGGGTGCTAAGGTTTATGGTTGGCTCACCACTATATTCCGAGGTCCTATCATCCTGTGCATAGCTCTGTATGTGCAGAAACCCTATGACACAAGCACTACATCAGCAGACAACCACAGCTCTTCTCCCTGGAAAGGTTTTCTTCAAGTCCCTCTCAAGAGGGAAAAACGCAATAATAAAAGCCCACCAATTTCCCCATGGCAGCTGTACATAGTGTTATGTCTAGGTGCGAGGGACTGGCCATATCAGCAAGAACCAGGGACGTGTTTTTTGACCTTGTAACTGTTGTTCAGACTGAGCCCAAAAGGAACAGGAGAAAAGGTGAGAAACAGAAAATGCAGACAGTTGTAAAATAACTTGGCAGGAGCAGAGGGCGACAGAACAACGGCTAAGAGTAACGTGCGCAAAAGTCATCATGGCAGCCAGGCCTACGCCAACGTATCCAGGCAGGCCAGTAGGCCACAAACCACAAGACACCCTCCCCTGGACAGTCCATCGGCCAAGATTAAAGACGAAGACAGAGTTCAAAACACCTGAGCAGAACGGAGGCGTCCACAGTGGGAGGAGTGGAACGCGGCAAGGTATCACAGGGACAGTAAGCGAGGCAGTCCACGGACAGTGAACGGCAAATCAATCCAAAAATGTGGAAGTGCAGAAATATGCTATACCGTCCAAGAGGACATCATTGGAATCGTCAAAAAACGTAGACGCCATCCAGTCCAACAGGTCAAAGCTGCAGGAATGCTCCTCAGAGGACGGAGCATCCAAAAGCAATGCGGGACAGCTTGCGTGATATTCGATATAGCTCTGTTGTAGGAGATTCTGAGCAGCCGCCCAGATATCCCATTGTGCCAAAATCCCCAGTGCAGCCGCACGCGTCATGCAGCCTGCAACGGAACAGTCCCGTTCATGGGCCTCTAAGGGACCCATCAACCGAACGAAATCCGGAACAGACAACGACGTATTGGAGAGGCAATAATCCATGGCCCAGGTGAAAGGGCAGCAATTATGCAAGACATCACAGGTTGCACGCAAGTGAAACACGCAAAGCGAAAAGAAAGGGTATAGGACACACTCAGTGTCGCCAACGGCAGAACTCCGAAACCAGATAAAATGCGCTCACGGAGTAGCAGTAGGCGTCCGGGGTCGAGAAGGGCCCATTGGGGAGCAGCCATTGCGAAGGAAGCAGATCAACAGCAGTATACCAGCCGCCAAAGCAAGGATTAATGGAAAGCCACCAAAGACACTGGAAAAAATAGAATGAATAAACGCCGGTATCACACCAAAAATAGTTTGGAAAGAGGACACTAGGCCGGACCCCACCACCTTAAAAAATGCACTAGACCTTCGGTGTTAGATGCGTTAAAAATACGGTGAATTAATTCACCGAAATGTTGTGGGAGGTTAGTGTTCAAAAGGGCCTGTATTTCACTGTGGGTACTGGCCACCTGGAGAACAAATGTCTCCCGGGCGGAAGTGAGCATAACCTCCTCGTTCAATAATAGCGCCTTTATTCTGCTCAGTTTATTAAAATCCGCCTCCATAGTAGGAATGGAAGGCCAAATAGAATTATCTACAACGTCGTGAGGGGGAGGAAAAAGCACATTCTTGCAGCAGACAACTCTGTGCGATACAGTAACAATATAAGGGATGCCGGCCTGCATACCACAGCAATAGTCGTTATTTAAAAGCAAATAGCTACCATTAGTAAGCAAAGTAAAGGTAGGAGAAATAGTAGGAGCAGGAATGCCCTTCAACACACAAGCCAGATTCGGAGCGGAAACGTTACAAGCTCCGTGCAATTTAATATGTTTACAAACAAGGGAATGACCCACTGTAGAATCGCATGACTCCCCGTGAGAAAAACTTCCTTGTCATCTCTAAGGCATTTATACATAAAAGGGAGGGACCAGAGTTCATGCAGGAAGGCACTACCCAAAGGCTGGAAGCGGCCCACAGGATAATGTTTCATGCATGAACTAAATTCAAACAAGGAAAAAGGCAATGCGATAACCCCATGAACTAGCCACACAGCAGAATCTATTTCTGCTACAGAGAATGGTAAGGGCTCCACTTTCTCGATATGTAACAGAGTGTAAACTGCATCTTTCAAGGACATGAACTGCTGTTTGTTAGTTAAATTAAAAGGCAGAAATAAGGCAGTGGTGTTCAAAAAGTGCCAAGGAACCTTACCCAACTTAAGTGTTTGCAAAGTCCACGCAAATTGCATAACTGAACGTAATTGATTTTGACCATGATACAACACAGAAACATCATCTTGTACAATATCAACAGCAGAGGACACAATATTCTCCAACGTATAAATGCGGGAAGACAGGGTATTAATACTATTGTCAACAACAGCAAGCACCTTTTCCAAATTTGCTTGGTCTATTTCCCGTAAACGGGAAGCAGCCTCCATTTGCGATAGCTTCCAGAGTTCATTATAAGCCTCATAAATGAACCTCTTCGGTCGTGGACCATGAGGTCCCAATATAAAGTCGGACAGATCAATATTGCCTGAAAGGAGGGACAAATGTTGTTTAACAGAGTCTAGGGAAGAATGTTGCAACCATTGTTTACATAATTTACCAACAGAATAGGTGGTGACAGTACGGGAGTTAGAAAACCTAGGATCGGGCTTGTCCTGAGTATAGCCAGAAACTGTGTCATGAAAACGCAGCTGGCACTCGTTAGATGATATGGTCCAAGACAACCAGGGTGACTGAACAAGCGTAGACATATTAAACGAATTGTTCTGAAACAAAACCTGTAAAGTCGAAAGGGACATATTGAAGTGCGAGCTGTGGTTTACAGTGGAAGACAGGGATGGAATTGATGGTGCATTCATTTGTTTTGTAGTAGCCAGACCCCAACACGTAGTCTGATAGATCGAAGCATTCAAAAACACCATTTGGGCTGGGATTAGGCAGGCACGGTGCAAGGCCTCGGTGCCTTGCACCTGCCAAGGCTTGGAGCCCCAGATTGACTTCAAATCCACAGTTTCCGTCCAGTATTCATAACCACCCACAGCCAAGGCCTTTAAAAAGGAACCCGAATAAAGCAATTTAGTGTGGGTCAACATGAATTTCTGTGTGAAATGGGCAGGTAATTTGAAATAATAGGACCCAGGGTTCGATCTATTAAAATCAGTGAAATAAGTAAATTTATTTCGAAGAGTCCGGGAGCTACCCGATAAAGGGTTTGGGCAATGTCCCATTGAGTGTAGGTCACAGGGCTACGTAGTGCACTCGGTTTATGGACAAAATGGTTGCCCCAATGCTGGTAACAGTATAAATCGGCATAATTCGCAGAATTCATATACAAATCCTCAGCATTAAATGAAGCATAATATTTCAAATCAGCAAACAATGCTTCAACTGCATGCACATCCCAATCATCAGAATGAATATTACTTTTACTACATCACCCATGGAAACTCGAAGGACATTCGGTACATTAATAACTTCTGTTGGTCCATGAATTTGAAAATTTACTGCATCCCATACGATGCCATCAGCAACTGGAAAAGCTGAAATGTTCACCAATGTGTGGTCACGCTTCATGATGTGAGATGAGGAATGTGGAGCCAAAGTTCCAGCAACACTGTTCACAGCAGAGCGTTCAGGCAAATAGTGACCATTGATCAGTAGAAAAAACACTGTGACAAAGCCAATGGACATGAACAAAAAGATCAAGAAAAGTACCAACCAAATGTAAGTCCAAGGGGGAATCAAAAATTGTCTCTAAACCAGGATACAAAAATACTGAACTTGGACGGGACAATCGACGTGGTGGAATCCGAGTCAAAAGAATAACGTGTCGGACTCAGTGGCGTTGTTGGTAAATGAGCAACAGATTCTGTTTCGGGATAGGTATACTCGTTCTCGTCCATGCAGGGGGTAACTGGAGGTTCGAGTATACTTTCAGGCAAATCAATCATCTCAATTGTAACATCAGTGACCGTTCGGGCAGGAGGGCCTCGAACACAAGTCCGGTAAATTGCAGGACAAGAGACCGCTGGTGTAACACTATTTAGGATCGGCCAGTTGTTGTAGCTTGACATTTTCCACTGAGATGTATCTGTTCTCCTTGCGACCAGGAAGCGGTGGTAAGATGACTGTACGTGTTCCCTTCAAACCCAGGACTGTAACCGGTGCATGATAAGAGGGGCCGAATTCTTTCTTGTTCTCCACCTTCTCTCGAACCAGGTCTCCAATTTTCGGAAGCCAGCCGGCAACCGGAATCTGCAGGGCAGTATCTGTGGCTGAAGGTAAATGTGCGTTTGCAAGTTTGTCTCGGGCTTCTTGTAAGGCCTGTAACATAGTAGAATGGTTATCTACATCAAACTTGGCGGGTTGCGCCGCCATGTCTAGACCATCAAGGTCAGGCACAAACATTCTTATGCCAAAGAGTATTTCGTATGGGGTCCGCCCACCCAGAGATCTTCTAGGGAGATTATTAAGTGCACGTTGTACGGTATACAAGTGGGCCAGCCAGTTCCTGCCAGTACCTAAGACCCTAGCTGTCAAGGATTGCTTTAAATCACGGTTCATTCGCTCCACAATTGAATTACCCTCAGGTCTGTATGGAGACGAAAACTTCACCCGTACCCCCAGTGAACCCATTGCGTCCTTGTATGCCTTAGAGGCAAACGCTGGACCTTGGTCAGAATGGAAGGTACCGCATGCGAAGATTCCCACAAAGACACGCAAATCCCTGATGACATTTCGAGCGTCAGCACTCCGTTGTGGCCAGACCCAGATGAAACGTGTGCACAAGTCCACTGCCACTAAGATATATTTATAGGCAGTGTCTGAGGAAAATGGACCGCAGTGATCCAAGTAAACACACCCAAAGGGTCTGTTAGAAATGTAGAGCGAGGTCTGTGGTGGTCTTGTAACCGTAGAAGGCTTAATCTGTTGACACACGTCACAAGAAAGCACATAAGCACGGGTGTCTTTATATAAACCACGCCACCAGTACCGCTGCTGCAAGATGGAAACGGTCGCAGACACTCCAGCATGAGCCGAAGCCATGCCTTCGTGTGCAGCCGTTATCAAGGAAAGTCTGCGGTCCGCGTTGGGGATCAGCCGATCACCAACGTTTGGTATTGTTACATAAGGAGCCTGTTCGGGACCTAACTGATAAGAATATTTGGAAGGAAAACCCCTAGGGTAATTGGCACTTTCCTTTGTCGCAGCAATAGCTGCCAAAATATCAGTGTCAATTTTAGACATGGATCTGGTAACTGCTGCTACTGAACACGTGACTACTGCTGATCTGGCTGCTTCGTCTGCCAGACCGTTACCAACAGCGTGTGCGCCCACCCGCTGATGGCCTAGGGTGTGTACAACTTGTGTGAGTGGCAAACGTTGTCTCAATTCTGCCACCCGAACCCAAAGCATCTTATGCTTAATTGTGCTACCTTTAGCGTCTCTATAGTCATTTTGTGACCAAAAGAATAGATTGTCATTGTATGATTGAACACAGTAATAAGAATCGCATACAATAAGTGTGGTCACATCCGGATTTACGAATTCAAGCGCAAGCACCAATGCGCGCAGCTCGGCCAATTGCGCAGTACTGTCCCCGAGTGTTTGAGTATGCACTACAGTGGACTTGAACTCTCCGTTCACAAAGGTACCTGCAACTATAGCACATGCGGCTGATTAAGCATGCTTGGACCCCGTGGCCGGTTGTGCCGAACCATCGGTGTAGATCACACAGTCGTAATCCTCAAGCGGCAGTATAGATAGAGGAGGAGGATGAACGAATTCATACTGTAAAAACTCCTGTGTCTGTAGAGAAGCATCGAAAATGAATGTGACATCCGTAGACGTCAAAGAAGTAGCCCATTGTATCCAACGGGGATGCAAAGCTTTAGAGTTCGGTACACTTGCCTTTGTCACTGCTTCTAGAGCAGGATAGGGTGTTACCACTAGAATGCGCTTTCCCTGTGCCAGTGAGCGCTCCTTCAGAATCGCCATTTGCACTGCAGTCAGAACTTTCTCCACAGATGAAAAGCGCAGTTCTGCGGATGTGTACAGATGTGATTTGTATGCGATTGGTACTGTGTCACCCTCGTTAAAGGTTAAATATGTGAAACCCACTGCCCCCGGAATTATTCTAATCACCAGGTTTGTGTGGTTGTCACGCGTCAACAGGTACCTAGACTCAAGAAGGTCTGTCTGCAAAGACTGCAGAATGGAGGAATGCTCCGGAAGCCAACAAGACTTCGAAAAGTTTGGTTGTATCAAGGCATACAATGGCTTGATACGCTGGGCGTATTCGGGAATATAAGTACGCCCGAAGTTCAGGAAACCCAGCAAAGACTGAAGTTTTTTCAGAGTAGTAGGAGGGCACAAAAGTGCACATTTTTCCAAGAAGTGGGGGCTAAGCCCTTACCTTCATTGTTGAGCTCGTAGCCCAAAAACAAAACTGTTAATTCAGCAATGTGTGATTTGGCAAAGTTAAACTTATAACCTAATACCGCAAACTCGAGAATAATGCGGTCCACTCTGGAAAGATGTGGGTATAACTCATCGTCTGTCAGGTAAATATCATCGACGTACGAACATGCATCTGGGTCTATGCCGTCTAACAAAGAGACAACACGGGCAGCGAACACTCCTGGACTGTTTTTGTAGCCCATAGGGAGTCGCCTTAATTTGAACTGTTTACCACCGGAGGTAAAAGCGCTCCATTGGCTACACTCCGTGGCTAAGTTGTGCGTGTAAAATCCATTGGATAGGTCAAGTGTCGTTTTATATTTTTTACGAACAAGACTGTCTACAAGCGCAGAACTGTGGGTATTTTGCACCGCAAAGGTCCGACAATGAGAGTTCAAATGCCGGTAATCCAATACTAGGCGGTACGATCCATCGGGTTTAGAAACCGCGAAAAGGGGATTATTCATGGGTGATACGCATGTTTCTATTACTCCCTGATATTCTAACTGCGTCAGAATTTCAGAAACGGGGCCTTTGGCTTCATGTTTAATGGGATATTGGGGTTGCGGCTGTGGTAGGGACCGTAAAGGTATCTCATGGGGGGGAGAATCTTCATCACAACCCACGTGGTTGCGGTATAATGCAGGAGCCAGGGACACAGCCCACTCAGCTGCAAGAGCCTCCGCTTTGTCCTTTGGGACATGTCGAGAAAAGCTCGGAAGGATTGCCTCCTCCCCTTTACGTGCAGCAAGTACGAATGGGGTGGCCAGTCCGCCTCAGCTAACAAAATGTCGTATGAAGAGGTCAGATTTTCCCAAAATATCCCTTTTATTACACGCTGAATATCACCTTCAATTTGGATAACAATATTAAACAGTCTGTCAGGGGGTGCCACTCTGGTGTCTGCTGTTTCAACAGTAATGAATGTTTCAGTTGCTGTCGCCTCCATATGAGGACGTAGCGCCTCCCGCACTATGGTAACTTCCGCTGCGCTGTCTAGGAGGGTTACTGCCCACGTCCAATTCAGGAGTCTCGTTCTCACCGTCTGTGGCATATTTCGCTGTTACAGCGGCAACTTTCTTCTTCTGAAATTGTGGGCGAGAACGTTGAAAGTCTTCTGCTTTCCCTCTGACCTGTTGTTGAGGTTGATCTCGTCCCTGGGGAGCCTCTCGACCCCTTCCTCTATCCTGGCGATCCCCTCCACTGGCTTGCGAAGTTGTCTGTGCCTGTGAAGAACGAGGAGAACACGTATCAGGGATCTGAAACCTATCCGGAGATTTAAGTCTCGCCCTATCGCGCAAATCATATGTGCGTTCAGAAGAGACAGAAACAGGGGATGCGCCTCGCGACCCCGGCTTCTTCTGTTGCTTACCCTGTTTTTTCAACCTCCAGCTCTTTTTAGTAAAAACTGGTTTCTCATCTTTTTCAGATTGAGTTTTAGGTTGTTGTTGTTGTGTTTGTGTTTGTTGTTTTGCAAAAGGCTTATTGCCCAGGCTATTTCGGCCAATAGTTTTATAAGCCTGGGTTATAATTTTCGGTAATTCACGCGGCTTGTCCAATTCTGGGACTAAAGCCAAAGCATTAGCTACTTGAAAGTTCACTGCATCGTCCTTGACATTCGCAAGGATCAGCTCAGCTACTACTTCGAACACTCCCACCAGTCTCATCCCTAATTCCACAGCCGCTTCAGGGCCATGTTCATCCTGTACTTTTTTAATTACAGAGGGGAGAACCGTCATGGAAGGAGTGCTGAAACACTTCGAATAAACTGCTGCGAATACCCTACCCCAGTTGTTGCATGCTGTCAACTCGGGGATTAAGTCTTTGGCAAACTAATTGTAAGAATTCTATGTTTATCCACTGGTGTCGTGTTTGGAAAAACTGCCTCCAACTGGTCAAATTTTTCTGCAAGCCAATAAGGTAAATCATCCTTATTTTGTGGACGTTTGCCCATCACTGAGTTCACCATGACGGGACTTATGGTCACTCCGCCTGCAGCAGCTGGATGGCCCGCAACTCCAGGTGGGGCCCCTGGATGTTGTCTTGTAACATATTGCACTAAAGCGCGATGCACTCGCACCAAAGCCGAATACATATTGCGCAGGTCAGCGACTGGTATTTGCATATATCGCGGATGTGGGGTGTACCCGGCCAAAACAGGCCAAGTGGCCCCGTCAATAGACAAGGGGCCTAAACGGACCGTTGTTACCGGTTGTGGGAGGGCGCCATCAAACCACACACGGTGCTGCCAAGCCGTGAGCGGTACTTCAAGATTAGTATAAGGTCTATAGGCAGCAGGAACAACGGTGGGTTCATATTCATGGAACAGATTATCGTTCGCATCCACCGCTGGAAAGGTGACCCAAGAGTAGAATACTTCAAAGTGGAAAGCCGGATCGGCTTGAACCACAAAGATTAGTTCGACTCCCGTGTCCGGGACTCCATACACCCTTAAGTGATCACGGAGCGCTGTGCGGCTATGTGCCGCTATGTTTACACCCGCCATTACGATCGGGTTTGTTCGACAACCTAACAGTAGGCAGCACAATAGAGGGTTCAATTAAGAAACCTTTTAATAACTTCAAGCTTGAAAGAACCTACAAAAACGTCAATATAGGAGGTATTACCGTCACACACGCTTCCGGAAGCGTCTGTGAGGGTTGTTGTGGACAAGCACAAGCACTACTCAAGCGTCTCGCAGATAAGCAGCCCACTCGTTGGTCGCGCCATGTCGTAGGGATTCTGCACACACAGAGCTATGCACAGGATAATAGGACCTCGGAATATAGTGGTGAGCCAAACATAGACCTTAGCACCTAAAACCCCAACCCAACTAGCCTTAGCGTCCCATTAGCAAAAATGTACCAATGATTAGACAACCCAGAAGACGGTATCTCTCTCTCTCTCTCAGGACTCGCAGTAGCAAGAACACCCTTTCGTCACTCACTCATACCTGTCCACAACCGGCGTAAGGAGAGACACAGTATAGGTTAAAATGTTTATTTCAACATACGTGCTCTAAGATACAGTACACGTGACAGTACTATCAGCATAATGCATAAGAATAATATAATCAGCATAGTTACAACTCCATAGAATACTAACGGGGAAAGCATTTCACAAAGCAGTGGATAGAGGGCTGAATGGCCTTACCACCCTCCCCGTGCTAATAGCTTTTTTATTATAACAATAGAAGACCTCTGGGCTTTGACAAGCGAACCCCCATACCTCAGTCTCTAGATGCAAGCACTACATCAGCAGACAACCACAGCTCCTCTCCCTGGAAAGGTTTTCTTCAAGTCCCTCTCAAGAGGGAAAAACGCAATAATAAAAGCCCACCAATTTCCCCATGGCAGCTGTACATAGTGTTATGTCTAGGTGCGAGGGACTGGCCATATCAGCAAGAACCAGGGACGTGTTTTTCGACCTTGTAACTGTTGTTCAGACTGAGCCCAAAAGGAACAGGAGAAAAGGTGAGAAACAGAAAATGCAGACAGTTGTAAAATAACTTGGCAGGAGCAGAGGGCGACAGAACAACGGCTAAGAGTAACGTGCGCAAAAGTCATCATGGCAGCCAGGCCTACGCCAACGTATCCAGGCAGGCCAGGAGGCCACAAACCACAAGACACTTCAGAACAGCTGGTCAAGCCCTTGTTTTCTCATATGTGGATAGTTGCAACACCCTGTTCCTCAGCCTCCCAGACTCCACACTGCACCCCTTTAAGGGCATGCCGCATTCTACGGCATGCTTCATCAAATGCCTGAAGAAAAATGACCACAGCAACCCAACCCTGAGTGAACTCCACTGGTATGCAACACCTTCAGAACCAGCTACTTCATTATCATCATCTATAAAGCCATCAGGAGTGACAACACTGTCTATCTGGCTGAAAAACGTATACCACTTTCAGATGCCATCTGCTCATCTGCAACCAGGCCACAATCAGACTACAGATAAAGAAGTGCAAAGAAGAGAAACATGGCAACAGACATTCTGCCAGTTATACACCCACGATCTGGAACAACCTGCTTGTATCCTTAAGATCACCCGCCCAACCGTGCTTTCAATTTAGGAAAAAGAAAAAGGTGCACAGCTTTAAAAAAAACCTATATGTATATACCTTTGCCTTTGGTGCTACACAGTGCTCCACTACCTGTTAAGATACACACATGCACATACAGTTCATCTACTCATCTAATGAAAAATGCGTTTCCAAGAGAATCATTATGAGAAAGTTACTTTTAACATATTTAGATTACTGCATTCAACAGTAAATATCTTTGGTTCAGCCTAAATGTTAAATCTTATCTTCAACAGACTCTGTCAGACCTAGACATGCATGCTTGATTTTTGACCACCAGAGAGCAATATAACACCATACGTTTTTTCTTGGCCCCCGTTTAGCAATGTTATTCGAAATGTTCTTGTTACATAAAAAGAACATCACTGAAAAATAACTGATCTTCAGACATGTAGTGCTGCTGCATACATCCAACCTCATACAGATAAAATGGATACTTTTTTTTTACATTATGTGAGAGACTCGGTTCGATTCTATTTATTTGTTCATAAGGGTTCAGAGAAAAACAAAAGCCTACAGTATTCAAGCACTTATGAATAATATCTATGTTTTTAAATTACACGCATTCATCAACGCATATCGCAGCATATTTCAGAATGCAGCGCACGTAGAAAGAGGAAACAACGAGGAGAAATAATGATATTTCTTCTTGTTATGCCTCCCTTTGAAAGACGTAGCATTTTGACACATTTCCAAGTCTATCACTCATTGGGCCATGTTTATAATTTTTCACGCAACGCAGCAAGAAACCTTTCTGCACTGCGTGAAAAGGCAGAAATGCACCCTGTCTATTGAGATCTGTTGTATTCCTATCTTCTCCTTGCGCTGGTGCACTTTTGGCTGCCTAGTGTCAATGCAGGCACCCTGCCTGCTTTGTAGTCAGGATTGTTTTTGTTCCGGAAGGGACACTTTTCTGCACAAAACAATCCTTTGAGGCTTTTTCCTGCAGCACACATAGGAAGAGAAAAAAAGAGGAAAAATATTTCTTCTCGTTATGCCTCCCTTGGAAAGACATAACATTTTGATGCATTTCCAAGTCTACCACTCGTTGGGCCATATTTCTCATTTTTTCATGCAACGCAGCAAGACACCTTGCTGCACTGCGTGAAAGGGCAGGAATGCGCTCTATCTATTGAGATATGTTGCATTCCTACTCACGTCTTGCACTGGCGCACTTTAGGCTGCCTAGAATCAATGCAGGCAGGATTGTTTTTGTTCAGGAAGGGACACCTTCCTGCACAAAAACAATCCTTTAAGGCTTTTTCCTGCAGCACACATTGAAAAACAAAACAACGAGGAGAAATATTTCTCCTCGTTACTTCTCCCTTGGAAAGACATAACATTTTGATGCATTTCCAAGTCTACCACTCATTGGGTCATATTTATCATTTTTTTCACTCAATGCTGCAAGACACCTTGCTGCATTGCTTGAAAGGGCAGGAATGTGCTCTATCTACCGAGATATGTTGCATTCCTACTCACTTCTTGCGCTGGTGCACTTTTGGCTGCCTAGCATCAATGCAGGCACCCTTGCACCGTGGTGCAAGGGTGCCTGCTTTGCCAGCAGGATTGTTTTTGTTCAAGAAGGGACACCTTCCTGCACAAAAACAAACCTTTGACGCTTTTTCCTGCAGCACACATAGAAAGAGATAAAAATGAGGAGAAAGATTTCTACTCGTTATGCCTCCTCTGGGAAGGCGTAGCTTTTTGATGGATTATAAGGTCTTTCACTCATGGGAAATCTGGAAATATGCAAAAATTCCATGGGTGGGTGCATGGGAACACCCACGCTCCACCCATGAAGGCCTCCCTGGGTGAGAGTAATACAAGGCAGCAAATTGCTCTCAGGCTTGCTCCGCACCCGATCGTGTGTGCAGACGGGACGGGGCAAGTCAGAAATAAAGAGGGCCAACAGGAAGGGAAGAACGCTTTGCATTCTAGTGTACGCGTGCATGTCTTCCGTCCCTGCCCTCTGACTCACCTGTTTGTTTCCGGGTCACCTCTGCGGTTGATGTCGGTGTACGGCGTCGGGCTGCGATACAGCGTTTTTACGCTTCTTTGAGATTCAGCTTCATCACGTCTGGCCTCGCGGTGAATGTATGACAAAATTCAGCAAAAAAGAAAATACAGAAACAATCTAAAGAATCTACGTCTACTTCAATGTTGGTAAGCACTCTGCGCTTTATATACAAATTACAATACTTATCTAATGTGTCCTCTACAGCGTTTGGAGGTTCCGGTTCCTGTTGTGCACTACTACAAGCTGTGAGATAAACAAAAAGATATAGTTAGTCATTCTTGAAGTCAAGGGACTAATTATTAATTAAGTTCAGCCCTGCATATTTTTGTCCATTTCCTGTGTTCCTTTTTTGAACCTATCCAGATAGGAAATATGTTTTGGGGTTTTTCCTTTTGGATTGATTATCTGTTTGGGGCTTTTTCTGATTTTATGTTATCTCACATAAGAGATAAAGGGTATTTGATCCTACTTCTGCTACCTAAGGAACTTAGAGGAAGAGGGGAAATTCACAGGTAGTTATGTGCTGTGTGTTAATACATTACTACTAAAGGGGGAGCCTGGTGGTACATCTATAGTTTAGATTTATCTAGTTACACATATACTTTTGTCTTCCATGCAGGAATCCTATGAGATCCTGAAGAGCTCTATTCATCCCTGAGAAAACCCTGGACGTGTGTCTTTTTCTTCCCTTGTTTTCCCCTCTTCCCCCATTTCATTATTTCTGGCTTTGACATTGTTTGGGCTTATATGGTGTGTGAGGGAAGTTGGGACCTTGCAACAGAACTTGCCTCTAGCCCCTGCGGAAAACTAAAGGTGGGAATTACAGAACGCAAAGCCCACGTTTACTTTCCGCCTGGGCGAGATGGAAGATCGGCAGATAACAATGGCAGATGTAGCCCATATGATAGGAATATACAAAAAGAACTCAAGCCCTTACATTTAGAGCAGACACCTTTACAGCAAGGCTCTATGCCTGCTAACACAGCAGGAGTCAATGCAGGGGCATTGGGGGATTTGCTTTCCCCTGCTCCTTCTCCTTCTGGACCAGTCAGCCGGTGTTCCATGAAACCACTCCTGCTATACCTTTAGCTCCTTCTGAAAGATTTATGGGAGACCCTTCTAAATTCGCTACTTTCATAACCCAGTGTCAATTACACTTTATATGCAAGGCTTCATGCTTTCCTACTGAACAAGCTAAAGTAGCTTTCGTTTTGTTGTATCTAGGTGGAACTGTTGCCACTTGGTCAATCCTGTTGGTAGAAGGAAATGACCCTTTACTTTATAACTGTGCTGATTTCAAAGACGAGCTACATCAATTGTTCGATAGACATTTTTTTTGCAATCTATCGATACTGAATTCCTGAACTTGAAACAAGGGTCTAAGGATTTAATGACTTATATCTCCAGTTTTAATAGATTAGTGGCAGAGGCAGGGTGGCCTGAGGTAAAACGAAGTGCCCTTATTTATAAAGGGCTATGTGATGAATTGAAGAATTTATTGGCTCAAATAGTGGATCCTCTCGAATCGTGTAATGCCCTTATTGACCTGGTAGTCAAGTTAGATCATCGGTTACATGAGAGACACCGAGATAAAGGGTGTCTTTATCTTAAAATCGTAATATATAAAAAGAAGGGAAAGCAGAGCCTGAAAGACCTATAGAAGAACCTGAGCCCATGCAAATAGGGAGTATAAGAGGTCTTCTTAGTGTCGAAGAAAGACAACTCTGTAGAGACAAGAAGTTATGCCTCTATTGCGGTAAACAAGGACACTTCTTATGAGATTGCCCAATTAAACCCAAGAGACGTAGTGAGTCGGGAAACTGCTGAGCCCGAGGTCTATGGAGACAAGGTCTTTGGGTAGATCAGGATTAATAGTCTCCCAAATCTTAGCTCAAAATGAATCCTTGTCCTCCCCACATCATTTCTTGGTATCTGCTCAACTCCTATGGGGAGATAAATCCCTAGAAGTCCAGATTATGATTGATTCTGGTGCTACCGGAAATGTCATGGATGTGTAATGGGCAAAACAAATGGAACTTTCTGTAGTGTCCAAGGCGGTGATTGACGAGGTTAAGACCATTGATGGGAGTAGCATAAAATCTGGTCCCATTACTCATGCTACTGCTGAGTTGCTAATCGTTATCCATAAGAAACATAAAGAGACCATCCAGTTTGATCTCATTCAATCACCTCAGTTCCAGGTTATTTTGGGCATTCCATGGTTAATGCAACACAATCCGGACATTGATTGAAGGAAACATACTTTGTCTTTTCGTTCTGAATTGTGTGAGAACCTTTGGGTTTCAGAACTGTTACCACCTAAAGAAATAGCAGTGATTACAGATTTTGTTATACCTGAACTGCCCACTTGTTACCAAGACCTGGCAGATGTCTTTGACAAAAAAAAGGCTTGTGTTCTTCCACCATACCGACCCTACGATTGTCGTATTGATCTGATTACAGGAGCACAAATACCATGTAGTTGAATCTACGCTTTAACTGAAAAGAAAGCCCTTTATCTGAGAAAATATTTGGATGAAATGCTCTGTATCAGATTTATCTGACCTTTTCGTTCTCCTACTTCTTCTCCTCTCTTTTTTATTCCAAAACAGGAAGGAGGTCTCAGATGCTGCATTGACTATAGAGCTCTCAATGGTATGACCATAAACAATTGGTACCCTTTACCACTTATCCAATCTTTGCTTAATCAGGTAAAAGATGCCAGAGTTTTTACCAAGCTAGACTTAGAGGAGCCTATCATTTGATAAGGGAACAAGAGGGCGATGAATAGAAAACAGCATTATGCACTAAATTTGGTCTATATGAATATCTGGTGATGCCATTTGGACTTTGCAATGCCCCTGCAGCTTTTCAGGTTTTTATCAATGAGGCCTTGAGAGACATGCTGGACATTTGTGCTATACCATATATAGATGACATTTTAATATATTCCTCTTCTACAACAGAACATGTGGGACTAGTGAGGGCTGTATTAGAACAATTAAGCAGACAACCATCTATATGTTAAATTGGATAAGTCTGAATCCAACACACCAAAAGTAAAATTGATTTGTGCTATCCCCGGATGGGGTTAGCATGGATCCTCAAAAAATAACTGCAATAACAAGCTGGCAGTCCCTTCATTCTGTAAAAGGAGTACAGAGTTTTTTGGACTGCACCAATTTTTATAGGCGGTTTATTGCTGACTTTGCATCATTGGCTACTGCTATTACTAAGTTGCTGAAAAAAGGGGTTAACTTCTGTTGGTCTTCTGCTGCAGATGAACCTTTTACGAAGTTGTTAATTCAACGCATCCCTGTGCTTTTAAAATGACACAGCTCGACATAGCATAATGGCTTGTGGGCCCACACTGCATCAATTTGTAGTTAATGAGGCCCTCTGTGTCTTAGACTGTGCCTTTACTACGCATAGAGGGGACGCAGCCAAACACGTCAGTGATACTGCATGTGTTTATCAAATCTACTAAACATATTGTTGTTGTCCTCACAAATCATCTTCCCCCAAAACCACATTGCTTTATCATTCTCTGCTGAACTTGGAGCATTGCTCTCTCCAATAGTTGCATTGCCATGTCACATTTGGCACCAATAAGGAGCTACTGGTTCAGCTTCACCTGACTATGTATTCTCCGGGTTATTAACTTGCATTTGCATTTCATTCTCATCATCGATAATTAGATTCCTTGGATCTGGTAGGGAGGAATGCTGTATGTGGCATGTTAGAGGGCACCACCATTTCCATCTTTATGCACCCTCTGCTTTTACAAACATGCCATGCAACGCACATTCATTGGTGTCTTTTTGACACACATCTGTTCAATGGCATATTATGCACATAGTACATGGGTGGGCGGAAGTAATTTCTCTGTGGATACGTGCAGACTCCTTGTACATTACTGCTTTTTATCTGGTGAAATATTTTTTTTTACTACAGGAACCATGATGCAATTTATGTAGTGCACCAGGAAGCAAGAGTATTGCCTTATATAGACTATAAGTGCATGTGCCTTGTTAGGGTTTGCAACTCTTTAAAAATACTGTTGGGTATGGTCCTGTGAGACGTAGTAATTATTAAACAATCAACAGGAGGGTCAGCCGCCTGCCAATGTGACTTTGTGAGCACAATCACTCTTGCAAGTGTCTTCAGTGTCAATGTTCTCTCAATGAGCTCTCTGCTGAGGTGGACAGAGGGGGTGGAATTTTTGCTCGACCCATCACCTGTTCCAGCAATTTTCTACGTTTCCAGTTAACCTGTCCAAGGTATGTGAATACAGTTTTTATAACATCCTTGAATTTCGTCAATGTTTTTTTGGGAAACACGTGTAGAACGTATTCTCTTTTAGATGAATTTCCATATTTGGTTTAGGTGTGCGCTACAATATTTAGCGGGACTCCACCAAACACTGTACTTCTTCTGCACAGAATCTTCCACAAGTATTTCAAGTTCAAGATCAGTGATCTTCCTTTTTCTCTTCCTGGCAGGGTTATCCTTGTCATCTGGTTTCTTACTTTCTATTTTGCTATGGTGCTTGTAAAAGGACCACTAGCCCTCTTCAGTGGTCGCCAGCTTTTCTAAAGTCTACTGTTTCAGCACTTTCCAGACGTATGACGTCATCAGTAACTATTGAAGTGCTAGTCACAATTAACAACTACATGCAATGTGCAAATTCCGATTTCCTAATTTGGCATACCACATCTTACTGACTCGCTATACAAACCCAGCTCCTCCAAGTACAAGCAGTTTAGCAATTTGCAGTTTGCAAGTGGGTAAAAAACTTCAAATTGAGAATTATTAAAATATTAGTCCTTGCATCTTGGCCCTTGTCACATTAAAACATACTTTTTGTTCTGATCACTCCCCATGTTTTTTTATATGTTTACGTGTCACAGTATTGACAACAAACATATCATGATACAAATGTATTGTTGCCTTCATAACAGCTGCAACAATATTGATTTTTAATACACCCTATGTAAAATACGTAATATCACCAACACAAATGTCAACTAAAAATATTGGTAAAACCACATCAATGACAAAAATGAAGAAAACGAATGTATTGTTTTCTACAGAATGAGGCCTGCTTTGTAAAGGCATTTTGGAGTACATAATGTAGTACTCATGTAGTACTCTTACATTCCTTTGTGAATTGCCCCAGGACATTTAAATTGGGAATATTCAGGTAATATTCATATACAACTAGGGGCATATTTATAAGAGGGTTGCGTCGCGTTTACCCACGTAATGCGGTACATGAGGGACGCAAACCTCTAAGACAGATTTATGAAGCCACGCAAAGCCACTTTGCGTGGCTCTGAGTGGCTTCATAATTTTGGAGTCGCACCCTGGGTAGACATTCCATGGGCATTACGGTTGATGTTCCCACTCATGGATTTTGACGCATTCCCAGATTTACAAGAACTCGTAAACTTGGAAATGCCCCCAAATCTTACGCCTTCCAAGGGGAGGCGTAACAAAGAGAAATTCTTTTATTTATCCTTGCTACTTCCTATATCTACACATAGATAGAGGAATTTGCCTCATGGGATTGTTTTTGTGCAGGAAGGTCCCCCTTCCTGCGAAAAAATAATCCTGCCTGCAACACAGGCACCTTTGCAACATGGGGCAAGGGTGCCTGCATTGGCACTAGGCTGCCTAAAGTGCGCCAGCGCAGGGGAAAGGTGATGTCACTAACCATGTCATAAGTGATGTAATATGTGAGGTCATAAGCAGTGCATTGCAAGGGCGTACGCTATAGTTAGCTCAGCTAACTTTAACTGCTGAATTTCACTGGTCTCTTATGAGTGAAATCTGGGCTTAACAATAACGTCCCTGTAACCTTTGGTTTTTTCAGTAAATTTCTAAGGTTTTTTAAATTCTATTTTCTGACTGTAATGTCCCTGTAACCTTTGCTTTTTTCAGTGAATTTCTAAGGTCTCTTTTAATGTTGTTTCCTAACTATAATGCCCCTGTAACCTTTGTTTTATTAAGTGAATTTCTAAGGTTTTTTTATATTTTATTTCCTAAATGTAACCACTAACCTTTGACAGTGAGTATGTAAATGAGGGCATGAGTGTCTCAGCAAGTCTGTGAGTTGGTGTGTGAGTCTCTGAGTGCTCTCTGTTTTGCCCTCTTCTGCTCTGTTTTGCCTTTTCTGCTCACTTTTCTGACCTTTTTCTTGTCTTTCCTGCTCGATATTCAGCCTCTGTTTTGCCTTTCCTGCTCATTTTTCTGCCCTCTGTTTTGCCTCTTTCTGCTTGTTGCTGACCTTTATTTATTTTGCCTCTTTCTCCTCGTTTCTCACCTTTTTTGCCTCTTGCTGCTGGTTTCTGACCTCATTTTGCCTCTTTCTGTTTGTTCTGACCTTAATTCTGCCTCTTTCTGCTGCCTTCTGAACTTTAGTCTGCCTCTTTCTGCCATTTGCTGACCTTTATTTTGTCTCTTTCTGCTTGTTTCTCACCTTTATTTTGACTCTTGCTGCTGGTTTCTGACCTCTATTTTGCCTCTTTCTGCTTGTTGCTCACCTTTATTTTGCCTCTTTCTGCTCGTTTCTGATGTTTTTTTTTTTGCCTCTTTCTGCTCGTTTCTCACTTTTATTTTCCCTCTCTCTGCTCGTTGCTGGTCAAAATTTTGCCTCTTTCTGCTCATTTACCACCTTTATTTTGCCTCTTTATGCTCGTTGCTGACCTTTATTCTGCCTCTTTCTGCTCATTTCCCACCTTTATTTTGCTCTCTCTGCTCGTTGCTCACCTTTATTTTGCCTCTTTCTGCTCATTGCTGGCCTTTATTTTGCCTCTTTCTGCTCATTGCTGACTTTTTTTTTGCCTCTTGCTGCTCGTTTCTGATGTTTATTCTACCTCTTTCTGCTCATTTCGCGCCTTTATTTTACCTCTTTCTGCTCATGTCTCACCTCTGCTTTGCCTCTTGCTGCTGGTTTCTGACCTCCATTTTGCCTCTTTCTGCTCATTTCTGACCTTTATTCTGCCCCTTTATGATCACTTCTGACCTTTGTTCTGCCTCTTTCTGCTCATTGCTGACCTTTATTTTGCCTTTTTCTGCTCGTTGCTCACCTTTATTTTGCCTCTTTCTACTCGTTTTTCACCTTTATTTGGCCTCCTGCTCATTTCTCACCTTTATTTTGCCTCCTGCTGCTCGTTTCTGACATTTATTCTGCCTCTTTCTGCTTGTTTCTCCCCTTTATTCTGCCATTTTCTTCTCGCTGCTGACTTTTATGTTGCCTGTTTTCCTTGTTTCTCACCTTTATTTTGCCTGTTGATGCTGGTTTCTGACCTTTATTTTGCCTTTTCTGCTCATTTCTCACTTTTATTTTGCCTCTTTCTTCTCGTTTCTCACTTTTATTATCCCTCTTTCTGCTCGTTGCTCATCATTATTTTGCCTCTTTCTGCTCCTTTCTCACCTTTATTTTGCCTCTTTATGCTAGTTGCTAACCTTTATTCTGCCTCTTTCTGCTCATTTCCCACCTTTATTTTGCTCTCTCTGCTCGTTGCTCACCTTTATTTTGCCTCTCTCTGCTTATTGCTGGCCTTTATTTTGCCTCTTTCTGCTCATTGCTGACTTTTTTTTTGCCTCTTGCTGCTCGTTTCTGATGTTTATTCTACCTCTTTCTGCTCATTTCTCGCCTTTATTTTGCCTCTTTCTGTTCATTGCTGACCTTTATTTTGCCTCTTCCTGCTCATGTCTCACCTCTGCTTCGCCTCTTGCTCCTGGTTTCTGACCTCCATTTTGCCTCTTTCTGCTCATTTCTGACCTTTATTCTGCCTCTTTATGATCCCTTCTGACCTTTGTTCTGCCTCTTTCTGCTCATTGCTGACCTTTATTTTGCCTTTTTTTGCTCGTTGCTCACCTTTATTTTGCCTCTTTCTACTCGTTTTTCAGCTTTATTTTGCCTCCTTCTGCTCATTTCTCACCTTTATTTTGCCTCCTGCTGCTTGTTTCTGACATTTATTCTGCCTCTTTCTGCTTGTTTCTCCCCTTTATTTTGCCATTTTCTTCTCGCTGCTGACTTTTATTATGCCTGTTTTCCTTGTTTCTCACCTTTATTTTGCCTCTTGATGCTGGTTTCTGACCTTTATTTTGCCTTTTCTGCTCATTTCTCACTTTTATTTTGTCTCTTTCGGCTCGTTTCTCACTTTTATTTTCCCTCTCTCTGCTCGTTGCTCATCATAATTTTGCCTCTTTCTGCTCCTTTCTCACCTTTATTTTGCCTCTTTATGCTAGTTGCTGACCATTTTTCTGCCTCTTTCTGCTCATTTCCCACCTTTATTGTGTCTCTCTGCTCGTTGCTCACCTTTATTTTGCCTCTCTCTGCTCATTGCTGGCCTTTATTTTGCCTCTTTCTGCTCATTGCTGACTTTTTTTGCCTCTTGCTGCTCGTTTCTGATGTTTATTCTACCTCTTTCTGCTCATTTCTCGCCTTTATTTTGCCTCTTTCTGCTCATTGCTGACCTTTATTTTGCCTCTTTCTGCTGATGTCTCACCTCTGCTTTGCCTCTTGCTGCTGTTTTCTGACCTCCATTTTGCCTCTTTCTGCTCATTTCCCACCTTTATTTTGTCTCTTTATGATCCCTTCTGACCTTTGTTCTGCCTCTTTCTGCTCATTGCTGACCTTTACTTTGCCTTTTTCTGCTCGTTGCTCAACTTTATTTTGCCTCTTTCTACTCGTTTTTCACCTTTATTTTGCCTCCTTCTGCTCATTTCTCACCTTTATTTTGACTCCTGCTGCTCTTTTCTGACATTTATTCTGCCTCTTTCTGCTTGTTTCTCCCCTTTATTTTGCCATTTTCTTCTCGCTGCTGACTTTTATTTTGCCTGTTTTCCTTGTTTCTCACCTTTATTTTGCCTCTTGATGCTGGTTTCTGTCCTTTATTTTGCCTTTTTCTGCTCATTTCTTACTTTTATTTTGTCTCTTTCTGCTCGTTTCTCACTTTTATTTTCCCTCTCTCTGCTCGTTGCTCATCATAATTTTGCCTCTTTCTGCTCCTTTCTCACCTTTATTTTGCCTCTTTATGCTAGTTGCTGACCTTTATTCTGCCTCTTTCTGCTCATTTCCCACCTTTATTGTGCTCTCTCTGCTCAATGCTCACCTTTATTTTGCTCACCTTTATTTTGCCTCTTCCTGCTCATTGCTGGCCTTTATTTTGCCTCTTTCTGCTCATTGCTGGCCTTTATTTTGCCTCTTTCTGCTCGTTGCTGACATTTATTTTGCCTCTTGCTGCTCGTTTCTGATGTTTAGTCTACCTCTTTCTGCTCATTTCTCGCCATTAGTTTGCCTCTTGATGCTCATTGCTGACCTTTATTTTGCCTCTTTCTGCTCATGTCTCACCTCTGCTTTGCCTCTTGCTGCTGGTTTCTGACCTCTATTTTGCCTCTTTCTGCTCATTTCTGACCTTTATTCTGCCTCTTTCTGCTCCCTTCTGACCTTTGTTCTGCCTCTTTCTGCTCAATGCTGACCTTTATTTTGCCTTTTTCTGCTCGTTGCTCACCCTTATTTTGCCTCTTTCTACTCGTTTTTCACCTTTATTTTGCCTCTTGCTGCTCATTTCTCACCTTTATTTTGCCTTTTGCTGCTCGTTTTTGACCTTTGTTCTGCCTCTTGCTGCTCGTTTTGACCTTTGTTCTGCCTCTTCTGCTTGTTTCTCCCCTTTATTTTGCCGTTTTCTTCTCGATACTGACTTTTATTTTGTCTGTTTTTCCTTGTTTCTCACCTTTATTTTGCATCTTGATGCTGGTTTCTGTCCTTTATTTTGCCTCTTTCTGCTCATTTCTCACTTTTATTTTGCCTCTTTCTGCTCAAGTTTCTCACTTTTATTTTCCTCTCTCTGCTTGTTGCTGGTCATAATTTTGCCTCTTTCTGCTCATTTCTCACCTTTATTTTGCCTCTTTATGCTCGTAGCTGACCTTTATTCTGTCTCTTTCTGCTCATTTCCCCACCTTTATTTTGCTCTCTCTGCTCGTTGCTAACCTTTATTTTGCCTCTTTCTGCTCATTGCTGGCCTTTATTTTGCCTCTTTCTGCTCATTGCTGACTTTTATTTTGCCTCTTGCTGCTCCTTTCTGATGTTTATTCTACCTCTTTCTGCTAATTTCTCGCCTTTATTTTGCCTCTTCCTGCTCATTGCTGACCTTTATTTTGCCTCTTTCTGCTCATTTCTCACCTCTGTTTTGCCTTTTGCTGCTGGTTTCTGACCTCCATTTTGGCTCTTTCCATTCATTTCTGACCTTTATTCTGCCTCTTTTTGCTCCCTTCTGACCTTTATTCTGCCTCTTTCTGCCTGTTGCTGACCTTTATTTTGCTTCTTTCTGCTCGTTGCTGACCTTTATTTTGCCTCTTTCTGCTAGTTTCTCATCTTTATTTTGCCTCTTTCTGCTCATTTCTCACCTCTATTTTGCCTCTTGCTGCACGTTTCTGACCTTTAGTATGCCTTTTTCTGCTTGTTTCTCCCCTTTATTTTGACATTTTCTTCTCGCTGTTGACTTTCATTTTGCCTGTTTTTCCTTGTTACCCACCTTTATTTTGCCACTTGATGCTGGTTTCTGACCTTTATTTTGCCTCTCTCTGCTCGTTTCTCACTTTTATTTTGCCTCTCTCTGCTCTATGCTGGTCATAATTTTGCCTCTCTCTGCTCGTTTCTCACCATTATTTTCCCTCTCTCTCTGCTCGTTGCTGACCTTTATTCTGCCTGTCTGCTCATTTCTCACTTTTATTTTGCTCTCTCTGCTCGTTGCTCACCTTCATTTTGCCTCTTTCTGCTCGTTGCTGGCTTTTATTCTGCCTCTTTTTGCTAATTTCTGAACTTTAGTCTGCCTCTTTCTGCTCAATTCTCACCTTAATTTTCCCTTTTTCGGCTCATTGGTGACCTTTATTCTGAATCTTTCTGCAGGTTTCTAATCTTTATTTAGAATTTTCTGCTTGTTGTTCACCTATATTTTGCCTCTTTCTGCTCATTTCCCACCTTTATCTTGCCTCTTCCTGCTCTTTTCAGACCTTTATTCTATTTTTTTCTGCTCGTTTCTGACCTTTATTTTGCCTCTTTCTGCTCTTTTTCAACAGGACCGCTGGGGGAGCCTGAAGGCCCCCACTGTCCAAGCTGGCTCTCCACCTCCTGCGGGAGCCGGCATTGCTGCTGCACGGAGGCAGCTGCAGGAAAGGCAAGACCCTCCGTGCAGGAGCAATCTGCTTCATCTCCTTCCCTGCCCGCATTTCTGTGAGCAGAGAAAGAGATGAAACCTCTGCTTTCTGCAGGATGGAGCACTTTGACAGCTCCCGCCTGCTGGAACTGTAGTGTTTGCTTTAGCTTGGCAGTTGCTGTGAGCTTCTGCCAAGCTAAAGCAAACAGCTATGTCCTGGGGGTGGGCACCCTGGGACACAGCAGGAGCCAGCCCTGGGGGTGGCGATCCCCAAGGCCATATATGGCTCCAGGAGGGGGGCCGTGTGGCCCCACTCCTTCATTTAGAAAAGCTATTTGGCCCCAGGAGAGGTGATGGTCACTGGGGTTGGGGGTCCATGCACCCCCCTCATTTTTAAGTTAAAACCCCAGGAAGGTGGTGGTGCCTAGGGTGGTCTACACAGCCCTCCCGCATTTATATAAAACAGAGCCCCGGGGAGGTGGTGGCCCCCGCGGCATTAATACGGCCTAGGAATAGGTGCTTGTGTGCCCCTTTATTATTTTTTTAAAATACAAAGCCCTGGGATCTGGCCCACTCGTGGGCTCTTTACAAAACAAATTCAGAAGATAGCGCTTGTCATTTTTAACATTTTTTGCCACAGATTTGTGGCTCCCTAGCATTATATTGGCAAAATTATTTTTAAAAAGTGTTTTTGGGATTGTCAGAGTCACAGGGGGACTCCAGGACCACAGTTAGGGGGTCAAGGTATTCCTACCCTGACCCCTTTTCCTTTTTTAAAATGGTTTTTGCAGGACTTGGCTGAAGCTCAGTCCCAAGATGGCTGTCAACACTTCCTGGTTGAAGTGTTGGCTGCCAATTACATTTCAGCACGGGGACTGTCAGATCCTCAGAGGATCCGTGTCCCTATATATACAAATTTGAATTTACCTTAACATTTCCAAAACTACTGAACCGATTTACACCAATTTACAAAAATGTCGCTTTCTAAACCAATAGGTACCTTTCTGCTGCATCCGGTGTAATTCCATTCAGCGGTTTGGGCTATAGCTGTGTCTAAAATCCCCATGGGAAATTGTGTAGGGAAAAACACGTTTTGGAACCCCTCCCTTTTCTCGCCCTGCTTGACATATCACTCTGAAATGTTCGAGACAGCAGCTGAAGTGAGTAGCAAAATAGTTTTGAAATTTTTGCAAGGATTCATCAAACGGTGCCAAAGTTAATTGCAAATTAAAAACGCTGTTCCTATGGAAACTAGATCCTAAATATAACTACCTACTGGTTACCACCAGTAGGTAATATATATATATATATATATATATATATATATATATATATATATATATATATATATATATATATATATATATATATACACCACCAAGCTTACACAAGTCCAGTAAGCACGAGCCACTCCGATCCAAGAGGTTGCAAATATCAATTTTATTCAGGCACAAACGACGTGTTTCGACCTAAACAGGTCTTGGTCACATGACCATTGTTCCGAGTTTCAATTATTTAAGCATTCCGCATCACACACGATCCAACAAAATAAAGAAAAGACTGTGCAAATATTGCCTCCAATCCCGCGACTTTAAACCAAATAAGTGCAAAAAGTGTTTGTGAAACACAACATAAATCATCTAACGTACTGATCACATATTTCAATATTTACATTTGCAAATATCCCGTGTAGATACATACTGAGTTAAAGTAGCATAGGGAATTTAAACTGTTCATGGCTTCTCCACACATTTCTGCACGAGATCTCTATATATTACCTCACGGGTATAGTACCCTTCGGTATGTGGGCATTAACCCTATTCTCCTGGTATTAACCTGACAACATTATTAGGTCAAGAGAGTCCCAATTATTTAATCAGCTCTTAAGTCACAAATGTAAAGTATATCTATTAGGGTACAGTACCCTTTTTAATATGGTACATATTTTGCTTCCTGCAATAATAATAAAGCCTATATGCCATGCAATTTGGGTGTCGTACCCTTTATTTTCGTGACAACAAGCTATTAAGAGGGTCCTAGTGATGTTATCCAATACTGGGGGACCATCGTATCTCTCAACATAAACATGTATTAATTAAAATGAGTCACAGATTAATCCCATTGGGTATAGTACCCTGATTAATTGTTGTACAAAATAACTAGTAAGGAGAGAACGGTTGTTACACTGATACATCCGGATCTCCGTGCTCTTAACTTCTAAGTGTAATAGCAGTGACGGAATCCCTCTTTCAATTTCTGTTATTCTGCAAGGAAACAAGAAAAACTAAATTAAGTATATACAATCTTGATAATTCACTATTGAGACTCATGAGATCAGATACCCTATAAATTTCAGGGGAGATAAAACCAGTGAGCTGTTTCCTCTGCCACACTGCTAACAAATTGTGATTTTGTACTGAATAAAAACTTGACAGTGAAGGAATACAAAGGAAAAAACTTGGGATGGGTGATACATGTTACATATATACATAACAAAAATAATAAAATCATTTGATATTACATTTTAGTTTGAAACTCTGGTTCTTGAAATACATTCGGGAGACTCTCAAATTATAAATGCACATGTAGCTCTTCATCATTGTTCATACCGTTCGGAAAGACACTTCTGGCCTGTAAAATGAACCTCGATTCTGATCTGCGCAAAGCTTGAATTCGATTACCCCTCCTTGAATTCTTGGGGATAGTATCTAAGGCAAAGTATTTGGCAGTGGTCCAGTCTCCGTTATGTGCCTGGTGAAAATGTCTTGCAGTGCTGTAACTCAAATCTTTATTTGTAATAGCTCACCAGTGCTCTAAGATTCTTTTCTTCACTGGGAAGGTAGTGGACCCGATGTACCACTTGCCACAAGGGCAAGTGATAACGTAAATTACATGATCGGTTCCACAATTTATGTTCTTCTTGATCTTCCACTGCCTATTGGTTCTCTGTAGTCTGACCTCCCTGACATTTTCACTGTGGCTACAGGCTTTGCATTTTCCACATTTATTGTACCCTCCAGCTTTTTCTAACCAATTAAGATTACGGTGTTCCATGTGGCTTCTGACTAACATATCTTTGATCGAAGGACCTTTCCTATATGTTATGGATGGATGATACCCCAATTTAGCTTTAAGGATGTGATCCTTTGTCAAGATGTCCCATCTCCTTTTTATGATTCTTCTAAGGTCAGCAGACTGTGTGCTGAAGGTGGTAATCAATCTGATTGGTGCCTCTGTCTCTTCCTGTCTTACCTTTGGTGCCTTGTACAAGGCTTCACTTCTCTCAATAGCATCCGCCTTTCTAGCTCCCAATTCGAGCATTTTGAGGGGATACCCTCGTGCCCGAAATCTGCTCATCATCTCCTTCTTATTCTTTTCATAGTTACTCACGGAACTACAATTTATCTTTGCCACCAAGAACTCACTGAATGGAATACTCCATCTAAAATTCGAGGGATGACACCTGGCTGAATGAAGTACAGAATTCCCCGCTGTCTCCTTCCTAAACAGGTCCGTTTGCACCTTGTTGTCCTCAACAGTTAGCCTAATGTCAAGAACGTCTACTGTATGTTGACTGTACTGCATGGTAAATTTCAAATTTACTGTGTTCTGGTTCAATTCACTGACAAACTGTAGTAACTCTTCTTCTCCACCCTCCCACACAAAAAAGACATAATTGATGTATCTGAGCCAGATATTCACCCTGTTGGTCCAATGTTCGAGTGATTCGCTCCAGGGCACCTGCTTCTCCCACCAGCCCACCAATAAATTGGCATAGCTGGGGGCGAAGCAGGTGTCCATTGAAGTCCCTTGTATTTGCTTGTAATGTACCCCATTAAACATGAACACATTTTCGGTTAAACAGATCTCAATCATTTGGAGTAACATATGTGTGTGCTCCAGCAGGTGTATACTTCTAGTCTTTAAAAAATGTTCACATGCTTTTAGGCCATCTCTGTGTCTTATATTAGTATACAGGCTTTCGACATCTAAACAGACCAACCAGTGATCTTTACCCCAGTGTATATTTTCCACTTTCTGTAAGAAATCCTTTGTGTCTCTCACATAGGATGTCAAGTCCCTAACATATCCAGCTAAAAAATGATCTACATAAATGGAAACATTCTCAAACAGACTATTCTTTGAGGATACTACAGGGCGCCCTGGTGGATTTAGTTGGTCCTTATGCACCTTGGGGAGTAAATAGAAGGTGGGTACTGTAGGTGTGTTATTTTTAAGGAATTGATGTTCGTCCTAGTTCAGTAATTGGTTATCAAACCAACTCTTAAGCATGTCGCTGAATCTATTCTGTAGTTTCACTAGGTAGGACTTATCCACCCTTTGGTAACAAGTAGTATTATTTAGTTGTCTCATAACCTCCTGTATGTAACCTTCTTTACTCATCATGACTATATTGCCGCCCTTATCTGAGGGTTTTATGATGATGCTATCATCATTTTGTAGAGCCAATATAGCTTCCCTCTAACCTCTAGTGATGTTGTTACCAAAGGTAAGACAGGAAGAGACAGAGGCCCCAATCAGATTGATTACCACCTTCAGCACACAGTCTGCTGACCTTAGAAAAATCAGAAAAAGGAGATGGGACATCTTGACACAGGATCACATCCTTAAAGCTAAATTGTGGTATCATCCATCCATAACATATAGGAAAGGTCCTTCGATCAAAGATATGTTAGTCAGAAGCCACATGGAACAATCGTAAGCTTAATTGGTTAGAAAAAGCTGGAGGGTTCAATAAATGTGGAAAATGCAAAGCCTGTAGCCACAGTGAAAATGTCAGGGAGGTCAGACTACAGAGAACCAATAGGCAGTGGAAGATCAAGAAGAACATCAATTGTGGAACCGATTATGTAATTCACGTTATCACTTGCCCTTGTGGCAAGTGGTACATCGGGTCCACTGCCTTCCCAGTGAAGAAAAGAATCTTAGAGCACTGGCGAGCTATTACAAATAAAGATTTGAGTTACAGCACTGCAAGACATTTTCACCAGGCACATAATGGAGACTGGACCACTGCCAAACACTTTGCCTTAGATACTATCCCCAAGAATTCAAGGGGGTGTAATTGAATTCAAGCTTTGCGCAGATCAGAATCGAGGTTCATTTTCAGGCCGGAAGTGTCTTTCCGAACGGTATGAACAATGATGAAGAGCTACATGTGCATTTATAATTTGAGAGTCTCTTGAATGTATTTTAAGAACCAGAGTTTCAAACTAAAATGTAATATTAAATGATTTTATTATTTTTGTTATGTATATATGTAACATGTATCACCCATCCCAAGTTTTTTCCTTTGTATCCCTTCACTGTCAAGTTTTTATTCGTACAAAATCACAATTTGTTAGCAGTGTGGCAGAGGGAAACAGCTCACTGGTTTTTTATCTCCCCTGAAATTTATAGGGTATCTGATCTCATGAGTCTCAATAGTGAATTATCAAGTTTGTATATACTTAATTTAGTTTAACTTGTTTCCTTGCAGAATAACAGAAATTGAAAGAGGGATTCCGTCACTGCTATTACACTTAGAAGTTAAGAGCAATGAGATCCGGATGTATCAGAGTAACAACCGTTCTCTCCTTACTAGTATTGTCATCTATTTTGTACAACAAATAATCATGGTACTATACCCAATGGGATTAATCTGTGACTCATTTTAATTAATACATGTTTATGTTGAGAGATACGATGGTCCCCCAGTATTGGATAACATCACTAGGACCCTCTTAATAGCTTGTTGTCACAAAAATAAAGGGCACGACACCCAAATTGCCTGGCAAATAGGCTTTATTATTATTGCTGGAAGCAAAATATGTACCATATTAAAAAGGGTACTGTACCCTAATAGATATACTTTACATTTGTGACTTAAAATCTGATTAATTAATTGGGACTCTCTTGACCTAATAATGTTGTCAGGTTAAAACCAGGGGAATGGGTTAATGCCCACATACCGAAGGGTACTATACCCGTGAGGTAATATATAGAGATCTCGTGCAGAAATGTGTGGAGAAGCCATGAGCAGTTTAAATTCCCTATGCTATTTTAACCCAGTATGTATCTACACGTGATATTTGCAAATGTAAATATTGAAATATGTGATCAGTACGTTAGATGATTTATGCTGTGTTTCACAAACTCGTTTTTTGCACTTATTTGGTTTAAAGTCACGGGATTGGAGGCAATATTTGCACAGTCTTTTCTTTATTTTGTTGCGTCGTGTGTGACGCGGAATGCTTAAATAATTGAAACTCGGAACAATGGTCATGTGACCAAGACCTGTTTAGGTCGAAACGCATCGTTTGTGCCCGAATAAAATTGATATTTGCAACCTCTTGGATCGGAGTGGCTCGTGCTTACTGGACTTGTGTAAGCTTGGTGGTGGATTGATAGAGCGGGGGCGCCTGCTCATTATGAGCCCCAACCCTCTTGGAAGGGCACAGACTTAGCGCCTATATAGATATTGATATATATTGTTATGACTTCATAAGATGCCTCTGCTTACTCAGGCGAAAGTATTCCGGCGCACTGGGGGTATTATTGGTTGGGTGAAGGTCAGCTATTCCAGCCCCTTACACTACAGGATCCACTAATGCAGAGGGAGCTGCAGACACCGCCCACTGGGGCAAGGACTTCCACGTGTGTCTTTAGCAGCAAGTGGACCTCGGGCAGCGAGTCCGGGAAAATCTTCCCTTCAAAAGGTGGAAGGAGTGTCTCCACCAATCCAGTGAGACGCTCGTTGTTTAAAGTGGACAGTGAATTTGTCAAAGAGCAAAGGCATCTGGAGGAAGGCACGGAGTGCTGAAATGCATTATGCCGCTCGCTTTTAACTGAAATTAAAGGAGTTTGAATCTGCTTACCTGTGTGGGCTCTCGTCTTTCCAACTGGAAGGTTCGCTTGGTTCTGATGTTGTGTGCGCGGCCACTCGCACTTAAGCCCCCACCCTCAAGAGTTCGGCGGATTGTGGCAAAAGGTGGAATGTCTCAAGGCGCTTGGGAAACGCCGGACCACCGTAACTCTCAGCGCATTGCCAGGCCGGTCAAAACTGGGTTATGACTTCATAAGATGCCTCTGCTTACTCAGGCGAAAGTATTCCGGCGCACTGGGGGTATTATTGGTTGGGTGAAGGTCAGCTATTCCAGCCCCTTACACTACAGGATCCACAATGCAGAGGGAGCTGCAGACACCGCCCACTGGGGCAAGGACTTCCACGTGTGTCTTTGCAGCAAGTGGACTCGGGGCAACGAGTCTGGAAAATCTTCCCTTCAAAAGGTGGAAGGAGTGTCTCCACCAATCCAGTGAGACGCTTTGTTTCCTTAAAGTGGACAGTGAATTTGTCAAAGAGCAAAGGCATCTGAGGAAGGCACGGAGTGCTGAAATGCATTATGCCGCTCGCTTTTTAACTGAAATTAAAGGAGTTTGAATCTGCTTACCTGTGTGGGCTCTCGTCTTTCCAACTGGAAGGTTCGCTTGGTTCTGATATATATATATATATATATATATATATATATATATATATATATATATATATATATATATATATATATATAATCTCAAAGAATACCCTTGCAGGCATGAGTGACGCATAAATTATGCAAAGAAGAAGAAGAGAACTCTGGGTAGTTCCCACTTAGGTGGAAGGCAGCTTCTGTATAGAGCACCTCAACACCAGCGACACTCTAGATTTGCTCACCTCAAACGCCTGCTTTTCTATCAAAGTTTTTAAGCATAGTATTAGCACAGTGCTATCACGCCGAGATAGAAAGGGACAAAGTCTTTTGCCATTTACCAATCCAAAGCTGTAATACTGTGCCTGGAGTGGTAAATGGCTTTTGTCATTTAACAGCTCAGCATGGATAGCACTGTGCTATTCCTATGCTTAAAAACTTTTCTGTAGAAATGGCAAAAGACTTTGCCCCTTTCTATCTCGGCGTGGATAGCACTGTGCTTATCCTATGCTTAAAAACTTTGATAGAAAAGCAGACATTTGAGGTGAGCAAATCTAGAGTGTCGCTGATGTTGAGGGTGCTTTATACAGAAGATGCCTTCCACCCAAATTGGGAACTACCCAGAGTTCTCTTCTTCTTTTTCTTTGCATAATTTATGCCTCCCTCTATGCCTGCAAGGGTATTCTTTGATTTATACTGGGTGCTCCCTTGTGTCTGGACAAAGCTAAACTTCTCTGAAGAGCTGTAATGACAGCAAAACACGTGTCAGGGGTTGCTTTTATTCATTTCAGGTTGGCTTGGATGGTATTTTACCAATCCAAAGCTGTAATACTGTCCCTGGAGTGGTAAATGGCTTTTATCATTTAACAGCTCAGCATGGATAGCACTGTGCTAATCCTATGCTTAAAAACTTTGCTGTAGAAATGGCAAAAGACTTTTTCCCTTTCTATCTCGGCGTGGATAGCACTGTGCTAATACTATGCTTAAAAACTTTGATAGAAAAGCAGACATTTGAGGTGAGCAAATCTAGAGTGTCGCTGGTGTTGAGGGTGCTCTATACAGAAGCTGCCTTCCACCTAAATTAGGAACTACCCAGAGTTCTCTTCTTCTTTTTGGCATATATATATATATATATATTCACTGAAAAAACCATAGGTTTTAGGGACAGTTATAGTTACTTGGACATTGCACTCAGACAAAACCCGTGAAATTCCCCCGTTATAGTTAGTTCAGCTAACTATAACTTCGCGCCCGCAATGCACTGCTGATGACGTCACATATTACATCACTCATGACATGGTCAGTGACATCACTGATGACATCACTGATGACATCTCAAATGACATCACTGATGACATCACTGATGACATCATCCAGTGACTGTGTGTTTCTGTAAAGTTTAAATATTTTTAATATATATAGGAAAAGACGTATTGAAGAATGAGTGGGTGTGTAAGTGTCTGTATGGATGATTTAGTAGGTGCGTGACTGACTCTATAAGTGAGTGATTTAACGTATCTTACTGAATGCATGGGTTAGTGACTAAACTGGGTGAATGTCTGTATCCGTCTGTCTGTTGCTGTGTAAGTGGCTGCATGTGTTTGTGAATAGCTAAATGAGTGTCTATATGAGTTATTGAATGCTTGTCTGAGTATCTGTATGGGTGCCTGAGTGTTTTGTGTGGGAGGGGTGTGTGCAACTCTGTGCATAGATGTGTGAGTGGGTGATTCACTGGGTGGATGGTTTCAAGAGTGCATCTGTGATAGACTGTATGGGTGGGTAAGTGTGTGTAAGAGTGTGTTAGTGAGTGAATGTATGTCCCAGTGGTACATGTGTGAGTAACTACATATGTGAAAGGCAGTATATATGTGTGTTGGAGTATATAAATAGCTATAAGCAAGAGTGAGTGATTGTGATAGTGGCTGTATGGATGAGTGTGTGCTTGTATCAGTGATTGTATAAGAGCGTAACAATGTGCTACTATTTGTAGTGAGTAAGTGAGCTGGTGTGTGTATAACTGTATAGGTGAGTAAATGGCAGTGTGTTTAATTATTTGCATGACTGACTAGGTGTCTGAGTATCTCTATGGATGAGTGGCGTTGTTTGAGTGTCTATATAGGAGTAAGAGTGCATATGATAGTCCTGTACTGAGTGACCGTAAGTATGAGTGACTGTACGGGTGAGTGAGTGGATGTGTGTGTGTAGACCTAAGAATCAGTGAGTGGGTATGTAGTTATTGGTGTTGGAGTGTCTATGGTTTTGCGAATGGCAGTCTGTAATTTAGAGTGGGTGTATCAAAGATTATATTAGGGTGTGAGGAGGGTGCATCAGATTATCACGTGGATGATGTCATCAGTGATGTCATTTGAGATGTCATCAGTGATGTCATCAGTGATGTCACTGACCATGTCATGAGTGATGTAATATGTGACGTCATCAGCAGTGCATTGCGGGCGCGAGTTATAGTTAGCTGAACTAACTATAACGGGGAATTTCACGGGTTTTGTACGAGTGCAATGTCCAAGTAACTATAACTGTCCCTAAAACCTATGGTTTTTTCAGTGAATTTCAAAGGTTTTTAAATGCTAATTTGTAACTATAACGTGTCTGAAACCTATGGTTTTTTCAGTGAATTTCAAAGGTTTTTAAATGCTAATTTCTAACTATAACGTGCCTGATACCTACGGTTTTTTCAGTGAATTTCAAAGGTTTTGTAAATGACAATTTTTAAATGTATTAATTGTTATATTAATTTTTTTCATACTGATTTACTACATTTTTAGAAACAATTTTTTTTTACATATTTTATTTTTTAAATTACATTGTAATTACATTATACATTACATTACAAAAAATACTTTCTCAGAATGAATTACTTTAGTTTAAATACTTTGCACATAGGCAATAGACTTTTAAGTACAGTAGTTACAGTTGTTGCAATGGGCAACACATTGTCAAACACAATGCAACATTCAGCTCAATGTGAATTTCTAGTTAAATGCAATTAGTTACTTTATGGATTACTTTTTCTAACCACAGGACTGGATCCTAGATTCAGTCCTGGGACATCTCCTGTAAACAGTTGAGTAAAAGCGTTTTGGTTACAGTCGTGATTTTTAAGGAATATTATTGTATTTTAAAAGTTGACACTTAGAAACTTTTCCTCATAGAATCACCAATGTTATCCTATGGAAGGAAATTCACTTAGCAGGTAAAAACTGTTATCGTTACTTTTTCTTACTCAGTGTTGGATCCTGGATCCAGCACTGGTGCATCTCCTGTAAACAGTTGAAAGAATGCGTTTAAGTCATACAGGTGATTTTTAAGGAATATTTGTAGTTTGTAAAAATCAACACTTTGAAACTTTTTGCTGAAAACCAGACAATGGATTCCTATGGAAGAAAATATAAGTTACTGGTAAGTACGGTTAAAATTACTTTTCAGGGTCAGTGCTGGGCTGAAAGATGCAGCACTGGGTTCTCTCCTGATAACAGGTGAGTAAATTGGAATTTGTACTTTGGTTGATTTTAGAGGAATATTATAAAGTTCCAAAACTCCACACTTAGAAGAATTTCCAAGTGAAACCAGTCAATGTTAGCCTATGAAGGTAATTCAAGTTACCGGTAAGTACGGTTAAAATTACTTTTCAGGACCAGTACTGGGCTGAAAGATGCAGCACTGAGGTCTCTCCTGATAACAGGTGAGTAAATCAGAATTCGTATTTCGGCTGATTTTAGAGGAATATTTGTATGTTTCAAAAATCAACACTTAGAAACTTTTTCAGCAAAAAGCAGGCAATGATATCCTATGGAAGAAAATTCAAGTTACTGGTAAGTACGGTTAAAATTACTTTGAGGATCAGTACTGGGCTGAAAGATGCAGCACTGAGGTCTCTCCTGATAACAGGTGAGTAAATCGGAATTCGTATTTCGGCTGATTTTAGAGGAATATTTTAAAGTTCCAAAACTCCACACTTAGAAGAATTTCCAAGTGAAACCAGTCAATGTTAGCCTATGGAAGGAAATTCAAGTTACTGGTAAGTACGGTTAAAATTACTTTTCAGGACCAGTACTGGGCTGAAAGATACAGCACTGAGGTCTCTCCTTATAACAGGTGAGTAAATCGGAATTCGTATTTCGGCTATTTAAGGCCATTTAAGGCCCCGGGGACCCCATCCCCCGGGGCCGGCCTTTCCATTTTTTTTTTTTTCTTTTGGGGAGGGGGCCGCGTGGCCCCCTCCTGGGCCACTACTTGCCCCGGGGACCCCATCCCCCGGGCTGGCTCCTCCGTTGGGGGACTGTGTGGGGGTCCCCAATCCCCCCATAGTCCCGCCCGGCTCCCCACGTCCCTTGGGAGCCGGCATTGCTAACTCCACATGGGGAGCAGCTGACATGCTGCTCCCCATGTGGAAAAGCAATCGGCTTTGGATATTGGAAGAGAGAGCAGGTTTCCTGCTCTCTCTTCCAATATCCAAAGCAGTTTGCTATGGCAGGACGGGAGCCGCGAGGCTCCCGTCCTGCCATAGCAAACTACAGTGTCCCGAGGTAGGCACCCCGGGACACTGCAGGAGCCGGCCCTGGGGGTGGCGGTCCCCAGGGCCATCAAGGGCTCCAGGAGGAGCCGCGCGGCCCCCTCCCTACATCAGCACAGCCCCGGGAGGTGGTGGTCCCCGGCTTCGGGGTCCAAAACGGACCCCCATTTTAATTTGTTAGTGCCCCGGGAGGTGGCGGTCCTCGGGCGTGTGGGGGCTGGAGCCCCCACACAGGTTGTTTAATTTTAAAAAAAGCCCCGGGAGGTGGTGGTCCTCGGGGCTGCGGGAGGGCTCAGAGCCCTCCCGCACCATTTTTAAAAGAAAGCCCCGGGGGTGGCGGTCCCGGACTTAGGGGGCCCTTTGAGGCCCCCACACATAAAATTAAACTCCCACCATGCCCCCGGGACTTGGGCCACCCGGGGCAAACATGCTATCCAAGCGCGGAGACCGCGTCGATTTTTTTTTTCGGCGGGATTTGCGCACCCTGAGCGCATCCTGCCGATTTTTTTAAAAATTTTTTTTTTTTGCCCAGGGGTCCTTGTGGGACCCCCTGAGCAAACCTAGGGGTCAGGGTGTTTCTACCCTGCCCCCTTTGTGCGCTTTGTGCACTTGTTTCTGTCCCTCGGTTCTACCGAGGGACAAAATGGCTGCCAACATTTCCTGAATCGGAATGTTGACAGCCAGCTGACAGCCAATTAACATGCAGCTCGTGATCGGGACGGTGCGCGCAGGGTGCGCTCAGGGTGCGCGAATCCTCCGTGCCCATAGATATATATGTACTTTTACTTTTGATTTTCTCAGCAACTACTGAACGGATTTACACCATTTAACAAAAGGGTTCTTTCTGAACCAAGAACTACCTCTTTGCCAAATTTGGTGTAATTCCGTTCAGCAGTTCGAGCTGTAGCCGTGTCTAAAGTTTCCTATGGAAAATTGCATGGGGAAAGCACGTTTTGGGACCCCTTTTCTCGGCCCCCGCTTGACGAATCCCCCGAGACTTTCAGGGTAGGAGCGGACCGGAGCGCCCCACAAAGTTTGAAAATTTTGCGAAGATACGTCAACCGGCAAGAGAGTTATTTCAAATAGAATGTCGCGGATTTCCTATGGATAATAGGTTGTAACTATAACTATCTACTGGCGACCGCCAGTAGATAATATATATATATATCTCGAAGTTCAAAGAAAAGCTCACGCTCAGGCGGTGGATTTGATTCACTGAAGTTGATTTATTAACTTCATAAATCCATAACACGTATCGACCGACCAGCAGTTTGATCACACAATAGTACATACAAAATGGACGTCATTACATACTTCTAACAACATAGTAATAGGACTTGTCAGTGCTTCTAGTGTCAGCATGGTTGCCATCTTGGAATGTAGAATAAACAAGAAGAAATGTATGCAAAAATCACTGCGAATATACAGAGAGGACATAATTCAGTCCTGATCATTGTAGTAACCAATATAAAATACTGTTACCAAAATTCATTCGAAAATTCATTTCATGTATGGATCAATTACAAAGTGCTTATGTGCCTGTCATTGTAGGAGCATTAATAATACAGTACAAATGCGTGATAATAGCGAGTGCCATGATGTTGGCGCATAATTGGTATGCCTACCTGTAAAATAATGGGTCCGGACACAAGAGTATAACCGGGAACCAGCATGGTAGAAAACCCCGGTGACAAAATATCACGGTATGTGGCCCCAGTTAGAAACGCAACTGGGAAGATGCTGCAAAGATCTAAACCTCAAAAGTAACAGGCAAGTGCTGACTAATAAATCAATAGGATGGCATCTATTCAATCCCAAGCAGGTTGTAATGGTAACTATATGCATATAGTAAACATGCATAGTGATATCCCTGTGAGCTGTTTTGTGATGGCCCTCCCTCTGCCTCTTGCTGTCTGTGTGCACCCCAACATTAAATCTACCCAATGTGTGTCCACATCTCCTCATCACTGTTCAACCGCTTTTCATAATTTTGGACCTGATTCAAACAAAAGAAACGTAAGAGATTTGAGAAAGGCTTGTGGAAGCCGAAACACGTCAGCGTTTAAATCAGCTGAAAATAAAGGGGCTGAATATACACACGCGACTGCAAATGTATATACATATACATACATAGATATATATATATACATATATGTACATATATATATATATATAGTAAATATTTTTTTTTTAATCTAATTATAAAACCAAAATCAAATGTTGTATCTCTGTATGCTTATACAAATCTCTATACATCTTTTTAATGTAAGTTTATATCATTTACAGATGCAAAAAGTTTAAATGAACAAACTTATATAACCTCACAACAGAGAAAACCAGTATTGACTTGCATAGAATAAACTGAGGTCCTCATTTACAAGCCAATTGTGCCGCCGGTCCATCACTTTTTTTGACACACCGGCAGCGCAGTGTGCTTGCTCATATTAACAAGGCCAGCTAAAGTCACCCTGCATGACTTTTCATGGCCTTGTAAATATGGGCCCCTTTCAGGCACTACTCTGCAGGAAAAGGGGCGTTCCAAGGGTGTTGCTGTGGGTGTTCCCACTTAACATCCATGGAACCTGACACATTCTCAGATTTACAACGTTTTGTAAAGCTGGGAATGCGTCAGACTCCTACGCCTCCCCAGGAGAGGCATAGGAGTGGCACAACGAGGAGAAATACTTTTATTTCTTATCCTTTTTTCCTTTTTCTATGCATGCTGTATTCTGCAGCATGTATAGAAAGAGAAAAATGCCATCAATTATTGTTTTTTGTGCAGGAAGATGCCCCTTCCTGCACAAAAACATTCATCCCCACAACGCAGGCACCCTTGCAACATGAAGCAAGAGTGCCTGCATTGGCGCATGGCTGCCAATTGTGCGCTAGCGCAGGGAGAAGCACCCTGATGCATCGTATTGTTGGTAATACGACACATCCCTGTGCTTTTAAAATGACGCAGCTCAGGGCAGCAAAATGGCTTGGGCCACTGCGTTATTTTGTTGTAAATGAGGCCCTGAGTGGGTTTTTTTATAACAGATTTTATTTTATTACGGTTTTGGAGAAAAGCATTCTGGCTCTTTCCCCTTTTTCTAAATGTTTGTACTCTGGTCCTCTTGCTCGAGGAATTAAGGGTTGCACATTCCAAGTAATGACCTTCAGAGTAGGAGCAACACAGGCCATGGGAAAGGAGAGAGAGCCTGGGTTTTTGGACCCCACCCACCACCATACAGCACACCCACTGATATAAATCAAACATGAAGGAGAGGAACACCCCAGTGGAAAACAGTAACGATAACCCCTCAGTGGGCAAATTATTTCTTTAGCATTATAAAATATATTTTTCAATTATCCAATATCTAATTCATTATTTTGTAAACAAAATAAATGATATTTTAATATTACATGTGAATTTTTAAACTTTTAACTATTCTAACTCACATCATGGCTAAAAGTGCATAAACTGGAGAGGAAGGATTGGATTTACCATTGTATCTTCAGTCCCACAAATAGTGTGGACAGTGCAAACATGGGGGGGGGGGGTAAATCTTACCATTCTAACACCAGTCCCACAAGCATTTGGAAAAGTGCATATAGGGTGGGAGGGCAGGTGTAAATATACTATTATATTTTCCAGTCCCACAAAGTTTGGGGAAAAGGCAAAAATGGGGGGAAATATACTGTTCTAGAAGCAATCCCACAAGCATTGGGGAAACTACAAAAGATTCGGGAGATAAAAATTTCTATTCTAATTCCAGTCATATAAACATTTGGGAAGGTGAATAAAGAAGGTATAAACATTGGAGAAAGTATAAAAGTGAGAGGAGGGGGAGAGTAAGACTTTCTAGCCAAACTCCAATCCGACAATCCTTAGGAAAGTGAATTAATGGGCGTGGTTACAGTTTTGTAACTCAATTCCTACAAACAATAGAGATAGTGTGTAAATAGTAAAAAGGAGTGCAAATATGCTATTTATACTCCAATCCCACAAACAACGCGGAAGATTTGAAATGGGGAGGGTGGGGGTTAAAATGTACTATTCTCAACCCAGTTCCTCATATATTGGGGAAAGTGCAGAAATTGGGGGATTACTAATTTAATTCCAGTCTGACAAAACTAGGTGGGTGCAACAAACAGGGATGCAGAGGTAATCTATACTATTCTACTTCCTAGTCCACAAACATTAGGGAAAATGCATAAATGTAGGCAGGGCCCATACCCTATTCTAACTATAGTGCCCCAAATCTGGAGGAAAGTGCATAAATGTGTTGCAAATATACTATTCCATTAAATATCAAAGAAAGAAAATAAATTGGGGCAGATGTAAGTTCTACTATTCTAACTCCAGTCCCACAAATATTTGAGAAAGAATACAAAATGGGGGCTGGTGGTTTACTATTGTATTCCCAATTCTACAATCATTGGGGAAAGTATAAAAATGGGGGTGAAGTGGAAAATATACTGTTCTAATGCCTGTCCTTTAAATATTGGATAAAATGTATTACTTGGAGGGGCACTATCCTAATTCCAAACCCTAAGTCGTTCCTGGCATGTAATTAAATTTGGGTGTTCAGATATACTTTTATTCAATACAAAAGTAGAACTCAACAAATTATGATAAAATAATGTAAATCCCCAAGACCTAAAAAAGCTAATCTTTACAGGTAATATAATCAATATACCATATACATAAAATGTAATATTAACATGAAGAAAATTAAACCTAAACCCCGAAAAATGTGTCCCAAAATATATATACAATGAAAATAACGAAATAAATGACTGACAAACATGTTAATAACACTTGAATGTCCCAAACATAGACTATTAAAATTATACTAATATTATACGTCCATCCCGCAATGAATCCTATAACCTGCAAAAATACTTCAAAAAATACCCCAAACTATATATACCCCAACAATTATAATCATTACACATAATACAATTAATCAGGTTGTAATGGTAACTATATGCATATAGTAAACATGCATAGTGATATCCCTGTGAGCTGTTTTGTGATGGCCCTCCCTCTGCCTCTTGCTGTCTGTGTGCACCCAAATTGCATGTCTGAAGTATATGATGACTCAAACCCAGTGCAACCCACCTACCCTAACCCACCCCTGCAAACCCATCTCACAAAAAAAAAAAAGAAACAAACAAAAAAAAACAATTGCCGCTGTGAAATTACTACATTTTATCCTGGTAGAAAGTACCAGGTGATAAGTACATCCGATAGTGTTAGGGAGGAAAAGGGAGGGGAGGCAGTATCAATACAAGGGGCAAGGGAGAGGAGAGAGGGAGGGAAATGACAATCCGCATAGAGGACATCCGCTAACAGTCTAGCCGCCGTGTGAGAGGGGATCAAATATCCACACCACTATTAATTCGTGGAGATTGTGGGACCCTTGAGACCTCCTCCGTATCTGCTCTAAAAAGCTCTACCAATTGTGCCCAGTCTAAGGATATTGGACGTTTTCGTAATCCCCTGTATTCTTCCCGCTGTAGCGCCTCCCTCTTTGCAGTAGCCCAACGGAGGACCTCCTCCCTCCATTTACCCGCACGTGGTGGCGTGCGAGATTTTCAGCGCTGTGTGATCAGCCTTTTTGCAATCATCAGGGCTAAGCCCGCAAAGCGGCGTAGCAGCTTCAACTTGTTGGGAAGTGGGAAAAGGCCCAACAGGCAGGCCTCTACAGTATCCCAGGGCGTGTGCTCTGTTAATACGGACAGATTCTGGGTAATCTCCATCCAAAACCTATGCAACGCCGGGCAGGACCACAACATATGGATAAAATCAGCGTCTTAAGCTGGGCATCTGGGGCAGTTCGGGGAGGCAGCAGTATACATTTTGTGTAGTGTTTTCGGGGTGAGGTAGGCCCTATGCAAAATAAATAATTGTATTACTTTCAATCGGCAGTTACGAGATACCTTTCTAGGATGTTCTAACATTAGGGTCCATTCCCTATCTTCCAAATCTCGTGATAATACTGTTTCCCATTTTTGTCTGAGAGGCCCCAACGGGATATTCAAATGTTCCCTCAGCCCTCGATACAACCACCGGACAAGATGTCGGCCAGGTCCTATTATGTAAATGGACTTCAGCAGATGGAAGGTGGGAGGTTCTCCTTGGTCCACCAGCCAGTATTTGCAAATGAAGTGTGTAATTGTGGTGTGAGTGAGGAAAAGAGTGTCAGGCACTGCATTGGTGCGTACAAACTCCTCGTGTGGCATCAGATTGCCATCATGAAAGAAATCTCCAACTGTCTCAATCCCTAGCTGTGTCCAAACTCGAATTTGTGCCCTTCTTATTATTCCGCGTGTTGTGGGTAAGCCACAGAGTGGGATATTCGGGGCATATGGGAAGGATATTTTCGCATATTTATGAGCCTGTCTCCAATAGTGGAGTGCTATGTGTAGAAGAAAGGGAGGGTTCTGCAACTTGACTGCCCCCGGGCACAGCAATGACTATAAGGTACCACGTCCAAGGTAGTCCGGAGAATACGCTATCTCAAATAAATTATGGCCTGCTAGCCAATATGCCAGCCATTGCAATTGCCCAACTATGCAGTATGCTTTAAAATCGGGCGCTCCCATCCCCCCTGCAGTGCTGGGAAGCCGCATCTTGGCTAGTGCCAGTCTATGTCTGCTCAAGCCCCAAAGTAAGGAGGTTAAAAGGTGTCTAGTGTTTTAAATATCCATGCTGGGAGGATAACCGGGAGATTTACAAATTGATAAAGGAGCCGGGGCAGCATAACCATTTTGGACACCGCAAGACGGCCCGCCACTGTGAGTGGTAAAGTATTCCAGAAGGAGACCTGGGACCTAAGGGAATTGACGGTCCGTACTACGTTTCCAGCTATTGTGTCGGCGGTGGTTCTGTAGATATAAATTCCTAAATATTTAAAGGTTACGGGTTCTACTCTAAACTGCAACTGACCAAATCCTAAAAAGGGGGCAGCATACGTATTATTGAAAGAATACGCTATTGACTTGGAGGCATTGAGGTGTAACCCCGACAGCTCCCCGAACTGTGAGAACACGTCCGCTACTACAAGCTACTACCGCTCCCTGGCGACCGCCTCGTTCCCCGACGACTGGAAACACGCCGAGGTCAACCCCTCCTAAAGAAACCCTCAGCGGACCCCACCGACCTCAAAACTACAGACCCATCTCCCTGCTCCCGTTCCCAGCGAAAGTCATCGAGAAAGCCATCAACAGCCAACTCGCCACATTCATTGAAGAACACAACATCCTCGACTCCTCCCAATCCGGCTTCAGAAAAACCACAGTACGGAAACCGCCCTCCTCGCTGCAACAGACGACATCCGCACCCTACTGGACAAAGGAGAAACAGTAGCCCTCATCCTCCTCGACCTATCAGCGGCGTTCGACACAGTCTCCACCGCACCCTATTACGCAGACTCTACGACGCAGGAATCCAGGACAAGGCCCTCGACTGGATCCGCTCCTTCCTCTCCGGCAGGACGCAGTGGGTCAGACTCCCCATTTCCTCTCGGACCCCACACCTACCACCTGCGGAGTCCCCCAGGGCTCCTCCCTCAGCCCGACGCTCTTCAACGCTCTACATGGCTCCACTCGCCCCCATCGTCAGAACCTACGGACTCCAACATCCTGTCATACGCAGACGACACCCAGCTCATCCTCTCCCTATCCAACGAGCCCAACACCGCCAGACGCAACTTTCGAGAAGGCATGGAAGCCGTCGCCAAATGGATGAAAAACAGCTGCCTACAACTAAACACCAACAAAACAGAAGTACTCATCATGGGCCCAAACCCCGATGCCTGGAGCGACACCTGGTGGCCCCCCGCCCTCGGAAACGCACCAACCCCCACGGACCATGGACGCAACCTGGGAATCATCCTGGACTCTGAGCTCAAAATGGACCGCCAGATCAACTCTGTCTCGTCTTCCTGCTTCCACACCCTCCGCCTCCTTCGTAAGACCTTCAAATGGATCCCCCTCGAACACCGAAAGACCATCACTCACGCCCTGGTCACCAGCAGACTCGACTACGGCAACGCACTCTTCGCCGGAATAAACAAAAACCTCACCCGCAAGCTACAGAACATCCAGAACGCCGCCGCAAGACTGGTCCTCAACCTGCCAAAACACTGCCACATCTCCCAGCACCTGCGCACACTCCACTGGCTCCCTGTCGAGGCGAGAATCACCTTCAAGATGCTCACCCACGCACACAAGGCCCTCCACGGCACCGGACCAGCATACCTGAACAGCCGACTCAAATTCCACGCACCCCAAAGGACCCTACAATCAGCCCAGCTCTCCTACGCCGTGGTCCCCCGCACCAGAAAGACCAGATCGGGAGGCCGCTCCTTCTCCTTCCTCGCGGCCAAAGCATGGAACGCCCTTCCGCTCCACCTCAGACAGACAACATCGCTCCCCATCTTCGCAAGAAACCTCAAAACCTGGCTTTTCGACAGACCCCTCCTTGATGGATGGAACCTGCACCCCCCCAGCGCCTTGAGACCCTTACGGGTGAGTAGTCGCGCTTTAACAAACCCCTGATTGATTGATTGATTGATTGACAAGCATGTTTTCATTCAAGTCCTGGAAATACAATAACATGTCATCTGCGTAGAGTAACACAGAATGAACTGTACCATGTATGGGAATACCATAGGGGACCATAACCTGCCGCAGGTATTGGGCTAGAGGCTCGAGCGCTAGGATGAACAATAAAGGCAACAGGGGGCAACCTTGTTGCGTGCCTCGATAAATAAAATACGCTGGCGATATAATCGAACCTGTTTTTGCACGGGCTGTAGGGTTAGTATAGAGTAATTTTATCCAGTTACAGTATTCTGGAGGTAGTCCGAACTTGGTCAAGACAGCTAGCATATAAGACCAACTCAGAGTATCAAAGGCTTGGCATATATCCAGGGATAAACAACCAGCGCGCGGGGACTGTGTCAAGGTCGCATGTAGTATGGCGTGGAATCAACGAATATTTAAAGAGGTGCTACATTTGGGAACAAACCCGCACTGATCTACATGTATGAGTTGGGGGAGCAAGGGAAGAAGCCTAGACGCCAGAAGTTTACTGAGTATTTTATACTCCGTATTGAGGATGGAGAGGGGCCTGTAGGATGTAAGCTCAAGAGGATCTTTGTCAGGCTTCAGTAAGGAAGTGACTAGTGCTTCTCTAGTTGTGAGGGGCAGTGTACCCTCAGCAAGCGAGGTAGTGTAAAGCTGTAACAGTTTAGGCACCAGTGCTGTCGCAAAGGTTGAATAAAATTCAATAGGGAGCCCGTCAGAGCCCAGTGTTTTATTACGAGCTAGCGCCCTAATCACCATATTTATTTCCACTTGTGCAATCGGAGCTTTCAGGTCGTGGACGTCGGAGTCAGAAATAACTGGGAGGTCTACCTCTGCAAGGAAGCTAGTAGTAGCGTCTAATACGTCTAGATGAGGAGCAGCATTTAGAGTAGTATAGTAGGTTTGGAAGGCGGAATTTATCTCAGCCTCTGTGGTGACCTGCGTATGCTGAACATTATTAATCGCCAATATGGGAGTGGGGGTTGTCGGAGGCGCAATGAGTCGCGCCAATAAGGTGCCGGCACAGTCTGCCTCAGAGTGCGTGCGAAGTGTGTATGCTTTAAAGTCAATCAATCTCAAGCGTTCCAGCAATTCTGCATATTTGATCCTAGCTGATTGCAAGCGTTCCACCCCATCCCTGTCCGTTTGGGCCTCCACTTCCTGTGTTTGCAATTTGCCCACCAGCTCTGTGAGGTCCCTAATCGCTTCCCTCCTAATTCCCACAAGAAGCTCAAGGAGACGCCCTGGATCGATACCTTGAATGCCTCCCATTCCAGGGATCGGGTCGTAGCTGTACCTTCATTATTTGTAAAATATGTCGTTATGGCAGTGGCTAACGTGGCCCTATACACCTGGTCCTCCAATTGCATGGGTTGCATACGCCAGGTCGGGATGGACGTGGGAAAACGTCCCCATTTGAGATTTAGTTCAATGGGATTGTGATCTGAGATTGTCTTGCCTAAGAAAGTACAGTGGGAAATGGTCGATGAGAGCTCGGGTGAACACAGAAAATAGTCCAGGCGGGTATGTAACATGTGGGGGTGAGAATAGAAGGAGTATTCACGCATGTTTACATGTTGGGACCTCCAAACATCTATTAAATTCCATCCGTGTGCCCAGCGTGACAGCGCCGCAGCCTGGGAGCACGCTGGGAGGATGAGAGCGGTCCAGGAATATATCAAACACTGCATTCAGGTCCCCTCCCAGTAACCATGGGTAGCAGGACCAGTCCGAGAGGGCTAGTGAGACCCGGGACAAAAAGGCATCTTGGTCTACATTTGGCGCATAAAGGGACCCCAACACCACTTGCGTACCATCCAAGGTCCCCCGTAAGAACACGTAACACCCTTGCTCATCTATCCTACTCTCACTAAGGGAAAAGGGAATTCCCGCTCGTATCCATATTGCAGTCCCTCTAGAAAAGGCAGAATATGCCGTGGCATAAAATTGACCCCTCCAACGTCGCTGCAATTTCGCGGTTTCTGAGGGTATTAGGTGTGTCTCTTGCAAGTATACTATTTCGGCGGCGGTGTAGTTGTGCTGCTATACGATGACGCTTATGAATCGCACCCATTCCCCTGACATTCCAGGATCTAATAGTGTAAGATTTGGGAGTAGTCATCATCAGGGTATTTTGGTGGAACCCTCCCACCCCCCCACACCTCGGATCATGCGGCAAAAATACAAACAATAAAACCATAACCCAATACTGGGTCCAACGACCTAACTTCGTTCGACCAAACTGTGTGAGAAACATTAACATAGTTCACATCAACCTGTTGCTATCGCCTATGGGGGAGGCTGCAACTATCACTTCTACTTAATAACAGTGAGCAATTCGTAGAAACGCCCATGACAGGGCGGGCCGGGGAACATACTATTCAATCCCTTTCTTGTTGTACAAATAATACATCTCTAAGTTACATAATGCTGTACATTCTGAAAATACAAGATGCTGGGGTAATGTTATAATCGTTGTGAGAACCGGGCAACATTCACCTGGCACGGCGCAAAGTAGTGGCTCACTTATCTGTAACCGTCGCAGTGGCATGGAAGTGCGCACCGCTGAACCGGTGTGTCTCTTAGTGGAGGCTGTAGTATGTATGCGGCATCCACAGGCCAGTTAATGTGTCACAAAACCATGTGGTAATCCGCTAGTCTGATCCCCACACTCAGACCAGCTCACTCCTTAATCTGATCAGGTCAAGCCCTATTAGATGCAACCAAGAGTCCACGCAGGTATAACAGGAAAGCTCTCATATGTGTGAAAGTCAAGGGGCAGCATCACCTACGCCGCTACACATCAGGTGGATATAGTCTGTGACTGGGGCCACAATCCAAGCGGGAGAGGGGGAGGGGCCCTACGAGGCGTCCGGTGAGAAATAGTCTAGTAATCACATCAGGGGGCCAGCACCTCCAGGAGACAGCGGATCTCACCTCGTTGAGTGTGTGTCAATGGTTTACAATCAATGTCTAGTTGCTGGCCCTTAAAACCCTCCGCAGGACATTATTCGACAAGTGGGCTGCGTAACGGATGGGGGGGGGAAAGCCAGCAGAATATTTGTTGCCCCCAATAGTGATAATAAAGCACCCACTCAGTAGACTCCAATGAGGGGGGTCGGCACTGACCTGGAATTAGAGACAAAATCAGACGGGCTGGCCAGGTAGAAAAGAGTGATCCCAGGCACTTCCACGGCACAGTAGTAAGTAGCAGCGCCGGTCTCTGTCCCCCCATGCGATTATACAACATCTGCGCAGGTCACCGATCGTTCTGTCCCCGGAGCTCTCCACGGGTGTGAGTCACTCACGGCAGCCACCCGGGAGCATTTGCCATCATGGGGGAGGGGAGTAGGGAGGAGGGCACCGCAGTTTCAATCACACCGGCCCAGTCCACCAGTCCGAGGAGCCGCTCCATCCGTCGGGGGTACAATCCAATCCGCACAGCTTAAGGTGAGGGGACGAATTCACGGTGACGACACACCGGCCACCATTTCGAAATCGCCACACCAGGCACACGCAGTCACGGCAGGGGCGTTCCAGCTCACCACAGGCCACTCGTCGTGTAGTCGATCACAGGAGGTCAGTGCGGGTGGCGAGTGGGGGCATTGGGCACTAGGCCCGAGTCTGGGGGCTCAAGTTGCAGCGGCAGCCGATTTCTGGGCAGTGCAGTCTGCCGTAGCTGCAGGCAAGCTCAGTGTAGTGTAGGCCCCTCCACCAGGGCCAGAACTGCGTCACACCAGAGATCTTTGCTTCCTGAACTCGGGTCTGCAAGCATCGTAGAGTCCCGGAATTGTCAGCATAAGGATCGCATTATAGCCAGGCAGCACCTTGTATGTTTTCAGCTTTCAGACGTGTTAGGGAATGCCGGATTATGTTCGGATCAAGTGCCCCGGCTCGGAGCACGTCGCTTAAGCGACCACCATCTTGGGGTGCAGACCACGCCCCCTTGACCCTGTTCCTTATGGGAACAGTCCAGCCTGAACTACCAAGCCAGGTCTTCTCTGGACCGGAAACAAGCATTCTGGTACCGGTTTCGGGGTAACACCCCTCATCAGCCAGCCTGCGTGGCTTTGAGTGGCCTCATAAATCATGAGTAAGGTGACACCCATGGAATTTCACACTGCCCCAGATTTACACAGTCATGTAACCCTGGGGAAGCGTCGAATCTGCATGCCTCCTGAGGTGAGGCATAACAAGGAGAAATATGTTTATTTCTCCTCTTTTTCCTCTTTCCATGTGGGCTGCATTCTGCAGCCCAGATAGAAAGAGGAAAACACCTCGTAGGTTTGTTTTTGTGCAGGAAGGTGTCCCTTCCTGCACAAAAACAATCCTATCGACAACACAGGCACCCTTGCACCATGGTGCAAGCGTGCCTACATTGGCTCTTGAATACCAAAACGGTGCCAGTGCAGGCAGAAAGGACAGGAATGCACCATATTGCTTAAATACGGTGCATTCCTGCCCTTTCACTTTGGCATAGGGCAGCGCAGCAAGGTGACTTGCTGCACTGCTCAACGCCAAAATGCCATATATGAGGCCCTTAGTCTACAGCTATGAGCATATATATTCCCAATAAAACACGCCGTGTTCTTTTGCATGTGTGCTACTATAATTTTTCTGAAATATTTAATTATTCAGTGCAGCAAAACGGCTGAGGTCCAGTAGCCAGGCGTCAACATTCAAAATGATGCTACTATTAGCTCTCTGTCAAAAAGGCTCATAATAACATTTAGGGGCCAATTACGATGCAGCCCTACGGTCGGAGCCTTCCGGGCCACATCTTAATCGACCCCTCGGTTTACTTTCCGACTTACAATGCTGGCAGTCGGAAACTAAACCGGCCAGTCATTCCGCTGGCTTCCGACGGGAACCAGCTCGTAATCCGAAAGGGCGGGCCTTTCCGCCCTTGGGATTGCGATGCGCGGTTTCCGGCATGGTTTCCATGCCGACCTGTCCGACATGCAAACCATGTTGGAAAGCGTGTTTGGGGGCCCACAGCAGTGCCCCCTTGGGTATGCGCCCTCTGGTTGGGGCCGAGGCAACACCTATGGTGCCCCCCTGTTGATCCCTGCACCACTTGGCAGGCACCTTGCGGTGACTCAGACACCTCCCATTTCCCTATGGGAGCATGTATTACAGCCGGTTTAGGGAAATGTAGGAATGCGACTGAACAGTGTTCGGTCGCTTCCTAATTAGGCGGTCGGGACCGCCGACCAGAGGTCGGACGGTCCCAGGAACGAGACAATGTCGGGGGGACTTAAGTCCGCCCAACATTGTAATTAGCCCCTTATTGTTCTCCCAGAGACATAAATCGTGAACGAGAGTCATGCCCCACAGAACTAGCTCTGAGTGCATTTGAAATATTCTTCTCATGTTTAAACGCCTTTTAAGAAGTTTTGACGAAAATATGGAAGATCTACTACCACAAATCTAGATCAAAAGTAGAAGTGTATTACAGCTCGATGTAGCTTTAGGCAAGTTGTTTGGTTTTGGATCCAGTAAAGATTTTTTTAATGTGTGATAAAATTTCACTGCCCAGGATCTGCAAACTCAGCTTTAGGGCCTGATTATGAGTCTTTTGTTTTTTTCTGACCCCTGCCTAAACCCCTTTTTAGGCATAGGTCAGAATTACGAGTTGAGTGCTATTTAACTCATCCCACAATTATTGGATGCGTTAAATACCTCAAAATTTGTTCAATTTAAATTTTGGCAAGTCAAAACTGCCAACATTTTCTAGGTTAAACCCCTACTGTAATTACTGTACCATGCGGATGTTGGTGCGTTAAACACCAAAATCTGCATGTTATTTCCCAGAAACTCATAATAGGTGCTATTTATCTCACCCGATAAGTAACAACCCGTGGTATCATTATTTATCAGGTGCTGTAAATCAGTCCCTTAGTTGTATGATGCTGAAGAGGCCTCGTAGGTGAATCGTCTTTGTAGGTGAATTACCCCTCTAATTCCCTTGTTTACAGCTGCGTGTTGAATTTTCCGAATAAACTATTTTTTTCCAAAGCTTTGCTAAACGGTCGATATTCAGACGCTTCCACTCATGTTTGATCGTGAAAGATGCATGTGGGCAAAGCCAGCATTGGGCGGGTGGATAGTGAAGGAAACGGAGTTTTCCAGCTTCCTGTTCTGCATGTATGCAGCGGTGAGTGTTGTTTTCATCCATGCCAATATTTGGCAACAGAAAAGTAAGACACTGCGGAAACGTCTGAGGAATGTAAGTGGGAGACTGTTCAAATAAAGCTAGTTTGTTTTTAAAAGGGGAGTCTCCCACCTAAAGCTGGGGTGTTAACAAACATGTGCTTCCTACAATATAAATAGAATGTACCCTCCTCTCTAATAAAGCCAAATATTGTGCATATGTTATGCAAATGGCATGTGTATATCCATATGTTGGCTTATGCTTGCTTATCATATGCATAGCATATGCAAACACGGAACATATGCATAAAATAATGTAAGCATAACGTGTAAGCATTTGCAAAAAACACATTGCATATGGTTATTGAAGGAAAACATAAAATATGCATATGCTGTAGCATACCGTATGTAACTGCAAATGAACACAAGATGCATATGATGGTGCTTCTCCATGGAAGCCACAATGCCTGATGAAGCTATTCCTGATTGTTTAACCGAAGTATGTATTCAAGACATCTTTCTTCCACTTACTACACTTAGCACACCTAAGGGTGTTAGCTCTCAGCACCACACAACTCCTGGAGCGCTTACATTGGTAATATCGATGAGTCTGTCTGAGTCAGCTTTTACTCTCTCTTGGAGCCCAAGCTGAGTACCACACTGAGTTCGATTTTTAATAAACATTAAAAGAAAGTTACCTGCCTCTGCTTGAGCCTTTAAGAGGCAAATTAGAATTAGCCCCTGACAGATGGTCAGCCGGTACTTGACCTGAATGATGTGTGACTGAGGTTTGAACTTCCTTCCAAGAGCTACACAATAGGTCAGTTTGATTGACAGGTTAACTACTTTATCGAACAATTCACACTTTTAGCACTAATGTAAGTGGTCATAAACACGCATTGAAATGATTAAAAGTGAACTGTTTCCCCTCTTCAAAACAGTTTACAATTTTTGGGGCAGATTTAGAAAGTTGTCATGAGTACACCATTGCAACCAAAGTTACTGTGCTGTGTTGCGTGAAAGGGAGAGAGCAGGACAGCACTATGAGGGAGATTTACAAACATGTTGCGCTGGGTTAGCGCCACAAAAGTGACGCTAACCAGTGCAAAATGTTGTTTTGCTACTTACTTTCTAGCACAAATCTTGTTTCGCGCTGAAAAGCACCCTCTAAGTAGTGCAAAGCAGCGCAAAGCACTGCCTTGCGTTACTTTGCTCCGAGGGATCGTTCCGTGGGTGGTACATGGGCGTTCCCATGAAACCACCCATGCCTTTTGACGCAAAGCCATATTTACAAAGGCTTGTAAACATGGTTTTGCGCCAAAGGTTAACGCACTTTCAAAGGAGGCGCTAACAGGAGAAATGCTTTCACCCTGAACCATAAAAACCCAATGTACCCCCCTAACAACATGAGTGAATTTAACAAAAGACAGACATACTGGCTTTAACAGGGACTCATCACAATAATTGAATGTAAAATATAAACCCCATACACACTACAAGTCAGTATTGAAACACTTGAACATAGTACTAACATTCATAAATGTGAGGCTATATACCCAATGATTTACTATCAACAATTATCATATAACTAAATCTTTTAGTGGTCAATAAATAAACATTACATGATTTTTTTCTTTTGCTTTTAATCTGGTTGCAACCCAATCAGAGGAACTAGTAACCAAGATCCAAAAATCCCAAAAACGTAAAACAAAAGCCTAAACCCAAAGAATGCTCACCAAAGGGAAGAAAACTCTCACCAGGCCACTCTTGTTTTCACCTGAAAGACTTAGGGCCAGATTATGAGTTTTGGTGGTGCAAGGGTGGGCGGTACGCCACCACTGCCCGCCGAGACTCTCCACCACCCACCTGCCAGATTACAACTTTAAAGTGGTCTGGCAGGTAGGCGACGTGGTGGCACCGCAATAGGACCGCACATCAAGGTTCCTGCTTGGCATGGACTTGAAAGTCCATGCTGGTGTGCATGCACACTGGGGGCACATGTTATGCCCCCCTGTGTGCAATCACATGCGGTGGAGGCACAAGGGGCCCTGTAGAGCCCCCTTTGTTTCCTCTCAGCCACGTTGTACATGGAGGAGGAACCTCCATGACACTGCCAGCGGAGAGGAAACTCGTAATATGCTTGACCGGACCATGGTGATCCCACCAACAATATTGCTGCATCTGAGCGCCGCACCACCTCCAGGAAACGGAGGTTAGACCACCCAACTCGTAATAGGGTAGTTGGACCACTGGTGCGGCAGTGGCTGGATGACCATCAACGTGCCCCGCAAGTTTGGCAGTCCTCGGACCTCCAGACTCATAATCGGGCCCTTAAGGTACAGAGCAGTAGCGGCCCGTGGAGGGAGTGCCGTGGGGCGGTGAGGCGGGACGGGGGAGGGGCAGGGAGGGGGTTAGTAAACTCCGGCTCACGGCCAACCGGAGTAATGTAAATAAATAAATAAATAAAACGAATTTCATTGCGCGCGCTAAAACACCAAATGCGTTTCAGCGCGCGCAACGAAATTCGTTTTATTTATTTATTTATTTACATTACTCCGGTCGGCCGTGAGCCGGAGTTTACTACCCCCACCCTGCCCCTCCCCCACCCCGCCTCACCGCCCCACGGCACTCCCTCCACGGGCTGCTACTGGTACAGAGTAAAATAAAATGTGGGGCTCCTGTGGGTTTTGTGCTCTTGTGACAGCTACCTGAGACATTGCAGATTATTGATGATGCCTCGGTCATTCCTGGGAAACCACTTTTGCTCATATTAAAATGTTTCTGAAGGCCACAAAACATTATGGGGTGTTCCTTTTGTCTAGGACTAATGAATGTATTTTTCAGGTCATGCCAGCAGGCATTGACTCTTTTCTTTCTTTTTAAAAAAAAAATCAGGTGTCCACTGGTGCAATGCAAACAGCGCTGGTGCATCTGCCTCTTGCGCACGCGCACACCACCCCAGCCACCTAGCACTCGTGTCTTTGTGCCACTAGAGGAGCCAGTCCTGCCTTCTGCTCCCACCTCCCCCTCTCCCCATGCTGCGAGTTCCTCACGCGGAGGAGCTAGGAGGGAGGGCGGGAGGATGCTGTTCAGGCTGAGGACCATGCCATCTTTGTTTTATGCCTTAAAAGCAAATGCTGAGGGACCATAACTTCTGCTTCAGCCTCTCAAGAACAGGGTACTAAATTCTGTTTTTGTGAGTGACTTTACGCTAAAAAATTTCAAATTTGACATTTAAATGCCACATAAAAACAAAGGTATGATTTAATTCGCAGAGCTACATCGACTTTACGACTGTACACATTAGTACCCATAATCTTTGAATTTGACGTCATTGAATAACCAAACTGACGGAAAACATAGTGACTACACATAATTATGTTGCCCGTTAAAAAAATGTAGAATGCATGCTTGCTTGCTGCTAAACTTGGCTACGTCCAAACCTAAATCAGGACTTGTCTTTCATAATATAGTCTTAGAAAGCTGTCTTTTTCTGCCTAGCACAAATGATTGTCCTTGCTGCTTTTAAATGGTCCAAGAGTAAATAATGTAGCTTTTTGTACAGTTGAGCTGCATTTCACACACCGTGCACACAGCCTGTTTTCTGGGCAATCTGAACAGCCAGGTGGTGTGCATTCAATCATGCATGACGTCAGCCAGCATTTGGATCACAGAACGCCACTGCCCATTCATTTCAGCTGGCACGCTGCTACCTTTCGCACTAGCCAGAAATGCAATCAAGTTTAACAGCCTCCAATTAAGCCTGTGATTTAAGGTGTGCAACAGAAAAAAAAGGAATCTTGAGGGCGAAGAACATTGCCTGGAAGCTTCCCTAACACATTGAAGACAGGACCTTCAAAGCCATTTCTCACTTCATGACTGATTTTATGACATTTCCAAAATGGACCTCCCTTTAAATCATTATCGCTGTGTTAAACGGTGACCGACATCGCACAATCCATCTCGTGGACAGCTGTGTAAAAGAGATGGACAGGCTCATCTGCAGAAACTGTCAGTGACACCTGCAGTAAGGCTGATCGGCTACTTCACATATATTTTAGGGGGAAAATATCATATAGAATTGTAGAAATGATATGTGTGCACGCTGCATATACACATTGTGGTCAGTCCAGATACTTTTATATGTATTAATATCACGGCAGTGGTTGCCGGAGCTACACGGCTCTGAATGCACTGGGCCTCGTTTTAGATGAATGCACAGAGAGAAAAACTGGGTGCAAATGATTTTAGCACAGTTTTTTCACTTTGCACCCTTTGAGGCTTGGCACAAATTGATTTCGCTCTCGAGTCTAGTATGGGGAATTTCCTGTAGGTCGTACTTGGAGCAGATTATGTGGGTACGGTCTATACAATGCGCATAGCCAGTCGCTAAGTGTGAAGCCTGTGCTTTCTGCCACTTTATTTGGTCCTCTCCTGTCTCCATCCGCTATTTCTGAGCCTCTTCTGTCTGCAGGTGTGAGCACAAAATGCTCATAAATATCACTGTTAGGGAAACCCATGGCAGATGACAGAGGGGTGTGGGGTGTCGACACGGGCAAGCATGCACAGCGAAGGAAGCAAACAACTGTAGTGATGAAAAAGTAAGCATGAGGGAGAGAAGAATGAAAACGTATGGATGACAGACAAAAGATGGGTAAACAGAAAGGGAAAAGAGCAGAGCAGGGACAAAGGGTGAAACGAGGGAAGTAAACATGAAAGGCAAGTAGAATGAAAAGGTGAAAGCTATAATGGAAGGGTGGAAGGAAGGGTATACGAATAAATGGAATGATGGGTGAAAGAATGGATAGGTTGAAGCGTTAGAGGATGCATAGGTGAAAGGATGGAATTATGAAAGGGTCGATAGGTGATTGGTTGAATGAAGGAAAGAAGAGTAAAAGGCTGGGTGGATGGATTGATTCATTAATATTTAAATGAGTGGATCGGTGAAAGAATGACGTATACATATAAAAGGGCAAAAGGATGGATGGCTGGATGAGAGGATGCAAGGAGGCATGGCTGGATGGGTAGGTGGAAGAAAAGTTGGAATGAATAGATGGATTAATGAATAGTTGGAAATGATTAAGTGGAATGATGAAAGGATGGATGGACACATGGATGTAAAGAGGATAAAGGTGTAAAGGGAACTCTTCTAAGGAGGGTCCATATTTGCTCGCTACACGTGTTCTGTGTGGTTAGATGTATGGCTCACGTGGGGGTATTTTCATTTTCTGGCTACTCCCTTGTTTGTGTATTTTTTCCTTACCAGGTTCAGCTGCAATACTGCTGCATTATTTCCCTGTGTGAGTGTTTGCATCTCCGCATGAGGATGTGGGGATATTCTACCAAGTTTGTTGCCTCATTCTCAGCGTGGGTGGGGCTTTTGAATGGAAGGATTTGTTGTTACTATTGTGTATTCACAATTTGGCTATTGTGCAGTAATGGGTGCCCTGATATTGAGGACAGCACTGTGGACCGTGTATGTTTTTATAGAACTGCAGGTGACTGTTTTCTCTTTGCTAGACTCTCCCTTCATTCAGAAAGGCCTTGAAGACCTGGCTCTTTAGTCGTAATGACTAGATATGTGCTCTCCTCTACCTTGGGTGCTGTCTGTGTAAGCGCCGGGACACCCCATTTGGGTAGCTGCGCGCTTTATAAATGTCTTTTATTATTATTATTATTATTTAATGTTGGTTTTAGTCAGGCCAAAGATGTCTGATTGTAATTCACGAATTAGTGTATTTTGTTTTATTTCTATAATTCCATCTTTATCTTAAACTTTATTGGTCTTCCCCTGGATTTTTCGGAAACATCTTTCATTTCCTTATGCTGTATTATTGCATTCTAGGTTAGAGTAATTTTGTAGTTTGAGACATATATGTTATAGGGCTCATTCTATTGAGGACAGACATGAACAGATCATTTTCACATGCATTGAGAATGAATCTAAAGTTTGTGTTTAGTGGCAGAACAGGGCCGGGTGACTGCAAGCTCATTCACAATTTGATCAGAGTCGTGCTGGGGCTCAATTCCCACCATTTATTGTATTGTATTGTCGAATTTGTAGAGCACTTTACTGTCTCTGCGTGGGGCTCTGAAGTGTTCACCCAAACAGAAAGCAAGCTACATCATGTAGGGTGTTGTGGTTGGAAGGGTGTTGTTTTTGTTAGGAGCATATGTGGGAAGTGTTTTCATGTCAAGTGTTATGACCATCGAGGAGCAATTATAGTGTTATGGGATGTAGTGTCTGGCTGTGTGATGGGTGACGGTTTGTGAGAGATAGATGCACAAATTATAATTATGATAAGAACTAATCAATTCAATTCAAATAATCTTCATTTGGAAAAAGATATATGCATATAAAACACAATTCTATGCAGAAAAATGTTTAAAATCCATAGTGCATAAATTAAATTTAAATAATGTGCAACTACAGTTTTGTTACAGTAATATCATAAAAAGATGAATGCCACGTACTGATTATTAGAACAGAGTACTGTGCAAAAGGCATGGGGTTATTAGTCTGTCTTATAGTGAAATATTTCCAAATGGGCATACATTTTCCTTCACATAATTGAATGAGAAATGAATGACGATACTATGGAGTACAATTCTACTAAATTGCATAAAAATTCAGGGTGTCCTTAAAATAAAACAATTTCTGTTTTAAAAATACAGGTTTTAAATAACGTTTCCTGATATCTTCATAGAATTTACAAAACCGAATATATTGTTCAGTTCATTGCACAGAAATTCCATTGGAAGGCCATTTGGGAAAATATTTTTTCCACACACCCATTTTTGGAAATGCAACAGCATAATGTAAAATACCTAATGGTAGCCTTGTAAGATAAAACCATTCAATATGGCAACAACACGCACCAGGCAGATATACTGCTGAATGAGCAAAAGTATACCAAAAGGCCAAGAAAGGGAAATGGGGACATAAGCACTAGAAATGCACCATTTTATATTTATTTAATTATGTATTCATTAATTTATTTATTGATACCGCCTGCTGCTGAAAAAATACACCTTAGGAAGGAAGAAGGAAGTGGAAGAGCAGTCAAGGCTGGCAACATGAGCCGAAATTAAACAAACTTTAAAAGTCGCCGATCCTACCTACTTCTGCTAGGCCACAGAAAAACAGAATTTTGAGCATTTGAGTTTCGTGTTCCAAACTCCTCTCAAGCCCCAAAGGCTCTCAAATGTGGACGAGCACTGGTCGGGTAAGTCCTAGTAGGGTTGTGGCTCAGACTCTAGTCAGACTGGAACCCTGCACATGCCAAGCTCAATGAAGAAACATTTGGAATGTTGCTGTCCTGACAGCGCAAGAGCGAATCTGCCTGCCTTGTGTTACCCTGCTGTCCTCACCCCTCACTGCATGCCTAATACTTTTCTTGGATCCCAGAGACCCTAGTTCTTTATAGTTTACATAAGGAGGCCTTATGAAATTCCCTCCCAGAATTTTCACTTTAATTATAAGTAGTGAATGAAATTTCAGGGTAAAGGAGACAATGTGGTTATAGGACGCTTGCACTGCTTCTATTGTTTTGGCTAGGACAGCAACATGGCACCCATTTGGTAGTTCTCCATTTGTTCAGTCTTAGCCCAGCTTTTCCCTGACCTTTGAGTTTTGTGTAAATATATTTTTTATATATGTCTCAACAGGTTCACTTCCCTTCTAATTTCCTATGTCTGGTCACTTCCCACTCAACCCCTTCCCCTGCTAACCGTGCTCCCGTCACTGGCAAGAGGCCTTTGAACTAAAACAATAGTAGCCAATAAGTGCAATTTCTTGTCTGGAACAACTCTTAATTTAACCTCTCTGAATGCCGGGTGCAGCTAGCAGAGTGTTTTGAGTTTACTCAATGCTACAGCTTAGATCTGCCCTGGGAGGGCAGAGACTGTGCCTGCCTTGTTCATCTAGAAACGCTGGTCATGGGCTATATAGGCACACTGTATGGAAAAATTTGACTACTCCTTGCTACTTTCAGCTTGGTTGATATATCTTGGTCTAGCATCACTAATTCCTGTGCACATAGCCCCATTCTGCTGACCCCTCGCATTGTGAAGATAAATCCCACAATCTGCCCTTATCGGCATTTGAAGATGAAAGTATGCAGATCACTGCCATCCAAGAATATCAAACTGCCTTCTATCACATTAAGGCTAGTTGCAATGCCAGGCATAGACTAGTTAAATCTCAGGGAATTGATCCTGTTGACCCTTCCCATTGCACAGAGACGACCCGCAATCTGCCTTTATCTGTATTAAAAGATGAAAGTATGCTGAACCCTGCCAGACAGGCAGTATCAGATTACCCCCTACAACTTTAGGATTTGTTGCAAAGCCTCAGGCTAGCCTTACTGCTTCCTAGATACGTGGTCCCATACTGCTGACCCTTGCCATTGCCAACAAATGACCTGCAATATGTATTTATAAAAATTAGATGAAGAAAGTTTGCTGAGCCCCACCAGCCATGAAAAATCAAATTATCCCCTACCATATCAAGGCTGGCTAGCCCTGCTGATTCCTGGGTGTTTGGTACCATCCTGCTGACCCTTTCCATGGCGAATAAATAACCTGTAATCTGCTTTTTTTATGTTAGAAAAAAATTAATGTATGACACACCATTCTTACCTTGAAAACTCAAACTACCCCCTATCACTTTATGGGTGGTCATAATGTCTCTGACTATCCTTGTTGATACATGAGCATTGTGTCCTACTCTGCCGACCCTTCCACTGCAAGAAATGACCTGTAATCTGCCTTTATCAGCATTAGAAGATGAAAGTTAGCTGAGCCCGACAAGCCAAAAAACAGACTACCCCCACCCATATTAGAACATTGGAATGTTGGGAGCTCCATTGAAAACAATGGAGTAGCTCCTGGCTTATAATGGCTGGTATAAGCCCGGAGCTCCAACATTCCAATGTTTCTTTGTTCACAGCTGTGGCTGTGAACAAAGGCTTCAGGGAGCCTGAGGGGATTTCAATCCCCTCGCGCTCCCTGAAGCCTTTGTTTTATTTGTTAGAACATTCTGCCCTCTAGTGGCAGAATGTTCTAATAGCCTTACAGCCCTTCGTAGCTGGGCTATACCGGCTATTAAAGTCCCGCTACCTTGTTAAAGGCCCTCGCCCGCTACTGCGGGCTATAAGGCTATATTAAGGCTTATTACAATGTCTCAGGCTAGCCATGCTGAATGAATCCTAGACATTTGGTCCCATCTTGCTAATTCTTCCCATTGTGAGATATGGTCCACAATCTGCCTTTACCAGCATTAAAGTATGCCAAGTTATGCCAGCCAAAAAATCAAACGACACCCTACCACTGTAAGGCTGGTGGGGCAGTCTCATGCTAGCGTGGCTGATTCCTTAGTTCTAACCCGCTAACCCACAGCATTGCAGAGATGCCACCCACATCCTGATATTATTGTAATTTCAAGTTGAAGTACATTGAACCCTGTCCACTAGTCATATGTCTCTGGCTTCCATACACTCTCTCTCACTTTCTCTCTCTCTTTTTGTCTTGCAATCCATTACCCTCACTTTCTCTCTATTTCCTTCTATCTCATTGCACTAACACACAGAAACAAACACAAAAAGTCATGTAACTACAAAGGCAGAAACACATGCACACACACCACGATCACAAACACTCACTCCTTGGCCATGAATACAAAAAGACACGGGAAGATAGCTGTTATCAGAATTCCACTGATGAAAAGAAATAAAAACATGAATTTGCTCTTAAAAGCAGAAATGCCACCACCCCATCTTTTACAACCTTCGAGATAACCATTATCCTCCTTTTCTGATGTGTAAATCATAATGACTGTCAAAACTTTAAGAAAAAAAGAATAGGTCTCCAGGCTGATTGCGGGGAATGATGGACATATCTTTAAGACTCCCATTAGACTTTGATTTCTTCGCTCATATTAATTGAAGTTTGGTTGTGTATTGCCCATTTGGGTGGGACCTTAATCTCAGGAAACAGGCTCTGACATTAATTGATTCATGGAATACAATACTGTATCTATTAGCTGAATCTATTACACTTTTTTCAGTGGACCATAACAGAAGTTCAATTACCAGTGCATCTCATGTCAATTTAATTTAAATTAATTAAATATAGATGAAGAAATCGTGTCAATATTCCTTTGAGAAAGGCATGAGAGCCGGCTGAAATGCACCAGGCACAAAATGCACTTTTTGTACTTCTTCTGCTTGATTTAAAATGTAATAAAAACATGAATATTGTCCTAACGGATATTGTAGTGATTCCCTGAGATGATCTTTTGAGCTCTGAACATTTTTGCATGTATGCTGCCGCCGTTTCTAGTGTTGCTGTTATGACTGGTTTTGCATGGTGGTGTATGTATTTATGACTTATCCTCCCAGTTCCTACGATTGCAAATCTATATGCTGAAATGCAAAAACTGTAATCATCAAGACTAGACCTGAGAGAAATGTTAATGACTCCAGAGTAATCAAAGTAATTGTAGTAATTTTGTGTTACTTTTTTGACGCAAAATTGCTGAAAATTATGCGATTGCACCTGTTTGCATAATTATGAGTAATTTGCCACAAAAGTCTTACCTCAGGAGCACAGGAACAACGGACGTATGGGCAGATTTACTAGATTTTCACGGAGCGCAGTGCAGCAGCTGCAAATGCTAAGGAGAGAGCAGGAGAGCACCATATTTACAGAAATATGGCACTCTGCTACTCTTTCTCTAGCGCTGGCGCAGAAATATGCTGCAGTACGCCACGGGCACACCTTTGCACCAATAGTGCAAGGGTGTCTCTGTGAGTCTAGCATAGGTTTTGTACTGGAAGGGTACCCTTCCAGTACAAAATTCCATGCTTAGACTAACTTTAAACCTTTTCCCACTTTGTATGTGTGCTGTATAGTGCAGCACACATGCAAAGTTGGAAAAGAAGGGAGAAATGAAAGCATTTCCCCTTCATAGCGCCTATTTGAAATGGGTGCTATTTTCTCAAGCTAAACCCTGTCTACATTTTTAAGTAAATAGGGCTTAGCACCAGAAACCTGGGGTGGTTGCATGGTACGCCCCCTTGGCGCTAAGTAATGTAAAGCAGCGCTAGTCGCAGCTTCGCGCTACTTTCGAGTGATTTTCTAGCGCTAAAAAAGTTAAGCGCTGGAAAGTAAATCAAGATTTAGCGTTGTTTTGCGTCACTTTTGGTATGCGAACACGGTGCTAAATCTTTGTAAATATACCACTTAGTGAAGGCGAGCGGCTATTGGCTGTTCATGTTCTGTTGTATTCAGCATTATTTTCTTAGCAAAAGTTGCATCCTTGGGTCCATTCTGGACGCAAGACTACATTTTACACTAAGAAAATAGCTCTAAATGCTGGGTTATGCTCCTTGCTTGATCCCACATAATCTTGCACCATTTTGCTGTAATTTCATGTAATTATGCAATAGCAAAGTATGCAAGTTATGCCTACCCCTAATCAAGACCTAAAACCCCTACTGAGCTGAGTTGGGAATCTGATTTGAGTTTGGCACGGATCTGACAGGTGGGGGAAACTTTGGGAAACAGTATTGAAAATCTGGATGTATGTTAATATTGATCAGATTTTTATTTTTACATGATTAAATATTTTCTACCTTTATTACAGTAAGCAAGATTTATATGAACTTTGATACTAAATCACAGGTGGGAAATATATAACACATATTATTCTTTTGTTCTAATGTGCTAGTAAGTTGGAAATGTGAGGGAAAGTTAATGAAAGTTTGTCCCTTGACCCACACATGTCACTACGTAGTATAGTGTTGGCGTATTTATTAAGTTATTCTAATCTTCAAGAATCTGGTCATAAGATTGCAGTTCTGCTTTTTTCCATAGATTTATAACCAATACATTGTTATCTTATGGAGATTGCTACAATATGAAATGACAACGGGGTAATCTTTTCTTCAACAGAACAAATATTTAATATATACAAAAATGAAAACAAGGGAATTGTATTTAGAATCAACCAAACATAATGTTCAAGGTATTATAATTTAACCTATAAAACAAATATGTAAACATCTATTCCAGAAATTCATCAAGGTAAACGATCTGACAGAACAGAAAACGGTTCCTTGAAGTCAGAGAATGTTGGAGGAAGTAGATGTACTGTCGACGTTTCGGTCTGTGTTGGCAGTTAGACCGTCAGACCATCTTCAGGACGTAAGTTGATTGTAAAACCAAAAAGTACCCCTGTGTACACAACATGTAAAAATTTAATACATTGCCATTTGAAAAATGAATTCTCAATTTAAAAGAAAGAGAAAGATGCACCCGTGAAAAAGAAGAAGAGAAGGCCGTCAGATGTGGGAGGCTCAGTGTATATAACTTGTACCTTAACCTTAGTATGTGGGAAAGGAAAGGACAAAATCCATGACTTAAAAAGAGCTCATTATTTACAAAGAAGAAGGAAAAATGAGTTGCTTATCAGTTGTTAACGCGTAAGAATACCTAATTCCAAAATCGCTACTTCTAAGATTTCTTTAGAGAGTAGTGAGCTCAATAGAGTCACAGCGACTGGAGGCGTTCTCCGTATAATTAAAAGACTGTCTACATGGAAAAATGAATTTAAACATTTGTTTAGGATACATTTCAAAAAAGAAATCCACGTTAATTCTGCTTGCTTGTGTTTATTTTAAGCAAAAAGCTTGTTCAAATGCATAAAGGATGTTATTAATATAGCTGGACCAATATAGGTATATATGTGGTCACCGAACCTAATAGCATATGTATATTATTATTACCTTCAAGACGATTTCAAGACGGTTATTTATATACCGGTAAAAAACAAGGGAACACATAGATTAATTCAGAGTTACCCTGTGTATAGCCTGCATATGGACAACTGTCGGCTAAATCGGAACCATTGAACATGAAAGACTGAGATACGGTAATCTATCATGAGTAAAGACCCTGTTAAGGGTCACATGTAGTGATGAATTCATGATTTTATGTGGTTCCAACTATGTATAATTTCTAATCGGGAGCTTTCATAGAATAACATAAGGTGCTCGCCGAGGCTTGTATATTATGTTAGAGGCTTACCACAATGAGAACAAATTGCTGATAATGAAGCGTGAAAAATAACATATCAAATTCGCTCTAAGGGGTGTGGCGCCTGGGGTTGTTCTATAAATGCTTGCATATTAAAGCTGTGCTTTACAAATTCCGTAACAGCTAAAGGCTTACCTGTAGCCAAGCTAATGTTATTGTCAGGCAAGTGTTCAATTAAGGCTTGCGGACATAAGCTGCCGAGTACAATGTCTTGTGCAGCGTCTTTAGAAAATCTAGACATTGGAAAAAAGATAAAATGGATTTGTAACATTTTAAATTTAAAGGATATCTCCTAATGTGACAGGGAAGTCGGGATAATGCTTACCCAATCTTACTCCGTACGCTCTCGAAAATGCGCTATCTACCACGCCGGATATTGCAGACAAGCGTGGTGTCATGAAGCCGGCTTTTAAAGTATAATGCTTCCGGGAGCCTGGCGGACTAACACATACCTATCGGGTGATTCAAAAAATGTGTCAGCCATCTTAAAAGATGTTTGTAATCAGTCAGTTTGCGCAGATACCGAACTAATCTTAATCTGTGCGGTGAAAACAGTCTTGTAACCTGCTCACAAAGTTGTGATCATCAGGTTTATAATAGTAGCGAGTTTTGTACTAGTCGCGGGTTTTGAAAATGAGATCTTTTGAAACCTATTAGTGAAAAAATTGCGACAACAGTATATGGATCCAGAGAATGATAGTGATGGTGTTATCATTTAATCAAAGAAAACTAGAATAACATAAATTAATATAGATTCTAGAAAAAAGGGAAAATGAAAAAAATTTCAAATGAAAATAGGTTCTAATAGCAGTCATGGTTCATAAACTGCATATTGACATTCCCGACATATACAAGTGGATTGCATTTATCATGGACGCAAATCATTATTGCAACACGAGTATAGCGTATTATGTTGAAAACATGCTGATAATTTTGATATTTTATGTAAACAACAAAAGTAAGGGAGATATGGGTAACACCACGGTATATAGATTTACAATACAATAAACATGATAGATCAATCACTTCATATGCGTGTACCAAGTGATCTTTTATGTTTGGACCCCTTTTGAAAGAAAACAAAGGTCTTTTATCAAGTCCAGGGATACCATTAAGTAATGGCCAATGTTTCTTGACTATCGCAGGCACTACGGGATGGACTCCCTTTTGGGCAGTTCCTGCGTCTTCGCAGGAACTGCTCAAGGAGGGAGGACTACTTTCTGGAGGCAAGGAAACTCAAAGAGAAATTACAGGCTCGTGGCTATCCCAGTAGGCTTCTTAAAAAATCTTTGAAGCGCGCTTGGTATAATAATCGTGAAGCGCTTTTAGAGGTCAAGAGTAAAGCTACACAACCACAACTGGTTTGTGTGACTACTTTTGGAACAGCAACCAACAACATTAAAAAGATAGTGAAGAAACATTGGCCATTACTTCATGGTATCCCTGGACTTGATGAAAGGCCTTTGTTTTCTTTCAAAAGGGGTCCAAACATAAAAGATCGCTTGGTACACGCATATGAACCTCAGGACAATCGTGTTGTGGACAATATGAGACAAATTGTTCCACTTCTAGGTCACTATAAATGTACCAGATGCGCTGCATGCAGTACCACTAAAAACATCAAATCCTTTGACCTTAATGGAAGAACCACCACAATTCGGAGTTTTTCGAACTGCAATACCAGTAACGTCGTTTACTGTATTCAATGCCCGTGTGGTCTCCATTATATAGGGAAAACTACACAAATGGTTAAGAAAAGAATCCTCCAACACCAGTCTAGGATTCGATGCAAAGTGGAGAATGCCCCATTAGTCGACCACTATAGCCAGGCAAAACCCACTGTGAAAGACATGCTCTGGTGAGTCATCACAGTAGTAAAACCCTCGATTAGATACTCAAATGTTGACCGTTCCCTAATCCTTAAAGAGAATCAATGGATCTGTCGTACTGACAGTATCAATAAAGGTTTGAATTCTGCCACTGAATGGCACACTCTTGCATGCATATGTTAATGTGACCACTGAACCTTTTTATTTGCTGTCTATTGAATATCCTGTTTGATGATTTGATCAGTCCTGACTCTGTATATAATCCAAACAGTTGTTAAGTCAAGTGATTGATCTATCATGTTTATTGTAAAAAGTTGAAGTTGCTATTACTGTACCAACTTCATGTATGTAACTTCATGTAGGCAGCTTCAATGTATTGTAAATCTATATACCGTGGTGTTACCCATATCTCCCTTACTTTTGTTGTTTACATAAAATATCGAAATTATCAGCATGTTTTCAACATAATACGCTATACTCGTGTTGCAATAATGATTTGCGTCCATGATAAATGCAATCCACTTGTATATGTTGGGAATGTCAATATGCACTTTATGAACCATGACTGCTATTAGAACCTATTTTCGTTTGAATTTTTTTTCATTTTCTCTTTTCTTCTAGAATCTATATTAATTTATGTTATTCTAGTTTTCTTTGATTAAATGATAACACCATCACTATCATTCTCTGGATCCATATACTGTTGTCGCCATTTTTTCACTAATAGGTTTCAAAAGATCTCATTTTCAAAACCCGCGACTAGTACAAAACTCGCTACTATTATAAACCTAAAGATCACAACTTTGTGAGCAGGTTACAAGACTGTTTTCACCGCACAGATTAAGATTAGTTCGGTATCTGCGCAAACTGACTGATTACAAACATCTTTTAAGATGGCTGACACCTTTTTGAATCACCCGATAGGTATGTGTTAGTCCGCCAGGCTCCCGGAAGCATTATACTTTAAAAGCCGGCTTCATGACACCACGCTTGTCTGCAATATCCGGCGTGGTAGATAGCGCATTTTCGAGAGCGTACGGAGTAAGATTGGGTAAGCATTATCCCGACTTCCCTGTCACGTTAGGAGATATCCTTTAAATTTAAAATGTTAGAAATCCATTTTATCTTTTTTCCAATGTCTAGATTTTCTAAAGACGCTGCACAAGACATTGTACTCGGCAGCTTATGTTCGCAAGCCTTAATTAAACACTTGCCTGACAATAACATTAGCTTGGCTACAGATAAGATAAGCCTTTAGCTGTTACGGAATTTGTAAAGCGCAACTTTAATATGCAAGCATTTATAGAACAACCCCAGGCGCCACACCCCTTAGAGCGAATTAGATATGTTATTTTTCTCGCTTTATTATCAGCAATTTGTTCTCATTGTGGTAAGCCTCTAACATAATATACAAGCCTCGGCGAGCACCTTATATTATTCTATGAAAGCTCCCGATTAGAAATTATACATAGTTGGAACCACATAAAATCATGAATTCATCACTACATGTGACCCTTAACAGGGTCTTTACTCATGATAGATTACCGTATCTCAGTATTTCATGTTCAATGGTTCCGGTTTAGCCTACAGTTGTCCATATGCAGGCTATACATAGGGTAACTCTGAATTAATCTATGTGTTCCCTTGTTTTTTACCGCTATATAAATAACCGTCTTGAAATCATCTTGAAGGTAATAATAATATACATATGCTATTAGGTTCGGTGACCACATATATACCTATATTGGTCCAGCTATATTAATAACATCCTTTATGCATTTGAACAAGCTTTTTTGATTAAAATAAACACAAGCAAGCAGAATTAATGTGGATTTCTTTTTTGAAATGTATCCTAAACAAATGTTTAAATTCATTTTTCCATGTAGACAGTCTTTTAATTATACGGAGAACGCCTCCAGTCGCTGTGACTCTATTGAGCTCACTACTCTCTAAAAGAAATCTTAGAAGTAAGCGATTTTTGGAATTAGGTATTCTTACGCGTTAACAACTGATAAGCAACTCATTTTTCCTTCTTCTTTGTAAATAATGAGCTCTTTTAAGTCATGAATTTTGTCCTTTCCTTTCCCACATACTGGGGTTAAGGTACAAGTTATATACACTGAGCCTCCCACATCTGACGGCCATCTCTTCTTCTTTTTTCACGGGTGCATCTTTCTCTTTCTTTTAAATTGAGAATTCATTTTTCAAATGGCAATGTATTACATTTTTACATGTTGTGTACACAGGGGTAATTTTTGGTTTTACAATCAACTTTACGTCCTGAAGATGGTCTGACGGTCTAACTGCCAACACAGACCGAAACGTCGACAGTACATCTACTTCCTCCAACATTCTCTGACTTCAAGGAACCGTTTTCTGTTCTGTCAGATCGTTTACCTTGATGAATTTCTGGAATAGATGTTTACATATTTGTTTTATAGGTTAAATTATAATACCTTGAACATTATGTTTGGTTGATTCTAAATACAATTCCCTTGTTTTCATTTTTGTATATATTAAATATTTGTTCTGTTGAAGAAAAGATTGCCCCATTGTCATATAATTGAAACCTACATCAAAATTGGTTTACTTACAAGCAAATAAATTTTCCTTTGGTGTGTTTAACCACAAGTTCATCACTGACAAGGTTGAACAAAAATGATTACATTATAAATAACTATTCAACTAAGATTGTGAACAAAATCCCTTGTAGGCACTCCTTAACTTATTTTTTTTTTATTGCCCAAGCCTCCAAGGGTTTATTGGGTTTGCCCACTCTTTTTCAACAATATGAAATGGGCGAGACCTGCACCAAGCCACTGTCCAGACATTTGTCCATGGACAGGGGTATATGAGTCTATGACCTGGACCATGGAAAAGCCGTACACGCTACCCCAGTTTGGATATATCCAGTGCACATGGCCTTCATCTTTCATCATCAGCAAGGTGTGAGAGCAAATCATGGCCCCTGGGCAGCATCCAGCCTCTGCACTGTCCTGGCCCCATTTCAACTGATCACACTAGGCTCTAACAGTAGCATCAGTGTCCCCTCAGACTTTTCATTCTTAGTCCATTTGATATGACTTCTAAACTCATAACCATTGCATTTTCAGGTTAGGATATGGATTTTTCAAATTGCTGCGCGACAACAATAACCACAACATAACAAAATAATAATTATTATTATGAACGCCATTATGACTAACAAGAGCAATGACAATAATATGACTATTATGACTACTTCTACTATCCTTCTATTAATACTGCTGCTCCTGAGAAGGCGCCCCCCGCGCCTAGGGGAGGGGCTCCCTTAGTAGCGCCACGGGACCGAGCCTCCGGGGCCGAGATAAGGGGCTGGATGAGGAGGGACCGGTGATGTCACTGGGGGGCGATGAGGAAGCAAAACCGAAACTTAGGAAGTTATTTAAGGCAGCGCTCCAGTGGTCTCCTCCTCTTTGTCCTCTCGGACCCCAAAAGTAAATCACACTGAAACTTTACGAATAATAATATTAATTCAAATTGGCAATGAAACTCAGTTCTGTTAGCATCGATTCCTCCATCCCTACGAAGACTTCCCTCATCCATCTCTGACAATATCAGTTCCTAAAAGTGGATACGTTTTTCTGACTTTGGGGACTCTCTGCCAGCTCCAGAGGTATGCTATTTCACCTCAAATGTACTTTTACGCACATTGCATCATAGCAGTCGTCACAACAGCAGAGGCCTTTAATGTTTTAAGTATTCCTTCCAAATAGTACTTTTAACAGGCTACAGTGCTCTAGTTGCCATTCACTTAATAGCTGACACTCATTTAGTACTGCATCCTCTGAACGATATTCATGCAGAGAGAACTAAACTTTCCTCACTAAACTTGCATTATATCGTCCATACAAATGGGCTTTGGGGGGCAGCCGACCTCGGGAGGTGTGCCCCCCGGAAACTTTGCCAGTTGGGACAGCTCAAGTTTCTTTTGGGATGGTTTTGGGGCAATATAGCCAGCAATTTTCTGGCACTGGTCACCATTTTATGTTGTGTGACATGGTGGCCAGTGCTCAGGAGATTTAGAATAATTTTTTAATCAAGTAGGTGCAGGGAATATGTACGCTGACGAGCGGGTGAAAGAAGCCATGCACCTGCTAGCTGATGCAGGTAGCATGGATCGGATATCTTCAAGCGCGCGATTGACCGTGTACCAGGTGAGGCTTGCAGTGGGGGGAGTCGCAGCAGCGGTTATGGCGTGCTCAAATGAGGCATGCAGCAAGGTAAGAAGCCGGGGCCGCTCACTCGTGAGGAGAGTGGCCCCCAACTCAGCGCGAGGCACGCATGGTGTGCGAAACACCGTGCGGAAGCCAGCGCTTCCGTCTTTGCCAATGTGAGGGGGAGGGGCTTGTACACAGCAGGCTGGGGCAGGCCCAAAGCAATCGAATGGTGAGGAGGCTGCACAAGACACAACCTCCTCATGTGGCAGAGATACAAATGAATGATGAGCGGAGGGGTGGGGAAACAGGCAAAAACAGCCCGAGTGAGTGGGGGAGGGGCTGGGGGAGATGTTAATATACAAGAGGCAGGGTCACTAGGCTCCAGGTCTACTTAGAGAAGGAGACAGCGGGGTCTGGGTGGAGCACTGAGTCAAGGGGCAGTGAGGGAGGGGAGGCGGAGCCACACTAGAGTATCCAGACAGCCATGGGAGGGAGTGGTGACTCGGCAGGAGAAGGGGATCGGGAGACATATTGGGGAGAAGTAGGGGCCAGGAGGAGTGACATGGGGATGGAGTGGGAAGAAGGTGACAGCTGGGGGCAGAGTATAGGGGCCCAGAATGGAGGCGGGGATGAGTTTCAGTTGGGGCTATTGGCCATGGGGGCGTGGTTCGAAAGGGCCCCAGGGGGATGCGATGTAGCTGGTCGGAGAAGGGAGGGTGGGAGATCAGGGGAGAGTGGAGTTTGCCTGGGCAGGAGGGGGAGGCAGCGAAGGATCAAGTAGTAGGCCCAGCCACAGCATTGGTGGTGGCCATGTTGGAAAGGAGTGAGGACGACAAAGGAGGGATGAAGTGGAGTAGGGGAGGGAGGAGGCAGGGGAGAGTTTAGGATGGAAAGTCAGGGCACTGGTCAGGGTGTATTCAAGGGGGGTCAGAAGAGGGGGGCACCAGCGAGGCAGGGGGCTCTCGGGGGGCGCTGGCAGCAGTAGGCCGTCAGGTGGAATGGGGCGACGAGGAGGTGGAAGCGCCATAAGTTCAGGGGAAGGGAGGGCGCTGGCTTTGGGTCCAAGAGCAAGGAGCCGAATAGGTAGGCAGGGATTCAAACCCCAGCACCCCAGACCTACCTTTGGTTTTGCTGGCATGTTGCGACAGAGGGATAGCTGACTTGGGAGAGTCTTATGCAGCTCAATGGCCTAGAGAGGAAGAGATGGCAAGGTCAAGCACGGCCAGCCAGAGGCCGATGCAATACGGTGACATCACTGTCACATTAAGGTCTGGGGTGGACTCGGCAGTGCAGCAACACAAATGGGTCATTGCAGCCCTTGGGACAGAGGGCCATCATGTGGCGCCAGGTACGATGGGAGGATAGCTAGGAGGGTGTATTTAGACCCCTGGGCGCTCCTCAGTGGCAGGAAAGGGCCCTTTGGCCTTTGATTCAATAAGGTTGGATACACAGGTCAGGTGACCCACAGGCGTGTGGGAGTGCTTTCACCCTCATCAGTATTTGGACCATGATGAGAGGAGTCTGGTAGAAGGAGAACTGGTAGATGACAAACCCGTAGAAGAAGAAGAACGCCACTAGTGGCAAAGTGAGGAATGCCAGCGAGTTCTGCTAATGTTGTGACTAGTATGGTACAGGATGGGTGTGGTGATCGAGAGGCCTCACATACAGCAAAGGTAGACGTGGAACCCTTGCAGCTGGTTAGGCGGCTGGATCCAGTGTAGAGGCTAACCTTGACACCAGGTAAGAGCAATAGCAGGTGGGCTCGGGGGGGGTCAAGAGGAAGGTGTCCATAGGGGTGGAGGCCTGAGAAAACAGGGACAATGTAGATGCTCGACTGAGGAAAGGTTTGTATGTCAAAGACGCAGGGGTGGAGACAGACACACAGCTGTTAGCGGTGGCGATGGGTGGTGGCAAGAGAGACTAAGGAAGGACAGGAAGAAGGGGCTAATGAGAGTATGGAACTTAAGATTAAGAAGCTCCCGTACATGTGGGTAATGAAACCCTTTGGCACCCACTTAATGCTGGCTACCAAGGAGAAAACATTGGAAAGGGGAATATGTTGAGAAACTGAAGCTGCTCCACAGGGAGCGGCAGTCAAAGGTGAGTTCCAAAGATGAGGAATATGAACTGTCCAAGTGGCCCAAGGTGCCATCAGCCATAGAGAACTGGACAGAGGTGTCCTTGATTTTCACAAGTGTATGCTGTAAAAAAATACCTGGAAAGTTGTGTGGATGTGATCAGAAGGGCTCAGATCACATTCGGGTCAGGCGTGGGCTCAATATGATGAGGAGTTTTGCGCACTGTTAGCATGGGATCTGAAAGCAAAATGGGGAGAAATTACAGTGATCTGTGGCATCAGACAATTGGCGGAAGACATTTGGAAAGACCATCTTTACGGCAAGTGTCCACCCACTGGTTTACCAGCCCTTTCAGCAGCGTCCCATCCAAGGGGGATTGGGGGCCAGGGCAAAGCCATATAGCGATGCGCTTGGGACATGCTGGGACTTCAACAAGGGAGTATGTACAAGTGAGTACTGCAAGTTCTGGCACGAGTGCTCCAAATGTGGAGGGAGACACGGAGTGGTGCAGTGCTATGGGGCAGGAGGTAGCAGCCAGGGGCAACAGACTGGCCAGTGGAATAAATACCAGGGGCCTGCTAGTGGCCAGCAGGGTAATCAGGCATCAGGGAACCAAGGAAGATGCGGTTTGCATGAGAACATGGGCATGGGGTCATACACCAATTTAGGGTGAGCACTTGGACTATTGGTTGGCCCTGTACCACAGAAGAGAAGACACAGATTTGTTTAGTGCAGGTTTTCAGGAGAGTTTCAGGCTGGAGTATGAGGGTCCATGGGTACATCGGTGGGTGAAGTCAGCATGCTCACACAAACAGGTTGTGCAGGCAAAGCTCCAAAAAGAGGTACAAGAGGGCATTATGGAGGGCCCCAACAGAGCAAGGCCAATGCAGGACCTGATGGTCTCACCCATTGGTGTTGTGCCAAAGACGGAGAGGGGGCTATCAGACTAATACAACACATGGTCAATGATTACAGAAGAAGTGGTGTCTGTATCTTATTCATCTGTGGATGTGGCAATGACAATGGTGGAGCAGGTGGGTCCTGGGGCCTTGCTGGCTAAGTGTGATATAAAATCGGCTTTCCGGCTGTACACCCAGAGGGTTTTCAGTTGCTGGGAATACAGTTTGATGGGTCCTGGTATGTGGACAAAGCCCTCCAATGGGGTCATCTGTCTTGTGAGGTTTTTGAGTGATTCAGTACATTCTTGCAATGGGCCTTCACTGTGCGGACAGGGAGGGCCATGGTGACACACTACCGAGACGATTTCTTTTTTGTAGGTCAACCCGGTTCTGCGGACTGACAACAACAGTTGTCAAGTTTTTAAGAGCTCATGGATGACATTGGGGTGCCACTGGCACTGGAAAAGATGGTTGGACCCAGCACAGTGCTGTCATTTCTGGGCATTGAACTATGGAAACTCACCTCTAGGTGGAAAAAAAGTTAATATGCAGCTGCTTCTAGATGTTATGCTACAAAAGCCAAAGGTGACGGTCAGGGAGGTCTAGGTTCTGCTAGTCCATCTCAACTTTGCGTGCAGGGTAGTGAGGGCTGGGAGGACTTTTTGCGGGTGGCTCAGTTTGTCATTAACAGGGCTGTTGCTGCCTCATCGCCACATCAGAATGTCAGCAGGTGCGAAGGAGAATCTACGTATGTGGTGCCGATTTTTTGATGAATTCAATGGCATCCTAATGGTAATACTACAAGACTGGGAGTGTGGCATACAGATATACTCAGGTGCCGCGGTAGGGCTAAGTTTTGGTTCGTACTGGGGAGGTAGGTGGTGCGCAGAGGAGTGGCCCCTGGATTGGAAGCAGGGGGCAGAAGCATAGCCTTCCTGGAATTATTTCCCCTGGTAGTAGCAGTGACACTCTGGGGTAGGGAAATGGCCCACAAAAAGGTACTTTTCATAGTTGACAATATGGCAGTGGTGCAAGTGATCAATAGACAATCCGCCCAAGACAAACAAGTGCTCAAATGTTGAGAGTTTTTGTGATGGGTTTTTTGAAATGTGGTTTTCAGGGCTAGGCATGTACTGGGGGTGGACAGTGACTTTGCAGTTGCTCTGTCGCGTTCACAGTAGGAGCGGTTCCATATGTTGGCCATAGGTGCAGGAAAGGACAAGACACCAAAGCCGGCAGCGATGTGAAGCATAGGCGAGAAAGGATTCTTTAGTTGGTGGCAAGGTCTCTGGCTGAATCCTCCAGAAAGGCTTCCACACAGGCTTGGCGGGGGTTCTTAGACAGTGGAGCTAAGGGGAGGTCAGAGATATGGCACAGGGAGGAGGATGTAGTACAGTACATACTGACATTGATCGAAAAGGGGTTATCCAGAATCACAGTTGCAAGGAAACTGTCAGGAATTGCATTTATTGGCAAGATCCTGTGGGGCTATTCACCATCAGCCGAGGAGCTGGGTAGAACGATGTTCAAGTGTTGGGTGGGAGAACAGGACCACCAACCCAGAGCTCAGAGGCCAGTGCCAAGACAGCTCTTGGAAAAAGAGATTGGGGTCCTATAGGATGTATACAATGGCATGGAGGAGACATTTCTGTTTTCAATGCTAATGTCTTGGATGTTCTTTGGGGTCTTCAGAGTGTGGAAAATGTTGGGGAAGGGGGGAGTACCAGGGCTAGGATGGGAGGATGTTGGGGGCAGGTTTGATAATTTGGAGTTGCTCATTCGGCTGTCCAAGACAGATCAGAGGGCCAGAGGGAAAACAGTAGTCTTGCTGCCATTCCCAGTGTTGAGCGTATGCCCAGTGAGGTGGGGTACAAAACTCAGGGCGATTACCGGGGCAGTTTTCAGGCACATAGATGGCACGGCGGTGACGTCTTTCCAACTTCTATGGGTTTTGAGGAAAGCAATTGATGGAACCTCCGGGATAGTATGGCACATATTTGTTTAGGATTGGGGTGGCCATGGAAGCGGCACAACAGGGATGGGGCAGGGATAGGAGTATGCAATTGGGTAGATGGTCTTCAAAGTTCTTTAAGCGTTATGTGAGGATGGGTCAGGGGGAACGCTGATAGTGTCACGTTTGCTGCATATCTCATATATACCATTCTTTCCAGGTGCAATGGCTGGTCTGGAGTCTATACAACTCACAATTTGGATATTAGGGCATTTGTTTGTTAAATGGGCAGAGAGGTATGAAGTTCAGAAGAGGCAAGGTGCCAATCTTGGTTTCGATCATCTGCAGTTGAAAGTGACTTGGCATGGCTAAGGTGGTATGCAGTGGTACAAACTGTTAGAATGTTTGAGCAGGTTGTTGAGGAGACACACGTGTCTAGATATCTTAGTACTCCACTTGGGGGAAAACGACATGGTAGTGAAGAAGAGTCTGGCATTAATGAAGGAGATGAAAGGGGATCTCTTAAAAATTAAGACACAGTGGGCAGGCACTTTCTTTATATGGCAAACACAAGGAGATGATGGACGGAGCACTGAAACCTTTCAGACACTCACCCCCAGTCACAGATCTGGGTTGAATCCATCATCATTCTTTAGCTCACTTCACCACCCCAGTTTAGACCCAGCTATATGCAAATCAGTCTTGACCCTGTGCCTCATGGGAACAGTCTAGCACGAACTGCCAAGCCAGGTCTTCCCTGGACGGGAAACAAGCATCCTGGGACCAGTTTCGGGGTAGCACTCATCATCAGCTAGGCTGAAGGCGGACGAAACACGTAATGGCGGACTGCTCAGGTCAATAAACTAAGTAAGCACTGATCCTGGGGTCCGTGTCCGTTCTTCAAAAGGAGGTGTGGAAGTGGATACTTTGGATATTTTGAACCGGAGACTTCAGTGGTTCAGCACGGACCCCCTCCCTTCAAGTTGGCCCTCGTGGAATGAAGTCATTTTCCATCACAGCTTCTGGCAGTGACTTTGGAGAACGCTATCTTTGGCAACAAGGAAACAGAGGGCCCCCTGACAGAAGATATCACCTCTGCCGAACGGAGTATAACATTTCGAGAACGGAGGTATGAAGAATTCTCTCCTTACTCTTCATACAGCCAGGTTGTGAAGTGTGCTGTGGTTGGTGGGAAAAGCCGGTATTTACCACAATCCTACCAGCGCAATTCATTAAATCGACACAAAAGAGCAATGTCCGCAGACACGCTGCGGGATCGTGAGGCAGCAGCGGAGGGTCTATTCAACAATACCCCCACATAAGAGGCACAAGCATCTAATTCATCACAAACATGGCACAAATCCGCGAGTGTAAAAGACATATTTCGCAAATTGGAGAAACTCATTAAGCAAGAACAGTCCAAATGGTGGGAACACAAGTCCTTGCAACGTTATTTCGATGTGGGAAGGATTCCAAGAGGGCTAAGAATCATGATCGCCTCAAGCTATGAAAATCCAAATCCCCAGATGATGGCAGAATGGGCTGAATGCAACCTAAATTCATCCAGAAAACTGGTGGAAATATTGGTCAAATATGCGGAAACTGACCAAATTGCCCTTCAGAAACAAATAGATGCACTGGAGGAGGAAATGGCAAAAATGGAATTACCCCAAAATGTCTCCAAAATGTGGGAAGAAATGATGGGCAGAGTAAAAAAAGAGGAAGAGAAAATAAAGGACAGGAAGGCATACACATTTCAAAGAGATAAGGCTGATTACGAAAATGGACGGATATTCACCTTTTCTCGTAAATATGATTCAATGAGGAACCCCAAACAGGGGGAAAAGAAGAGCACATCTAATTACAAAGGTCCAATTACCATATCAACATCAGATCTAAGCTCTGCGCTGGAAAGCAAATCTGAATCGGAATTGAATCAAGATAATCAGCCCCGCCAAAAACCAACCCTCGCGGAGAAATTCGATTTTTTACGCCAAGACCGAAGGCAAACCGTGCGCCCAAGAAGCAACAAATCCGCCAAAGGCGCAACAAAAGAAGAAGGGAAAGATGAAAGTCCAACAGGACACGTAAAAAACAAGTAAACCACCAATGTACGCTGGAGGCGAAAGTAAAACCAGATACTGAAACTATAATCAACATAGCAAAAATAGATTTGACACAAGCTGAACAACAACTCCTGTCCCTAGGATTATCCTACTGCCCTGAAAGTAGTCTCAATTATGCACAAACACGGACAGATGTCTTTAAATTCATACGTAAATTGAAATTGAGCAAGTTCCATCTGCTCTGAAAAACTCAAAACACCGCAAAAAGCGTGCAGGATAAAGATCATTCCTCTAGCACCATGGAATTAACTGCAAGTGATCAGGCACTGCTTTATGATTTACGGGATTTACAAAAGGAAAGATCTATCCAGGATTCCATATATGAAGGAGCTACACCAGCAATTATGACAAAGACATTGTTCTCCAGACCAAACACACCCTTTAAAAACAAATCAACTTTTAATCCAATCATGCCAAGAGATTCATTGGACATTTTTAATGAACAAGTGGTGGCACAAATTAAGCAATTAAACTCCAGGCTTCAAAAAATCAAACACAAAAACACAAGCACGGAGTGGAGATATAGCCAACTCATGACAAAACTACAAAAAAAGAAAGAAATTATAATCAGAAATTCGGACAAAGGAGGAAACATCGTCCTTTGGCCAGAAAAGGAGTACATGAAAGAGGCCTTATCCCAACTGAATGACATCTCCTGCTATAAAAAGAGCTCACCACTAACAGTTAAAACCACATACAATGAATTTTACACTAAATTATTGGCTTAGAAAAGTGCGGGATTATTAAGTATGAACGAATACAAATTCTTGAAGAAAGAGCACCCTGTCATGCCAGTGATCTATTTTGTGCCAAAAGTGCACAAAAATGAAAGTCAGCCACCAGGGAGACCGATAATCGCAGCATGTGATGGATTGTTGGAAAACACATCGCGTTACATTGATTATTTTCTGCAGGATTATGTCAAAAGCCTCCCGTCCTACATAAAAGACACAAGCGACTTTCTACGAAAAATAGACAACCTTGCCTGGCAAGAGGACTACATTCTGATGTCTATGGATGTCACGTCGCCATACACAAGTATAAAACACAAAGACGGCATCCGAGCTCTAGAATATTTCCTCAATAATAGACCGACATGTATGACACAACATACTAAAATGCTTGTGAACATGACTTTATTCTGTTTAGAAAATAAATTGTTTTTATTTCAAAATCAGATATACCAACAACTGCGTGGTGTCGCCATCGGGGCCAGCTTCTCCCCAAGCTATGCATGTTTACACATGGGCTGGTGGGAGGAGCTGGTTCTCAGAGGCGATTTCCATGAGGTAATGGCAGATCATGTTGTAGTTTGGCTACGATATATAGATTATCTATTCGTAGTGTGGAGAGGAACAGAGGAAAGTGCCTTACAATTTGTGTCTTTATTAAATGACAACGAAATTAATTTAAATCTCACAGCTACGGTTAGCTCAGATTCAGTTGATTTCCTTGATGTAAGAGTCAGCATAACTAATAACAAACTGGTTACATCACTACACCGAAAACCAACAGCAGGAAATACAGTCCTCCACGCCACCAGTTCTCACCCTGTCCATTTAATAGAAAGCATACCGTATGGAGAGATGTTGAGATTAAGACGAATATGTAGTGATGAGCAAAATTTAAAACTCACACAACAAGCGAGCAAAATTAGATTTTTAGAAAGAGCCTACTCTCCCAAAACTATAGATAAAGGCATATCCAAATCAAATCTACAAAGCAGAACTGAACTTCTATTTGGCAAAATAATTGCATCTGAAGGGGACACTAGTGCAAGTGTAGATCATAATAACGACCCTATCAGAATCATCCTAACCTATTGCAAACAGGAAAAACAATTAAGGAGTATTTTCAAACGAAACTGGCCCTTAGTATTAGATGATCCAGTAATAGCACATCTATTCCCCAAAACACCCTCCATTTCCTACAGAAAAACTAAATCTATGGGCGATGCTCTGGTCAAGAGCAGTCCAGAAGTGGAGGAAGGAGCCTCATGGCTAAGTGCAAGGAAGGGCTTCTTCAAATTTGCAAGCTGTAAGGCGTGCAAGCACGGGGTGAATAGAACCACATACATCACTGCATTCTGTGATGAAGGGAAGAAAATAAACAAACATCTTACGTGCAAAACGGAGTATGCTATATATATTGCAATGCACATGTGGACTGCAATACGTGGGCAGTACAAAACTACAAGCCCACAAGCGCTTACTGCAACACATCAGGGCCATCAAGAACTTAGACCCCACATACCCTGTAGCAAGGCACTTTAATGAAATCCACAAAAACAATACAAGTGAATTGAAATACTTCCTAATTGATTCAGTCCCCACTCTAAAAAGAGGAGGAAATAGAGAATTAAAACTCAGAAGACTAGAGTCTCGTTACATTGGTCTGAATACCACCGAAGACCTATATACCTGTTTGTAAAGATATACGCATATACATGAGATCTCAGACACGTGGTTTTATCCTTTCGCATCTTTATATATATATATATATATATATATATATATATATATATATATATATATATATATATATATATATATGTTACCAGGGTAGCTCCTTCTGTCTTCCCCCGCCCTTTGCAGAGGATCGCTTGGAGTTGGCGGAGCAGTGCCAACCAGGAATGCGTTTGCTTAAGTTCAAGTAAAGCGATCACTCAGAGTATGCTGACACCAGTGGTTGTTTATTGCAGGTTACGCGTTTCGCTTGTCAAGCAAGCTTGGTCACACAGTGATTTACCGGAAGTCAAAGCAATACATAGACTGTGTAGACATTGAAAAAGGACCATTGTCCTAAAAACCACGCTATAGTAACTGGAACGTCCATTTTGTAATGTCTAGTTATCATACTCAAATAACCATTCGTCATATTTACGCAATAGTATTACTTCATATCTTATTTGGTTGAGCCAAGTCGCAATACAAAATATAAAAATACGATAAAATGGAAATGAAACAAATGTTGCATCACATTACAAACAGGTAAATTTCCTTTCTGTTAGTATTAAGCGGTAAACGATACAGGCACGCTTTTGTACACTGCAACATCATTTAAATTGTAATCATTTTATAAATGGAAGGGTTCACAACACCTCCTTCATTCTCATAGTGTTGTTTTGACATAGGACCCATTGATTTACGAGGCATAGTGCCCATATATTTATGGTCCAAACTATCGGTTCTCTTCCTATTCGGGTAGTGGCAACGTGCCAGTGAATTTTAGAACAGCCTGTCAATATTAAACTCCACTCTCTGTTTAGTGTTGTTGACAGTCATTCTAAATGCTTAGTCATGGTGCCCATTAATCTTCTATTCTAATCACCCGCTTGCGCAATACATTCTACATACTTCTATGTCTATGATTCTCCCGGTATAGCAACCATACCCCTTATATGTGTTCTCCATAAATACATTCCCTACAAGGGAATAAAGTTTTAGTGAAAAAGATTCCAGAAACACGACTGGAGAGAAACCAAGTTTCTTAATAAAACCAAAAAGAACAAAAGTGACTCTTATCTGTATGATCAGGACCTCCACCTTTGTGATAGAAGAAAAGAAGAGAAGAAAAGGGTAGGGGGTGGTCGCAGCGAAGAATTGTCTCAAATTCTGCCCCTTCCTTTCCTCCTGTAAAAAGAAAGAGAATACTATGAGTGATCTCATGTTCTACATTAAAATATACTAAAACCATTAAAACACTAAATCAATAATACACAATTGTACAACAATAGTTACTCTCTATTTTGAAATGATCAATTCTAGTTTTCTACTCATATAGATGGATGCTCAGTTCTTCATCCTGATTCAGCCCTTCTGGGCTTTTCGTCTGGAGGTTGATAATATGCCATGACTCTTTTTTCCGTAAATGAAGGACTCTGTTACCTCCCCTTGGTGAATGCTCAATCTGTTCTATGGCTAGAAACGACAAAAGGGAGCTGTTGGAAAGATGGTATATAGCAAAATGTCTGGCTACAGGATAATGGGGATCTTTATTTGTGATGGCCCTCATGTGCTCTAGCACCCGTTTTTTAGTTGCTAGAGTTGTGCTCCCCACATATCTTTTTTTGCATGGGCATTCTAGGATGTAGATAGTGAATACTGTACCACAGGTGAGAAATTGTGTTTTTTCTTTCTCCCCTGTAGGTGTCTGATAGGATTTTCTCATTGAGCTGTTTCTACAGGCTTTACAATGTCCACATGGAAAGAAGCCATGTAGATTCATTTTGGTGTTAAGACTTTTGTTTGTGATGTCACCTTTTACTAGGAAGTCTCTGAGGTTCTTGCCTTTCCTATATGTAATCTGTGGTCTCTCATGTAAAGTGTGTCCTACAATAGGGTCACTAGTGAGGATATTCCAGTTCTGTGTAAGTATTTTCGCAATAGCTTTGGATTCCTTATTATATGTCATAATGACCCTCGTGATGTTCTCTCCCTCAGTAATGGGTTTATCTTTGAGCGTTTCTTCCCTTTCAGTTTTATCAATTCCATTCTTGGCTCTTTTAAGTACCCATTCTGAATATCCTCTCTCACGGAATCTTTGCATTATGTTGTATTGTTCAGTCAGGAAGCTGTCCTGTGAACTGCAATTTCTCCTCGCTCTTAGTAGCTCACCAAATGGAATACTCCATTTTAGGGTTTCAGGGTGGCTGCTAAGAGCGTGCAGAACACTATTACCTGCTGTTGCTTTTCTATGGAGTCTGGTGTGTATCTTGTTTTCCCTTATCTCCACTATTTCATCCAGAAATTCAGTCTGTTGTTTGCTGATGTTATATGTAAGGGTAAGATTAAAGCTGTTCTTGTTAAGCTCATTAATCATATCAATTGCGCTTTCCTTACTACCCTTCCATATTACAAACAAGTCATCTATATACCTGTACCATTTAATAACTTTGTTCTTTGTGCAGTCTTGATCAAGTTTTTTAAGGACTTCCTCCTCCCAGATCCCCAAGAAAAGATTAGCAAAACTTGGGGCAAAACAAGTCCCCATCGCGGTACCCAGGACTTGTTTAAACATAGTGTCATTAAATAAGAACATATTGTTTAACAAACAGAACTTCATTAGTGTTAACAGCATCTCTGTGTGTTCCAAATAACAAATTTCCCGAGTGTTTAGGAATTGCTGACAACAGCGAATACCTAATGAATGGTCTATAATGGAATACAAAGAATTCACATCCAAGGTGATCATATGATAATCTTCTTCCCAAACCAGGTCTTTGATTTTGCCCAAAAAGTCTTTAGTATCCCTGATATGAGAGGGCAATTTTTCCACGTATTCACGTAGAAAATGATCAATGTATTTAGAAATTTTCTCTGTTACACAACCGATGGAAGACACGATAGGTCTACCTGGAGGTACATTAGGGTCTTTGTGCACCTTCGGAAGAAGGTAAAAGATAGGAGTTCTGGGGTAATCGCATTTAAGATAACAGAATTCTTCCCATGTAATGATCCCCCTCTCTTTGTACTCTGTTAATGTATTCCATACCTTTATAATGCTGTCATTGTATTCATTCATCTCAGTTTTGACATAGAATTTTATGTCCATCAGTTGTTTAGTCGCCTCTGCAATATATGCTGTCCTGTCCCACAGTACAATGTTACCCCCTTTATCGGCGGGACGGATGATGATATTCTCATCCTCATTCATGGAATTCAAAAACTGCCATTGTATCTTGGAAAAGTTGTTAGATGTATCATAATTACCATTATGTCGTTTTTCGAAATTTCATAAGGTCTTTCACAATGGTCTCGTGAAATGCATCTATGTTATCATGAGGCATGAGTGGCAAAAATACAGATTTGGGTTTGAATTTTGTACAAGCGGGCGGTCAGTTCTAATGCTCATATCTTCTTCCCCTCTTCTATACCTGCTTCTAGATATAGATCCTGCATATCCATAAGGGTTTCTCTATCTTTTATGGTGAGGACTGTATTCTGTTCATTAGTAGTCATAGGATCCCTATCCATATAGGAAACGACATAATGGTAATTATGATACATCTAACAACTTTTCCAAGATACAATGGCAGTTTTTGAATTCCCTGAATGAGGATGAGAATATCATCCCTATAGGGATCCTATGACTACCAATGAACAGAATACAGTCCTCACCATAAAAGATAGAGAAACCCTTATGGATATGCAGGATCTATATCTAGAAGCAGGTATAGAAGAGGGGGAAGAAGATATGAGCATTAGAACTGACCGCCCGCTTGTACAAAATTAAAACCCAAATCTGCTATTTTGCCACTCATGCCTCATGATAACATAGATGCATTTCACGAGACCATTGTGAAAGACCTTATGAAATTTCGGTAAAACGACATAATGGTAATTATGATACATCTAACAACTTTTCCAAGATACAATGGCAGTTTTTGAATTCCATGAATGAGGATGAGAATATCATCATCCGTCCCGCACGATAAAGAGGTAACATTGTACTGTGGGACAGGGCAGCATATATTGCAGAGGCGACTAAACAACTGATGGACATAAAATTCTATGTCAAAACTGAGATGAATGAATACAATGACAGCATTATAAAGGTATGGAATACATTAACAGAGTACAGAGAGGGGATCATTACATGGGAAGAATTCTGTTATCTTAAATGCGATTACCCCAGAACTCCTATCTTTTCACCTTCTTCCGAAGGTGCACAAAGACCTAATGTACCTCCAGGTAGAACTATCGTGTCTTCCATCGGTTGTGTAACAGAGAAAATTTCTAAATACATTGATCATTTTCTACGTGAATACGTGGAAAAATTGCCCTCTCATATCAGGGATACTAAAGACACTTTGGGCAAAATCAAAGACCTGGTTTGGGAAGAAGATTATCATATGATCACCTTGGATGTGAATTCTTTGTATTCCATTATAGACCATTCATTAGGTGATTCAGCTGTTGTCAGCAATTCCTAAACACTCAGGAAATTTGTTATTTGGAACACACAGAGATGCTGTTAACACTAATGAAGTTCTGTTTGTTAAACAATATGTTCTTATTTAATGACACTATGTTTAAACAAGTCCTGGGTACCGCGATGAGACTTGTTTTGCCCCAAGTTTTGCTAATCTTTCTTGGGGATCTGGGAGGAGGAAGTCCTTAAAAACTTGATCAAGACTGCACAAAGAACAAAGTTATCAAATGGTACAGGTATATAGATGACTTGTTTGTAATATGGAAGGGTAGTAAGGAAAGCGCAGTTGATATGATTAATGAGCTTAACAGAACAGCTTTAATCTTACCCTCACATACTAACATCAGCAAACAACGAGACTGAATTTCTGGATGTAATAGTGGAGATAAGGGAAAATAAGATACACACCAGACTCCATAGAAAAGCAACAGCAGGTAATAGTGTTCTGCACGCTCTTAGCAGCCACCCTGAAACCTAAAATGGAGTATTCCATTTGGTGAGCTACTAAGAGCGAGGAGAAATTGCAGTTCACAGGACAGCTTCCTGACTGAACAATACAACATAATGCAAAGATTCCGTGAGAGAGGATATCCAGAATGGGTACTTAAAAGAGCCAAGAATAGAATTGATAAGACTGAAAGGAAGAAACGCTCAAAGATAAACCCATTACTGAGGAGAGAACATCACGAGGGTCATTATGACATATAATAAGGAATCCAAAGCTATTGTGAAAATACTTACACAGAACTGGAATATCCTCACTAGTGACCCTATTGTAGGACACACTTTACATGAGAGACCACAGATTACATATAGGAAAGGCAAGAACCTCAGAGACTTCCTAGTAAAGGTGACATCACAAACAAAAGTCTTAACACCAAAATGAATCTACAAGGCTTCTTTCCATGTGGACATTGTAAAGCCTGTAGAAACAGCTCAATGAGAAAATCTTATCAGACACCTACAGGGGAGAAAGAAATAACACAATTTCTCACCTGTGGTACAGTATTCACTATCTACATCCTAGAATGCCCATGCAAAAAGATATGTGGGAGCACAACTCTAGCAACTAAAAGCGGGTGCTAGAGCACATGAGGGCCATCACAAATAAAGATCCCCATTATCCTGTAGCCAGACATTTTGCTATATACCATCTTTCCAACAGCTCCCTTTTGTCGTTTCTAGCCATAGAACAGATTGAGCATTCACCAAGGAGAGTAACAGAGTCCTTCATTTACGGAAAAAGAGTCATGGCATATTATCAACCTCCAGGCGAAAAGCCCAGAAGGGCTGAATCAGGATGAAGAACTGAGCATCCATCTATATGAGTAGAAAACTAGAATTGATAATTTCAAAATAGAGAGTAACTATAGTTGTACAATTGTGTATTATTGATTTAGTGTTTTAATGGTTTTAGTATATTTTAATGTAGAACATGAGATCACTCATAGTATTCTCTTTTCTTTTACAGGAGGAAAGGAAGGGGCATAATTTGAGACAATTCTTCGCTGCGACCACCCCCTACCCTTTTCTTCTCTTCTTTTCTTCTATCACAAAGGTGGAGGTCCTGATCATACAGATAAGAGTCACTTTTTGTTCTTTTTGGTTTTATTAAGAAACTTGGTTTCTCTCCAGTCGTGTTTCTGGAATATTTTTCACTAAAACTTTATTCCCTTGTAGGTAATGTATTTATGGAGAACACATATAAGGGGTATGGTTGCTATACCGGGAGAATCATAGACATAGAAGTATGTAGAATGTATTGCGCAAGCGGGTGATTAGAATAGAAGATTAATGGGCACCATGACTAAGCATTTAGCATGACTGTCAACAACACTAAACAGAGAGTGGAGTTTAATATTGACAGGCTGTTCTAAAATTCACTGGCACTTTGCCACTACCCAAATAGGAAGAGAACCGATAGTTTGGACCATAAATATATGGGCACTATGCCTCGTAAATCAATGGGTCCTATGTCAAAACAACACTATGAGAATGAAGGAGGTGTTGTGAACCCTTCCATTTATAAAATGATTACAATTTAAATGATGTTGCAGTGATACAAAGCGTGCCTGTAGCGTTTACCGCTTAATACTAACAGAAGGAAATTTACCTGTTTGTAATGTGATGTAACATTTGTTTCATTTCCATTTTATCGTATTTTTATATTTTGTATTGCGACTTGGCTCAACCAAATAAGATATGAAGTAATACTATTGCGTAAATATGACGAATGGTTATTTGAGTATGATAACTAGACATTACAAAATGGACGTTCCAGTTACTATAGCGTGGTTTTAGGACAATGGTCCTTTTTCAATGTCTACACAGTCTATGTATTGCTTTGACTTCCAGTAAATCACTGTGTGACCAAGCTTGCTTGACAAGCGAAACGCGTAACCTGCAATAAACAACCACTGGTGTCAGCATACTCTGAGTGATCGCTTTACTTGAACTTAAGCAAACATATATATATATATATATATATATATATATATATATATATTTATATAAATGTGATATTATAATGATATTATCATGTACAAGATACGTTATCGATAAGCAATAAGTGTAATGACCATGAAATAGACATAGAAGGAATAATTGAGGATTTGTATTGATACAGGCTATTTTCTTTCTTCCTCTCTATACTCCTCTCGCTGGAGTAAGCAATTGATGTATGAGGACAAGACAAGTAATCCAATATTGTTGATTGATGACTATTATGATGAAAATATCTACATAAGACTTACCCCACTGCTGCCAGCACAATAATTTTTCCGTCAATTAACCTCTGAAGAGGAAGGAACTGCCTTTGAAAAGCGTCAGGTGCAACATGACGGAGCAGCTGTTTAATGGTATTGGCAGACAGGACGCTATCCATACCGAGAATAAAGGCTTGCAGCCTCATACCTGTGTTGAGTGCTGCTCTAGCATGGGCAACCTTGGGAGCGTAAATATCTGGGCAGCCGCCTCGCCGCCTCGCACGCACCACCCCGTGGAATTAGGGGGCCTCCGGGCTTGGTATTGAACCGAGCCATTTCTGTGGAGCACAGGTACAGGGTTGAGGATGGGTCCTGTTTGCCGAGGCTCATCTGTGGGCTTTAAACTTTATATCCGACAGTAATTAGTGCGGCTATTTGAAGCCAGGAATTTTTGGACAACTTCAGTTCCCAGAATGCTCCGCATATCACTCCTAGGAGGAGCCCATTTGGGGCCTGGAATTCAGCATTAATAAGCGTGGAACTGAGACCGGAACTGCACGTAACTCTTTTCCGTCAATGAACCTCTGAAGAAGAAGGAATTGCCTTTGAAATGCGTCAGGTGCAACATGACGGAGCAGCTGTTTAATGGTATTGGCAGACAGGACGCTATCCATACCGAGAATAAAGGCTTGCAGCCTCATACCTGTGTTGAGTGCTGCTCTAGCATGGGCAACCTTGGGAGTGTAAAAATCTGGGCAGCCGCCTCGCCGCCGAGCATGCACCACCCCGTGGAATTAGGGGGCCACCGGGCTTGCTATTGAACCGAGCCGTTTCTGTGGAGCACAGGTACAGGATTGAGGATGGGTCCTGTTTGCCGAGGCTCATCTGTGGGCTTGAAACTTTGTATCCGACAGTAATTAGTGTGGCTATTTGAAGCCAGGAATTGTCGGACAACTTCAGTTCCCAGAATGCTTCCCATATCACTCCTAGGAGGAGCCCATTTGGGGGCGTGGAATTCAGCATTAATAAGCGTGGAACTGAGACCGGAACTGCATGTAACTCTTTTCCGTCATTGAACATCTGAAGAAGAAGGAACTGCCTTTGAAACGAGTCAGATGCAACATGATGGAGCAGCTGTTTAATGGTATTGGCAGACAGGACGCTATCCATACCGAGAATAAAGGCTTGCAGCCTCATACCTGTGTTGAGTGCTGCTCTAGCATGGACAACCTTGGGAGCGTAAATATCTGGGCGGCCGCCGAGCACGCATCACCCCGTGGAATTAGGGGGCCACCGGGCTTGGTATTGAACCGAGCCGTTTCTGTGGAGCACAGGTACAGGATAGAGGATGAGTCCTGTTTGCAGAGGCTCATCTGTGGGCTTGAAACTTTGAATCCGACAGTAATTAGTGCGGCTATTTGAAGCCAGGAATTTTTGGACAACTTCAGTTCCCAGAATGCCCCGCATATCACTCATAGGAGGAGCCCATTTGGGGGCGTGGAATTCAGCATTAACCCCTTCCATGCGCGGCCGATTTTCGCCCTGTGCGAGGCGTTGCATTAAGCGGACGGGTTCATGACGAGCTCAGCTCGTCATGCGCACACGAGCACTGCGCAGCATGACGAGCTGAGCTCGTCATGAGCATGGAAGGGGTTAATAAGCTTGGGACTGAGACCAGAACTGCACGTAACTCTTTTCTGTCAATGAACCTCTGAAGAAGAAGGAACTGGCTTTGAAACGCGTCAGGTGCAACATGACGGAGCAGCTGTTTAATGGTATTGGCAGACAGGACGCTATCCATACCGAGAATAAAGGCTTGCAGCCTCATACCTGTGTTAAGTGCTGCTCTAGCATGGGCAACCTTGGGAGCGTAAATATATATATATATATATATATTCACTGAAAAAACCATAGGTTTTAGGGACAGTTATAGTTAGTTGGACATTGCACTCGTACAAAACCCGTGAAATTCCCCCGTTATAGTTAGTCCAGCTAACTATAACTCGCGCCCACAATGCACTGCTGATGACGTCACATATTACATCACTCATGACATGGTCAGTGACATCACTGATGACATCACCGATGACATCTCAAATGACATCACTGATGACATCATCCACGTGATAATCTGATGCACCTCCTCACACCCCAATATAACCTTTGATACACCCACTCTAAATTACAGACTGCCATTCGCAAAACCATAGACACTCCAACACCAATAACTACATACCCACTCACTGATTCTTAGGTCTACGCACACATCCACTCACTCACCCGTACAGTCACTCATACTTACGGTCACTCAGTACAGGACTATCATATGCACTCAAGGGGGCGGGGCCTGCGGGCCCGATCGTTTAAAAAAAAATAAAATTTTTTTGTCCCCCTCTGTGGCCCCCCTTCCTTTTTCCAGTTTTTATGCCCTGGGGACCCCATCCCCCAGGGCCTTACTCCTTTTAATTACAAATACAAAAAAAAAACAGGAAGGGGCCGCGTGGCCCCTTCCCTGGGCCTGTATTGGCCCGGGGACCCCATCCCCCGGGGCATGGCCTCGATTTTTTTTTTTTGTAGGGAGGGGGCTGCGTGGCCCCCCTCCTCAGGCCATTTAAGGCCCGGGACCCCATCCCGGGGCCGGCCTTTCCGTTTTTCCTTTTTTTTTTTTTGGGGAGGGGGCCGCGTGGCTCCCTCCCGAGCCACTACTGCCCCGGGACCCCATCCCCGGGGCTGGCCCTCTCGTTGGGGACTGTGGGGGTCCCCAATCCCCACAGTCCCGCCGGCTCCCCGTGTCCTACGGGAGCCGGCATTACTACACATGGGGAGCAGCTAACATGCTGCTCCCCATGTGGAAAGCTAATCGGCTTTGGATATTGGAAGAGAGAGCAGGTTTCCTGCTCTCTCTTCCAATATCCAAGCAGTTTGCAATGACAGGACGGGAGCCGCGAGGCTCCGTCCTGTCATTGCAAACAGCAGTGTCCCGGGTAGGCACCCGGGACACTGCAGGAGCCGGCCCTGGGGGTGGTGGTCCCCAAGGCCATCAAGGGCTCCAGGAGGGGGCGCGCGGCCCCCTCCCATTCAGTTCACAGCCCCGGGGAGGTGGTGGTCCCGGGGCTCTGGGAGTCCGTAACGGACCCCCATATTTAAATGTTTAGTGCCCGGGGAGGTGGCGGTCCCGGGGCTGCGGGAGGGCTCAGAGCCCTCCCGCACCGACCTAAAAAAAGCCCCGGGGGTGGCGGTCCCCGGGCTTGAGGGCCCTTTGAGGCCCCCACACATTAAATTATCCCCCCACCATGCCCCTGGGACTTGGGCCACCTGGGGGCAAAATACAATCAAGCGCGGGAGACCGCGCTTGATTTCTCGGCAGGATTCGCGCATCCTGCCGATTTTTAAAAATTATTATTTTTTTTTTGCCCAGGGGGTCCTTGTGGGACCCCTGAGCAAACCTAGGGGGTCAGGGTGTTTCTACCCTGCCCCCTTTGCGCACTGTTTCTGTCCCTCGGTTCTACCGAGGACAAAATGGCTGCCAACATTTCCTGAATCGGAATGTTGACAGCCAGCTGACAGCCAATTAACATGCAGCTCGTGATCGGGAGGGTACGCGGACCCTACTCGGCCATAGATATCACTATCTTTTTACTTTTGATTTTCTCAGCAACTACTGAACGGATTTACACCATTTAACAAAAGGGTTCTTTCTGAACCAAGAACTACCTCTTTGCCAAATTTGGTGTAATTCCGTTCAGCAGTTCGGGCTGTAGCCGTGTCTAAAGTTTCCTATGGAAAATTGCATGGGGAAAACGCGTTTTGGGACCCCCTTTTTCTCGGCCCCCGCTTGACGAATCCCCGAGACTTTCAGGGTAGGAGCGGACCGGAGCGGGCCATAAAGTTTGAAAATGTTGCGAAGATACGTCAACCGGCAAGAGAGTTATTTCAAATAGAATGTCGTGAATTTCCTATGGATAATAGGTTGTAACTATAACTATCTACTGGCGACCGCCAGTAGATAATATATATATATATATATATATATATATTTCTAAATTCCGCTACTCCTCCAATCCTCTGAATAAACGGAACGGACCACCGAAATGTGCTATAAGCTGTTTATTTCAAGGTGCAAGTCTCGCCACAACGCGTTTCAGCCCACCACAGGCCTTGATCACATGACAAATGATACGCGTTACCGCCATACTTTTAAAGTGATAAGTGCTCCAAATTAAAATCACATGTGCAAACAAAGCCATAGACATAGAAGAAATATTTCATTCATGATGACGTTTTACATAACACAGCATCTGGTGCATCCTACGTTTAAGGATCATTTAATTTGCTATATCTGTTACTTTTAAAATGTCATGACAATTTTGTTGTAATCGTTAGAGGTCTGGTAAATAACAATTAAATTCTAATACAATTTGAATACAATTTAAAGGTTAAAAAAGTAGAGGAAGGCAATTAAAAAAAAGACAATCTTTTTGTGTAAAAAAAAAAAACCTCGACTGCATTATTTGTAAATTCCCAAATAATGCACCCAGACTCTGCTGTATTAAATATACAGATAACTGTGTCATTGTATCCTATAAGTAGCAGTAACAGTATATTTGTGTGTTCTGAATTCTTCTGTGCTCCTCTATGGCTAGTAAAGTGCTCGTGCTTGTGTGACAGTATAATGATTAAAATTATAAATTATAAATAAAGTGCTAATAAAGAGTTTCTTTTCTCTCTCTGTTATAAGTGCATGATGCAAATTCACAATTTAACAACCCCCAAGACAATAAATAGATTTATCTTAATGCCTGATATACATTCTAACAGGATTCAGAGCCCTAAATCACTGTGATGTATGTAATCACTATAATCCCGGTTTGAATACCCGATTGCGCCTATTGTAGCTGATCTGAGATGAGTTGGGAGTTTCAAGACAATTATAAACGTGTATACATTTATATCCATTGGTCTAGTGAATACATGGTTAGAGAAATACAGGTAAACGAACAAATGAATAAATACGCACATATCCAAATCCTTATTAAATATATCAAAGATTAAATACATAAATATAGATTACATTTTAATTTTTTTTTCTTATGTAAAAAGATTTGTATCTCTCTCAATAAATACCCATAAATAGATATAAATACAAGTATCAAATTTAAAAAGTGCATAAATATAATCCGTTCATAAATACTGTAAATCGCTAAGAAGAGGAGAGATACCTGATCACAAGTTACATGGGAAACATAAGACTGTATGGTTTATCGGAGGGCAAAATATAGATAGATGTACTTAAATGTTCAGCATGTACAAATAGTGCTAACACCTAGAATGAATATGTGCTGGCTTACATCTAATAGAGGCAGGTATGAAGATCCTCCGTGATATTGAGGCCTCCCGGGTATTTGGAATCTAGTTCTAGTATATATTTAGTTTCCAGTTTTCTTAATTTTGATTCTCGGTCACCCCCTCTCCTGCTAGCTGGTACGGAGTCAATCACATAGTATCGTAGATATTGTGTGTCGGCTCCATGTTTGTCTTTAAAATGACGAGCCACAGGATAAGTATTATCCTGGTTTGTGATGGCCCTCATATGCTGGAGTATCCTTTTGTGAACAGGTAATTTAGTACTACCAACATATCGAAGCCCACATGGGCAAGACAATATGTACACAGCAAATTCCGTTTTACAGGTGAGGAGTTTGGAGATAGTATGTTTTGTAGGGCTAAATGGTGTTGTGTAAGTTAAGGTATTGCACCTAATTGACAGGCTTTGCAGCTCTTACATTTATAAAACCCTTTGTGTGTTTGTAACCAAGAGGTTCCTTCTATCACTTCAGGACTGGTCTTGACCAATTCATCCCGCATAGAGGGTCATATATATTCTGCTCCAAAGGTTGTTCACCTGGTGAGTAGCACTCGATCAGCAGCTTTGTTTATGATAGGTAGGGACGAGGATCCGCTTGTAGAAGCTGCTCCGTAATGGAAATGCCTGACGCGTTTCGAAGCTTCATATGCTTCTCTTCAGAGGCTTGAACGGAGACAGTGAACTCGAATGAGACTGTGCATTGTGGGAAATGTGGTCCGGATAGCACACAAATCTTGTCCTGTATGGACCCTGCAAGTGGACTCATCCTCAATCCTGTTTGCGGCTGCTGGTCCACATAGCCGACATGATAGTTACCATGTCGGGTGGCCCCCATAACATTACAGGGTGGTGCACACTCCGCGGCAGGACGGCCGTGTATTACATTCTGCTCCAAAGGTTGTCCACCTGGTGAGTAGCACTCGATCAGCAGCTTTGTTTATGATAGGTAGGGACGAGGATCCGTTTGTAGAAGCTGCTCCATAATGGAAATGCCTGACGCGTTTCGAAGCTTCATATGCTTCTCTTCAGAGGCTTGAACGGAGACAGTGTGTGCAAACGCTGAACCCACTTCGCCATTTTCATATTGCACACCCACTAATGGGAAACTCGAATGAGACTGTGCATTGTGGGAAATGTGGTCCGGATAGCACACAAATCTTGTCCTGTATGGACCCTGCAAGTGGACTCGTCCTCAATCCTGTTTGCGGCTGCTGGTCCACATAGCCGACATGATAGTTACCATGTCGGGTGGCCCCCATAACATTACGGGGTGGTGCACACTCCGCGGCAGGACGGCCGCGTATTACATTCTGCTCCAAAGGTTGTCCACCTGGTGAGTAGCACTCGATCAGCAGCTTTGTTTATGATAGGTAGGGACGAGGATCCGCTTGTAGAAGCTGCTCCGTAATGGAAATGCCTGACGCGTTTCGAAGCTTCATATGCTTCTCTTCAGAGGCTTGAACAGAGACAGTGTGTGCAAACGCTGAACCCACTTCGCCATTTTCATATTGCACACCCACCAATAGGAAACTCGAATGAGACTGTGCATTGTGGGAAATGTGGTCCGTATAGCACACAAATCTTGTCCTGTATGGACCCTGCAAGTGGACTCATCCTCAATCCTGTTTGCGGCTGCTGGTCCACATAGCCGACATGATAGTTACCATGTCGGGTGGCCGCCATAACATTACGGGGTGGTGCACACTCCGCGGCAGGGCGGCCGCGTATTACATTCTGCTCCAAAGGTTGTCCACCTGGTGAGTAGCACTCGATCAGCAGCTTTGTTTATGATAGGTATGGACGAGGATCCGCTTGTAGAAGCTGCTCCGTAATGGAAATGCCTGACGCGTTTCGAAGCTTCATATGCTTCTCTTCAGAGGCTTGAACAGAGACAGTGTGTGCAAACGCTGAACCCACTTCGCAATTTTCATATTGCACACCCACCAATGGGAAACTTGAATGAGACTGTGCATTGTGGGAAATGTGGTCCGGATAGCACACAAATCTTGTCCTGTATGGACCCTGCAAGTGGACTCGTCCTCAATCCTGTTTGCGGCTGCTGGTCCACATAGCCGACATGATAGTTACCATGTCGGGTGGCACCCATAACATTACGGGGTGGTGCACACTCCGCGGCAGGACGGCTGCGTATTACATTCTGCTCCAAAGGTTGTCCACCTGGTGAGTAGCACTCGATCAGCAGCTTTGTTTATGATAGGTAGGGACGAGGATCCGCTTGTAGAAGCTGCTCCGTAATGGAAATGCCTGACGCGTTTTGAAGCTTCATATGCTTCTCTTCAGAGGCTTGAACGGAGACAGTGTGTGCAAACGCTGAACCCACTTTGCCATTTTCATATTGCACACCCACCAATGGGAAACTCGAATGAGACTGTGCATTGTGGGAAATGTGGTCCGGATAGCACACAAATCTTGTCCTGTATTGACCCTGCAAGTGGACTCGTCCTCAATCCTGTTTGCGGCTGCTGGTCCACATAGCCGACATTATAGTTACCATGTCGGGTGGCCCCCATAACATTACGGGGTGGTGCACACTCCGCGGCAGGACGGCCGCGTATTACATTCTGCTCCAAAGGTTGTCCACCTGGTGAGTAGCACTCGATCAGCAGCTTTGTTTATGATAGGTAGGGACGAGGATCCGCTTGTAGAAGCTGCTCCGTAATGGAAATGCCTGACGCGTTTCTTAGCTTCATATGCTTCTCTTCAGAGGCTTGAACGGAGACAGTGTGTGCAAACGCTGAACCCACTTCGCCATTTTCATATTGCACACCCACCAATGGGAAACTCGAATGAGACTGTGCATTGTGGGAAATGTGGTCCGGATAGCACACAAATCTTGTCCTGTATGGACCCTGCAAGTGGACTCGTCCTCAATCCTGTTTGCGGCTGCTGGTCCACATAGCCGACATGATAGTTACCATCGTCCATACCAATTAAAGGCTGTTGTCTTGCTGCTGTTGCCCGAGTGCTGCTCGACTGGTGGACAACCTTGGAGCTGAATCTTTAATGCGGCCATCCTGCCGCGGAGCTAGCACCACCCCGCGATTTGAGGGGGCCACGCGATTTGGTATTGACCGAATCGCAAATGTGGAGCAACAACAGAGGATTTAGGACAGACCCGTCTGCGGGGTCCATTGAGGACTTAATCCAACAGGATATTATGTGTGTGCATCCATTCATGGACATTGCCGAAAACTACAATCCCCATCATGCACAGTCTCATAAGAGCGGCCCATGCGAGGCGTGTAATATTCAAATGTGAATGGGATTGGCTTATGCACACATCCGTTCCGTTAAAGCCTCTGAGGAGAATTTGAGGAACTTCGAAGCGCGTCAGGCAGTCCTACACGAGACGGCTGTTTCAAGTACTGCAGGAGGAATCCGTCCATACCAATTAAAGGCTGTTGTCTTGCTGCTGTTGCCCGAGTGCTGCTCGACTGGTGGACAACCTTGGAGCTGAATCTTTAACGCGGCCGTCCTGCCGCGGAGCTAGCTACCACCCCGCGATTTGAGGGGGCCACGCGATTTGGTATTGACCGAATCGCAAATGTGGGAGCAACAACAGAGGATTTAGGACGGACCCGTCTGCGGGGTCCATTGAGGACTTAATCCAACAGGATATTATGTGTGTGCATCCATTCATGGACATTGCCGAAAACTACAATCCCCATCATGCACAGTCTCATAAGAGCGGCCCATGCGAGGGCATGTAATATTCAAATGTGAATGGGATTGGCTTATGCACACATCCGTTCCGTTAAAGCCTCTGAGGAGAAGTTGAGGAACTTCGAAACGCGTCAGGCAGTCCTATACGGAACGGCTGTTTCAAGTACTGCAGGAGGAATCCGTCTATACCAATTAAAGGCTGTTGTCTTGCTGCTGTTGCCCGAGTGCTGCTTGACTGGTGGACAACCTTGGAGCTGAATCTTTAACGCGGCCGTCCTGCCGCAGAGCTAGCACCACCCCGCGATTTGAGGGGGCCACGCGATTGGTATTGACCGAATCGCAAATGTGGGGCAACAACAGAGGATTTAGGACGGACCCGTCTGCGGGGGTCCATTGAGGACTTAATACAACAGGATATTATGTGTGTGCATCCATTCATGGACATTGCCGAAAACTACAATCCCCATCATGCACAGTCTCATAAGAGCGGCCCATGCGAGGGCGTGTAATATTCAAATGTGAATGGGATTGGCTTATGCACACATCCGTTCCGTTAAAGCCTCTGAGGAGAAGTTGAGGAACTTTGAAGCGTGTCAGGCAGTCCTATACGGAGCGGCTGTTTCAAGTACTGCAGGAGGAATCCGTCCATATCAATTAAAGGCTGTTGTCTTGCTGCTGTTGCCCGAGTGCTGCTCGACTGGTGGACAACCTTGGAGCTGAATCTTTAACGCGGCCGTCCTGCCGCGGAGCTAGCACCACCCACGATTTGAGGGCCACGCGATTTGGTATTGACCGAATCGCAAATGTGGAGCAACAAGAGAGGATTTAGGACGGACCCTTCTGCGGGGTCCATTGAGGACTTAATCCAACAGGATATTATGTGTGTGCATCCATTCATGGACATTGCCGAAAACTACAATCCCCATCATGCACAGTCTCATAAGAGCGGCCCATGCGGGCGTGTAATATTCAAATGTGAATGGGATTGGCTTATGCACACATCTGTTCCGTTAAAGCCTCTGAGGAGAAGTTGAGGAACTTCGAAACGCGTCAGAGCAGTCCTATACGGAATGGCTGTTCCAAGTACTGCAGGAGGAATCCGTCCATACCAATTAAAGGCTGTTGTCTTGCTGCTGTTGCCCGAGTGCTGCTCGACTGGTGGACAACCTTGGAGCTGGATATTTAACGCGGCCGTCCTGCCGCGGAGCTAGCACCACCCCGCGATTTGAGGGGGCCACGCGATTTGGTATTGACCGAATTGCAAATGTGGGGCAACAAGAGAGGATTTAGGACGGACCCGTCTGCGGGGTCCATTGAGGACTTAATCCAACAGGATATTATGTGTGTGCATCCATTCATGGACATTGCCGAAAACTACAATCCCCATCATGCACAGTCTCATAAGAGCGGCCCATGCGAGGCGTGTAATATTCAAATGTGAATGGGATTGGCTTGTGCACACATCCGTTCCGTTAAAGCCTCTGAGGAGAAGTTGAGGAACTTGAAACGCGTCAGAGCAGTCTATCACGGAGCGGCTGTTTCAAAGTACTGCAGGAGGAATCCGTCCATACCAATTAAAGGCTGTTGTCTTGCTGCTGTTGCCCGAGTGCTGCTCGACAACCTTGGAGCTGAATCTTTAACGCGGCCGTCCTGCCGCGGAGCTAGCACCACCCCGCGATTTGAGGGGGCCACGCGATTTGGTATTGACCGAATCGCAAATGTGGGGCAACAAGAGAGGATTTAGGATGGACCCTTCTGCGGGGTCCATTGAGGACTTAATCCAACAGGATATTATGTGTGTGCATCCATTCATGGACATTGCTGAAAACTACAATCCCCATCATGCACAGTCTCATGAGAGCGGCCCATGCGAGGGCGTGTAATATTCAAATGTGAATGGGATTGGCTTATGCACACATCCGTTCCGTTAAAGCCTCTGAGGAGAAGTTGAGGAACTTCGAAACGCGTCAGGCAGTCCTATACGGAACAGCTGTTCCAAGTACTGCAGGAGGAATCCGTCCATACCAATTAAAGGCTGCTGTCTTGCTGCTGTTGCCCGAGTGCTGCTCGACTGGTGGACAACCTTGGAGCTGGATATTTAACGCGGCCGTCCTGCCGCGGAGCTAGCACCACCCCGCGATTTGAGGGCCACGCGATTTGGTATTGACCGAATCGCAAATGTGAGGGCAACAACAGAGGATTTAGGACGGACCCGTCTGTGGGGTCCATTGAGGACTTAATCCAACAGGATATTATGTGTGTGCATCCATTCATGGAAATTGCCGAAAACTACAATCCCCATCATGCACAGTCTCATAAGAGCGGCCCATGCGAGGCGTGTAATATTCAAATGTGAATGGGATTGGCTTATGCACACATCCGTTCCGTTAAAGCCTCTGAGGAGAAGTTGAGGAACTTGAAGCGTGTCAGGCAGTCCTATACGGAACGGCTGTTTCAAAGTACTGCAGGAGGAATCCGTCCATACCAATTAAAGGCTGTTGTCTTGCTGCTGTTGCCCGAGTGCTGCTCGACTGGTGGACAACCTTGGAGCTGAATCTTTAACGCGGCCATCCTGCCGCGGAGCTAGCATCCACCCTGCGATTTGAGGGGCCACGCGATTTGGTATTGACTGAATCGCAAATGTGGGAGCAACAACAGAGGATTTAGGACGGACCCGTCTGCGGGGTCCATTGAGGACTTAATCCAACAGGATATTATGTGTGTGCATCCATTCATGGACATTGCCGAAAACTACAATCCCCATCATGCACAGTCTCATAAGAGCAGCCCATGCGAGGCGTGTAATATTCAAATGTGAATGGGATTGGCTTATGCACACATCCGTTCCGTTAAAGCCTCTGAGGAGAAGTTGAGGAACTTGAAACGCGTCAGAGCAGTCCTATACGGAGCGGCTGTTTCAAAGTACTGCAGGAGGAATCCGTCCATACCAATTAAAGGCTGTTGTCTTGCTGCTGTTGCCCGAGTGCTGCTCGACTGGTGGACAACCTTGGAGCTGAATCTTTAACGCGGCCGTCCTGCCACGGAGCTAGCACCACCCCGTGATTTGAGGGGGCCACGCGATTTGGTATTGACCGAATCGCAAATGTGGGGCAACAACAGAGGATTTAGGACGGACCCGTCTGCGGGGTCCATTGAGGAGTTAATCCAACAGGATATTATGTGTGTGCATCCATTCATGGACATTGCCGAAAACTACAATCCCCATCATGCACAGTCTCATAAGAGCGGCCCATGCGAGGCGTGTAATATTCAAATGTGAATGGGATTGGCTTATGCACACATCCGTTCCGTTAAAGCCTCTGAGGAGAAGTTGAGGAACTTGAAAGCGCGTCAGGCAGTCCTATACGGAGCGGCTGTTTCAAAGTACTGCAGGAGGAATCCATCCATACCAATTAAAGGCTGTTGTCTTGCTGCTGTTGCCCGAGTGCTGCTCGACTGGTGGACAACCTTGGAGCTGAATCTTTAGCGCGGCCGTCCTGCCGCGGAGCTAGCACCACCCCGTGATTTGAGGGGCCACGCGATTTGGTATTGACCGGATCGCAAATGTGGGGCAACAACAGAGGATTTAGGACGGACCCGTCTGCGGGGTCCATTGAGGACTTAATCCAACAGGATATTATGTGTGTGCATCCATTCATGGACATTGCCGAAAACAACAATCCCCATCATGCACAGTCTCATAAGAGCGGCCCATGCGAGGGCGTGTAATATTCAAATGTGAATGGGATTGGCTTATGCACACATCCGTTCCGTTAAAGCCTCTGAGGAGAAGTTGAGGAACTTCGAAATGCATCAGGCAGTCCTATACGGAACGGCTGTTTCAAGTACTGCAGGAGGAATCCGTCCATACCAATTAAAGGCTGCTGTCTTGCTGCTGTTGCCCGAGTGCTGCTCGACTGGTGGACAACCTTGGAGCTGGATATTTAACGCTGCCGTCCTGCCGCGGAGCTAGCACCACCCCGCGATTTGAGGGGGCCACGCGATTTGGTATTGACCGAATCGCAAATGTGGGGCAACAACAGAGGATTTAGGACGGACCCATCTGTGGGGTCCATTGAGGACTTAATCCAACAGGATATTATGTGTGTGCATCCATTCATGGAAATTGCCGAAAACTACAATCCCCATCATGCACAGTCTCATAAGAGCGGCCCATGCGAGGGCGTGTAATATTCAAATGTGAATGGGATTGGCTTATGCACACATCCGTTCCGTTAAAGCCTCTGAGGAGAAGTTGAGGAACTTCGAAACGTGTCAGGCAGTCCTATACGGAGCGGCTGTTTCAAAGTACTGCAGGAGGAATCCGTCCATACCAATTAAAGGCTGTTGTCTTGCTGCTGTTGCCCGAGTGCTGCTCGACTGGTGGACAACCTTGGAGCTGAATCTTTAACGCGGCCGTCCTGCCGCGTAGCTAGCACCACCCCGTGATTTGAGGGGGCCACGCGATTTGGTATTGACCGAATCGCAAATGTGGGGCAACAACAGAGGATTTAGGACGGACCCGTCTGCGGGGTCCATTGAGGACTTAATCCAACAGGATATTATGTGTGTGCATCCATTCATGGACATTGCCGAAAACTACAATCCCCATCATGCACAGTCTCATAAGAGCGGCCCATGCGAGGGCGTGTAATATTCAAATGTGAATGGGATTGGCTTATGCACACATCCGTTCCGTTAAAGCCTCTGAGGAGAAGTTGAGGAACTTCGAAATGCATCAGGCAGTCCTATACGGAACGGCTGTTTCAAGTACTGCAGGAGGAATCCGTCCATACCAATTAAAGGCTGTTGTCTTGCCGCTGTTGCCCGAGTGCTGCTCGACTGGTGGACAACCTTGGAGCTGAATCTTTAACGCGGCCGTCCTGCCGCGGAGCTAGCACCACCCCGCGATTTGAGGGGGCCATGCAATTTGGTATTGACCGAATCGCAAATGTGGGGCAACAACAGAGAATTTAGGACGGACCCGTCTGCGGGGTCCATTGAGGACTTAATACAACAGGATATTATGTGTGTGCATCCATTCATGGACATTGCCGAAAACTACAATCCCCATCATGCACAGTCTCATAAGAGCGGCCCATGCGAGGGCGTGTAATATTCAAATGTGAATGGGATTGGCTTATGCACACATCCGTTCCATTAAAGCCTCTGAGGAGAAGTTGAGGAACTTCGAAACGCATCAGGCAGTCCTATACGGAACGGCTGTTCAAGTACTGCAGGAGGAATCCGTCCATACCAATTAAAGGCTGTTGTCTCGCTGCTGTTGCCCGAGTGCTGCTCGACTGGTGGACAACCTTGGAGCTGAATCTTTAACGCGGCCGTCCTGCAGCGGAGCTAGCACCACCCCGCAATTTGAGGGTGCCACGCGATTTGGTATTGACCGAATCGCAAATGTGGGGCAACAACAGAGGATTTAGGACGGACACGTCTGCGGGGTCCATTGAGGACTTAATCCAACAGGATATTATGTGTGTGCATCCATTCATGGACATTGCCGAAAACTACAATCCCCATCATGCACAGTCTCATAAGAGCGGCCCATGCGGGCGTGTAATATTCAAATGTGAATGGGATTGGCTTATGCACACATCCGTTCCGTTAAAGCCTCTGAGGAGAAGTTGAGGAACTTTGAAACGCGTCAGGCAGTCCTATACGGAGCGGCTGTTTCAAGTACTGCAGGAGGAATCCGTCCATACCAATTAAAGGCTGTTGTCTTGCTGCTGTTGCCCGAGTGCTGCTCGACTGGTGGACAACCTTGGAGTTGAATCTTTAACGCGGCCGTCCTGCCGCGGAGCTAGCACCACCCCGCGATTTGAGGGGGCCACGCGATTTGGTATTGACCGAATCGCAAATGTGGGGCAACAAGAGAGGATTTAGGACGGACCCGTCTGCGGGGTCCATTGAGGACTTAATCCAACAGGATATTATGTGTGTGCATCCATTCATGGACATTGCCGAAAACTACAATCCCCATCATGCACAGTCTCATAAGAGCGGCCCATGCGAGGGCGTGTAATATTCAAATGTGAATGGGATTGGCTTATGCACACATCCGTTCCGTTAAAGCCTCTGAGGAGAAGTTGAGGAACTTCGAAACGCGTCAGGCAGTCCTATACGGAATGGCTGTTCCAAGTACTGCAGGAGGAATCCGTCCATACCAATTAAAGGCTGTTGTCTTGCTGCTGTTGCCCGAGTGCTGCTCGACTGGTGGACAACCTTGGAGCTGGATATTTAACGCGGCCGTCCTGCCGCGGAGATAGCACCACCCCGCGATTTGAGGGGGCCACGCGATTTGGTATTGACCGAATCGCAAATGTGGGGCAACAACAGAGGATTTAGGACGGACCCGTCTGCGGGGTCCATTGAGGACTTAATCCAACAGGATATTATGTGTGTGCATCCATTCATGGACATTGCCGAAAACTACAATCCCCATCATGCACAGTCTCATAAGAGCGGCCCATGCGAGGCGTGTAATATTCAAATGTGAATGGGATTGGCTTGTGCACACATCCGTTCCGTTAAAGCCTCTGAGGAGAAGTTGAGGAACTTCGAAGCGCGTCAGGCAGTCCTATACGGAACGGCTGTTTCAAGTACTGCAGGAGGAATCCGTCCATACCAATTAAAGGCTGTTGTCTTGCTGCTGTTGCCCGAGTGCTGCTCGACAACATTGGAGCTGAATCTTTAACGCGGCCGTCCTGCCGCGGAGCTAGCACCACCCGCGATTTGAGGGGCCACGCGATTTGGTATTGACCGAATCGCAAATGTGGAGCAACAAGAGAGGATTTAGGACGGACCCTTCTGCGGGGTCCATTGAGGACTTAATCCAACAGGATATTATGTGTGTGCATCCATTCATGGACATTGCCGAAAACTACAATCCCCATCATGCACAGTCTCATAAGAGCGGCCCATGCGAGGGCGTGTAATATTCAAATGTGAATGGGATTGGCTTATGCACACATCCGTTCCGTTAAAGCCTCTGAGGAGAAGTTGAGGAACTTCGAAACGCGTCAGGCAGTCCTATACGGAACAGCTGTTCCAAGTACTGCAGGAGGAATCCGTCCATACCAATTAAAGGCTGCTGTCTTGCTGCTGTTGCCCGAGTGCTGCTCGATTGGTGGACAACCTTGGAGCTGGATATTTAACGCAGCCGTCCTGCCGCGGAGCTAGCACCACCCCGCGATTTGAGTGGGCCACGCGATTTGGTATTGACCGAATCGCAAATGTGGGGCAACAACAGAGGATTTAGGACGGACCCGTCTGCGGGGTCCATTGAGGACTTAATCCAACAGGATATTATGTGTGTGCATCCATTCATGGACATTGCCGAAAACTACAATCCCCATCATGCACAGTCTCATAAGAGCAGCCCATGCGAGGGCGTGTAATATATAAAATGTGAATGGGATTGGCTTATGCACACATCCGTTCCGTTAAAGCCTCTGAGGAGAAGTTGAGGAACTTCGAAACGCGTCAGGCAGTCCTATACGGAACGGCTGTTTCACGTACTGAAGGAGGAATCCGTCCATACCAATTAAAGGCTGTTGTCTTGCTGCTGTTGCCCGAGTGCTGCTCGACTGGTGGACAACCTTGGAGCTGAATCTTTAACGCGGCAGTCCTGCCGCGGAGCTAGCACCACCCCGCAATTTGAGGGGCCACGCGATTTGGTATTGACCGAATCGCAAATGTGGGGCAACAACAGAGGATTTAGGACGGACCCGTCTGCGGGGTCCATTGAGGACTTAATCCAAAAAGGATATTATGTGTGTGCATCCATTCATGGACATTGCGAAAACTACAATCCCCATCATGCACAGTCTCATAAGAGCGGCCCATGCGGGCGTGTAATATTCAAATGTGAATGGGATTGGCTTATGCACACATCCGTTCCGTTAAAGCCTCTGAGGAGAAGTTGAGGAACTCGAAACGCGTCAGAGCAGTCCTATCACGGAGCGGCTGTTTCAAGTACTGCAGGAGGAATCCGTCCATACCAATTAAAGGCTGTTGTCTTGCTGCTGTTTCCCGAGTGCTGCTCGACTGGTGGACAACCTTGGAGCTGAATCTTTAACACGGCCGTCCTGCCGCGGAGCTAGCACCACCCCGCGATTTGAGGGGCCACGCGATTTGGTATTGACCGGAATCGCAAATGTGGAGCAACAACAGAGGATTTAGGACGGACCCGTCTGCGGGGTCCATTGAGGACTTAATCCAACAGGATATTATGTGTGTGCATCCATTCATGGACATTGCCGAAAACTACAATCCCCATCATGCACAGTCTCATAAGAGCGGCCCATGCGAGGGCGTGTAATATTCAAATGTGAATGGGATTGGCTTGTGCACACATCCGTTCCGTTAAAGCCTCTGAGGAGAAGTTGAGGAACTTCGAAACGCGTCAGGCAGTCCTATACGGAACGGCTGTTTCAAGTACTGCAGGAGGAATCCGTCCATACCAATTAAAGGCTGTTGTCTTGCTGCTGTTGCCCGAGTGCTGCTCGACAACATTGGAGCTGAATCTTTAACGCGGCCGTCCTGCCGCGGAGCTAGCACCACCCCGCGATTTGAGGGGGCCACGTGATTTGGTATTGACCGAATCGCAAATGTGGGGCAACAGGAGAGGATTTAGGACGGACCCTTCTGCGGGGTCCATTGAGGACTTAATCCAACAGGATATTATGTGTGTGCATCCATTCAAGGACATTGCCGAAAACTACAATCCCCATCATGCACAGTCTCATAAGAGCGGCCCATGCGAGGCGTGTAATATTCAAATGTGAATGGGATTGGCTTATGCACACATCCGTTCCGTTAAAGCCTCTGAGGAGAAGTTGAGGAACTTGAACGCGTCAGAGCAGTCCTATACGGAACAGCTGTTCCAAGTACTGCAGGAGGAATCCGTCCATACCAATTAAAGGCTGCTGTCTTGCTGCTGTTGCCCGAGTGCTGCTCGACTGGTGGACAACCTTGGAACTGGATATTTAACGCGGCCGTCCTGCCGCGGAGCTAGCACCACCCCGCGATTTGAGGGGGCCACGCGATTTGGTATTGACCGAATCGCAAATGTGGGGCAACAACAGAGGATTTAGGACGGACCCGTCTGCGGGGTCCATTGAGGACTTAATCCAACAGGATATTATGTGTGTGCATCCATTCATGGACATTGCCGAAAACTACAATCCCCATCATGCACAGTCTCATAAGAGCAGCCCATGCGAGGGCGTGTAATATATAAAATGTGAATGGGATTGGCTTATGCACACATCCGTTCCGTTAAAGCCTCTGAGGAGAAGTTGAGGAACTTCGAAACGCGTCAGGCAGTCCTATACGGAACGGCTGTTTCAAGTACTGAAGGAGGAATCCGTCCATACCAATTAAAGGCTGTTGTCTTGCTGCTGTTGCCCGAGTGCTGCTCGACAACCTTGGAGCTGAATCTTTAACGCGGCAGTCCTGCCGCGGAGCTAGCACCACCCCGCGATTTGAGGGGGCCACTCGATTTGGTATTGACCGAATCGCAAATGTGAGGGCAACAACAGAGGATTTAGGACGGACCCGTCTGCGGGGTCCATTGAGGACTTAATCCAAAGGATATTATGTGTGTGCATCCATTCATGGACATTGCGAAAACTACAATCCCCATCATGCACAGTCTCATAAGAGCGGCCCATGCGAGGCGTGTAATATTCAAATGTGAATGGGATTGGCTTATGCACACATCCGTTCCGTTAAAGCCTCTGAGGAGAAGTTGAGGAACTTCGAAACGCGTCAGGCAGTCCTATACGGAGCGGCTGTTTCAGAGTACTGCAGGAGGAATCCGTCCATACCAATTAAAGGCTGCTGTCTTGCTGCTGTTTCCCGAGTGCTACTCGACTGGTGGACAACCTTGGATCTGAATCTTTAACACGGCCGTCCTGCCGCGGAGCTAGCACCACCCCGCGATTTGAGGGGGCCACGCTATTTGGTATTGACCGAATCGCAAATGTGGGGCAACAACAGAGGATTTAGGACGGACCCGTCTGCGGGGTCCATTGAGGACTTAATCCAACAGGATATTATGTGTGTGCATTCATTCATGGACATTGCCGAAAACTACAATCCCCATCATGCACAGTCTCATAAGAGCGGCCCATGCGGGGGCGTGTAATATTCAAATGTGAATGGGATTGGCTTATGCACACATCCTTTCCATTAAAGCCTCTGAGGAGAAGTTGAGGAACTTGAAACGCGTCAGAGCAGTCCTATACGGAACAGCTGTTCCAAGTACTGCAGGAGGAATCCGTCCATACCAATTAAAGGCTGTTGTCTTGCTGCTGTTGCACGAGTGCTGCTCGACTGGTGGACAACCTTGGAGCTGGATATTTAACGCGGCCGTCCTGCCGCGGAGCTAGCACCACCCCGCAATTTGAGGGGCCACGCGATTTGGTATTGACCGAATCGCAAATGTGGGGCAACAACAGAGGATTTAGGACGGACCCGTCTGCGGGGTCCATTGAGGACTTAATCCAACAGGATATTATGTGTGTGCATCCATTCATGGACATTGCCAAAAACTACAATCCCCATCATGCACAGTCTCATAAGAGCGGCCCATGCGAGGGCGTGTAATATTCAAATGTGAATGGGATTGGCTTATGCACACATCCGTTCCATTAAAGCCTCTGAGGGGAAGTTGAGGAACTTCGAAACGCGTCAGGCAGTCCTATACGGAACGGCTGTTTCAAGTACTGAGGAGGAATCCGTCCATACCAATTAAAGGCTGTTGTCTTGCTGCTGTTGCCCGAGAGCTGCTCGACTGGTGGACATCCTTGGAGCTGAATCTTTAACGCGGCCGTCCTGCCGCGGAGCTAGCACCACCCCGCGATTTGAGGGGGCCACGCGATTTGGTATTGACCGAATCGCAAATGTGGGGCAACAACAGAGGATTTAGGACGGACCCGTCTGCGCGGTCCATTGAGGACTTAATCCAATAGGATATTATGTGTGTGCATCCATTCATGGACATTGCCGAAAACTACAATCCCCATCATGCACAGTCTCATAAGAGCGGCCCATGCGGGCGTGTAATATTCAAATGTGAATGGGATTGGCTTATGCACACATCCGTTCCGTTAAAGCCTCTGAGGAGAAGTTGAGGAACTCGAAACGCGTCAGGCAGTCCTATACGGAACGGCTGTTCCAAGTACTGCAGGAGGAATCCGTCCATACCAATTAAAGGCTGTTGTCTTGCTGCTGTTGCACGAGTGCTGCTCGACTGGTGGACAACCTTGGAGCTGGATATTTAACGCGGCCGTCCTGCCGCGGAGCTAGCACCACCCCGCGATTTGAGGGGGCCACGCGATTTGGTATTGACCGAATCGCAAATGTGGGGCAACAACAGAGGATTTAGGACGGACCCGTCTGCGGGGTCCATTGAGGACTTAATCCAACAGGATATTATGTGTGTGCATCCATTCATGGACATTGCCAAAAACTACAATCCCCATCATGCACAGTCTCATAAGAGCGGCCCATGCGAGGCGTGTAATATTCAAATGTGAATGGGATTGGCTTATGCACACATCCGTTCCGTTAAAGCCTCTGAGGAGAAGTTGAGGAACTTCGAAATGCGTCAGGCAGTCCTATACGGAACGACTGTTTCAAGTACTGCAGGAGGAATCCGTCAATACCAATTAAAGGCTGTTGTCTTGCTGCTGTTGCTCGAGTGCTGCTCGACTGGTGGACAACCTTGGAGCTGAATCTTTAACGCGGCCGTCCTGCCGCGGAGCTAGCACCACCCCGCGATTTGAGGGGCCACGCGATTGGTATTGACCGAATCGCAAATGTGGGGCAACAAGAGAGGATTTAGGACGGACCCGTCTGCGGGGTCCATTGAGGACTTAATCCAACAGGATATTATGTGTGTGCATCCATTCATGGACATTGCCGAAAACTACAATCCCCATCATGCACAGTCTCATAAGAGCGGCCCATGCGAGGCGTGTAATATTCAAATGTGAATGGGATTGGCTTGTGCACACATCCGTTCCGTTAAAGCCTCTGAGGAGAAGTTGAGGAACCCGAAACGCGTCAGGCAGTCCTATACGGAACGGCTGTTTCAAGTACTGCAGGAGGAATCCGTCCATACCAATTAAAGGCTGTTGTCTTGCTGCTATTGCCCGAGTGCTGCTCGACAACCTTGGAGCTGAATCTTTAACGCGGCCGTCCTGCCGCGGAGCTAGCACCACCCCGCGATTTGAGGGGGCCACGCGATTTGGTATTGACCGAATCGCAAATGTGGGGCAACAAGAGAGGATTTAGGACGGATCCTTCTGCGGGGTCCATTGAGGACTTAATCCAACAGGATATTATGTGTGTGCATCCATTCATGGACATTGCTGAAAACTACAATCCCCATCATGCACAGTCTCATAAGAGCGGCCCATGCGAGGGCGTGTAATATTCAAATGTGAATGGGATTGGCTTATGCACACATCCTTTCCGTTAAAGCCTCTGAGGAGAAGTTGAGGAACTTCGAAACGCGTCAGGCAGTCCTATACGGAATGGCTGTTTCAAGTACTGCAGGAGGAATCCGTCCATACCAATTAAAGGCTGTTGTCTTGCTGCTGTTGCCCGAGTGCTGCTCGACTGGTGGACAACCTTGGAGCTGAATCTTTAACGCGGCAGTCCTGCCGCGGAGCTAGCACCACCCCGCGATTTGAGGGGGCCACTCGATTTGGTATTGACCGAATCGCAAATGTGGGGCAACAACAGAGGATTTAGGATGGACCCGTCTGCGGGGTCCATTGAGGACTTAATCCAAAAGGATATTATGTGTGTGCATCCATTCATGGACATTGCGAAAACTACAATTCCCATCATGCACAGTCTCATAAGAGCGGCCCATGCAAGGGCGTGTAATATTCAAATGTGAATGGGATTGGCTTATGCACACATCCGTTCCGTTAAAGCCTCTGAGGAGAAGTTGAGGAACTTCGAAACGCGTCAGGCAGTCCTATACGGAACGGCTGTTTCAAGTACTGCAGGAGGAATCCGTCCATACCAATTAAAGGCTGTTGTCTTGCTGCTGTTTCCCGAGTGCTGCTCGACTGGTGGACAACCTTGGAGCTGAATCTTTAACACGGCCGTCCTGCCGCGGAGCTAGCACCACCCCGCGATTTGAGGGGGCCACGCGATTTGGTATTGACCGAATCGCAAATGTGGGGCAACAACAGAGGATTTAGGACGGACCCGTCTGCGGGGTCCATTGAGGACTTAATCCAACAGGATATTATGTGTGTGCATTCATTCATGGACATTGCCGAAAACTACAATCCCCATCATGCACAGTCTCATAAGAGCGGCCCATGCGAGGGCGTGTAATATTCAAATGTGAATGGGATTGGCTTATGCACACATCCGTTCCATTAAAGCCTCTGAGGAGAAGTTGAGGAACTTCGAAACGCGTCAGGCAGTCCTATACGGAACAGCTGTTCCAAGTACTGCAGGAGGAATCCGTCCATACCAATTAAAGGCTGTTGTCTTGCTGCTGTTGCCCGAGTGCTGCTCGACTGGTGGACAACCTTGGAGCTGGATATTTAAAGCAGCCATCCTGCCGCGGAGCTAGCACCACCCCGCGAATTGAGGGGGCCACGTGATTTGGTATTGACCGAATCGCAAATGTGGGGCAACAACAGAGGATTTAGGACGGACCCGTCTGCGGGGTCCATTGAGGACTTAATCCAACAGGATATTATGTGTGTGCATCCATTCATGGACTTTGCCGAAAACTACAATCCCCATCATGCACAGTCTCATAAGAGTGGCCCATGCGAGGCGTGTAATATTCAAATGTGAATGGGATTGGCTTATGCACACATCCGTTCCGTTAAAGCCTCTGAGGAGAAGTTGAGGAACTTGAAACGCGTCAGGCAGTCCTATACGGAGCGGCTGTTTCAAGTACTGCAGGAGGAATCCGTCCATACCAATTAAAGGCTGTTGTCTTGCTGCTGTTGCCCGAGTGCTGCTCGACTGGTGGACAACCTTGGAGCTGAATCTTTAACGCGGCCGTCCTGCCGCGGAGCTAGCACCACCCCGCGATTTGAGGGGCCACGCGATTGGTATTGACCGAATCGCAAATGTGGGGCAACAACAGAGGATTTAGGACGGACCCGTCTGCGGGAGTCCATTGAGGACTTAATCCAACAGGATATTATGTGTGTGCATCCATTCATGGACATTGCCGAAAACTACAATCCCCATCATGCACAGTCTCATAAGAGCGGCCCATGCGGGCGTGTAATATTCAAATGTGAATGGGATTGGCTTATGCACACATCCGTTCCGTTAAAGCCTCTGAGGAGAAGTTGAGGAACTCGAAACGCGTCAGGCAGTCCTATACGGAACGGCTGTTCCAAGTACTGCAGGAGGAATCCGTCCATACCAATTAAAGGCTGTTGTCTTGCTGCTGTTGCCCGAGTGCTGCTCGACTGGTGGACAACCTTGGAGCTGGATATTTAACGCAGCCGTCCTGCCGCGGAGCTAGCACCACCCCGCGATTTGAGGGGGCCACTCGATTTGGTATTGACCGAATCGCAAATGTGGGGCAACAACAGAGGATTTAGGACGGACCCGTCTGCGGGGTCCATTGAGGACTTAATCCAAAAGGATATTATGTGTGTGCATCCATTCATGGACATTGCGAAAACTACAATCCCCATCATGCACAGTCTCATAAGAGCGGCCCATGCGAGGCGTGTAATATTCAAATGTGAATGGGATTGGCTTATGCACACATCCGTTCCGTTAAAGCCTCTGAGGAGAAGTTGAGGAACTCGAAACGCGTCAGGCAGTCCTATACGGAACGGCTGTTTCAAGTACTGCAGGAGGAATCCGTCCATACCAATTAAAGGCTGTTGTCTTGCTGCTGTTGCCCGAGTGCTGCTCGACAACCTTGGAGCTGAATCTTTAACGCGGCCGTCCTGCCGCGGAGCTAGCACCACCCCGCGATTTGGTATTGACCGAATCGCAAATGTGGGGCTACAACAGAGGATTTAGGACGGACCCGTCTGCGGGGTCCATTGAGGACTTAATCCAACAGGATATTATGTGTGTGCATCCATTCATGGACATTGCCGAAAACTACAATCCCCATCATGCACAGTCTCATAAGAGCGGCCCATGCAAGGGCGTGTAATATTCAAATGTGAATGGGATTGGCTTATGCACACATCCGTTCCGTTAAAGCCTCTGAGGAGAAGTTGAGGAACTTCGAAACGCGTCAGGCAGTCCTATACGGAATGGCTGTTTCAAGTACTTCAGGAGGAATCCGTCCATACCAATTAAAGGCTGTTGTCTTGCTGCTGTTGCCCGAGTGCTGCTCGACTGGTGGACAACCTTGGAGCTGAATATATCATGTGATTTTTATTGATACAGGCTATTTTCTCCCTTCCTCTCTATCCTCCTCTCGCTGGAGTAAGCAATTGATGTATGAGGACAAGACAATTAATCCAATATTGTTGATTGATGACTAGTATGATGAAAATATCTACATAAGACATACCCCACTGCTGCCAGCACAATCATTTTTTAGATAATTGCAATTTATACACAGCACTAGGCACTTTGCAAATGGTTTTAGGTTTAGGAGGTGACACATTTTTTACACTAATGGCTTTAATGGATTTTATGGATAACAGTCTACGATCTGCATTTTACTGTAATCGTATCTTGATTTCAATTGGTATTTTCGATGTAAGTGCACAATTAGATATTTTATGCAATCATGACAATATACATTTATGTACATATTTATCTATTTGTTCAATGCATTCAAGCGGCACTTTAAATTCAAATCATGTCTTAAAAATATAGACATATGTTGGTAACATATATTTATATGTATCTCTGGCAGCATTTTTCGAGATGTAAAAATCTATTATACATAGTCTGTTTTCCACTTCCATTAATGGATTTTTATGCACTTGTCACTTTAAAAACGAATGATCTGCAAAAGCAGCTTGTCATGTGATCAAGGCCGAAGGCGGGCGAAACGCGTAATGGCGGACTGCTCACATCAATAAACTAGGTAAGCACTGATTCTGGGGTCCGTGTCCGTCCTTCAAAAGGAGGTGTGGAAGCGGATACTTTGGATATATATATATATATATATAAATATATATATATATATATATATATATATATATATATATATATATATATATATATATATATATGAAGATACAAAGTCCTGGATTACCTCTCCTGGTAACGAAAAAACAGGTACGGACCACAGATGTGGAAATTCAATTAAAGTGCTTTATTGCAATTTTCAGCATGACGCGTTTCGGCCGCGTTACCACGGCCTTGATCACCTAACACACCGGAACCAAAACTATCATTTTATAGTGATACACATCCCATTCCGGTTACAACCCCTGGGCTTTTAATGAAGCTAGTAAACATACTGCAATGTTATAACCAGCTCATTGGGCTCCTCTATCGTAATGAAACTATGTGAAACTGGAAGTTTAAGCACATCATTACATTTGATACGATCAAATAGATTTAACATATCATTAATAGCACATAATTGCTAACGATAAAAACCAAGTGGTTAAAAAACCTATTACATGACCTATCAACATGGGGACCAAAGCTGACAATCAAATTTGCCCAAGTCAGGGTGTACACCGGAACAACCATATAAAGTGCAGGTGCAAAAATCTATAAATACAGTGTTATCTGATCTAATTTGATATTACCATCATATCAATTACCAGATGAATAATTAAAAAAACAGGGAAATGGGAAGGGAAGGGGGGGATATGTATATATATATATATATATATATATTATAATACCGCTCCACCTGCACCAGGCTCACGCACTCACGAACGGGTGCTGTAACGGCGGGGGGTGCACCCGCCAATATTGCAGCTACTCGTCTCCTCTCGTGTGTAGAAAGACACAGCACTCACGGGGGAGAGTCCACAAGATTTATTACGACTCTCTTCGCACCAGACGCGTTTCGGCAGTCACCTTCCTCGATGGTACAAGGGCGCGCCTGAAACGGCCATTTTTATACAATCAACCTCATTTCCTGTGTCATATATATATATGAGTGTGTACCAATAACATAAAATCTAATTAACAAAATTCTGTTATAAATTAAAACATTAAACTATTTAAAAATCTTTAAACTTAAATTTCCCACTGCAGTGAGTGCAACAGTAAAGAAACTGTTGGATAGCAGAGGGGTAAAAATTACTATTCCCACTCCAGTGAGTGTAACAGTAGGGAAAGTGTTGGATAGCGGACGGGTAGAAATTACTATTCCCACTCCAGTGAGTGTGAGTGTAGGGAAAGTGTTGGATAGCGGACGGGTAAAAATGACTATTCCCGCTCCAGTGAGTGCAACAGTAGGGAAAGTGTTGGATAGCGGAGGGGTAAAAATTTATATTCCTACACCAGTGAGTTTAACAGTAGGGAAAGTGTTGGCTAGCGGAGGGGTAAAAATTACTATTCCCACTCCAGTGAGTGCCACAGTAGGGAAAGTGTTGGATAGCAGAGGGGTAAAGATTTATATTCCCACTCCAGTGAGTGCAACACTAGGGAAAGTGTTGGATAGCGGAGGGGTAAAAATTTATATTTCCACTCCAGTGATTGCAACAGTAGGGAAAGAGTTGGATAGCAGAGGGGTAAAAATTACTATTCCCACTCAAGTGAGTGCAACAGTAGAGAAAGTGTTGGATAGCGGAGGGGTAAAAATTACTATTCCCACTCCAGTGAGTGCAACAGTAGGGAAAGTGTTGGATAGCGGAGGGGTAAAAATTTATATTCCCACTCCAGTGAGTGCAACAGTAGGGAAAGTGTTGGATAGAGGAGGGGTACAAATTACTATTCCCACACCAGTGAGTGCAACAGTAGGGAAAGTGTTGGATAGTGGCGGGATAAAATTTACTATTCCCACTCCAATCATTGTAAAAGTAGGGAAAGTGCTGGATAACGGAGGGTTAAAATTACTATTCCCACTCCAGTCAGTTCAAAATTAAAAACAAACAAAATGTTAACAACAAAAATATTTTAAAAATAAAATACATTAAAAAATATAGAAATATGTTAAAAATTAAAATACAAATATATTTAATATTAAAAAAATGTAAACAAACATATTATAATGTTAAATACATATGACAAATACCTACAAATATTATATTACATAAAATAAAAAATAATTTCCAAACAAATAAATATTTTCAATTAGAAATTAATTAGAAACAAAAACATTATTACATAAATTTACTTTTTTATTTCCTACCCTATAACACCACACAATTCACAACCCACATCTAAATTTAAAAAATGTACTTCCTTAATTAACATAATTAATTACCAATTAAAGAACTATTATTAATTTAAAAACAAATTAAAACTCATAAAAATGATTTAACTTCCCACACTTTACCCCTAAAATCCCCACAACCCACAGCTAAAATTAAACTGCAAACAAATTAATTACACAATTAAAACTTATTTTCAATTAAAAAACTAATAGTATTTAACAACTAATTATAAAGTAAGTAAAATTAATTTACTCCCACACTGTACCTCTATAACAATAAAACCACACACAAAAAAATATGAACAAATACCCTAATTAAATATAAATTAATTAATTAATATTAATTAACAACTAATTATTAAATAATTAAACATAAATTACTTCACACCCTTTACTCCTATAAACCCCACAACCTGCACCTAAAATTAATTACACAATTTTCATAATTAATTAATATAATAATATATAATATAAATTAACAACTAAGGGGCCAATTATGATCTCGCTTGGAAAGCCCTACGGCTGACTCGGTCCCGTAGAGCTTTCCGAGCGACTCGCGCTCCGAGGCTACGAGCGACCGAGTACAATGCAATTGGCCGCTGACGGACTCGGGTCGCTCGGAGTCCCATTGAAGTCTATGGGAGCCTGTTGTACATAGCGTACATAGACTCCCATAGAGAATAAAGGTAGGTCGCCGAAAAGGGCGCCCCTGTCGTGGGGACGCCTCGGTGCCGGCCGCCCCGTGCATGCATGTATAGGGGGACCCAAGTGACTGAGTCGTAGGGCTATGGGTGAAGGGGGGGCCCACTACCGTGCCCCAAAGTCCGCTTCCCAACGCTGTCTCGAGTCGGAGGCTCCGGCTCGATCCGGCTGCTTGACGTGTGCATCGTACTTGGTCGCTCGGAAATCGGCCCCATTGCGCTGTGCGCGTCGGCCATGTCGGAGTCATCCGGAGGGCCTCGCAGATGGGTACGAGTCGCTCGGAGCGCGAGGCTATATTCGTATCGTACTAGCTCGCTTGTACAGCGGTACGAGTCGTCCGGAAATCGCCCTTACGACTCGGACGCCGTCAGGAGCCCTTCCGAGCCAGATCGTAATCAGCCCCTAATTATGAATTAATCAAAAATAAATTACTTCCCATCCTTTACCCCTATGGACCCCACAACCCGCACCTAATTTTCTTTACACAATTGCCATAATTAATTATCAATTAATTAACATTAATTAACAACCAATTAATAATTAATTACAAATAAATTGCTTCCCACAATTAACACTATAAAATCAAAATTAAATAAATAAAAAATAATCATTAATTTATTATAATTAAATTACTTCCCACCCTATAAACCCACAACCCGCTACGGAACTAAAAAATGCAAAATTTAATGAAAATAAAATTCATAACTACTAAAAATGTAACACAATAAACAATACTTATACAAAAAACATACATCACATACATTTAAAATATAAACTAAAATACATAAAATACATAAAACTAATTAAAAATCGATATTTTAAACAACTATATATTTGCAAACAATATTAATTTCTATATTTTTAAAAACGATATTTCTTACCTTAAATTCGATATTCTTGACCACGATATTTTTGCTGTCGATATTTCTGAATCACAATATTTTCAACTCGATATTTGGGTAAGTCAACATTTCCAACTCAATATTCTGTCTCAACACCGATAATATCACAACCCACAATTGTAAAACCACTGGTTAAAAGAACAAAGTAACCCTTCAGCAGCCATACAGAATTATTGTGACTACATTACAGAGGACTTAAGTCTAACTCCTATTTAGGTGTCCATCTTGAATGATAAAATAGTATCACTACAGTTGTAGCTAATCTTCTAATTCACCCCTTAGGAACAGGGCATTCAATAATGAGAGCATAACTGATTAGGCGATTATTTATGGAAACTTCTGCAATAACGGAAATATGTAAAGTACACATGGATGAACAGAAAGGTACTTCAAAAATAAAATTATGCCTTCCATCGAACTCCATTCACACAGAAAACACAACTTAAAATTAGAACTGGCAAATTCAAATTGAAGTTCATTCAGGAGGTTTAGTAGCAAGAGAGGGCAAGTGGCAGAACACATGGTGCATATTGTGAAGAGCTACATAAAAGAATCTATGGCTAAACATTTCACTTAATGGAGTCATACTATGATGACAGGTGGGACAGGACTGGGTAGGCGTGACCAGCAGGCATGCTGCGAAGACAAGTTTGAGATTATACTTATGACATATAAAAATCTGGTTAAATGTCCTACCAGTTCATGCCCATCAGAAGTTGGAATGCCATAAGTATTATTGCAGTGCATAAAGTAGCTCTGGATGGTTGAATATCTGCCCAAAAATCCGGAAAAGCCGTCAAAAAGACAAGGGTGACCTAAAAGGATTTCTCCCACCCAACACACCAGAAACAGCACAATAAGATGGACACCACAGATAAGACAAGACTCCATAGACAATGGGGTCTAGGGGGACAGCAGACCACAGGGAGGTCTGCCAATGGGATAGTTTGGGAAATGGAGCAGTCCAGCGACTGCTGTGGGATTTGGGCTTTATTTGGTCTGTAATGTAGCAGAGGCGCATATATGCTGTCATTTTCTGCTACCAGCCACCATTTTATAGTGCTGACACGGTGGCTGGTAGCAGATTGTAGAGCATTGTTTGAGTGTCTTTTGGGGCTAGTAGTTAGTGTTTTGGTCGGTTATCTTAGAATGATGTTGGCTGAGAAAAAAGTTGCGGAAGCCCTGCAGCTCCTCGAGAGGCCGGATGACTTAAGTTGCTGAGGGACGGGGCCAGTGGAGGTCAGCCAAGGCATAGGGTCCAGCAGGGCTTGCAGCGACAGTTATGGCCTGCTCTCCACCATGCCAGACCCTGTGGTTCAAGACTGTGAGGTGAGAAACAGGGGCTGCTCTCTTCTACAGAGTGCCTCCCCGAGATCTCAGGGGCTGTCCGGGGAGCAGAGCCTCAGAGAGGGTGGCCCATCATTACAGGTTTCCCAGCGTGTGTCAGCGCTCGTAGGGGCCTCAAGAGGCACGTCCACAATAATGCTCTGGGGGCAGCACAACAGCAGATGATGCAGCAGCGAGGAAAGTTCCCTCCACTCCAGTAGTGGCGGGAGGCCCGAACAAGGCCAGCAGATCGAGGGCGGTGGTGGAACCGTCAATGCACATGCTGCTTCTAGGAGGAGAAATCAATCAATCAATCACGGCATTTATAGAGCGCGCTACTCACCCGGGAGGGTCTCAAGGCGCTGGGGGAGGGGGTAAGTTACTGCTCGAACAGCCAGGTCTTGAGCTGCTTCCTGAAGGCGAGATGGTCCTGGGTTCGCCGAAGGTGAGTGGGGAGGGAGTTCCAGGTCTTGGCCGCCAGGTAGGAGAAGGATCTTCCTCCGGCGGTGGTTCTGCGGATGCGTGGTACGGTGGCGAGGGCGTGGCTGGTTGATCGTAGCTGGCGTGTGGGCGTGTAGAAGGACATGCGGTCGTTGAGGTACTTTGGGCCCAGGTCGTGGAGGGCCTTGTGTGCGTGGGTGAGGAGTCTGAACGTGATTCTCTTGCTGACGGGGAGCCAGTGCAGGTCTTTCAGGTGTACAGTGATGTGGCTGTGTCGGGGGATGTCCAGGATGAGTCGTGCGGAGGCGTTCTGGATGCGCTGGAGTCTCTTTTGAAGTTTGGCTGTGGTTCCGGCGTAGAGGGTGTTCCCATAGTCCAGTCGGCTGGTGACGAGTGCCTGGGTGACGGTCTTCCTGGTTTCAGTGGGGATCCATCTGAAGATCTTGCGGAGCATGCGCAGGGTGTTGAAGCATGAAGATGAGACGGCGTTGACTTGTTTGGTCATCGATAGGGAGGAGTCCAGGATGAAGCCCAGGTTGCGTGCGTGGTCCGTTGGCTTGGGTGCGGTGCCCAGGGCCGGGGGCCACCAGGAGTCGTCCCAGGCGGAGGGTGATGAGCCCAGGATGAGGACTTCCGTCTTGTCTGAGTTCAGTTTAAGGCGGCTGTTCCTCATCCAGTCGGCGACGTCTCTCATCCCGTCGTGCAGGTTGGCTCTGGCGGTGGTGGGGTCGTTGGTGAGGGAGAGGATCAGCTGGGTGTCGTCGGCGTAGGAGATGATGTTGAGGTTGTGTCGGCGTGCGATGGCTGCGAGGGGCTCATGTAGACGTTGAAGAGGGTCGGGCTGAGTGAGGATCCTTGTGGAACGCCGCAGATGACTTCGGTGGCTCCGGATCTGAACGGGGAGAGGCGGACTCTCTGGGTTCTTCCGGCGAGGAACGAGATGATCCATTCCAGTGCTTTCTCTCGGATTCCGATGTTGCTGAGGCGCTTCACTAGGGTGCGGTGGCAGACGGTGTCGAACGCCGCGGAGAGGTCCAGGAGGATGAGGGCAGCTGTTTCCCGTTGTCGGTTAGGGTTCTGATGTCGTCGGTGGCTGCGATAAGGGCGGTCTCGGTGCTGTGGTTGGCCCGAAACCCGGACTGCGAGGGGTCGAGGATCCATTCGTCTCGAGGAAGGCGGCAAGCTGTCTGTTGACGGTCTTCTCGATGACTTTGGCCGGAAACGGAAGGAGCGAGATGGGGCGGTAGTTCTTGAGGTCGGTGGGGTCCGCCGTTGGTTTCTTCAGGAGGGCGGTAAGCTCGGCGTGCTTCCAGCTCTCCGGGAAGGTGGCGGTGTGGAAGGAGGAGTTGATGATGTCCCGGAGATGGGGTGCGATGGTGGCGTCGGCTTTGTTGAAGACGTGGTGTGGGCAGGGGTCGGTTGGTGATCCGGAGTGGATGGAGTTCATCGTGCGGGTGGTGTCTTCGGTGTTGATCGGGGTCCAGTTGCAGAGGGTGGTGGTGGCGGGCATTGGTTTGGCGGTAGGGTGCGTTGTTTGTGCGTCGAAGCTGTTGTGTATGTCGGTGATCTTGCGGTGGAAGAACGCGGAGAGTGAGTTGCAGAGGTCTTGCGAGGGGGTGATGTCGTTGTTTCCGGCGCTGGGGTTGGAGAACTCTTTGACGATGCTGAAAAGTTCCTTGCTGTCATGGGCGTTGTTGTCCAGTCGTTCTTTGAGTGCCGACTTCTTGGTGGCACGGATCAGCTGGTGGTGTTTGCGGGTGGCGTGCTTGAGGGCGGTCCTGTTGTCTGTGGTCTGGTCGAGTCGCCAGGTTTTCTCGAGAGTGCGGCAGTTCTTCTTGGATTCCTTGAGTTCGTTGGTGAACCAAGGGGTTTTCTTGCTTCCGGGTCTGCTGGGAGGGTTTTTAGTGGTGCGAGGTCGTCGGCGCAGGCGGTCAGCCACTTGGCGAGGTTGCTGGCTGCTTCGTTTGGGTCCGTTGTGTCGGTGGGTGTGTTCTGGCTGAGGGAGGCGGTGAGCTGCTCGGCGGTGATCTTGCTCCAGCTCCGGTGGGGAGCCTGTTGCGGGTGGTGGTGGGTCGCAGTCTTTCTGAAGCTGAAGTGGACGCAGCTGTGGTCGGTCCAGTGGAGTCCGGTGGCGTGGCTGAAGGAGATGTGCTTGCTGGACGAGAAGACGGGGTCAAGCGTGTGGCCGGCGTAGTGGGTGGGCGTGTTCACCAGTTGCTTGAGTCCGAGGTTGGCGAGGTTGTCCAGCAGGGCGGTGGTGTTTCTGTCGTTGTTGTTCTCCAGGTGGAAGTTGAGGTCCCCTAGGAGGATGTAGTCGGCGGAGGGCATGGCGTGCGGGCTGATGAAGTCTGCGATGTCTTCGCTGAATAGTGTGCGTGGTCCCGGGGGTCTGTAGATGAGGGTGCCTCGGAGGGTGGTCTTGGGGTCCGTGTGTATCTGGAAGTGTAGGTGTTCGGCGGCGGTGAAGGTCTCGTCGGAGTTAGTCGAGATGCGGATGGTGTTCTTGTGTGCGATGGCGATGCCTCCTCCCGTCTGGTTGACGCGGTCCTTCCGGGTGATCTTGTATCCATCCGGGATGGCTATGGCGATGTCAGGCGCTGAGGAGGCGTTCATCCAGGTTTCGGTGAGGAAGGCGATGTCCGGTGCTGTTGCGTCGAGCAGGTCCCAGAGTTCCACGGCGTGCCTGTGGACGGAGCGGGTGTTCAGCAGGATGCATTTCAGGTGGTTGCTGCTGTTGCTCGACTTGGCGGAGGTGGTGCACGTCAGGGGGCAGGTGAATCGGCAGGTTTGGCAGGTGAAGGGTCCGTGGGTGCGTCTCGGTGAGGCTCGGTAGCAGGCAGGGTTCCGGCCGGCATTGAGTGCGGTGAGTGTGGCGGCGTCGTGGGTCCGTCGAGTGGTGTTGCATCGGTGGGATCCAGGGGTTCTGGCGCTGGGCGCGGTCCAGTCGCGGACGGGCGCAGACGGGCTTGCCTTAGGCGCGCCTTTGGCGCGCCAGCGGCGCGCCCGCTGCGCACGTCCGCTGCGCGGCCGTGCAGCGGCCGCCATTTATGGGGAGGTGGGAGGGAGGAGCAGCTGGGAGGCGGGAGGCAGGGGCAGCGAATGGGCAGTCAGGGGGCGGGGCCGCAGGGACGCAGCGGCGGGAATGGCGATAGGCAGCGAGGGGCACAGAAGGAAAAACGGGGGGAGAGCAGGTAAATCACGGGCACAACAACAGTGGGGCAGCGAGGGGCACAGAAGGAAAAACGGGGGAGAGCAGGTAAATCACGGGCACAACAACAGTGGGGCAGCGAGGGGCACAGAAGGAAAAACGGGGGGAGAGCAGGTAAATCACGGGCACAACAACAGTGGGGCAGCGAGGGGCACAGAAGGAAAAACGGGGGAGAGCAGGTAAATCACGGGCACAACAACAGTGGGGCAGCGAGGGGCACAGAAGGAAAACGGGGGGAGAGCAGGTAAATCACGGGCACAACAACAGTGGGGCAGCGAGGGGCACAGAAGGAAAAACGGGGGAGAGCAGGCAAATCACGGGCACAACAACAGTGGGGCAGCGAGGGGCACAGAAAGGAAAAGGGGAGACAAGCAGACAAAACTGGCACCGGGGCCACAAGCGGAGGGCGATCTTACCTACAGGAGCAGCGGGCAGACAGCACAGGCGGAGCTGTGTGGTGGGGAGCGACCTACCTGGCAAGGTCAAGGGTCGCTCTCCTCACCGTGCAGCGGCCGCCATTTATGGGGAGGTGGGAGGGAGGAGCAGCTGGGAGGCGGGAGGCAGGGGCAGCGAATGGGCAGTCAGGGGGCGGGGCCGCAGGGGACGCAGCGGCGGGAATGGCGATAGGCAGCGAGGGGCACAGAAGGAAAAACGGGGGAGAGCAGGTAAATCACGGGCACAACAACAGTGGGGCAGCGAGGGGCACAGAAGGAAAAACGGGGGGAGAGCAGGTAAATCACGGGCACAACAACAGTGGGGCAGCGAGGGGCACAGAAGGAAAAACGGGGGGAGAGCAGGTAAATCACGGGCACAACAACAGTGGGGCAGCGAGGGGCACAGAAGGAAAAACGGGGGGAGAGCAGGTAAATCACGGGCACAACAACAGTGGGGCAGCGAGGGGCACAGAAGGAAAAACGGGGGGAGAGCAGGTAAATCACGGGCACAACAACAGTGGGGCAGCGAGGGGCACAGAAGGAAAAACGGGGGGAGAGCAGGTAAATCACGGGCACAACAACAGTGGGGCAGCGAGGGGCACAGAAGGAAAAACGGGGGGAGAGCAGGTAAATCACGGGCACAACAACAGTGGGGCAGCGAGGGGCACAGAAGGAAAAACGGGGGGAGAGCAGGTAAATCACGGGCACAACAACAGTGGGGCAGCGAGGGGCACAGAAGGAAAAACGGGGGAGAGCAGGTAAATCACGGGCACAACAACAGTGGGGCAGCGAGGGGCACAGAAGGAAAACGGGGGGAGAGCAGGTAAATCACGGGCACAACAACAGTGGGGCAGCGAGGGGCACAGAAGGAAAAACGGGGGAGAGCAGGTAAATCACGGGCACAACAACAGTGGGGCAGCGAGGGGCACAGAAGGAAAAACGGGGGGAGAGCAGGTAAATCACGGGCACAACAACAGTGGGGCAGCGAGGGGCACAGAAGGAAAAACGGGGGGAGAGCAGGTAAATCACGGGCACAACAACAGTGGGGCAGCGAGGGGCACAGAAGGAAAAACGGGGGAGAGCAGGTAAATCACGGGCACAACAACAGTGGGGCAGCGAGGGGCACAGAAGGAAAAACGGGGGAGAGCAGGTAAATCACGGGCACAACAACAGTGGGGCAGCGAGGGGCACAGAAGGAAAAACGGGGGGAGAGCAGGTAAATCACGGGCACAACAACAGTGGGGCAGCGAGGGGCACAGAAGGAAAACGGGGGGAGAGCAGGTAAATCACGGGCACAACAACAGTGGGGCAGCGAGGGGCACAGAAGGAAAAACGGGGGGAGAGCAGGTAAATCACGGGCACAACAACAGTGGGGCAGCGAGGGGCACAGAAGGAAAAACGGGGGGAGAGCAGGTAAATCACGGGCACAACAACAGTGGGGCAGCGAGGGGCACAGAAGGAAAAACGGGGGGAGAGCAGGTAAATCACGGGCACAACAACAGTGGGGCAGCGAGGGGCACAGAAGGAAAAACGGGGGAGAGCAGGTAAATCACGGGCACAACAACAGTGGGGCAGCGAGGGGCACAGAAGGAAAAACGGGGGGAGAGCAGGTAAATCACGGGCACAACAACAGTGGGGCAGCGAGGGGCACAGAAGGAAAAACGGGGGGAGAGCAGGTAAATCACGGGCACAACAACAGTGGGGCAGCGAGGGGCACAGAAGGAAAAACGGGGGGAGAGCAGGCAAATCACGGGCACAACAACAGTGGGGCAGCGAGGGGCACAGAAAGGAAAAGGGGAGACAAGCAGACAAAACTGGCACCGGGGCCACAAGCGGAGGGCGATCTTACCTACAGGAGCAGCGGGCAGACAGCACAGGCGGAGCTGTGTGGTGGGGGAGCGACCTACCTGGCAAGAGAAATGGGGTTGGGGAGGATTCTTGGAGGCTCCTAAGTCCTCTGGGGAGCTCAAGTCTAGGGACAGAGCTTCTGCTGTAGAAGAGAGGCCATACTTTGAAGCAGGCACAAGTTGGGAAGAGCAGGGAGGAGAGGCACTATTTCAGGGCTGCGGTTGAGGAAGATATGGGCAGAATGGACACCATGGAGGGGAGCATAAGAATGAGTGCAGGGTAGAGTGGGGTGGGGAGGAGTGGAGAGGAATAGGAGTTGGTGGGAGGGGAGGTCATGGGCCTCCATATCATTAGACATGGGGGATTGTTGGGGTGTGTCCCAGCAGGTGCACGGTAGTGCCTGGCACAGGTGGTGTTGGGGGACAGCGGGTGCCCAGCTGTAGGGCAGCAGGGGGCCAGAACTTCAATACAGGTCCGAGTCTACCTTATCCCAGATGCATCTGTTTGGGCAGCAGGTCTGCAATGGAGTGATGGGGAGGAGCAATGTCTGGATGAGGCTTTTGGGGGAGCGGAGGATTTGGAGTAGGAGTGCATTGCCCGGGGGGAGAGAAAGAGACCCAGGAAGGCATATGCCAGGGTGGACCAACACTCAGATGTGCTGTCGGCACATGGTGTGGGAGGAAGACACAAGGAGAAGAGAATGGGGTATTAGAGGGGAACGCTTGGTTGTCAGATGCGGGGGTAAATTTCAGTGGGCATGAGGTAGTGACTATCACACTGGGCCCTCTCATATTTTTTTCAGGGTGATCAGTACAGCAGAATGGAAGAATCGGGGGAGCTTTGTGCGGCTCTGACACCCCAAGGGTAAGAAAAGTCTGGGCTCAACACGGCCAGCTGGATGGCGGTAGGGGACCGCAAGATCACTGCTCCAAGAAGGTCCAGAACAACTTTGGCAGTTCAACTGGCTAGTGACTACGGTGCTACCCCGGCAGTTTACAATAAGGGACACAGCATCTTGCAGCTGAGGTGGAGTTGGGAGGGCAGGGTATGGCCCCCCTAGCGCAGGTAGGAGCAAAGCTCTGGTTTCATACAAATAGTTATGCTGTGGTGGCAGTCAAAAAAAAGCTGCCACAGAGGATGTGGATGGCACTAATATGTAGGGTACAGTACTGGATTGAAATAAGGAGTGCTTGGAAGAAGGGGAATTGGTGGAGGATGATGCACAGAGGGAAGAGAAAAAACTGTGGTAGCAATGCAGGGTGGGGATGAGGGGGATATTCATTGTACTGTTAATACTGTCTTACAGAGTGTGTGTGCTAGGCAGCCCCAACATGAAGGCCGTGGAGAGCCTGAGTGGAGGGGACAGGTGGCGAAATGGCAGGCTACAGAATGGACACCGACCCTGGCACCACGTATTGATGACAGAGGCGAGCATATGGCTCTCAAATGGTTTCCGTGGGTATGGATGCGATGGACTTGCATGACGGGGGTACGGTACGTTTAAGCAAAGGTTTTTATGTGTCAGATATGGGGGTAGGTACAGAGCTGCAGGGCTCCGTTGGGACACACAACCCAAAGGATGGGCTCAGGGACAAGAAGCTGAGGGTCAAGGGGGGAGCAGTGGGACCAGAAAGCACGGATGGGGAGACACAGTAGTCACAGCCGAAGGTAGGTGAGAAGAGGGGGAGGGGTAGTGGGGGAGAGAAAACCAGGGAGAAGAGAGACGGGAAGGAGAACAAGGGGGTTGAAGACTAAAAAACTGCCATATATTGGGGTTTCTAAGCCGTTAGAGGCCCACCTCATGCTAGCAACCAAAGAAAAGATCTGGAATGGGGAATACGTAAGAATATTAAAATTGCTCAATATGGAAGTGACGGCTAAGGAGGGTTCTAAAGAGGAAGATTTAGAGTTAGCCAGTTGCCCAAGGCCCCTTTGACGATAGAGAATTTGACAGCAGCTTTTCTAATTTATGCCAGAATCTACTGCGAAAAATATCCCGAGAGGTGTGTAGCCATTTTTAAACATATGGACACCATCCAAAAAGTGCAGATTAATTATGGGGGTTATGCTTGGGCCCAATACGATGATGAATTTAGGGCGCTCATGCCCTTACCCTGAGATACTATGGTATAAAGTAGACTAGGACCTATGGCACCTTACTATGGGCCCTGAAAAGTTTGGCAACACAGTCTTTATGGCCAGCGGGTTACCTATTGTGTATCGGCCCTTTCAAGTGTACACCACCCAGGGAAGGGTGGGGGCAGCAAGAAAAGGACAGGCTGGGCACACCGGTGCATTCTGGGATTTTAACAAAGGAGCTTGCACCAGAAAATATTGCAAATTCTGGCATTAATGTTCGAAATGTGCCTGCAAACATTCCCTTGTTAATTGCCACGGGGTGGGCGGACAGTCCGGTAATTCGGCAGGGCAATGGCAGCAGCAACAGGGACCCAGCGGTAGTCAGCAGTTTAGTCATGCTTCCATGTTTAGAGTGGATGGTGAGCACAAGTATTTCAGGGCAAAAGCTTGTACGCCCATTAAGCTAGACCATCTTAAATTTTGGTTGGGATTCTATGACCAGAAAGAAGACGACAGGTTTTTGGGGGACTGCTTTACATGGGGTTTCAGACTGGGGTACTAGGGCCCGAGAGTGCACAGGTGGGCGAGCAATTCAAAGTCAGTCAACACCCTAAAACACATGGTAAAAGACAAAATGATGAAATTAATACAGGATGGTAGGATGGCGGGTCCTTTTGATGATTTTCCCATGAAAAACCTGATGCTGTCACCCATTGGAGTCGTTCTGAAAAAAGAAAAAGGTCAGTTCAGACTGATTCAACAACTGTCATGGCCAGAGTGCAATTCTGTGAACAATTTGTTTTCCAGAGTACCAAGCTTCAGACATGTATTCCTCAGTGGACGTGGCGTTGTCCATAGTTGAAGCAATAGGTAAGGGGGACCAAATGGCCAAGAGCGACATCAAGTCGGCTTTCTGCTTGCTCCCGGTTAATCCAGATGACTTCAGCTATTAGGCATTCAATTTGGAGGACAATGGTATGTGGACAAAGCACTCCTGATGAGTTGTTCCATATCATGAGCTCTGTTCGAACATTTCAGTAGATTCCTACAGTGGGTGCTTTCTTGGTCCACAGGGCACCTTCATGTGACACACTATCTTGATGATATATTTTTTGTGGGGAACCCCGATTCTGCGAACTGCCAGCAGATGCTGGTGAGTTTCCACGAGCTCATGGGGTACCTGGGGGTGCCGTTGGCAATGGAGAAGACAGTGGGACCCAGTACGTTACTGTCATTCTTGGGCACTGATAGTGATTCAGTGGCAATAGAAGCACGCTTACTGGTGGAGAAAAAAATTACAATGCAATTGCTATTGGATGCCATGTTGGCAAAACAAAAAGTTATGGCTAAAGAAGTGAAAGTGCTGTTGTGCCATCTGAACTTTGCCTGAATGGTGGTGAGAGCAGGGAGGACATTTTGTAGGAGGTTGGGGATGGCACAGTTAGGGTTACTGTTGCCACATCACCACATCAGACTATTGGCAGGGACAAAGGAGTATTTGAGAATGTGGCGTTTCTGTTTGGATTCTTTCAACTGAGTGCCACTGACGGCCATGATAGATGCACAGGTTATCTCCCATGCTGCTGGATGGATTGGTTTTGGCCTGTATTGGCAAGGGAAATGGTGCACAGAGTAAAGGCCCTCAGAATGGGAGCGTGGGGCATGGAGTATAGCTTTCTTAAAAATCTTTCCACTTGTAGTGGCAGTGTCTTCGTGGGGAGAACAGTTGGTGCTTGGGAAGGTGTTATTTCGCATTGACAACATTAAGATAGTGCAGGTTGTTAACTGGCATTCAGCAAGGGATGCCCAAGTGTTGAAGTTGTGCGGGTTTTTGTGTTGAAGTGTATGCAAGTTAACATTCTGTTTAGAGAGTGACACATGCCAGGTGTGGAAAATGACATTGCAGATGCCTTGTCTCGTTCACAGTGGGCGAGATTCCATAGGCTGGCCACGCTGGCAGACAGAGTAGGACCAGGATTCCACAGGATTTCTGGTCAAGAGGTAACAGAGGATGCTCCAGCTGGTGTTAGAGCCACTGGCCCTGTTGATGAGGAGGGCTTATAGTCAAACTTGGGGGGAGTTTGTAGATATTGGGGTGTCGAGGAGACAGGATGCTTGGGCTTGGGCGGAGAATGTGGTCCAGTTCATTTTGAAGTTGATTGAAATGGGTCAGTCCAGAGTAACAATTGCAGGTAAACTGGCAGGCATTGGTTTCATTGGGAAACATTTTCGGGGCTACACCCCATCAGCAGGGCAGGTATTAGGATGGTCCAAAGAGGCAAAAAGAGGAGGCCACTCATGTGGGCCTTATTTTGTGAGATACTCAGGAGCCTGTCTGGGATATGCACATACAAGGAGGAGCAGGTTTTGTTCGCCACACTGTCGTGGATGTTCTTTGGGGCTTTTAGGGTGTCTGAGCTCTTGGGGGGAAGAGGGTCATCTGGGATGAAGTCTGACTTTGCAAGGCGGAATTACAAGTTTGGCTGCATGAATTGAAAATGGATCAGAGGAGTCAGGAAAGATCTGTCTTGCTGCACAGGTACCCAGTGGCCAGTTTTTGCCCAGTGCAATGGGCCGCCTCTCTGTGGGGAAAAATCTTCAGGAGGTACAGGTCAGGTTTTCAGGCATATTAATGGCAGGCCTGTGACAGCAGTTCAACTATTGGCTGTACTGAATGAGGGTCTGACCCACATGGGAGTAGATGCGAAAGGTTTTGGAACAAATTTGTTCCGCATAAGCATGGTGACAGAGGCAAGTAGGAGCGGTTGGAGCAGGACAGATATCATAGGCTTAGGTAGATGGGCATCTGATTGTTTTCAGCACTATGTGCGGTACTAGCAAGAGGAGTGTTAGTACATTTCTATGTTTCACTAATTCTTGTTGTTTTCCAGGTGCCGTTCCAGACCCGGCGGTTGCTGGATTATCCTTGAGGATAGTGGGGCACTTGTTTATTAAATGGGCTGAAAAGCAGGCGAGGCAGAGCAGACACTCTGCCAATTTGGGCCTTGACCCCAGCGTCTTCCAAGTGCAATGACATGACAGAGGGGGCATACTATGATGATAACTGTTACCCTGCTTGAATAAGTTGATGGTAAGAGGGAGGTGCCCGATGTTTTGTTGCTGCATTTAGGGGAAAATGATCTAGTGGTTGAAAAAGGGGTGTCTTTTTCAGAGTGATAAAGAATGACTTAAAAGAGATATTAAGGCAGTAGTCAGGATGCTACGTTGTGTTAAAGAAGTTCATACCTAGGAGGGTGGCAAGTGGCTAATAAGCCAGCAGACATAGAGAAAGTGAGGAAGAAGATAAACAGAGAATGAAATATTTTGTAGGGAAAGTGATATCAGTAAAATCGCGCATGATGAATTGTAGTATGATAGTTCAAAATCTTTCCGCTGGGACGGAGCCCATCTTTCCTACTATGGGATGGAGCTGTATTTATTAGTGGCGCGGGAGGTGCTGGCTAAGGTTTTGAACATGCATTAGTGTCTGGCAGGGCAGTGGGCTGGGGGCCTTTTTCTTGGTGGCGGTTGGCCAAGAAGTTGGCATGGGTTAGCCAAGTTTATTGTCGTTCATTGCAGCAATCCAGGCTGAAAGTGAACAGGTAGACAAGCTCATATCTGGATGAGGCAGGAAGTTTAAGGTTCATTAGGAAGTTGACTTAGAGATTAATAGTTGCAGGAAAAATGTATTCGAGGTACAAGGTCTCAATTGCTGAAGATCAGCACAGGAGAAGGAAGAGACTTGCAGGTTGAATTTTGTGGGGGGTGGACCTTTTAGGGGTGTGGGTAGTTTAACATCGGTAACAGATTTGCATAGTGAGTTTTAGTTTTGTAAGGCAGAAGGCCCAGGGTTTATATTTGTGATGTGCACCTGTTTCAATAAAAGCGGCCTTTTTCACACAAAGCTAGTGGCAGTGGTTTGTGCTGCTCCCCCTATTCCCCAATGAGACTTCACAGGAGTTGAGGCAGGGGAAGTGGAAAAAGTGGCAGGCAGTGCACATAAACATCTGTTGGACAGAGAAGACAATGGCCATACTTAGAAAGTTTGACTGCCAAAGCAGCAGGCCCGGTCAAATAACAAGGAGGTGACGCCCACGGTGTGATGCTGGCAAATTAAGGATGCCCTGGAATATGAGATCAGAGAAGAAAAAAAGAGACAGGGATGTCCTTAAAGACAAAGGAATGGAATGCAATTGAATGCCAGCATCAGAATCAAAAACAGGTGTCATTAGGAAGACAGAATAACATACAATGGGCGGAAAAAGGCAAATGGGGATGCCTAATCCTGGGTTCACAAAAAAAAGAGAAGGAATCAAAATAATTAAAGAAGCATGACTCTATGATGAAATTAAAAAACCATACATAACATCATACAATAAGGGGGTTTTGTAGAGTGGAGATGTACATACAAAGCTCAGAAACTCCATACTGAATCGAGTAGAGCAGATAGTAATCAGGTTGTACAAAGACAGTTAGAAACAAACTGAATAAAAAGAGCAAGGATGAAAGAAAAGTATGGGACAAAAAATACAACAAAATAAAATTGTTAAATATACCAGACCTATGACAGATGCTTTGCCACAATCTGAAGCTGCATGCATGTCCAATCAAGAACAGAGTGTAAATGTCATGATAGCCCATCTATTGCACATAAGTGAAGATATAAGGATGCCTCTTGAACCTACTGTGGATGCACTAGCCACAGATGTAAATCCAGTGCTTGCAGATTTAAGGAAAGTTGCTGATAGGGTCACCGGAGGCAAACAACAACATCAATAGTAGGAGAAGTTATGCAAATGACAAACAGAAAAAAAACAGAACTCAAACATATGACAAAAACATTAGAAGCGGAGTTGTAGGACACTGAAGAAGTGGGTTCTGGTCTGATTTTTGGATCATAGAGTCTTACTAACTCTTACTCAGTGCAAGCATCTGTAAAATGGTTTTTAGTACCATCAATATTCATATTTTAAAATAAGGCCCCTACTGTGCAGCTGGTGTAAAAGACTACACATGAACACATGAGCACACTCTTGCACACGTGTGGTGAGCATTTGGAACTATGGTCTAACTCAGCCTGATATCTGTGCACAAGCAGCTCATGGCAGATGAGACATTTAATACATTGGGCATGGCCTCTGTAGGCCTTATAATTTAATTGGACGTCCTAAAAAGGAATAACTCCCTTTACTTTCAACTAGAATGTCTGTAGTGCTTTAGTGGGAGTCTGTAGTGCTTTACTGAAAGTTTGTAGTGCTTAACTGTATTCACAAGAGCTACACTTTAGTATAAACATTGCATTGGCACAATCTAGAGAAAATATTAATGTCTCTGTTAATAAGATAAAAAAGGTTAGAGTGAAAATATTCTATTAATTTGGCCATTTTTGCAGTGATTCATAAACTTTAAGGGGCATATTATCAAGACGCAGCGATAATTATCGCTGAACGCGCTTAGCGCGTTTTTTTCTATCGCCGGCTATTGCTGGATTATATCGCCATGATAGCGCTGTATTAACAACGCTTAGCGCATTGGCGATATAAAATCCAGCGATAGCGGGGAAATGGGCCAACATCGCTAAAAAACCAGCGAAAATCAATGCAAAACGGAGAAAAGCTTGCTGATACGACCATGTGGCCTTAACCCTATAATCCACCTCCCATGTTAAGTATGCCTTAGTCAGGAATTTAGCAGATGTTAGATTCCTGCGTTAATGGCGAGTTAGCGCGATTATTTTTATCACTACGACGGTCGAGGCCTTGTTGTAAATATCGCGAAGCTGCATTAGTGATATTTTCCCGTGCAGTTTCGTGAGGCACGCCTACTTTGCATCTCATTAACGATGCGATGCGAGGCGTGAGTAAAACGGGTGCTAAAACATGGAAACACGCGCTAGCGTGTCCTTGATAATAATGCAATAAAATTATCGCCACTTTTCGGCCGAAAACGGATGCTAAAGCGGCGATAATTTTATCGCCCCCTCTTGATAATATGCCCCTAAGTGTTGCAGTATTTTTTTCCTGAATCAGCTCTTAAAGAGATTTTGACTTTGAACTACCATATTGGGTAAAGTTACTTACTCTACTGGTCAGCAGGTAGATCAAAGTCTTCCCCAACCTGTATCTGGTAGAAGAAAAGGGTGAGGAAGAATCTACATGGCTAAATAATTCCCACTTGCTCTCATGGCAGGGCATGCCCTTTATCACAGAAACAAAGGGTGGCAGCCAGACCCTGGAACCCCTCAAAGGGTGGTTCTCTTCTGAAGCTCTTGAGGGAAGAAACCAGTTTGCTTTGCCAATTAGGAGGAAGAGCTACATGCTCGGGAGAACTGTGACTTAGTTATATTGGTCGTCTTGATAAATCCCAGGATGCTGTGCAGAAAGTGGATTGGGGTGTAGGAAGGATTTGACATCTTTACAAAACACAATCAACCCTATCAAAAATGGTTCAACAAGCCAGAAAAAACTGCATTTATCTGGTCTGCCCATTTTCAGGTTGGCTGGCAATTCCTTGGCGCCACTGAGCTGAGAAAAGCTTGACCACACCTGTAGTTCATTCTGAATTCTCCTGGAGAGTGCTTGGAGGGATTAGGCAATGCAGAGCCATTGTCATAGCCAGGGCCCCTATGTGCTTTCAATGGGCATGCTCTTCCTTTCTTTTATTTTAGCCCCAGGGAGGGTCAGTGTCTGAGGGAAAGCAGTTCACCCAATTGCATTGTTATGTAGAGTGGACCAAGTATAGGGAAAACCACCAGAGATCCCTGGCCTGGGCAGCTCCGGGTGCCTGGGGAAATCGTCTGTGAAAAAGGGGCTCCCCTGGACTGAAATTGCTGTACTGTACGCTCCAACGCTGAAGCTGGCATAGCTCAACTACTGAAACAGGACCGTGGGTGGGAGAGGGTAAACCATAGCTGACTCAAACATTGGCAGCAAGAAGTGCACTGGATGAGGAGTATTGCCATATTGATTGTGCTGGCTTAGGCCCCCATGCAGCCGCCAAAATGAACCCTGGTGCTTCACAGGAGGGGCCTGTGCACTCACAATACAATTAAAAACAAAGTGTCTAAGTGGATGTCTTTGGTTAAAAAAAGGAAAAATAAACAAGAAAGTAAATATTTACTGGCCAGTGGCAACTGTGCCAAAGTTTTAGTCGCAGGAGAAAAGCAGTAGCACACTCAATAAGCCCCACAGGGCAAAGAAATTTGATTATTTGGCCAATTGGTGCCCCAGGAAGGGCAGGGGCAGAGCAACCATTTATTTTGGCTTTGGGGGCTGCCAGGAGAATGTCAGGACTCCATAGGGCCCCCCAGGGTATTTTTATTTGTCTTACCAAGTCTCATAGGGGCCAAAAGGTCAGCCTCAGCCTCCATCTGTAGCTTGGGTATTTTCTCCTCCCTTTTCTCCCTCAGCTCCTCTGGCGATAGGACACAGGAGGATACACTGCTTCCTTCTTTAACAGGGTGCTCAAAGTCAGGGGTGTCCCCCTCAACTGCTGCAGGTAGTTCAATTTTCCCCAATTCCATCACTCGTCTTGGAGCAGACTTCTGGTCAGATCATCAGCACCTTTTGAAATTCTACCTTCTTGGTGGCACTCTTGACAGGATCTCCCATCTCCTTACAAAAGTCTTTAATCAGGGCCATAGTGTATGTTTCCAGATTGAGCAATTCGAATTCTATGGCTTCCATTGGGGAACCCGCAGCCAGAGACATGATGCAGAGGAAAAATTAAAAATGCCAAAACAGGGAAAAATCCTAAATCATCTTGAATGTGGTTGGTTAGTGTACACCTAGTTACTGTATGGCACTGCACAAACACAAGTCATATCCTCACCACTGATCAACAATGTTAGAAAATGGGTTTCTGGTTGGCAGAGGTAACTACCCTGTCTAAGCAGGAACTACAATCCTAGTCAGGGTAAGTCACAACACACCCCAAATTATCCTGTGCTCACCCTCTGGTAGCTTGGCACAGAGCAGTCAGGCTTAACATAAGAGGCAAAGCGTAAAGGGTTTGTGCAGCACTTTAAACAGTAACATAGTGAAAATACCACAAACAGACTCCACACCAAGTTAGAAAAATAGATTAGGATTTATAAATAATGCAAGACCAAAATGACAAAGATCCAACCAGTAGAAGTCGAGATATGAATTTTCAAAGAATATATGTAAAATAGTGCTAAGAAGCAATGAACACTTAAAAGGAATATCTGGTCAGCCTGGACAGGGGCAAAGCCAAAAGTTCAGGCTCAATGGGAGGCTGTGCGGGCTGGACACAGGGACCAACTTGGGCCCACTGAACTAAAGTACCTTGATCCGGGATGCGTCATCGTTGAAGAAGATGTGAGTGCAGCCAAATCGATACGTCGGTATCGAGCCACGCAGTGGACGAGATGCGGCCATTTTCTCCATGCAACTACAGGGATGTGTTGGTTCTGAGTGTGAGGCACTGGTTCCAAAAGCAGTGCGCAGATGCTGCTCCCACCGTAGGTGATGCATCAATTCCGATACAATGCAGTGGTTCCGGAGGCGATGCACTGGGTCCGCTCCATGCAATGACGAGGATGCGGCGGTTCCGACTCACGCAAGGGTGAAAATGCGCCGGTTCTGATGAGGCTGCATAGGTTTTGGTTAAAGCAGTGCTTTATACCCACTTCTAAGAGTCCAGGACGGGGTTGGCATCACTTGGCAGGGCAAGACTTGCAGCAAGCAAAGTTCAGGTGCTGTAGTAGGATGAGTTTAAGTCTTTGATGTCCCTGAGACCTAGAACAGGAATCAAGCCAGCAAGACCTTGGAGTCACTTTGGGATCAAGTGATGCAGGTCCAGTCCTTCTCACCCAGGCAGGAGAACAGCAGGCAGCAGGGCAGCTGAGCAAGGCAAGAGCATAGCAAGGAAGGTGGCCTGCAAAGCAGCAGTCCAGCAGAGTGGCATTCCTTCCAGCAACACAGCAGTCTTCTTCCTGGCAGAGTGGTCACAAGTCTGGAAGTGTACTGAAGTCATGGTGTCAGAGGTCCAGTACTTATACCCAGTTGTGCCTTTGAAGTGAGGGAGACTTCAAAGAAAACTTTGAAGTGCACAGAGGTCCTCCCTGTCTAGGGTATGCAGCCCTTTGGGTGTGCACAGGACACAGCCTATGCAGGTGTAAGTGGGAGGCTGTGCCGAGCTCCTCCCCATCACTCAAGATGGCCTATCAAGACACACCTAATCTTCCTTTGTGTGTGGTTGTCTAGAGGGAATACACAGAGCCCAGCTGTCAACCAGCCCAGAATAAACAGGCAGCAGGCACCAGATGGCTAAATTAAGTAAATGTGAAAGAAAACGAGAGTGACCCCTCTACTCCAAGAGACAAGGTGCTAATAATCTATTAAAAAACAATGGGCCCAATTCACAAAAGTAATCTGAGACAAAATCCTAACTTTACAACTTTCGGTATTCACAGAAGGTATTTAGGAGTCCTAAAGTTAGGATTCCTAACTTTACTACTCCTAAACTGAGAAACATCCTAACTTTACGACTTTCGGTATTCACAAAAGGCATTTAGGAGTACTAAAGTTAGGGGGCCCGATTCACAAAAGTAATCTGAGACAAAATCCTAACTTTACGACTTTCGGTATTCACAGAAGCCATATAGGAGTACTAAAGTTAGGATTTTATCTCAGTTAAACTTAAGTTTTGGTCTTAAGTTAAACTTAAGACAAACTTAAGTTTAACTGAGACAAAATTCTAGTCGTAAAGTTAGGATTTTGCCTCAGTTAAACTTAAGTGCCTGTCCTGTTATTGTACCTGTGCCTGTGTTCTATTTTTGCTATTTTTCTTTCCGTGCCCGTTGCTCTCCGTGCCCTTTTCCCGCCGCTGCTGCCCCGTGGCCCCTCCCCCCTGCCGGTTCCCGCCTCCTAGCTACGCTTCCCTCCCCTATGCTGGTGCCCCAAAGGCGCGCCAAAGGCATACTCATCTGCACCCGTACGCAACCCGACCGCAGCCAGCGCCAGGAACCCTGGATCTGTGACCTCCCACCGCTACAACTTCGCTGCCCTCCTCACACTCAACTCCGGAAGGAACAACAACTGCCAGCGGTCAACGCCGAACACCACCCACGGCCAGTTCTCCTGCCATCACTGCCGCCAATCATTCACCTCTGACCGCACCCCCAAGGCCCCCGCACTGAACGCCAACAACACCGAAGCCCTGAAGTGCATCCTCCTCAACGTGCGCTCCCTGCACAGACACGCCATAGAGATCTGGGACCTCCTCGACACCCTCTCGCCAGACGTTGCCTTCTTTACAGAAACCTAGACCAACACCTCCTCCGCCCCTGACATCGCCACCGCCATCCCCGATGGATACAAGATCCAGAGGGAGGACCGCCCCAACTGCCCAGGAGGAGGACTCGCCATCATACACAAGAGCTCTCTCAGACTCTCCACCTCCACCACGAAGGACTCCTTCCCCACCACCGAACACCTTCACTTCCAGATCCAGACTAGCCCCAGAACCACACTCCTTGGCACCCTCGCCTACAGACCCCCTGGACCCCACACTTCATTCGCCACTACCGTCGCCAACCTCATCGCACCCCACGCCATCGCCTCCATGGACTACATACTCATCGGAGACCTGAACTTCCACCTCGACAACCCCAGCGACCCCCACTCCGCCACCCTCCTGGACAACCTCGCCAACATCGGACTGAAGCAGCTCGTCACCACGCCCACCCACAAGGCAGGACACACCCTCGACCCCATCTTTGCAGGAGGTAACAACATCCACTTCAGCCACACCACGCAACACCCACGGACAGACCACCACTGCGTACACTTCCACGTCGACAAACCCACGCCGCCCAAACCTGCACCGTGCCCCCCACGAAAGAACTGGAGTAAAGTCACTGAGGAGCAACTCAACTCCACCCTCAACTGCGACACCCCCACCACGTCGACCGATGCCAACCTCGCAGCCAAAGGACTCCACAGATGGATCTCAAGCTGGGCAGACAAGCTTGCACCACTATGCAACCCCGACAGACAACGCCCCAGGAAAGCCACCTGGTTCACCACCGACCTCCAAGAATCCAGATGCACCTGCAGACGTCTTGAGAAGAACTGGAGAAACAGCAAAGCGCCAGAAGATCGCACCACCTACAAAAACGCCATGACGGAATACCACCAATGCATCAGATCCACAAAAAGGACCTTCATCCAAAACAAGATCCTTGCCAACGCCAGCAACTCCAAGCAACTCTTCAGCATCATCCAGGAATTCACCAAGCCCCCCAGCGAAACCACGGACATCACCGCTTCCCAGGACCTCTGCAACAAGCTTGGATCCTACTTCCATCCAAAAATCAAGGCACTCTACGACAACTTCAACGACCAGACACCCAACTCTGAAACCACTTCCTGCTCCAGCAACGCCATCCAGCCCACCATCTCCTCCTGGACCCCAGTCACCACCGAAGACACAACTTCGACCATGAAAGGCATCCACTCAGGGGTCCCCATGGACCCCTGACCCCGCACATTTTCCACAGAGCCGCCATCGCTCCCAAACTACAACACACCATCAACACCACCTTCAAGACCGGCATCTTTCCCGACGAGTGGAAATGCGCAGAAGTCAGACCCCTGCTGAAGAAGCCCTCAGCAGACCCCACCGACCTCAAGAACTACCGACCCATCTCCCTCCTCCCCTTCGCAGCCAAAGTCACCGAGAAGACCGTCAATGCACAACTAACCAAATTCATCGAAGAAAACTCCATCCTCGACCCCTCCCAATCCGGATTCCGCAGCAACCACAGCACCAAAACCGCTCTGCTCACCGCCACAGACGACATCCGCACCCTCCTCGACCAAAGACACACCACAGCCCTGATCCTACTCAACCTCTCTGCAGGGTTCGACACCGTCTCCCCGCACATTCACCGCCAGACTCCATGACGCCGGCATACAAGGAACCGCCCTCGAGTGGATCCGCTCGTTCCTCACCGGCAGAACCCAAAGAATCAGACTACCACCTTTCCTCTCCAAACCCATGGAAATGAACTGCAAAGTGCCCCAAGGATCATCGCTCAGCCCCACGCTCTTCAACATCTACATGGCCCCCCTCGCCACCATCGTCAGACAGCACGGACTCAGTATAGTATCCTATGCCAACGACACCCAGCTCATCCTCTCCCTCACCAAGGACCCAATCACCACCAGACTCAACTTCCAGGAAGGAATGAAGGACGTCGCATCCTGGATGAGCAGAAACTGCCTGAAGCTCAACTCGGAGAAGACAGAAGTCCTCGTACCCTCCCCCTCGGCATGGGACAACACCTGGTGGCCTACCGCCCTCAGCAGCCCCCCCACACCCATGAACCACGCCCAAAATCTCGGCATCGTACTCGACTCCTCCCTCTCCATGACCCAACAGGTCAAATCCGTCGCCTCCAGCTGTTTCAGCTCCCTCCGAATCCTCCGAAAGACCTTCAAGTGGATCCCCCTGAATCAAGGAAGGCCGTCACCCACGCACTCATAAGCAGCAGACTGGACTACGGAAACGCCCTCTATGCCGGGATCAACAAGTCTCTGCTCCGCAAGCTCCAGACCATACAGAACCCAGCAGCCAGACTTGTCCTCGGCATTCCTCGACATGAACACACCACCCAACACCTACGGAACCTCCACTGGCTCCCCGTTGAGAAGAGAGTCACTTTCAAGATACTCACCCACACCTACAAATGCCTCCACAACACTGGACCCCAATACCTCAATGAGAGAATCTCCTTCCACGTACCCAAGAGAAACCTCTGATCTGCCGACCTTGCCCTCGCTGAAACCCCATGCATCCGCAGAGCCAAAACAGGTGGAATAACCTTCTCCTACATCGCAGCCAAGACCTGGAATGAGCTCCCGCTCAACATCAGAAGTGCCCCCTCCCTGAACATCTTCAGGAAAATGCTCAAGACCTGGATTTTCGACTGAACGGAGTTGCTCACCCCTGCGCCTTGAGACCCTCACGGGTGAGTAGCACACTTACAATTCCCCTGATTTATTGATTGATTGATTGAAGTTTGTCTTAAGTTTAACTTAAGACCAAAACTTAAGATTGAATGAGACAAAATCCTAACTTTAGTACTCCTAAATGCCTTCTGTGAATACCAAAAGTCGTAAAGTTAGGATTTTGTCTCAGATTACTTTTGTGAATCGGGCTCAGGATTCCTAACTTTACTACTCCTAATGCCTTTTGTGAATACCGAAAGTCGTAAAGTTAGGATGTTTCTCAGTTTAGGAGTAGTAAAGTTAGGAATCCTAACTTTAGTACTCTTAAATGCCTTCTGTGAATACCGAAAGTCGTAAAGTTAGGATTTTTCTCATTTTAGGAGTAGTAAAGTTAGGAATCCTAACTTTAGTACTCCTAAATGCCATCTGTGAATACCAAAAGTCATAAAGTTAGGATTTTCTCAGTTTAGGAGTAGTAAAGTTAGGAATCCTAACTTTAGTACTCCTAAATGCCATCTGTGAATACCGAAAGTCGTAAAGTTAGGATTTTTCTCAGTTTAGGAGTAGTAAAGTTAGAAATGCTAACTTTAGTACTCCTAAATGCCTTCTGTGAATACCGAAAGTCGTAAAGTTAGGATTTTGTCTCAGATTACTTTTGTGAATCGGACCCAGGAGTCGTAAGTGATTTCTGTGAATACCAGAAATCGTAAGTGCCTTCTGTGAATACCAGAAGTAGTAAGTTTAGGATTTTGTCTCAGATTAGTTCTGTGAATCGGCCCCAATAAGTCTTGGAGAACTTGTATTCCAATAAATACTCAACTCACACACCTTGAGGCATTCAAATATTCCACCCACCAGTCTTGACAGGGAAGACCAAAACAATTTAACACCTTCGCCGCGAACGGAATTCCGCTCAGGTGCTGGACATTCCGATCGCGGGCGTGGTCCTGACGAGCTCAGCTCGTCATGCGCACACGCCCACCGCGCAGCATGACGAGCTGAGCTCGTCATGAGCATCAAAGGGGTTAAGATCATTCAATATTTAATATTGTATCAAAAAAGTTTTTGATTTTACATATCTATACAAAATCACAATAAAGCAGTTAAAAACATTACATAAAAAGAATTTTTTCAACAAAGATTAAAAACAATAAAGATTATCCAAGTGAGACAGAATATCAGACATATACTTTTGTCATTGAAAGCGGTTAATTTAAAGAAATCAATCAAAATATTTGAATTATTTCATTGTCTATATGCAACACAACGTTCCTCAAATTTAACCATGAAAAATTAAGCTTCAATGCGTTTCGTTGGTACAAATCAGTATCAAGCCACCTTCCTCAGGACAATAAAGTATTAATCCCTCTCATCGAGATACTCTAGAAGATTCCCTAATTCATAAAGGTGAGATCAGTATTCACAGTTTTCCCGACTGTTCTCAACTGTAGTCAATTCTAATAGAAAGACTCCTATAGATATCCACAAGAGGTAGTGTCTGAGGTATCCCACCTAAAAAGGTCTGGAACAAAATTTTAAATAAATGAGCCCCGCTATACAGTCGGAGTCTTCCTATGACAATCCTTATTTGTATAAAATTATACAATCATAATTATGGAGGTATCTTTCAGATGTTCCTCTGTATGGGCCAGGGATTTCAATGTCTCCGCTTAATGATGCAGTAGAAGTATTCACCCCACGTGCCTATTCCTTTGATTGCAATGTGCAATTGCAATTGTAGGTAGTGAACGATGGTGGGCGGGTCTAATTCGTGACAGAGATCACATTGTGATCAAAGGAATAGGCACATGGGGTGAATACTTATGCTGCTTCATTAAGCGGAGAAGTTGGATACGAATAAGGATTGTCAACGGAAGACTCCGACTGTATAGCGTGGTTCATTTATTTTAAATTTCGTTCCACACCTTTTTAGGTGGTATTCGTCAGACACTACCTCTTGTGGAAATCGATAGGAGTCTTTCTATTAGGATTGACTACAGTAAAGAACAGTCGGGAAAACTGTGAATACTGATCTCACCTTTATGAATTAGGGAATCTTCTAGAGTATCTCGATGAGAGGGATTAATACTTTAATGTCCTAAGGAAGGTGGCTTGATCCTGATTTGTACCACCGAAATGCGTCGACGCTTCTTTTTCATGGTTAAATTTGAGGAACGTTGTGTTGCATATAGACAATGAAATAATGCAAATATTTTAATTAATTTCTTCAAATTAACCGCTTTCAATGAAAAAGAATATGTCTTATATTCTGTCTCTCTTGAATAATCTTTATTGTTTTTAATCTTTGTTGAAAAATTCTTTTTATGTAATGTTTTTAACTGCTTTATTGTGATTTTGTATAGATATGTATAATCAAAAACTTTTGTGATACATTATTAAATATTGAATGATCTTAAATTGTTTTGGCCTTCCATTTCAAGACTTGTGGGTGGAATATTTGAATGCCTCAAGGTGTGTGAGTTAAGTATTGGAATACAAGTTCTCCAAGAGTTATTGTTTTTTAATATATTAAGTAAATGCCAACTTTCTAAACGTGGCAATTGCTAAACTGTAACTTAAAATCCATCTTCACCATAAATTGTAATTTTAAATTGTCAGTCCAGTGACACCACACTTGAAAGGTCTATCCCTTCATAATTATGAATTACACTTAAAAGATGTAATAATGTAATCCCAATGTTATCGTATGGGAGAGATAGACCTTTCAGTAGTGAAAAACGATATTGTGAGTGTTTCACTACCAAGACATGTAATACTTAAAAGTACACATCTTGCCATTTAAATACATTGCCCCCTGCACTGTGGGCCATTCAGGGAAACCTTAGGGGTGACTTGTATGTATAAAAAGGGAAGGATTAGGCCTGACCTGGGAAGAGGTTTTTCTTGCCAGGTTGAAGTGGCAGTGTAAAACTGCACATACAGGCTCTGCAATGACAGGCCTGAGTAATGGGTAGAGGGCTACTTAAGTGGGTGGCACAATGAGTGCTGCAGACCACCACAGCAAGTGTTCCTGGAGGAGTTACTTCCAGTATGGTTTTAATCTTTTTGGTATGCTATCCAACTATGTAACTCAAATCAGAAATAATACAAAAATCATTTTATCTTAAAATAAATGAGGTGATAATCAGGTGTATCGATCAAGATGCCGGTCTAGTCAGTTACTTACCTTACTTGTTTTCAACAACGGTCCCAGTAAATCTGACTGCCAGGTTCCGCATTACCAGTCAGAATCACCATGTTGCTCAAAAGCAAAGGCTAATTAAGTGTGTTCCCGACGTGAACAGGATGCTGTGTTGGTCACATGACAGATCAGGAAACACTCAGGGGGATATGTACTAGGAAGTGGTGGAGCGTGTCGTTGGCCTCCTTGGATTAACGACACGCTCCGCCACTTCTGAAACGCAAGGCTGCACCATATTTACAAGAATATGGTGCAGCCCTGCGTTTCCCGCTGCGATGGTGCTAAGTTTAACAACTTAGCGCCAACGCAGGCACCCTTGCACCACAGTGCAAGGGTGTCTGCATGCAGGGGAAGATTGTTTATGTGTAGGAAAGTGTCCCTTCCTGCACATAAACAATCCTAAAATGCCATTTTGTAACTTTCATGTGTGCTGCTTCATGCAGCACACATGAAAGTTACAAAATGGCATTTTTGTTTAAAAGGTTTGTTTATGTACAGGAAGGGACACCTTCCTGTACATAAACAAACCATGGCATTTTCCATGTGTGCTGCACAAGGCAGCACACATGGAAAAGCAAAAACGAGGAGAAATATTGCATTTCTCCTCGTTTCGCCAACAGAAGACCAGGATTTTCCTGGTCTTAATTTTGGCGCTGTCTCCTATGTACGTCACCCTTGTACATAGGGGGCAGAGTCAAATACAATACGTGTTGCGGTGGAACGCACACCACAACACCCACTGTATGCCCCTTTCATCAAAAACCATAGCGTGAAAGGGTGCCTTATGTACAAGGCAGCGTTAAGCCACGTTAACCAGCTTAACCCTGCCTTGTACAAAAGGTGCAGCCCCTATCGCCACCACAACGTCTGTAAAAGTGACGTTGTGGTGGCGATAGGGGCTTGTACATATGCCCCTCAGTGCCATCTTGAAATAATATACTAACCTGTTATATTAATACTGCCAAAACCAAAAGCACATCATCAAAGACTTAATCACACCAAAACAATTAGAAATTAAGAAATTACTAACCCTCAATGAAAGAGGTAAATAACCATACACAATTAATTCAAGACAGAGCATCAGTATAAAGTCCGAACGCCATCCATAAAAAGGACCTTGGCTTCCTCCTGTATACAACATGTTGCATGTCAATTCCACTTATATTTCTAAACAAAAGTCTGAATACACACGAATCAAGATATCCGTATGTACCTGTCTTAATAAGGAAATAATACAAAAGACAGACCCTGAAAACCACTCGATATATAGACATGAATAGTAAATAAAAAAAATAAAAACAAATATGAATGAAAATAAAGATATTAAAAGATAATATTAAAGAACACACCTATTACAACTTATAGATTCCACACAGGTATATCAACTACATCAGGAACAAGGCCGAAGCAACATGCTTTCAGAACAACTCTAAGGTAATCATGATGGTTCGCAACTATACCTATTTCTATAACCATAGGATAAGCACATGAAGAATGCCACCTCAATCCACCTTATAATGTCGCTAAGGCATACCATTTAACTTCTTGATTTAATCCTTTCTTACCTGTATTAGCTTCCCAGATTGATCTATTCTCCTTCACCGTGAACAAGCAATCCACATCATGTCTTCTCCCGTAGCACCTTACAGTCTCTAGTACAAACCATTTCATAGCATTGGGAGCATGTGAAAATGTCTTATAATGGTCAATGAGAGGGGCATTGGCAACATTACAACTAATCCTAGATTGATGTTGTGAAATCTGTTTCCGAATTTCTTGAGTGGTTTTGCCAATATATTAAAGAGTACAACGACATTCAATCCAGTAAATAACATTCTTAGTACCACAATTAGTAAATTTTTCAATTCCCATGTTCTTCCATTCAGCTTATATGATGTAGAGACATTGGTAATAGAACATGCTACACAGTTCCCGCAAGGATAATGCCAATAGCACGTGCCAAGCCCCATACTTGAATCAATGAAATTGGTTCAGGTTCTGTATATGCTCTAATCAGTCTATCTTTTAGATTTCTGGCCCTCTTAAAAGAAAACAATGGTTTATACAAATTACAGTTTTCAGAAACCAGAAGATGGCAATTTTTTAAAATGATCTTTTAAATTTTATTTGACTGTGTGCCAAAAGTGGCAACACATGTCAGACGAGACAGATGATTTCTTTCCTTGACTTTAAGCAAGGCGTCTCTATTATAGTACCATGCCAGTTTCACGGATCTTTTCATCAGGTGATAAGGGTACCCTCTAGCAATCAGCATAGATGACAAGATTTTTGCTTCAGTAAAATAATCTTCCTTTTTTTGTACAATTCGATCTGATGCGCAGGAACTGCCCAAATCTTTCAATTTACAGGGATGACGGCTCTTATATTTAAGCAAGTATTTCTTGCTGTAGGTTTAGTATAGCAAAACTATGTATAGAATGCCTAAGTCATTGGTAATTCTAAGGTCTAAGAAATGGATAGATTTGCTGTTATATTTCAAAGTAAACTGCAGATTGGTATTCTGATTGTTCAATCACTGACGAAATTCAAGCAATATTGAGAGAGAACCTTTCCAGATTAGGAAGATATCATCAATATAACATAGTCACTTCGTAATATTGATTTTATATGGATTAGATGCATTGTAAATGATTTTCCCCGTCAAAAGCAGACACTTAGGGGCCGATTACGATCTTGCTCGGAAGGGCTCCTGACGGCATCCGTCAGGAGCGAGTCCGAGTTGTAAGCACGATTACCGGACGCCTTGTACCACTGTATGAGAGAGCAAGTACAATGCGAATATAGCCTCATGCTCCGAGCGACTCGTACCTGTCAGCGAGGCCCTCCGGACGACTCCGACATGGCCGACGCGCACAGCGCAATGGGGCCGATTTCCGAGCGACCAAGTACGATGCGTGCGTGGAGCAGCCAGATCGAGCCGGAGCCTCCGACTAGAGACAGCGTTGGGAAGCGGACTTCGGGGGCCCGTAGCGGGCCCCCCTTCACCCGTAGCCCTACAACTCAGTCACTGGGGGGGACCACATGCATGCACGGGGCGGCCGGCACCAAGGCGTCCCCGCAGGGGGCACCGTTTTCCACGACCTACCTTTATCCTCTATGGGAGCCTATGTGCGCTATGTACAACAGGCTCCCATAGACTTCAATGGGACTCCAAGCGACCCGAGTCCATCAGCGCTCAATTGCATCGTACTAGGTCAGCCTGGAGCCTTGGAGCGCGAGTCGCTCGGAAAGCTCTATGGGACCGAGACGGCCGTAGGGCTTTCCGAGCGAGATCGTAATCGGCCCCATAGAGATTGGCTATATCAGAAGCAAAACTTGCTCCCGTCGTGACTCCTTTTATTTGAGCACAGAAATTTCCATTGAAAATGAATTAATTACGCTACAATGCCATTTTAGCACATTCTCTGATTAAATTTGTAGGTATCTTATGTGGTCTGAATCGAGTTTCAAGGACATAATCCAATACTTCTAAAGCTTTAGATTGTGGAATACTTGTATAAAGACTTTCTATGTCTATAGTCGCAAGGATATTGGAGTCTTCATCAAAAACCTCCCCTTCACTTTGTGTACTCACTGATAAACTGCCCCTAGTATAGGTTTTAGTCAAGGGAACAAAATATTTTATAAAGAAATCTATGTATTCTGCCTGTGGTTGAAGAATAGACTGACAACCAGAGACATTCAGTCTCCTTGGTGGTTTCCTGTCATCTTTATGAATTTTAGGCAGTGTGTAGAAAGCCAAAATCATGTAGTCTTGCTTATTCAAATAGTCAAATTCTTTTTTACTTAACCACATTTCATTCAAACCCAAAGTGGTTAATGTCAATATTTCCTTTTTGATTAAAGAAGTTATGTCCCTTATAATTTTTTTATAATGCATTGGGTTTTGTAGCTGTCTCAAAGTCTTACGTCAGCGGCCCACAAGTAGCATTTAATTTACAGGTCCTGGCCACATGTAATGCACTTTACTAGGGACTTATAAGAAATAATTAAATATGCCAATTGGGGTTAAGCCAATATTACTATGTTCAGGGGAGAGATTACAAGCACTTTAGCACTGGTCAGCAGTGACAAAGTTTAGAGAGTTCTAAAGGTAGCAAAAACGAGATCAGAAAATGGAGGGAGGTAGGCAAAACGTTGGAGGAAGACCACTCTAACGCTGCCAGGTCAAACAAACTAAAAACTTCTGAGGGTCTCGCAGAAGCCGAAATGTGGAATCCTTAGCACGCAGGATGGGATGAGAGCGCCAGGGACTTTGCACACCATCCCCACTACTACCGGTCCTTGTCTGGTGCCCCTTCACATTGCCCTTAGTGGGGCGGGTGTCCTCAACGAGGTGCCATCTGTGGCTGGGGAGCCAGGGCTGTGTAACTCACCAGGTGATTCTACAAAGGCGCAGCACCCATTTAAACAGGTTCTCACCAGCAGGAAAGGTAGGAATCTGAAAGTCTGTTGAAACTCTTCTCTAATCAACTAAAGCCCCCAACTTTCCCACACAAACTTTTATTCTGTTTTCTGGCTGGAGGCAGCAATAGCTGGGAGAGGTGAGTTGCTGTGTGCATCTTTGTAAGTTTTTTCTGGTCCTGTGGTTTGGCTAATATCTTGACTCTTCTTTCCTGCGCAGGAAGATTGTTTTCTACACTCACTTATTCATACTCAGGACTGACGAGAGGAAACATTGTAGAGACTGTGGGGCTGCTGCCCCCCTGTTCTTGGGCAGCCACATTCAGTTACATTCTGCCACTTTTTCATCTGTCATATTGTCAAGTGAGGGTGCTTCAAGGGGGAATGTCAGGTGGCCAGGGAGGTTCTGCCATTAAGATCGCCTCCAGTCCCAACTCCCTTGGGAAGCTGAGCGAGTTTTGGGCATGCAGCAGGGCGGTCTGGCCCCTGAGAGACTGGTTTCGATGACTGTGGGGGTGACATCCTATGAATTAGCTCCATTGGGAGTGCGTGGATCCAAACAAGAAAGGACCCCAGTCTAAGGATCACCAAGCCTGCGGGTGAAGATGGTGGCCATAATTCGGAATAAGGGAGGAGGTCCTAAGAATAATCGACACAGTCAGGGTGAACCCTATCTCCAACTAGAGGCATTATCTCAAAAGGTATATATTTGATTTGATGTAGAATCAGCACATTTAAGCAACAGAAAGACAAAACATAAGGGGAGGGTAAAAAAACAAGCAAGGGTTCTGATGCCTATAGAGCTCTTAGGGGCATTTGAAGAGAATGATAATGAACAGGGGTTGTGGACATTCCTCCCACCTCGGGTAATGGGCCAGGAAAAAAACAGAAATTCACAACGTTCTATCAAGTCCTGTTTTGGGTTGCTACCCTGTACAAGCCCTATGCTAACTCCCTCTGACTTAGTATCTCTTACCAAAAAAACAAGACCTTTTTCAACAGAAAATCAAATTCCTGTCATAGCCTAAATAAACGCCACAGAGCAGTTTCAATTCAGTCTCTCTGCTGATTCAGACAATTAATCTGTATATGGTAGAGAAGAATTGCCGGGAGGAAACGTTATCCCTATTTCAGACCTCAGCATGAAGGACAAAATAGACAATTCACTAGATGGCCTGAATCTAACTAACATTCTTAAAAGTCCAAACAAAGGGTCATCAGATGGTCCGCTACTAACATTTCAGCAATAGCTACAACAAGAGAAGTCCGTCTTGGACACACTGCCTGGATTACAAAAAGCTACTCTTGGTACCCCTGTGGGAATCTAATCCCAAACACGGTGGGAACTGAAGAGGCTGACTTGGTTCAACAGGGCTATCATGTACCAGTTGCCATGAACACTTTAGCAATACTTTAACTAAATGCTGGATGCTCTGGTCAAACAGTCAGCCACAATTCCCAATCAAACCATATTACTATAGCCTAATAGCCCGCCGTAGCGGGCTATACCGGCTATTAGAACATTGGAATGTTGGGAGCTCCATTGAAAACAATGGAGCAGCTCCGGGCTTATAAAGGCTGGTATAAGCCCGGAGCTCCAACATTCCAATGTATCTTTGTTCACAGCTGTGGCTGTGAACAAAGGCTTCAGGGAGCCTGAGGGGATTTCAATCCCCTCGCGCTCCCTGAAGCCTTTGTTTTATTTGTTAGAACATTCTGCCCTCTAGTGGCAGAATGTTCTAATAGCTTTATAGCCCTTCGTAGCTGGGCTATACCGGCTATTAAAGTCCCGCTGCCTTGTTAAAGGCCCTCGCCTTCGGCTTGGGCCTTTAACGCTCGAGCGGGGCTTTAATAGCCGGTTTAGCCCACTACGGCAGGCTATAAAGCTATATTAAAGGCCCGCTCCAGCGTTAAAGGCCCGAGCTGAAGGCGAGGGCCTTTAACAAGGGAGTGGGACTTTAATAGCTGGTATAGCCCAGCTACGAAGGGCTATAAGGCTACTAGAACATTCTGCCACTAGAGGGCAGAATGTTCTAACAAACAAAACAAAGGCATCTTGAAGCCCGAGGGGATTTAAATCCCCTCTAGCTCCAAGAGGCCTTTGTAAAAAACATTGGAATGTTGCTTTGCGGGCCTTTACTGGCCCGTAAAAGCACGGAGCACTCCATTGTCTTCAATGGAGTGCTCCACATTCCATTGTTCTAATGAAGATTATTTCAACTTTGCAATCACAGAAAGAAATCTATAGAGATCGCCTAATGTAGGGGATCTTCTCAGAGGAGATAATGGCCAAAGTACAGCAATTTCTGCGCATTGATGATATAATTGACTTACTATGATTGTTACCTTATAAATGTAAAGAAATATTGGTGAGGGACGCCCCTCAAAGCAAGACGCAAGTCCTAATACAACAGCTATCAGGTGCACCTCTTGCAATAAACACCCTAGACTGGCTGAGGAGAAGCATGTCTGCTTTAACACAGGGAAGACACTAAACAGCTCTCCAACACATAATGCTGACAGGGCAACGACACCCCTATTACATAATACCATGGATACATCCAGGCAATAAATTCTCAGCAACTTAGAAAATGAACAGGAAGATCATATCACTTTTGCAGTATCTAGTAGCAATCTAGGGACAGAAGCTAACCCAGGGCCTTTCCTGTCTTATAGTAACCGGCGTTTAAGGAAATGACAAAAACAAAATAAAAATCATGGGAACCAAAACAAGCAGGCAGCTTCCCTTTAACAGGGTAGTGACCAAAAAGAATGACGCCATTTTTGAGAAATTGTTAAATGAAAAAGTCACACAGGTAATAGTGTGAAATAACGGCAACAGGGGAACAAACCCCAATAATTCAACAAATGCTGGAATGCTGCTGGAATTGTGAGTAATACACATAACAGCGCAAGTTCAAGTAAAATAACGCAAACTCCTGAATCTGGAAAAGTTGTAACTATTTCCCCGGCATTAAGGAACACCACACTGGTGGGACCAATTTGATTTCCAATTGTGAAAACAATGGAAACAGAGGAAAGGACCCGGTTCATATGGCAGGTCCATCGAATATATACATGGCAAAAGGGGAAGGTAAAGAAATAATGAAAAGTCCTGAATGAATTTCAGAAATACTAAAGTTTCTCTGATACCCCCAGGAAGTAAAGGTGATTACAAATTCCTTGATTGTTAAAGACAATGTCATGTCTCTGCGTAGGGATCCTGCTCCTCAAGAGCAGTACTTAAACACTAATATTGTGTCCTGCTCGATTATGAACAGACCAACCAACTGTGCTACTCAGGGGACTAAAAACGCTAAAAAGGCAGATTCTGAGGAATAACACTCAGGATTTGCAATATTCTAGGAGATTCAAACAAGGGAGATGGACACTCTGATGCAAATTGACGTCTGTGCGTGCTAAGAATCTGAAGGTCCATTTGACATCTTGAACCACCTAAATAGTCTTAATGTTTTGCATCACTTCTCAGACTTGGAATATCTTAATCCAGGGGATCTTTTGTGTCTTCAATTTCTGCTAATAGTAAGACTCAAAGGGAATGGACATGCACTAATTGGTCTAACCGTCATTATTATAAAAAAAATACTTGAAAAAGCAGACATACTTTCAAATTGGGTGATAAACATAAAACAGTGGAGGAAAGGTATTCTCTAAAATTACTTTGACCAACATGGCAACTTTTGAAGGGCTGGAAAATAATATTAACATGGAGACCAGCAACTTGGCAGTAACTATATGCCGCAACAATAGCAAGTTGATTAGATCTGTCTATGTTCCATTACTAAATGCCCAGCGGTCATACTTCTCAGACCAGCAACGTCAGTATACCTGATAGAGGCAAAGAAGATCCAAGTCATGTTAAAGAGTTCTTGGAGATTTGTTCTTGGAATATCACTGGCTGGGACAAGCAAAAAAAGACCATTATCTCGAACTTTATTGATTTTTGAATACCTATTATATTATCTGTTTTCAGGAAACATGGTAGACATCAGAGTTGAACAATCAAAACTATATATCTCTGGACATGCCAGCAACTAAAGGACTGTTGGGTAGCACGAATGGAAGTTTATCAGAACTACTGAGATGCAGTTCTAAATATCAGAATTTCCTTTGGGTCTAAAAACATTCTGGTCATATGGGTAAAGTATGAAACAAATACTCAAATTCCCTTGACCAGTCTCTACATTCCTCCTTTAGAAGCCCGGGACAGGAAGAAACTAGAAACTATTCTAGAAGAAGTTGAAACTATACTAGGTTTATTTCCAAATTCTAAGTTTGTGTTGACAGGGGACTTTAACAATAATGTATTCCAACTTGGGCAAAAAGTACCTCAGGAGAATTGCATAGACTAACAATCATCTGTCGTTCTGATATTTAAAGACAGGGGGGCATATTAGCAAGAACGGCGTTAAAATTATCGCCGCTTTAGCGGCAGGAAACTGCTGCTAAAGCGGCGATAATGGGCTTGATAATATGCCCTTGAGAATACCAATAGAAGCCCATGTTCTGCTGTGATCCTGGGCTTCTATTGGAATTCTCAAGGGCATTTTATCAAGCCCATTATCACCGCTTTAGCGGCAGTTTCCTGCCGCTAAAATGGCGATAATTTTAACGCCGTTCTTACTAATATGCCCCAGAAAGTTCACCTATCTGGGTAGACTGGCTAACTCTTCCTTCATTGACCTGGAGCTTTGTCATATAAATGGTAGACACATGAATTGTAAACCTGCTAAACCAACTTTTAAAACAACAGGCAAAGCATCAGTTATTGATTGCCCATTTTTACATGTTAACGACTTCGATATTTTACAGTATTTTAAAATAATACCCAGACCAGCGAGTGATCGCAACCCACAAGATATTGCACTAAGTATTGACCCTGAAGAATTTAGAGCAGGTAAATATTTAGACAAGGAATATCTCATGGTGAGGAAATGGAAAAGAATAAGTTAAAACCATGCAATTAGTCAGGTACAAGATAAGGTCTGGGACCAGCTATTTTTATTAGCTTCCTGTCAATTATAAAAACACAACCAGAAGGATTTATAAGAGATACTGATCTCTTCACCTTTCTTCTTGCCCAAATTTTTGACTTCCTAGCTACAGCTATCTCAACAAATACCCATAAGGAGAAACGTAAAAGCCCAATGGAGCTCAAAATAAAACTACAAAGACATGGTATAGAAGGGAATTAAGGCAGCTGCTGAAGTTATAAGGGAGCCTGTGTTATGTACCTGCCATATGAAAACGTTAATAGATGGAGATGCATCATGCTACACTCACTAAAAAAACTCCCTGAATGTTTGAGCCATTATTAGTAAGGGTACTAAAACCTATAAAGCTGGATGTGTTTATCATATAGCAAATGAACAATGGGGAGAGCATCTGATGGCGTTATACGGGGTTTTGGACACAGACAGGTCATTTAAGAAGATGGGCATGGAGGATAGGTCACAACTTAGGACCAACCAAGCAGCAGTTTTGAAACTAATCAACACCTGTAAAACCTCACGACTACTTTGCTTCTCTGGGCTCCCTGTGGACCTAATGAAGCTCAACCCGGATACCTGGGCCCTCATTCTAAGATCCAATGTTTAACATGGTCATACAGATTGGCTTGTTATTACCTTCATGGGAAGGATCAATTTTGCATCCTATGCACAAGAGAGGAGCGATAATTCCCCCAGCAGTTGCCTCTTCATAGCCCTATTGGATACAGACGGGAAACTGTTAATTAAACATCTTTTATCTCATCTGCCAGGATGGGTCGAACAATCAAATAGATTAACTTTCCATCTGTCAGGCTTTCGCCTGAAATGCAGTACAGCAGATATTATTGCTGCCTTAACAATGATTGGCTAGACAGTCTGTAGTCAAAATAACCATCTCTTTGCTTGTTTTATCGATGTTTTGACAGCCTTTGATAGGGTGAATAAAACTCAGCTTTGGAGGAAGCTTCACCAGTGGGGTATCCCCCCTGCTCTCTTACAGCTGATAATAGAACCTCATAGTAATACTTGGGTTAGAGTCAAGTTCTCTGATCGCAATGGCCTATCTCCGAAAGTCTTTACTCATAATGGTCTGAAGCAGGGATGTATTTTGGTCCTACTTCAATTTAATTTGTATATATCCAACCTTGCTAAGTTTTTAGTTCATAGACTAGATGATGTCCCAATGCTAGGCGGGGACCAAAGTCCACTTTTGAGCTTATACCGATGAGCTGGTTATTCTGGCGACTACTCAGATATACCTACAAAGGCAACGGGATAGAATGCAATCATACAATGTGGAAAACAACCTTTCCATTAATATTATTAAGCCAAAAGTAATGTCCTTTGGTCTAAAGAGTTCTACGTTTATCTGGATGTTAGGTAGCATTAAGATAGAAGAGGTCCAGGAATACACTTACTTGGATGTCACATTAGACAAAAATCTAAATTGGTAGTCATGTCGAGAAACTAAGAAATAGAATTACTAGTAATATGGGAACATTAAAAAGGTTGCCTACAGTTTACTGGATGGAGCGATAGGTCCTTTGTTGGATGTCATGAAAGCAAAGATTATTCCTGTTCTTTTATGCAACTCCCTAACTTGGACTTGTACAACTAACGAAAATTTAGACTCAATCTTTTTTAACTAAATTTAAAAACCTTTACCTCTACGCAGTTTACCCCTCTGGTGCACTTAAGACTAGAACTAGGCCATACCCCTTTGCTTGCTATGGGCGATAGTAACTGAATAATTTACTTTATTAGATTCTGAGGAGGTAGGAATTAACCCCTTACGAATATTTATTAATGAGGCTTTAACTGCACCTAGGGGGGAAGTATTTTTTTCAGAAAGCTCGATCGCAAAATTACTAGTAGATTGGGATCTCCCCCCATTGCGGCATTAGTAAGCATGTCCAGAACAACTCAGTAGTTAGTGGTGAGAAAAGAAGTCAAAGCTTCAAGTTTGCTCGGGGTTATTGAGGCTGCAGCAAGATATGAGCACAATAAGTACACCATTGAAACTTTTACTCCCTTACGGCAGTCTTATCTCGATTTTAATATGCGTCCTCAAGAGAAGATTGCTTTCTTGCATTTTAGCTTTTTTTTATCTCCCCTTTAGGGGTTTCCATGGTGTTTGGAAATCAAAGGGTCATACTTACAGAATGTGCAGATGTGTAATTTAGCCCAGGAGTCCATCGAACACATAATGTGCTTGTGCCCAGCATTACTATTACTACTCGCAAAAAATACCTAAAACCCATTTTTAATGCAGAGGGCCTAAGAACATTGTCAGGGGCGCTATTATTTGGTTTTAAAGGCATTACTCCAAACTCTGTGGGCAGTAATGGAAAATCTTTGATTCTGGCCCTTAAGATTTGGAAGAAAAATATATAGCACCATTTGACAGGCTTAGGACTGATGTACTAGTATTAATATATACTGTATTTTATATTTTTTAATGTAATTTCACCTTTTTCTAATGTTATTTTGACCAAATATTTATTATGCATGGGATTTATTTGTGTAAATTAATATTGTATATTGTTTTATGTAAACGTAAACAATTTGTTTTAAGACAAGTTAAGAACTGGCAATAAGATTGTTATCTACTTGAGGACCAACATGGAACACCACCCATTTAATTACAAAGTAGACCTGCCACTAAAAGGAGCTCGATTTTTCATCAAGCACAGGAGAAAGAGTGAGGTCAGCATAGGAACACAAAGATAGTGATAAAACAAGTCCATGATAATGTTAGCAGTTAAGGTTTATCTAGTGCCTTTTTGCCTAATATTTATGATTAAGGCTCCCAGTTTTCTGTTTTTACTGATTTTTACAGATAAATACAGACAGAAAACAATTTGTTTTTCGTATGCTTTTCTGGCTGCATTTATTTTTTTAAAATACAGAATAATTTGGTTCTTTTGAGTGACTTTCCATACTGTCTTTCATCAAAAAGAGCTGAGCAAATAGATAGTATGTGGAGTTAAAAAACAGGATGAGATTTCCTTAAATATCTACATATGCCAGCATCCATTTGTAGTATAATGCTAATATTTACCTGTGGGTGTAGTGTCATGTAATATTTGGCTGCTTAATTTGCTGAAACACAACAGAAATCAAAGTATGAGTGAACGTTTATTAGTTAAATAAATGTGAAAATATACCATTTTACAACTTCATTTATTGACAGACCACAAAATAAATATAGATTGTTAGTGATAAGATGGGAAAAAAATAAATGTGGATAAATGCAGACGGAAATGTAAAAAAAAAAAAAATACCATAAAACCCGGATCCCTATTTATAATGTATATATTGCCACAATCCAATGTGTGATGATGTGTTGGTGATGTCTTCCCGAAAGGATTTATTACATAGTATCTACTGTACGCACTGTTTCGTGTCTGAATGGCAGGAAGTAAAGTTTGTTATGTGCGGTTGCTCAAGGACGCAAGAGACCAAAGGTAAGTTTCAAGTAGAATTTATATGAGCCTGGATGAAGACAAGCTGCTGGTGGCAAACAAGTGAAAACCAACTGCCACAGATGCAAAACTACATTACACAAGGAACCTTCGCATGACAACGCCAAGGTTCCATGAGCCTATGTAGTGAGCGCAAACCATAACATACATAGGTACCACATTATGGTTATAGCAGCGTAGGAGTTTGAGACACACACCCCAACTGAAACCCCATGTGGGAAGCAGACAGAAATGCAAAACATGTGATAAGCAAGATCACAGAGTACACATTGCATGCATACAACAACACATTTAACTAAGCAGAAAGCTTATATGAATGTGAAAAAATGGTGAGGGCATTTTTTTTATCATATTGGATATACTACCTCTGCTAAGTGGGTGGGCATTTGGAGGAAACTGACAATGTCAATATCTTTTGCAAAAATAGTTGAACAGCACAAAGGGAGGTCTATAGTGCCACATGACCTGCTATATCGCAGAAACGTGTTTAATTAATATTTATCCCCAAATGGGAACTTGAGAAAAGTACAAGATAGGATTGTCCATCATCCCCATTGATATTCACCCTGTAAATCGAGCCTCTAGCATGTACATTTAGAGAGTAAAGTAGAACACAGGGGCATTGAAGCCATTGGAGTAGCACAAGTGGCCTTGGTATATGCAGATGATATGCTAATATATTTAAAAGACCCAGTAGATACAGTGGAAATACTGAAGCAGATACGTTACCATTTTGGGCTATTGTTGAGAATTGGATCAATAGAGATAAATTGTTTATATTCCCAAAAGGGCGAGTAGTATGTCCTTGGCAAGCACCTCTCCTCTTTTAAAATACTTGTAAATGTATGTCAAACAGAAAAAGTATGGCTTGAACATAGTTATAACAGGGTTATATGGAATATACAAAGATCGCTTTCATTCTGGCAATCATTACCACTGTCAGTAGCAGCGATGACAAAAATGATACTCCTTCCAAGATGCCTGATTTTTTAGGTCGAGCATTCGAGACCTCTTGTATATACTTTAGTATATACTTATATGTGTATGTACTTTGTGGGCTCTGGAGATCAGCCCTAGGACTTGTCTGCTTCCGCTAAGGGACTTTTTTTTCTATTCAACTGCCTCTATTTAACTGTCTTGATAGAAAACGACCAGTAGAGGTCAGTAAAATACCAGAATTGCTTTCTGCTTGTTCAACTGCCTCTATTTAACTGTCTTGACAGAAAACGACCAGTAGAGGTCAGTAAAATACCAGAATTGCTTTCTGATGAGGAACTTTCTTTTTTTAATTTTTCTGGCAACTGCCTCTATTTAACTTTCTTGATAGAAAGCGACCAGCAGAGGTCAGTAAAATACCAGAATCACTTTAGCATTCTCTAGATTCCAGTCCATAGAAATTGTCTTCCACGAGCACCCGTAGACAATAATATTTTTTTCAAATCTTGTATTTTCAGTGATATGACCATAGGGGCCCATGTTAATCGCCAATTTTGCATATTTTTGGGGTGCGATTGGGGGGTATTCCAGGTGGATTTGCTTAGCTGGGATCAGAGTTGGAAACCTCTAGTTTTGATTGCAAGTGGTTTGAAGAAAATCCATCGAGGGGAAGTGGGTGTTTTGGGCCTAGTTTCTGAGTGCGTTTTGACGCGATTTTAGGCCTTTTGGAGGTCGCGGTAATGCACGTTTTTGGGACGCTAATTTGGGGTGTTCCACCGAACTGGGAATGGGTTGAAGGGGTTGGGAGCTATGGTGGGAACCGGGAACGTCTAGTTGTGGATGAGAGTGGAATTTCGCTTGTAGGTGGAGGGGAAAGGGGAATTTGGCCCTGTTTCCAATGTGCATTTTTCTGCCATAGGCTAACATTGCCGGTAATGCGTCTTACAAGTGACTCATAGGCGTGCACTTTTTGAGGCTCACCAGGCTTTTACTTAACAGATTGTGGTCTGTCCTGGTGCGGGCTGCCCTGATCTTCTGTACAGTTGTGTTAAGGTGCCTTGGCACTGGTGAATGTGCCCTCCCTCTTTACCCTCTCTAGTGCAGGCGCTGGGCATCCGTCTGCTTGGGGTGGCATGGACAAGGGGTAGTGGCACAAAGCTCAACCAAGCTCAGTGCTGACTCTTTACCGGGTTTAAATAACTCCACAGCACCTCTGTGCAAGAGGCCACTAAATAGATAACACTGCAACAACACTGCAATGTAGCACACAGCAGTAGTGGTACGCTAATACATTTGTACAGCATTCCCTAAGCGCTAGTGTCCAACAGTCCAAGTAAATTCATCACCCTGTCAATCATGGTATTGTACATGTTAGCTTGTGGTTCTATCCAGTATGATTAAGAATAGTTGTGCTACTGCGGTACCAGTAAATTGTTGTTCATTTTAGTTCCAAATTCCCAGAGCATTCTCATTATGGGGTCGATTCCGATTCGGGCCGGAAATTTCCCCGACCGAGCCGGACCCGGAGAGATTTCCGACCGAATCGGACCCGTGCAGTCCGACCGAACGAGTCCGATGCGTCCGTATGTTATCGGACACGAGTCGGTCGGACTCCCATTGAACTCAATGGGAGCCGGTCGTACAACGCGTACGCGGGCTCCCATTGCCTCAATGGGTGCGAGGCGGACAAGGGCGCCCCTACAGCGAGTACGCCGCGAGCGCTCGCGGCGTACACGCACAGGTAGGGGGACCCTTGGGTCCCCCTGTGTGCGCCTCGCACGGGTACGCGTACAGGGGTCCGACACGGACCCCCAAAGTACGGCTCCGACAGCGAGTTCGAGTCGGACGGCGCGAGTCGGTCGGAGCGGTCGAGGTGCGCATCGTACTTACCCGGCCGGAAAACGTCTCCATTGGCGCGGTGCGAATCGGGTCCGACCGAGTCGGTCGGAGCGGTACGGTCCCGGGTACGAGTCGGTCGGAGCGGTCGGGTCGCCCGGACGAGTCGGTCGGCGAGTCCGCATCGTACTCGCTCGGCCGGACCCGCGTACGGTTCGGTCGGGTAACAGGCTTTCGCATGGCTTTTTTCCCGACCGAATGGTATTGGGTGCGCCTCCGACCGAGATCGGAATCGGCCCCTATGTGTCAAACTTCTATAAGGTTTCTTAACTCCCACAACTCTAAACAGTAGTAGTGACTGAGCTGTTCTTCACACCTTCTGGTTTGCTTGAAAATGCACCATTTGCCCACTCGCTCGCCGCAGTGAAGTACGACAATTGTTTTACGCCTCACCACTTTCAAATGTCACCAGCCGCCACTGCTATGCACAAATGCCTCATTTTGTAAAAACACATATATGGACTACACACACGAATTAAGATGCACAATCTATTTTTACCAAAATATGTAAAGGTATCACGTTATGGGCTAACCCACATGCGTGTGATGAAATATTTATGTTTAGTAATTGTAGAACGCTGACTTTTTATGTAGAGTACCAAAATGAGGTACACTATGTAGAAAGTCCAGAAGCCCTTATGAGCTTACAGGGATTAAATTAATAATCCCAAGTGCTCTCTTTTGTGGTGGTGTGGGTGAGCAGTTTGGGCTTATCAGTGGGTAGTGATAAGCACTTATACAAACAGAGTCAATAAATGAGACACACACTCAAGAAGAAATTTGAGACCAATTTAGAAAAATAACATACATTTTTATATACTTTTTGATACCAAGAACTTCATAATCGGGTAAGTACTTTAGACGTTATCAAATTTTACAGTAGAAACAGTAGAAAATGACAGCTGTCAGATTTGAGGCATGAGCCTCGAACGCAGTGAATGTTATCCTATGGGAGAAACATTCACTGCATAGGGTCACTTGCAAACGACTTACAGGACTGTTCTTCTCGACTTGAGGTGAGTATTGGCCAAGGTCCTAGAAAGCACCAAGAGTTCAGTTTTACCTGCTCTGGGGTGTCCAGGTGCAGAGGTGCTTTCAGCGGTGGTAGCCTCGAACACTACAAGTGAAAGCCAATGGGAGAATGTACCTGCAGGAAAGAGGCTGGAAATGGGGACAGAGGGACCAGTCTGGCAGAACCCAAAGGGGGGATCCACTCTTGGGGGTCTCAGGGCTAGAGAGGTACCATTGGTTTTAATGGACTCGGGCTCGGGTGCATAGGTGTTTTGTCCAGCAGGTTGTCAAGTTTGAGGCATCCACTGTTCTTAGTGCACCTACAGAAGAGGGAGAAGAAACATAGCAAGTCGACTTCTAGTGTGGAGCTGGCCTCTGGTGAAGTCCCTTGATGTGCAGATGGGTTTTGGCGGTGGTGGTGTTCGGGCTGAACACAAACAAGCCTTGGTGCTTGCAACAGGCTCCAATATCTTGTGTATTAGTGTAGGGCGGCTCCTGGGGATCCTGGCTTCTCCATGCTTGGTGTGGAGATGGATCTGACCTCCTGGAGTATGGTGACCTCTTCCTGGGTGCCTGCTGTGTCAGTGGACCAGGTCAGCAGATCGGTGTACTGGACGTCGCAGTCTATGCCTGCAGGCTGCGGGGAAGTGGCTCGTCCACTTCAGGAAAGGTGCTGGCTGGCTGACAAAGTGCTGGCGGCCTTCCAAGTCTTTTGGAAGATGCACAGCTGCAGGACGAGTTGGGTCTGGGTGATTGTCGGGACAGTAGCAGGCAGGCAGGGTTTGGTGCCAAAGTCCACAGCTAATCCTCTGTTTTTGCGTTCCTCAGCTCTTCTTTGTCCTTCTTCTTTTGGAGTTAGTCGAATCTGAGTCCTGGTGTCAGGGGGTCTAAATACTGATTTTAGGGGTGTTAATGGGAATGAAGTGTAGTTGCCAATGGGCTACCTACCCTTGGGGTCACTACACCCCCTATGTGACCACTTCCTGTGGAGAGTGGCATAACCCTGTCCCAGAGTTCCCAATTCCACCAAAAACAAGATGGTGGAATCCTTCTTTTGTGGAGCACATCAAGCAGTCCACCTTAGGGGTGTGACTGGCTTGGTAGTGCAACACGCCTGCTTGAATATCGAATTTTCTACCTGTCTAGTGCCAAATGGGCATCAGGGCAGGGGGTGGCATTTCTCAGGTCTGGGAGAAGCCAGGGTTGTATATCAAAGGTGGCAGGGGCATTGAAGCCCCTGGACTTGATATGCTAAATCACGAGCCATCCTGCTGGAGGAGGTGTGACCACCTTCCCCCAGAGCAGGCATTGTTCCTAGCCTCAGAGAGCTTGGGCTCTCACTTGCAGGGCGTCAGAAGCATGTCTGTTGTGGCTGACTGGACAATACCAGTCAGCCAGCACACTAGGTAGGCGTAGGATTTTCAGGGGGCACCTCTAAGGTTTCCTCTGGGTGCATGTCCTAATTGATCCACTACTGGTACCAGTATGGATTTATTAAGACAAGGTGTTTGATGCCAAACACTATAGGTTTCAGTGAAGGCATCATGTAGCTAGGGAACTTGTAATGACCAGTGCCCAGTACATATACTTAAGATGCCTTCCCTGTTCACTTGCACTATCTAGTAATTGAATTAGACAACAAAGGGGCATATTTGCTCATATATATATATATATATATTCACTGAAAAAACCATAGGTTTCAGGGACGTTATAGTTACAAATTAGCATTTAAAAAACCTTTGAAATTCACTGAACAACCATAGGTTTTAGGGACAGTTATAGTTAGTTGGACATTGCACTCGTACAAAACCCGTGAAATTCCCCCGTTATAGTTAGTCCAGCTAACTATAACTCGCGCCCGCAATGCACTGCTGATGACGTCACATATTACATCACTCATGACATGGTCAGTGACATCACTGATGACATCACTGATGACATCTCAAATGACATCACTGATGACATCACTGATGACATCATCCAGTGACTGTGTGTTTCTGTAAAGTTTATATATTTTTAATATATATAGGAAAAGACGTATTGAAGAATGAGTGGGTGTGTAAGTGTCTGTATGGATGATTTAGTAGGTGCGTGACTGACTCTATAAGTGAGTGATTTAACGTATCTTACTGAATGCATGGGTTAGTGACTAAACTGGGTGAATGTCTGTATCCGTCTGTCTGTTGCTGTGTAAGTGGCTGCATGTGTTTGTGAATAGCTACATGAGTGTCTATATGAGTTATTGAATGCTTGTCTGAGTATCTGTATGGGTGCCTGAGTGTTTGTGTGGGAGGGGTGTGTGCAACTCTGTGCATAGATGTGTGAGTGGGTGATTCACTGGGTGGATGGTTTCAAGAGTGCAACTGTGATAGACTGTATGGGTGGGTAAGTGTGTGTAAGAGTGTGTTAGTGAGTGAATGTATGTCCCAGTGGTACATGTGTGAGTAACTACATATGTGAAAGGCAGTATATATGTGTGTTGGAGTATATAAATAGCTATAAGCGAGAGTGAGTGATTGTGATAGTGGCTGTATGGATGAGTGTGTGCTTGTATCAGTGATTGTATAAGAGCGTAAGAATGTGCTACTATTTGTATGAGTAAGTGAGCTGGTGTGTGTATAACTGTATAGGTGAGTAAATGGTAGTGTGTTTAATTATTTGCATGACTGACTAGGTGTGTGAGTACCTCTATGGATGAGTGGCGGTGTTTGAGTGTCTATATAGGAGTATGAGTGCATATGATAGTCCTGTACTGAGTGACCGTAAGTATGAGTGACTGTATGGGTGAGTGAGTGGATGTGTGCGTAGACCTAAGAATCAGTGAGTGGGTATGTAGTTATTGGTGTTGGAGTGTCTATGGTTTTGCGAATGGCAGTCTGTAATTTAGAGTGGGTGTATCAAAGGTTATATTAGGGTGTGAGGAGGTGCATCAGATTATCACGTGGATGATGTCATCAGTGATGTCATTTGAGATGTCATCAGTGATGTCATCAGTGATGTCACTGACCATGTCATGAGTGATGTAATATGTGACGTCATCAGCAGTGCATTGCGGGGCGCGAGTTATAGTTAGCTGGACTAACTATAACGGGGGAATTTCACGGGTTTTGTACGAGTGCAATGTCCAACTAACTATAACTGTCCCTAAAACCTATGGTTTGTTCAGTGAATTTCAAAGGTTTTTTAAATGCTAATTTGTAACTATAACGTCCCTGAAACCTATGGTTTTTTCAGTGAATTTCAAAGGTTTTTTAAATGCTAATTTGTAACTATAACATGTCTGAAACCTACAGTTTTTTCAGTGAATTTCAAAGGTTTTGTAAATGACAATTTTTAAATGTATTAATTGTTATATACATTTTTTTCATACTGATTTCCAAATTTTTTAGAAACAATTTTTTTTTACATATTTTATTTTTTAAATTACATTGTAATTACATTATACATTACATTACAAAAAATACTTTCTCAGAATGAATTACTTTAGTTTAATTACTTTGCACATAGGCAATAGACTTTTAAGTACAGTAGTTACAGTTGTTGCAATGGGCAACACATTTTCAAACACAATGCAACATTCAGCTCAATGTGAATTTCTAGTTAAATGCAATTAGTTACTTTATGGATTACTTTTCTAACCACATTACTGGATCCTAGATTCAGTCCTGGGACATCTCCTGTAAACAGTTGAGTAAAAGCGTTTTGGTTACAGTCGTGATTTTTAAGGAATATTATTGTACTTTAAAAGTTCACACTTAGAAACTTTTTCTCATAGAATCACCAATGTTATCCTATGGAAGGAAATTCACTTAGAAGTTAAAAACTGTTATCGTTTTTTTTCTTACTCAGTGTTGGATCCTGGATCCAGCACTGGTGCATCTCCTGTAAACAGTTGAAAGAATGCGTTTAAGTCATACAGGCGATTTTTTAGGAATATTTGTAGTTTGTGAAAATCGACACTTTGAAACTTTTCTGCTGAAAACCAGACAATGGATTCCTATGGAAGGAAATTCAAGTTACTGGTAAGTACGGTTAAAATTACTTTTCAGGATCAGTACTGGGCAGAAAGATGCAGCACTGAGGTCTCTCCTGATAACAGGTGAGTAAATTGGAATTCGTATTTCGGCTGATTTTAGAGGAATATTTTAAAGTTCCAAAACGCCACACTTAGAAGAATTTCCAAGTGAAACCAGTCAATGTTAGCCTATGGAAGGAAATTCAAGTTACTGGTAAGTACGGTTAAAATTACTTTTCAGGACCAGTACTGGGCTGAAAGATGCATCACTGAGGTCTCTCCTGATAACAGGTGAGTAAATCAGAATTCGGATTTCGGCTGATTTTAGAGGAATATTTGTATGTTTCAAAAATCAACACTTAGAAACTTTTTCAGCAAAAAGCAGGCAATGATATCCTATGGAAGGAAATTCAAGTTACTGGTAAGTACGGTTAAAATTACTTTTGAGGATCAGTACTGGGCTGAAAGATGCAGCACTGAGGTCTCTCCTGATAACAGGTGAGTAAATCGGAATTCGTATTTCGGCTGATTTTAGAAGAATATTTTAAAGTTCCAAAACTCCACACTTAGAAGAATTTCCAAGTGAAACCAGTCAATGTTAGCCTATGGAAGGAAATTCAAGTTACTGGTAAGTACGGTTAAAATTACTTTTCAGGACCAGTACTGGGCTGAAAGATGCAGCACTGAGGTCTCTCCTGATAACAGGTGAGTAAATCAGAATTCGGATTTCGGCTGATTTTAGAGGAATATTTGTATGTTTCAAAAATCAACACTTAGAAACTTTTTCAGCAAAAAGCAGGCAATGATATCCTATGGAAGGAAATTCAAGTTACTGGTAAGTACGGTTAAAATTACTTTTGAGGATCAGTACTGGGCTAAAAGATGCAGCACTGGGTTCTCTCCTGATAACAGGTGAGTAAATCGGAATTCGTATTTCGGCTGATTTTAGAGGAATATTTTAAAGTTCCAAAACTCCACACTTAGAAGAATTTCCAAGTGAAACCAGTCAATGTTAGCCTATGAAGGAAATTCAAGTTACCGGTAAGTACGGTTAAAATTACTTTTCAGGATCAGTACTGGCCTGAAAGATGCAGCACTGAGGTCTCTCCTGATAACAGGTGAGTAAATCGGAATTCGTATTTCGGCTGATTTTAGAGGAATATTTTAAAGTTCCAAAACTCCACACTTAGAAGAATTTCCAAGTGAAACCAGTCAATGTTAGCCTATGGAAGGAAATTCAAGTTACTGGTAAGTACGGTTAAAATTACTTTTGAGGATCAGTACTGGGCTGAAAGATGCAGCACTGAGGTCTCTCCTGATAACAGGTGAGTAAATCGGAATTCGTATTTCGGCTGATTTTAGAGGAATATTTTAAAGTTCCAAAACTCCACACTTAGAAGAATTTCCAAGTGAAACCAGACAATGTTAGCCTATGGAAGGAAATTCAAATTACTGGTAAGTACGGTTAAAATTACTTTTGAGGATCAGTACTGGGCTGAAAGATGCAGCACTGAGGACTCTCCTGATAACAGGTGAGTAAATCGGAATTCGTATTTCGGCTGATTTTAGAGGAATATTTTAAAGTTCCAAAACTCCACACTTAGAAGAATTTCCAAGTGAAACCAGTCAATGTTAGCCTATGAAGGAAACTCAAGTTACCGGTAAGTACGGTTAAAATTACTTTTGAGGATCAGTACTGGGCTGAAAGATGCAGCACTGAGGTCTCTCCTGATAACAGGTGAGTAAATCGGAATTCGTATTTCGGCTGATTTTAGAGGAATATTTTAAAGTTCCAAAACTCCACACTTAGAAGAATTTCCAAGTGAAACCAGTCAATGTTAGCCTATGGAAGGAAATTCAAGTTACTGGTAAGTACGGTTAAAATTACTTTTGAGGATCAGTACTGGGCTGAAAGATGCAGCACTGAGGTCTCTCCTGCTAACAGGTGAATAAATCGGAATTCGTATTTCGGCTGATTTTAGAGGAATATTTTAAAGTTCCAAAACTCCACACTTAGAAGAATTTCCAAGTGAAACCAGTCAATGTTAGCCTATGGAAGGAAATTCAAGTTACTGGTAAGTACGGTTAAAATTACTTTTGAGGATCAGTACTGGGCTGAAAGATGCAGCACTGAGGACTCTCCTGATAACAGGTGAGTAAATCGGAATTCGTATTTCGGCTGATTTTAGAGGAATATTTTAAAGTTCCAAAACTCCACACTTAGAAGAATTTCCAAGTGAAACCAGTCAATGTTAGCCTATGAAGGAAATTCAAGTTACCGGTAAGTACGGTTAAAATTACTTTTCAGGACCAGTACTGGGCTGAAAGATGCAGCACTGAGGTCTCTCCTGATAACAGGTGAGTAAATCAGAATTCGGATTTCGGCTGATTTTAGAGGAATATTTGTATGTTTAAAAAATCAACACTTAGAAACTTTTTCAGCAAAAAGCAGGCAATGATATCCTATGGAAGGAAATTCAAGTTACTGGTAAGTACGGTTAAAATTACTTTTGAGGATCAGTACTGGGCTAAAAGATGCAGCACTGGGTTCTCTCCTGATAACAGGTGAGTAAATCGGAATTCGTATTTCGGCTGATTTTAGAGGAATATTTTAAAGTTCCAAAACTCCACACTTAGAAGAATTTCCAAGTGAAACCAGTCAATGTTAGCCTATGAAGGAAATTCAAGTTACCGGTAAGTACGGTTAAAATTACTTTTCAGGATCAGTACTGGGCTGAAAGATGCAGCACTGAGGTCTCTCCTGATAACAGGTGAGTAAATCGGAATTCGTATTTCGGCTGATTTTAGAGGAATATTTTAAAGTTCCAAAACTCCACACTTAGAAGAATTTCCAAGTGAAACCAGACAATGTTAGCCTATGGAAGGAAATTCAAATTACTGGTAAGTACGGTTAAAATTACTTTTGAGGATCAGTACTGGGCTGAAAGATGCAGCACTGAGGACTCTCCTGATAACAGGTGAGTAAATCGGAATTCGTATTTCGGCTGATTTTAGAGGAATATTTTAAAGTTCCAAAACTCCACACTTAGAAGAATTTCCAAGTGAAACCAGTCAATGTTAGCCTATGAAGGAAACTCAAGTTACCGGTAAGTACGGTTAAAATTACTTTTGAGGATCAGTACTGGGCTGAAAGATGCAGCACTGAGGTCTCTCCTGATAACAGGTGAGTAAATCGGAATTCGTATTTCGGCTGATTTTAGAGGAATATTTTAAAGTTCCAAAACTCCACACTTAGAAGAATTTCCAAGTGAAACCAGTCAATGTTAGCCTATGGAAGGAATTTCTAGTTACTGGTAAGTACGGTTAAAATTACTTTTGAGGATCAGTACTGGGCTGAAAGATGCAGCACTGAGGTCTCTCCTGCTAACAGGTGAGTAAATCGGAATTCGTATTTCGGCTGATTTTAGAGGAATATTTTAAAGTTCCAAAACTCCACACTTAGAAGAATTTCCAAGTGAAACCAGTCAATGTTAGCCTATGGAAGGAAATTCAAGTTACTGGTAAGTACGGTTAAAATTACTTTTGAGGATCAGTACTGGGCTGAAAGATGCAGCACTGAGGACTCTCCTGATAACAGGTGAGTAAATCGGAATTCGTATTTCGGCTGATTTTAGAGGAATATTTTAAAGTTCCAAAACTCCACACTTAGAAGAATTTCCAAGTGAAACCAGTCAATGTTAGCCTATGAAGGAAATTCAAGTTACCGGTAAGTACGGTTAAAATTACTTTTGAGGATCAGTACTGGGCTGAAAGATGCAGCACTGAGGTCTCTCCTGATAACAGGTGAGTAAATCGGAATTCGTATTTCGGCTGATTTTAGAGGAATATTTTAAAGTTCCAAAACTCCACACTTAGAAGAATTTCCAAGTGAAACCAGTCAATGTTAGCCTATGAAGGAAATTCAAGTTACCGGTAAGTACGGTTAAAATTACTTTTCAGGATCAGTACTGTGCTGAAAGATGCAGCACTGAGGTCTCTCCTGATAACAGGTGAGTAAATCGGAATTCGTATTTCGGCTGATTTTAGAGGAATATTTTAAAGTTCCAAAACTCCACACTTAGAAGAATTTCCAAGTGAAACCAGTCAATGTTAGCCTATGGAAGGAAATTCAAGTTACTGGTAAGTACGGTTAAAATTACTTTTCAGGACCAGTACTGGGCTGAAAGATGCAGCACTGAGGTCTCTCCTGATAACAGGTGAGTAAATCAGAATTCGGATTTCGGCTGATTTTAGAGGAATATTTGTATGTTTCAAAAATCAACACTTAGAAACTTTTTCAGCAAAAAGCAGGCAATGATATCCTATGGAAGGAAATTCAAGTTACTGGTAAGTACGGTTAAAATTACTTTTGAGGATCAGTACTGGGCTGAAAGATGCAGCACTGAGGTCTCTCCTGATAACAGGTGAGTAAATCGGAATTCGTATTTCGGCTGATTTTAGAGGAATATTTTAAAGTTCCAAAACTCCACACTTAGAAGAATTTCCAAGTGAAACCAGTCAATGTTAGCCTATGAAGGAAATTCAAGTTACCGGTAAGTACGGTTAAAATTACTTTTCAGGACCAGTACTGGGCTGAAAGATGCAGCACTGAGGTCTCTCCTGATAACAGGTGAGTAAATCAGAATTCGGATTTCGGCTGATTTTAGAGGAATATTTGTATGTTTAAAAAATCAACACTTAGAAACTTTTTCAGCAAAAAGCAGGCAATGATATCCTATGGAAGGAAATTCAAGTTACTGGTAAGTACGGTTAAAATTACTTTTGAGGATCAGTACTGGGCTGAAAGATGCAGCACTGAGGTCTCTCCTGATAACAGGTGAGTAAATCGGAATTCGTATTTCGGCTGATTTTAGAGGAATATTTGCACAATGGTGAAGGGCGGGGGCGGGGCCTGAGGTGACATCTGTGCAAACGCGCCTCGTGGCGCGTTTTAAGTTGGGGGATTAAGTCCCCTTGAATCATGAGGGTCCCTACGGGCCAACTAGCCCACCAGGAACCTCCAGTATGCGCCAGGGGCTGCGTTGCAGAGACATTTACAGAGGCCACACCCCTTTACACCTCTCTGCAACGCAGCTCTGTGGCGCTTTCTGGACGTACCTGTTGGGCTAGTTGGCCCCAGGGACCCTCAGGATTGAAGAGGATTTAATTCCCCATCTTAAAACGTGCCACGGGGCCTGTTTGCACACATGTCACCTGAAGCCCTGCCCCTCCCTTCACCACTGTGCAAACGCGCCCGTGGCGCGTTTTAAGTCGGGGGATTAACTCCCTTGAATCCTGAGGGTCCCTGGGGTGCAACTAGCCCACCATATACCTCCAAAAGCGCCATAGAGCTGCGTTGCAGAGAGGTGTAAAAGGGGCGTGGCCTCTGTACACCTCTCTGCAAGGCAGCCCCTGGCGCATACTGGAGGTTCCTGGTGGGCTAGTTGGCCCCCAGGGACCCCAGTATTCAAGGGGAATCGTTCCCTCTCTGCAAACGCGCCAGGGGCGCGTTTGCAGAGTGGTGAAGGAAGGGGCGGGGCCTACGGGCCCGATCGTTTTTTTTGTTTTTTGTTTTTTCCCCTCTGAAGGGGGGCTGTGTAGCCCTCTGAAGGGGGGCTGTGTGGCCCCCCTTCCTTTTTCCTATTTTTAGGCCCTGGGGACCCCATCCCCCAGGGCCTTTCCCCCTTTTTTTAAATTAAAATAAAAAAAAACGGGAATGGGGCCGCGTGGCCCCCTTCCCTGGGCCTGTGAGGCCCCGGGGACCCCATCCCCCGGGGCATGGCCTCTTTTTTTTTATTTGGAGGGGGCTGCGTGGCCCCCTCCTCAGGCCATTTAAGGCCCCGGGGACCCCATCCCCGGGGCCGGCCTTGCACTTTTTTTTTTTTTTTTGTTACTTTGGGGAGGGGGCTGCGTGGCCCCCTCAGTGGCCTCTTATGGCCCCGGGGACCCCATCCCCGGGGCCTGGCCTCTCGTTGGGGACTGTGGAGGGGTCCCCAAACCCCCCACAGTCCCGCCGGCTCCCCGTGTCCTACGGGAGCCGGCATTGCTTACACATGGGGAGCAGCTAACATGCTGCTCCCCATGTGGAAAGCAGTCGGCTTTGGATATTGGAAGAGAGAGCAGGTTTCCTGCTCTCTCTTCCAATATCCAAAGCAAGTTTGCAATGACAGGACGGGAGCCGCGAGGCTCCCGTCCTGTCATTGCAAACAGCAGTGTCCCGGGGGTAGGCACCCCGGGACACTGCAGGAGCCGGCCCTGGGGGTGGTGGTCCCCAGGGCCATCAAGGGCTCCAGGAAGGGGGCCGCGCGGCCCCCTCCCTACATTTTGAAAGCCCCGGGGAGGTGGTGGTCCCCGGGGCTCTGGGGGTCCAAAACGGACCCCCATTTTAATTTTTCTTAGTGCCCCGGGAGGTGGTGGTCCCGGGCGTGTGGGGGCTGGAGCCCCCACACAGGTTTTTTTAAATAAAAAAGAAGCCCCGGGAGGTGGCGGTCCTCGGGGCTGCGGGAGGGCTCAGAGCCCTCCCGCACCATTATACATAAAGCCCCAGGGGGTGGTGGTCCCCGGGGCTTGGGGGCCCTTAGAGGCCCCCACACATAAAATTAACCCCCCCAGCATGCCCTCGGGACTTGGCCCACCCGGGGGCCAATTAACATCGAGCGCGGGAGACCGCGCTCGATTTCTTCGGCAGGGTTCGCGCTCCTTGAGCGCATCCTGCCGATTTAAAAAAAAAAAAAAAACTTTTTGCCCAGGGGGTCCTTGTGGGACCCCTGAGCAGACCTAGGGGGTCAGGGTGTTTCTACCCTGCCCCCTTTGTGCGCTTTGCGCACTTGTTTCTGTCCCTCGCTTCTACCGAGGGACAAAATGGCTGCCAACACTTCCTGGTTTGGAGTGTTGACAGCCAATTAACATAAAGCTCGTGCTCGGGAGGATCCGCGGCCCTAGATATCACTATCTTTTTACTTTTGATTTTCTCAGCAACTACTGAACGTATTTACACCATTTAACAAAAAGGGTTCTTTCTGAACCAAGAACTACCTCTTTGCCAAATTTGGTGTAATTCCGTTCAGCAGTTCGGGCTGTAGCCGTGTCTAAAGTTTCCTATGGAAAATTGCATGGGGAAAACGCGTTTGGGACCCCCTTTTTCTCGGCCCCCGCTTGACGAATCCCCCGAGACTTTCAGGGTAGGAGCGGACCGGAGCAGGCCATAAAGTTTGAAAATTTTGCGAAGATACGTCAACCGGCAAGAGAGTTATTTCAAATAGAATGTCGCGGATTTCCTATGGATAATAGGTTGTAACTATAACTATCTACTGGCGACCGCCAGTAGATAATATATATATATATATATATATCCTTACGTAAATCCCACTATTACGCGCGCTCTCAGAAAAGGAGGACTCTGTGATCGTAATGTCCACTGCTGTGTTTATTCACAACGCGTTTCGCTTTCCTGAAAGCTTGATCACGTGAACCGTGCAACAAATGAGGGCAACAATTATAGAGAGTCAATGGCAATAAAAATAAAAAATGGACATGCCTGTGGTTAGCGGCAGCCATCTTGGAATGGTTAAAGACTAAGTAAAGCAAACATTGGCTGACCAATACATTCCTGTTGTAATAAGCACATAGATTGTAGATATATCACTCAGTCAGTTAAAAATACAGATTTCAAAACGATGTACACAGTCAGTAGTGACAGAAATCAAAATTGGACATGCTGATGGTTAGCGACAAAAATGTTAATGCAAAACTTATGTAAAACATACATATGTTGTCCAATAAAGTTACATGGTTGTAAGCGAAATAGGCTGCTCAGCACCCAGTCTTCTAAAATACAGAACGGCTGTGCATGTGATCATCTAATCAAATTGATGCATCGATAATTAGTACATCTCTCTATCAACTAAAAATTTATGTATAAAACTGTGTCTATGAAACATACTAATGATAAGGTGTCAATGTTGGAACTGTACGGTGTATGCGTTTACGTGGAGATGTCCCAAGGTCACTAGATATCTCCGCCAGAGAGCTGTTACCTATACATGACCAGTGCCAAATATAAGATAATGAAAGTATCAACGGTAAGATAGATCCCCAAGTGGGAGATGTCGTCAACTATATACAAACAACACTCATGTCGACCACGCAGTGTCACTGCTCAGTATCAATAAAGTTACATGGTTATGAGCGAAATCAGCTGCTCAGCACCCGGTCTTCTAAGATACAGAACGGCTGTGCCTGTGCTCACCTATGTAGCGCGTAAGCATAATGTCAGACACACAGTGAGACAAAAAAATATATATGTACTCCCAAAACAACAACTGCGTAAAAAACATATACCCTCCTGTGAGGGTACATCAAGAGGTCTTCATGGAAACCTTACAAAAACAAAGATGTGCCTGTCAATTATGCATGCAACACAATGTCAAAGCAAGTATACCATATGGACGAGATGTATCAGACTAGTTGTTGTAAAATACGACAACATCCTGTGTAGTAACCCTGTGTAAATATGGGCAAGCGCCCGATATATGTCAAACAAAAATGCAAAAGTCCAGTTGGAACACCATCATAGCCATAAACTCAATAAAACGTTACCGACATACATCAATGTGACAATGTGCTCATAAAGAGAAAAAGGGTAGGTGGCCCATGCTGGTGAGTACTGGTGAATGGGCCCCTTCCTTTCCTCTTGTGAACAAAGCAAAAGAACAAAGTGATTAAAACCAGGATCATCTGCCCTGTAATATTAACATAATACAACATGTACTCAAACCTTACATTCATAAAAAATGCTCCAAATTCAAATGCTCTAATAGTCACTATTATGGAAGAAAGATCAAAGATTGAAAGAGATAAAGGGAGAAAAAATACAAAAGAAATGAGGAGAAAAAATATGTGCGAGAGAAAATAGGGGAGAGGGGGGAGGGGAAGTGGTGGGGGTAAGGAATTAGGAAGGGGAAGAAAATGATCTAGTTGGTGAGAGGCAGAACAACTAACAGATTACACGAGTGTAACACACCCCGCAATGTCTCATAACCACTATTATTCTTTCAAGTGTATTGAGAGTTCTTCCTCTTGGTTCAATCCTCCCGGGTTCTTGGTTTGGAAGTCTATGATGTATCTAGACTCCCTTTGTCTCAGATGCAAAACCCTGTTGCCACCTCTAGGATGTTTAACTATCTGTTCCAAGATAAGGAAGCTCATCTCTTTGGTATTAGAGAAATGTTTGTCCCTAAAATGGCGTGCCACAGGGTATTTGGGATCAAAGTTGGTAATGGCCCTACCATGCTCTAAGATACGCTTTTTGGCCATGCACGTGGTACTCCCTATGTACCATAGTATGCAAGTGCATTCTATGGCATATATCACAAACGTGGAGCTGCACGTGAGGAATTGAGTGAGTTCCTTGCTAACACCATTGTAAACGACCTGTTTGTGAAATTTGCTGTTATTGCATGCCTTACAGTGACCGCACGGGTAGAAACCCTTAAGACCATGTTGTTGTCTTTGTGGATAGGTGGTGATGTCACTGTGTACTAACATATCCCTGACATTCCTACCTCTCCTATATGTTATACTGGGTCTATCAGGGATAATGCCACCAATAACGTTGTCACTTTTAAGGATATCCCAATTTCTGGTCACAATCCGTTTGATATTACTAGCGTCAGAGCTGAATGTCATGATCATTCTAGACTTATTGTCCTCAGTGTCATCATTCTCTGGTTCGTCTGAAATGGTCGATGTTCTATCTACCAACCCCGCTCTCTCACATGCTCTCTTCAGCACCCATTTAGGGTAACCTCTCTCTCTGAAGCGCTTTACAATGTTGGTACTTTCCAGCTGGTATGCTTCATCAGTGTTACAATTCCTCTTAGCCCTCAGCAGTTCCCCATAGGGGATACTCCATTTGAGGGTCTCGGGATGACTGCTGAGGGCATGTAAAACACTATTGCCAGCGGTGGATTTCCTAAACAGAGATGTGTGTACTGTCTTCTGTTTGACTTCCAGTTTGACATCGAGATACTCAACATCAGTCCTGCTGATGTTACCACTCAAAGTGATATTCTGATCATTCACATTGAGTTTCTTGATAAACTCACGTGCCTCATCTTCAGACCCTCTCCAAATGATGAACAAGTCGTCGATGTAGCGAAGCCACATCGACACATGTTCAAAATCAGATTGAAGAGCAGGGTGAACCAGAATGCTCTCCTCCCAGCGTCCCATAAAAAGATTCGCAAAACTGGGAGCGAAACACGATCCCATGGCTGTCCCGGTCACCTGCCGGAACAGAGTACCGTTGAACATAAAGATGTTGTTGGTTAAACAGAACTCTGTCATATCCAACAACATCTGTGTATGCTCACGGAATCTCACCGGTCTGGCACTCAGGTAGTGCTTGCAAGCCTCCAACCCCTGTTGATGATTAATGATGGTATAGAGGCTGTGCACATCTAAGGTAATAAACAGTGATTCGTCATCCCATTCAAGATCCTTTATCCTCTTGAGGAAATCCTTTGTATCCCTGATGTAACTTGGTAGATTGATCACATAATCCCTCAGAAAATGATCAATGTATTTAGAAATATGCTCAGCTACACTACCTCTAGATGAAACGATGGGGCGCCCGGGAGGTTTGATAGGGTCCTTATGAACCTTTGGGAGAAGGTAGAGTATCTTAGAGCATGGTAGGGCCATTACCAACTTTGATCCCAAATACCCTGTTTAGGGACAAACATTTCTCTAATACCAAAGAGATGAGCTTCCTTATCTTGGAACAGATAGTTAAACATCCTAAAGGTGGCAACAGGGTTTTGCATCTGAGACAAAGGGAGTCTAGATACATCATAGACTTCCAAACCAAGAACCCGGGAGGATTGAACCAAGAGGAAGAACTCTCAATACACTTGAAAGAATAATAGTGGTTATGAGACATTGCGGGGTGTGTTACACTCGTGTAATCTGTTAGTTGTTCTGCCTCTCACCAACTAGATCATTTTCTTCCCCTTCCTAATTCCTTACCCCCACCACTTCCCTCCCCCTCTCCCCTATTTTCTCTCGCACATATTTTTTCTCCTCATTTCTTTTGTATTTTTTCTCCCTTTATCTCTTTCAATCTTTGATCTTTCTTCCATAATAGTGACTATTAGAGCATTTGAATTTGGAGCATTTTTTATGAATGTAAGGTTTGAGTACATGTTGTATTATGTTAATATTACAGGGCAGATGATCCTGGTTTTAATCACTTTGTTCTTTTGCTTTGTTCACAGGAGGAAAGGAAGGGGCCCATTCACCAGTACTCACCAGCACGGGCCACCTACCCTTTTTTCTCTTTATGAGCACATTGTCACATTGATGTATGTCGGTAACGTTTTATTGAGTTTATGGCTATGATGGTGTTCCAACTGGACTTTTGCATTTTTGTTTGACATATATCGGGCGCTTGCCCATATTTACACAGGGTTACTACACAGGATGTTGTCGTATTTTACAACAACTAGTCTGATACATCTCGTCCATATGGTATACTTGCTTTGACATTGTGTTGTATGCATAATTGACAGGCACATCTTTGTTTTTTGTAAGGTTTCCATGAAGACCTCTTGATGTACCCTCACAGGAGGGTATATGTTTTTTACGCAGTTGTTGTTTTGGGAGTACATATATATTTTTTTGTCTCACTGTGTGTCTGACATTATGCTTACGCGCTACATAGGTGAGCACAGGCACAGCCGTTCTGTATCTTAGAAGACCGGGTGCTGAGCAGCTGATTTCACTCATAACCATATAACTTTATTGATACTGAGCAGTGACACTGCGTGGTCGACATGAGTGTTGTTTGTATATAGTTGACGACATCTCCCACTTGGGGATCTATCTTACCGTTGATACTTTCATTATCTTATATTTGGCACTGGTCATGTATAGGTAACAGCTCTCTGGCGGAGATATCTAGTGACCTTGGGACATCTCCACGTAAACGCATACACCGTACAGTTTCAACATTGACACCTTATCAGTAGTATGTTTCATAGACACAGTTTTATACATAAATTTTTAGTTGATAGAGAGATGTACTAATTATCGATGCATCAATTTGATTAGATGATCACATGCACAGCCGTTCTGTATTTTAGAAGACCGGGTGCTGAGCAGCCTATTTCGCTTACAACCATGTAACTTTATTGGACAACATATGTATGTTTTACATAAGTTTTGCATTAACATTTTTGTCGCTAACCATCAACATGTCCAATTTTGATTTCTGTCACTACTGACTGTGTACATCGTTTTGAAATCTGTATTTTTTAACTGACTGAGTGATATATCTACAATCTATGTGCTTATTACAACAGGAATGTATTGGTCAGCCAATGTTTGCTTTACTTAGTCTTTAACCATTCCAAGATGGCTGCCGCTAACCACAGGCATGTCCATTTTTTATTTTTATTGCCATTGACTCTCTATAATTGTTGCCCTCATTTGTTGCACGGTTCACGTGATCAAGCTTTCAGGGAAACCGAAACGCGTTGTGAATAAACACAGCAGTGGACATTACGATCACAGAGTCCTCCTTTTCTGAGAGCGGGCGTAATAGTGGAATTTACGTAAGGATTGAAACAGCCGGTGTGCTCCGCCGGCATGCGCGCCACTCTCCACGGGTCCCATGCAGTCCAGAAGGAGTGCGTTTGCGTTTGGTATTTATTGAGGACTACGCTTGGACCGGCCACGACGTATTTCAATGAGAGGAACGAGGAAGGTGTAGACCCAACAGGAGGCGTTAATTTTGAGGTAAGCGGGTGTCTGTTTCTTCCGTCCTCAGTGTGAGAAGGGTGGGACGCCCAACGACGGCTGGACGTCGTTTCCTAACTCCCGGGGCAGCGGGGATTACGGACACACTGCGGTGCCTGGCGTGCTTCCCACTCTACGGTCTTAACACCAGCACGTTGGTAAATGGACTAACATAATCCACACTCTTACCTCTCACCAGGTTGCATTGACAACTGTGCCTTGGTGAAACATTGGTATTTCATTTCTGGCAAGTCGGAAGGCAGAGAGAACCTATTATTGATAGGGGGATTGGCTGACTCTGTGAGTTTGCAACTTTTTTTCTGCTGTGGTGCAATATGGAAGAAGACGAGGAACGCAGATCGGCGGCCCGTGTACTGTTTACGAGGAAGTTAGGGCCGGCTGTGAACATTAAAGAGAATACTATTCAGATACAACCCATTGAGGAGAAACTACGTAAATATGAGAAATTGAAGAGAACAGAGATTGCCAAGTGGTGGGAGGCGACCTCATTGCAGAATTATGTGGACCAAGATATGGTACCTAGAGGCTTAAGGATTTTTACCACTCCAACATACGAGAAACCGAATCCAAAAATGTTAGAGGAATGGTCAGTGAATTCTTCCCAAAGCTCCAGAAGAATGCTGGAGATCTTGATCAAGTATGCGTGGCTGGATCGCGACGTAATCCTTGAAGAAATTAAAGAACTAATGGATGATCTTAGAAAAAGCATGGAAACAGAAGCACTGAATAAATCCTTAACAACTATAAAGGAACGTCTTAAAAAACATGAAGACGATATAAAGGCACGTAAACAGAGAAAACTTACCCGTGATTACAATGACTATGACAGTGGAAGAATACTGACCTTCAGCCATAAATATGACCATCTCTACAAGCAAGGATTAATCGAAGGCGAGGATGACAATACCATTAAAGTAACATCAAGAGTTGAGATCGCCACAACAAGCGAGAGTGAGTCTGACATATCTGTAAATAGTGCTATACCAGAGGAGCGTAACACCCGTCAACTGACTTTTTTAGACGAGTATCGGACATTAAGACGGGGCCGACTGACCACGAGAGAAACACCAACGCCAAAGACAAGAGGCCAGATGGGACGGGGATGAGGCAGAGGAAGAGGACACGTAGAAACCGGCGAGCAAGAATCCGGCAACGGTATCAAAAGAGGCAGAGGTCGTGGCATGGGAAACAACAAAACACGCGCCAGAAGAGCCTACTGATGGATGACACAATGGTTAATAAAACTATCATTAACCTTTCAACAAGATCTATGAGTGACATAGAGAAAAGGACTTTATGTCTTGGACTTTCCTTCTGTCCCTCTTACTCCTCGAATTATACAGACGTAAGAATTGATCTCTTTAAATATGTCAGAAAACTTAAACTCAAAAAATGGCATAAACTTAAAGGTAGTGACAGCAGTAGAGTTGCATGTAGGGATATTGACAACACTAACTGTAATTTCAATATTGGGGATATTGATGTTTTGAATACCATGCTAGAATTAGGTCAGAGTGATGTGACAACAGACCAGGACCTCACACCGACACAATTACTTGCTGAGTTGGACATTACTACTGACGCCTCCACTGTCACCAATTTTAAACCCAAGTCCAGTTTTATGCCTAATTTACCTCATGATAACATTGATACTTTTCACGAGTGTGTCAGTAAAGCGTTGAATGATACCAGACACAAAAATAGGAGATACAACATGAATGGTGATACCAATCTCACATACAATCAGAGACAGGCCCTCAAATCTCTCATGGAGGATGACAACATTGTCATTCGTCCGGCAGACAAAGGGGGCAATGTTGTCATCCTTGATCGAGAACAATACATCATGGAAGCAGGCAGACAGCTTGATGACAGGAATTTCTATGAACCTGTCAATACTGACAGTTACAATATGAGCATTACGACTATTTGGGATTTGCTCACGATGTGGAAAGACAAAGGTATTCTCACATGGGAGGAATATGGTTATCTCAAAAGAGATTTTCCAGTCCTCCCAGTACTCTACCTTCTCCCAAAGGTTCATAAGGACCCTATCAGACCTCCCGGGCGCCCCATTGTTTCATCTAGAGGTAGTGTAGCTGAGCATATTTCAAAATACATTGATCATTTTCTGAGGGATTACGTGATCAATCTACCCAGTTACATCAGGGATACAAAGGATTTCCTCAAGAGGATAAAGGATCTTGAATGGGATGACGAATCACTGTTTATTACCTTAGATGTGCACAGCCTCTATACCATCATTAATCATCAACAGGGGTTGGAGGCTTGCAAGCACTACCTGAGTGCCAGACCGGTGAGATTCCGTGAGCATACACAGATGTTGTTGGATATGACAGAGTTCTGTTTAACCAACAACATCTTTATGTTCAACGGTACTCTGTTCCGGCAGGTGACCGGGACAGCCATGGGATCGTGTTTCGCTCCCAGTTTTGCAAATCTTTTTATGGGACGCTGGGAGGAGAGCATTCTGGTTCACCCTGCTCTTCAATCTGATTTTGAACATGTGTCGATGTGGCTTCGCTACATCGACGACTTGTTCATCATTTGGAGAGGGTCTGAAGATGAGGCACGTGAGTTTATCAAGAAACTCAATGTGAATGATCAGAATATCACTTTGAGTGGTAACATCAGCAGGACTGATGTTGAGTATCTCGATGTCAAACTGGAAGTCAAACAGAAGACAGTACACACATCTCTATTTAGGAAATCCACCGCTGGCAATAGTGTTTTACATGCCCTCAGCAGTCATCCCGAGACCCTAAAATGGAGTATCCCCTATGGGGAACTGCTGAGGGCTAAGAGGAATTGTAACACTGATGAAGCATACCAGCTGGAAAGTACCAACATTGTAAAGCGCTTCAGAGAGAGAGGTTACCCTAAATGGGTGCTGAAGAGAGCATGTGAGAGAGCGGGGTTGGTAGATAGAACATCAACCATTTCAGACAAACCAGAGAATGATGACACTGAGGACAATAAGTCTAGAATGATCATGACATTCAGCTCTGACGCTAGTAATATCAAACGGATTGTGACCAGAAATTGGGATATCCTTAAAAGTGACAACGTTATTGGTGGCATTATCCCTGATAGACCCAGTATAACATATAGGAGAGGTAGGAATGTCAGGGATATGTTAGTACACAGTGACATCACCACCTATCCACAAAGACAACAACATGGTCTTAAGGGTTTCTACCCGTGCGGTCACTGTAAGGCATGCAATAACAGCAAATTTCACAAACAGGTCGTTTACAATGGTGTTAGCAAGGAACTCACTCAATTCCTCATGTGCAGCTCCACGTTTGTGATATATGCCATAGAATGCACTTGCAAACTATGGTACATAGGGAGTACCACGTGCATGGCCAAAAATCGTATCTTAGAGCATGGTAGGGCCATTACCAACTTTGATCCCAAATACCCTGTGGCACGCCATTTTAGGGACAAACATTTCTCTAATACCAAAGAGATGAGCTTCCTTATCTTGGAACAGATAGTTAAACATCCTAGAGGTGGCAACAGGGTTTTGCATCTGAGACAAAGGAAGTCTAGATACATCATAGACTTCCAAACCAAGAACCCGGGAGGATTGAACCAAGAGGAAGAACTCTCAATACACTTGAAAGAATAATAGTGGTTATGAGACATTGCGGGGTGTGTTACACTCGTGAAATCTGTTAGTTGTTCTGCCTCTCACCAACTAGATCATTTTCTTCCCCTTCCTAATTCCTTACCCCCACCACTTCCCCTCCCCCCTCTCCCCTATTTTCTCTCGCACATATTTTTTCTCCTCATTTCTTTTGTATTTTTTCTCCCTTTATATCTTTCAATCTTTGATCTTTCTTCCATAATAGTGACTATTAGAGCATTTGAATTTGGAGCATTTTTTATGAATGTAAGGTTTGAGTACATGTTGTATTATGTTAATATTACAGGGCAGATGATCCTGGTTTTAATCACTTTGTTCTTTTGCTTTGTTCACAGGAGGAAAGGAAGGGGCCCATTCACCAGTACTCACCAGCACGGGCCACCTACCCTTTTTTCTCTTTATGAGCACATTGTCACATTGATGTATGTCGGTAACGTTTTATTGAGTTTATGGCTATGATGGTGTTCCAACTGGACTTTTGCATTTTTGTTTGACATATATCGGGCGCTTGCCCATATTTACACAGGGTTACTACACAGGATGTTGTCGTATTTTACAACAACTAGTCTGATACATCTCGTCCATATGGTATACTTGCTTTGACATTGTGTTGCATGCATAATTGACAGGCACATCTTTGTTTTTTGTAAGGTTTCCATGAAGACCTTCTTGATGTACCCTCACAGGAGGGTATATGTTTTTTACGCAGTTGTTGTTTTGGGAGTACATATATATTTTTTTGTCTCACTGTGTGTCTGACATTATGCTTACGCGCTACATAGGTGAGCACAGGCACAGCCGTTCTGTATCTTAGAAGACCGGGTGCTGAGCAGCTGATTTCGCTCATAACCATGTAACTTTATTGATACTGAGCAGTGACACTGCGTGGTCGACATGAGTGTTGTTTGTATATAGTTGACGACATCTCCCACTTGGGGATCTATCTTACCGTTGATACTTTCATTATCTTATATTTGGCACTGGTCATGTATAGGTAACAGCTCTCTGGCGGAGATATCTAGTGACCTTGGGACATCTCCACGTAAAAGCATACACCGTACAGTTCCAACATTGACACCTTATCATTAGTATGTTTCATAGACACAGTTTTATACATAAATTTTTAGTTGATAGAGAGATGTACTAATTATCGATGCATCAATTTGATTAGATGATCACATGCACAGCCGTTCTGTATTTTAGAAGACCGGGTGCTGAGCAGCCTATTTCGCTTACAACCATGTAACTTTATTGGACAACATATGTATGTTTTACATAAGTTTTGCATTAACATTTTTGCCGCTAACCATCAGCATGTCCAATTTTGATTTCTGTCACTACTGACTGTGTACATCGTTTTGAAATCTGTATTTTTTAACTGACTGAGTGATATATCTACAATATATGTGCTTATTACAACAGGAATGTATTGGTCAGCCAATGTTTGCTTTACTTAGTCTTTAACCATTCCAAGATGGCTGCCGCTAACCACAGGCATGTCCATTTTTTATTTTTATTGCCATTGACTCTCTATAATTGTTGCCCTCATTTGTTGCACGGTTCACGTGATCAAGCTTTCAGGGAAAGCGAAACGCGTTGTGAATAAACACAGCAGTGGACATTACGATCACAGAGTCCTCCTTTTCTGAGAGCGCGCGTAATAGTGGGATTTACGTAAGGATTGAAACAGCCGGTGTGCTCCGCCGGCGTGCGCGCCACTCTCCACGGGTCCCATGCAGTCCAGAAGGAGTGCGTTTGCGTTTGATATATATATATATATATATATATATATATATATATATATATATATATTCACTGAAAAAACCATAGGTTTTAGGGACAGTTATAGTTAGTTGGACATTGCACTCGTACAAAACCCGTGAAATTCCCCTGTTATAGTTAGTTCAGCTAACTATAACTCGCGCCCCGCAATGCACTGCTGATGACGTCACATATTACATCACTCATGACATGGTCAGTGACATCACTGATGACATCACTGATGACATCTCAAATGACATCACCGATGACATCACTGATGACATCATCCAGTGACTGTGTGTTTCTGTAAAGTTTAAATATGTTTAATATATATAGGGAAAGGCGTATTGAAGAATGAGTGGGTGTATAAGTGTCTGAACTTAGTTCGTGATTTAGTACGTGAGTGACTGACTCTACAAGTGAGTGATTAAACGTATCTTACTGAATGCATGGGTTAGTGACTAAACTGTGTGAATGTCTGTATCCGTCTGTTTGTTGGTGTGTAAGTGGATGCATGGATTTGCGAATAGCTACATGAGTGTCTATATGGGTTATTGATTGGTTCTCTGAGTATCTGTATGGCTGCCTGAGTGTTTGTGTGGGTGGGGTGTGTGTGACTCTATACATAGATGTGTGAGTGGGTGATTCACTGGGTGCATGATTTCAAGAGTGCATCTGTGATGGACTGCTTGGGTGGGTGAGTGTGTGTATGGGTGTGTTAGTGAGTGAATGTATATCTCAGTGGTACATGTGCAAGTAACTACATATGTAAAAGGCAGTATATATGTGTGTTAGAGTATTTAAATGGCTATAAGTGAGAGTGTGTTATTGTGAGAGTGGCTGTATGGATGCGTGTGTGCTTGTATCAGTTATTGTATAAGAGCGTAAGAATGTGCTAGTATTTGTATGAGTAAGTGAGCTGGTGTGTGTATAACTGTATAGGTGAGTAAATGGGTGTGTGATTAATTTTTTGCATGACTGACTAGGTGTGTGAGTACCTCTATGGATGAGTGGCGGTGTGTGAGTGTTTATATAGGTGTATGAGTGCATATGATAGTCCTGTACTGAGTGACTGTAAGTATTAGTGACTGTACAGGTGAGTGAGTGGATGTGTGTGTAGACCTAAGAATCAGTGAGTGGGTATGTAGTTTTTGGTGTTGGAGTGTCTATGGTTTTGAGAATGGCAGTCTGTAATTTAGAGTGGGTGTATCAAAAGTTATATTAGGGTGTGAGAAGATGCATGAAATTATCACATGGATGATGTCATCAGTGATGTCATTTGAGATGTCATCAGTGATGTCATCAGTGATGTCACTGACCATGTCATGAGTGATGTAATATGTGACGTCATCAGCAGTGCATTGCGGGGCGCGAGTTATAGTTAGCTGAACTAACTATAACAGGGGAATTTCACGGGTTTTGTACGAGTGCAATGTCCAACTAACTATAATTGTCCCTAAAACCTATGGTTTTTTCAGTGAATTTCAAAGGTTTTTTAAATGCTAATTTCTAACTATAACGTGTCTGAAACCTATGGTTTTTTCAGTGAATTTCAAAGGTTTTTTAAATGCTAATTTCTAACTATAACGTGCCTGAAACCTATGGTTTTTTCAGTGAATTTCAAAGGTTTTTTAAATGCTAATTTCTAACTATAACGTGCCTGAAACCTATGGTTTTTTCAGTGAATTTCAAAGGTTTTTTAAATGCTAATTTCTAACTATAACGTGCCTGAAACCTATGATTTTTTAAGTGAATTTCAAAGGTTTTTTAAATGCTAGTTTCTAACTATGCCAACAGAGGTAGGACATGTGAAGAAAGAAGAAAAACGCACAGAAAGAAGCAAAAGATGTGCAGAAAGAACCAACAGAGGAGCAGAAAGAGGCCTTGTTGCAAAATCATCCTGTGCCCACAACTTTTTCAGACGGGTACTGGTGGTAACTGACTCTGACTAACCAGAGCCAGTGCGCGCTTGCACAGTGGTGAAGGGAGGGGGCCTGAGGTGACATGTGTGCAAACGCGCCCATGGCGCGTTTTAAGTTGCGGGATTAAGTCCCCTTGAATCCTGAGGGTCCCTGGGGCCCAACTAGCCCCCAGGTACCTACAGTTAGGACCACAGAGCTGAGTTGCAGAGAGGCGTTCCGAGGCCACGCACCTTTTTTCACCCCTCTGCAACGCAACTCTGTTGTGCTTACTGAAGGTACCTGGTGGGCTAGTTGGCCCCCAGGATTCAAAGGGAATTAACTCCCCAACTTAAAACGCACCACAGGGCGTGTTTGCGCACATGTCACCTGAGGCCCCGCCCTCCCTTCACCACTGTGCAAACGCGCCCCGTGGCGCGTTTTAAGTTGGGGGATTAGGTCACCTTGAATCCTGAGAGTCACTGGGGCCCAACCAGCCCACCAGGTACTTCCAGTAAGCACCACAGGCCTGCGTTGCAACGCCTGTAACAAATTGTGCAGTTGTGTTTAGGTAGTGAAGAGGGTCGTGCTGGGGGTAGTGTTTTAGGGTTTAGGGTAGTGCAGTGGTGCTTGTGTAGTGTAGGGGGTCATGCTGGGGTTAGATTTAGGGTTTAGGGTAGTGCAGTGGTGTTTGTGTAGTGTAGGGGGTCATGCTGGGGGTAGATTTAGGGTTTAGGGTAGTGCAGTGGTGTTTGTGTAGTGTAGGGGGTCATGCTGGGGGTAGATTTAGGTTTAGGGTAGTGCAGTGGTGTTTGGGTAGTGTAGGGAGTCGTCCTGGGGGAGTGTTTTAGGGTTTAGGGTAGTACAGTGGTGTTTGGGTAGTGTAGGGGGTCGTGCTGGGGTTAGTGTTTTAGGTTTAGGGTAGTGCAGTGGTGTTTGGGTAGTGTAGGGGGTCGTGCTGGGGGAGTGTTTTAGGGTTTAGGGCAGTGCAGTGGTGTTCGGGTAGTGTAGGGGGTCGTGCTGGGGGAGTGTTTTAGGGTTTAGGGCAGTGCAGTCGTGTTCGGGTAGTGTAGGGGGTCGTGCTGCGGGGAGTATTTTAGGGTTTAGGGTAGTGCAGTGGTGTTCGGGTAGTGTAGGGGGTCATGCTGGGGGTAGTGTTCTAGGGTTTAGGGCAGTGCAGTGGTGTTCGGGCAGTGTAGGGGGTCGTGCTGGGGGTGGTGTTTTAGGGTTTAGGGTAGTGCAGTGGTGTTCGGGCAGTGTAGGGGGTCGTACTGGGGGTGGTGTTTCAGGGTTTAGGGCAGTGCAGTGGTGTTCAGGCAGTGTAGGGGGTCGTGCAGGGGGTGGTGTTTCAGGGTTTAGGGCAGTGCAGTGGTGTTCGGGCAGTGTAGGGGGTCATGCAGGGGTGGTGTTTTAGGGTTTAGGGCAGTGGTGTTCGGGCAGTGTAGGGGGTCATGCTGGGGGTGGTGTTTCAGGGTTTGGGGCAGTGCAGTGGTGTTCGAGCAGTAAAGGGGGTCATGCTGGGGGTGGTGTTTCAGGGTTTAGGGCAGTGCAGTGGTGTTCAGGCAGTGTAGGGGTGGTGCAGGGGGTGGTGTTTCAGGGTTTAGGGCAGTGCAGTGGTGTTCGGGCAGTGTAGGGGGTCGGCAGGGGGTGGTGTTTCAGGGTTTAGGGCAGTGCAGTGGTGTTCGGGCAGTGTAGGGGGCGGTGCAGGGGGTGGTGTTTCAGGGTTTAGGGCAGTACAGTGGTGTTCGGGCATTGTAGGGGGTGGTGCTGGGGCTGGTGTTTCAGGGTTTAGGGCAGTGCAGTGGTGTTCGGGCAGTGTAGGGGTGGTGCTGGGGCTGGTGTTTCAGGGTTTAGGGCAGTGCAGTGGTGTTCGGGCAGTGTAGGGGGTCGTGCTGGGGCTGGTGTTTCAGGGTTTAGGGCAGTGCAGTGGTGTTCGGGCAGTGTAGGGGGTCTTGCTGGGGCTGGTGTTTCAGAGTCTAGGGCAATGCAGTGGTGTTCGGGCAGTGTAGGGGGTCTTGCTGGGGCTGGTGTTTCAGGGTTTAGGGCAGTGCAGTGGTGTTCGGGCAGTGTAGGGGTCGTGCTGGGGCTGGTGTTTCAAGGTTTAGGGCAGTGCAGTGGTGTTCGGGCAGTGTAGGGGTCGTGCTGGGGCTGGTGTTTCAGGGTTTAGGGCAGAGCAATGGTGCTCAGGCAGTGTAGGGGGTTGTGCTGGGGGTGATGTTTCAGGGTTTAGGGCAGTGCAGTGGTGTTCGGGCAGTGTAGGGGGTCGTGAAGGGGGTGGTGTTTCAGGGTTTAGGGCAGTGCAGTGGTGTTCGGGCAGTGTAGGGGGTTGTGCTGGGGGTAGTGTTTTAGGGTTTAGGGTAGTGCAGTGGTGCTTGTGTAGTGTAGGGGGTCGTGCTGGGGGTAGTGTTTTAGGGTTTAGGGTAGTGCAGTGGTGTTTGTGTAGTGTAGGGGGTCATGTTTTAGGGTAGTGCAGTGGTGTTTGGGTAGTGTAGGGGGTCATGCTGGGGGTAGTGTTTTAGGATTTAGGTTAGTGCAGTGGTGTTTGGGTAGTGTAGAGGGTCGTGCTGGGGGTAGTGTTTTAGGGTTTAGGGTAGTGCAGTGGTGTTTGTGTAGTGTAGGGGGTCGTGCTGGGGGTAGTGTTTTAGGGTTTAGGTAGTGCAGTGGTGCTTGTGTAGTGTAGGGGTCGTGCTGGGGGTAGTGTTTTAGGGTTTAGGGTAGTGCAGTGGTGTTTGTGTAGTGTAGGGGGTCATGTTTTAGGGTAGTGCAGTGGTGTTTGGGTAGTGTAGGGGGTCATGCTGGGGGTAGTGTTTTAGGATTTAGGTTAGTGCAGTGGTGTTTGGGTAGTGTAGGGGTCGTGCTGGGGGTAGTGTTTTAGGGTTTAGGGTAGTGCAGTGGTGTTTGTGTAGTGTAGGGGTCGTGCTGGGGGTAGTGTTTTAGGTTTAGGTAGTGCAGTGGTGCTTGTGTAGGGTAGGGGGTCGTGCTGGGGGTAGTGTTTTAGGGTTTAGGGTAGTGCAGTGGTGTTTGTGTAGTGTAGGGGTCATGTTTTAGGGTAGTGCAGTGGTGTTTGGGTAGTGTAGGGGGTCGTGCTGGTGGTAGTGTTTTAGGATTTAGGTTAGTGCAGTGGTGTTTGGGTAGTGTAGGGGGTCGTGCTGGGGGTAGTGTTTTAGGTTTAGGATAGTGCAGTGGTGTTTTTGTAGTGTAGGGGGTCATGTTTTAAGATGCAATGCTCCAATACCTGACCAGTCTGCACTACATAAAACTGCAAAAACTAAAAATAAAAAGTGTTTTGCACACTTTTGTCATTGGGCTATATGTGGGCTACATCTGGGTAATATTTGTGCTACATTTGGGCTCTTTTTTCACTGGTGGCCATCTTGGAAGACTTCTTTGTTATGAAGTTTCCTAATTTCTTCATTTACTGCAGTCTCCTCAGTAGGAGATGCTTTCAGTTTTTTACTTTGATTCCATCAAGAAGGCATTCAGATGTGTCTCACATCTGCCATAAATTCAGAATGTTAGCACTCTAGTTGCTCATTAGATCACTGGAGTAAAGCTACTGCTCACCAGGGAGTTAACTGGTAGTCTGCTGCTGGTATTGAAAGTGATTGTTTCAGTCTGCATGTCAGAATTTTCTAATGAAATAGAAGAGGATTTGAGATCTCACTTAAAACATGCCCTAATTTTTCTTTCTGCAGCACTAACCATAATTTCTATTTAAAAAAGAACCCTCATTTTGTTCCTTTTTAAATTAAATGTTTTAAGTGTTACCGGTTTATTCCAATCAAGATGGCTTCAGGTGTGCCATACTTTTGTCATAAGTAAGGCTGTTAGCGCTCTAGTTGTTCTTTAGAACACTCTGGGAAGCTGCAGTAGAACACAAAGGCATCAACTGGCAGGCTGCTCCTGTTGAAATATAACAGGAAGATATTTGAGATCACACTTGAAATATGTCCTAATTTTTCTTTCTACAGCACTAACCATAATTTCTATGACAAAATGAACCCCATCATTTTGTTCCTTTTTAAATTAAATGTTTTAAGTGTTACCAGTTTATTCCAATCAAGATGGCTTCAGGTGTGCCATACTTTTGTCATAAGTAAGGCTGTTAGCACTCTAGTTGTTCTTTAGAACACTCTGGGAAGCTGCAGTAGAACACAAAGGCATCAACTGGCACGGCTGCTCCTGTTGAAATATAACAGGAAGATATTTGAGATCACACTTGAAACATGTCCTAATTTTTCTTTCTACAGCACTAACCATATTTCTATGACAAAATGAACCCCATCATTTTGTTCCTTTTTAAATTAAATGTTTTAAGTGTTACCAGTTTATTCCAATCAAGATGGCTTCAGGTGTGCCATACTTTTGTCATAAGTAAGGCTGTTAGCACTCTAGTTGTTCTTTAGAACACTCTGGGAAGCTGCAGTAGAACACAAAGGAATCAACTGACAGTCTCTGCCCTTGTTGGATGTACATGTTTTACTGAGAATGTCAGACTTCATTCTCACATGAGTGAGAAAGATAATGTGAATTTACAGAAAATATGCTCTCATTTTAGCTTCTGGAGCACCTTCCAAACCTCCATGGGACAAGCATGAGAAAATAGTGTTCTCTCAAACATGATTCATGATATCCCAGCAGAAGGTTTTTCACATGGTAAAATCACCTTGGAATACACCACAATTCCTAAAATTAGTATGGTACCGTCAACAAATAAATTCTAATGTAACTAAAGCCTGTTATCACCCTTTATAGTTCTCCTTTTGGTGACCCTCAAAATCTTCTATTCACTACAATGCATTTCAATGAGGTACTATCATTTATATTGGTCCCAAGATGGCTGCCAGAAATTCCAGGATGAAGTGCTGACAGCCAATCAGATCTCACGATGACATGTGTGGTTAGGCTCCGCCCAGATATATATGTGACTTTACTTTTGATTTTCTCAGGAACTACTGAACGGATTTACACCATTTAAGCAAAAGGCACGACACTGAACCAAGGGCTACCTCTTTGCCAAATTTGGTGTAATTCCGTTCAGCAGTTCGGGCTGTAGCTGCGACTAAAGGTTCCTATGGAAAAATGAATGGGGAAAACACGCTTTGGGACCCCCTTTTTCTCGGCCCCCGCTTGACGTATCACCCCGAGACTTTCAGGATAGGAGCGGACCGGAGCGCCCAACAAGTTGGAAACTTTCGCGAAGATTCGTTAACCGGCGCCAACGTTATTTCAAATAGAATGTCGTGGATTTCCTATGGATAATAGGTTTTAACTATAACTATCTACTGGCGACCGCCAGTAGATAATATATATATATATATATATATATATATATTGCATTCATTATCTGTGGACGTGGCACACACCGTGTTTTCACACTTGTTTGCACCATTTCATGCAGCCTACAAATGCAGTCTGCATGAGTTTGGTAATGGGTCCCTGGGTGGGGGGGGACAATACATGCTGCAGCTCTTAGAGACCCTCCTTGGTGCCCATGCCCTAGCTACCAGGGGTACCATTTACTGGGGACTTACAGAGGTGCTTAAGGTCTTGCCAATTGGGGTACAATTGAACAGCTACGTTGTTTTAGGGAAAGAGCAATGGCACTGGGGACCTGGTTAGCAGGAACACAGTGCAACTTTGCCAAAATTGCAACAAAAAGCAGGCAAAAAGTGGGGGTGACCCTGTCAAAAAGGGGCACTTTTCTACAGTAACTGATTCATTCAGTAAACAGCCTGTATGGATCACAAGAGTTTGATTTATGATGCGTAAGTTCTATTTATTCAATTGTTCACAATGAGAGATTAAGGTCTCATTTCTGTTGATTGTTCTGACCTACTTGGGTCATGCAACACACGCAGAAGGGGTGAGGCTGTTTCTTTAAATGAGGCATTGCAGAAATAAAAACATACCCATTACCAATGCTCATGTAAAACACTTTGTTTTCACCATCTTGTTGTAAATAAATCTGTTATCTGGAATGCTGACCATGTTGCATACTTTTGAGTTTTTTAGCGTGGACTCTGGAATATATTAAAATAAAATGTATTTAAATAAGTGAATAATTACATTAAATGTAACAATACATTCGTTTTGAAATAAATTACTTTATGAAAAAGTATATGAGTTAATTTAAGCTATAAAAAATAAACTAAAACATCATCTAGATAGAAAACTAGAAGAGGCACATTAAGAGCCTTTCATGCAGAATGGGTTGGTTGACAACTACACCCAGGACTGTAGTGGGGCCTACTAACAATCCTACATTCCACCTAAATACTGATGGACACTAGCAGGCACATGCATAAAGCTTTTTGCGATTGCAAACGGTGCAAATCGCAAAATCGGCCGCTTGCGATCGCAAAATTAGCTTTTGCGATGCATGAAACAACTTGCCACTCGCAATTTAAAAATCGCAATTATTTGCGATTTCTTAATTTATGACTGATTTAAGGAATCGCAAATTGCGATTCCTTAAATGCAATGCAAGATGCCTTTTAAAATAGCGATTTCACTATTTGGGCCCGCTATTTACCGCAAAATCATACCAGATGGTAAATAGTGAAACTTTGAAAAATGCACTAAAGTGCATTTTTCAAAGTTGTAGGTTACACACACACATGCCCTTGGGACATGTGTGTGCGCAACATTTGTTCACAGATCAATTTCAGGGGTGCAACAGGGTGGCCTTTTGACACCCTTGCACTTGAATAGACATGCGCAATTTGCGAGTACCTATTGGTACTCGCAAATTGCGCATGCACTTTCCCATTCATTCCTATGGGCCTGTAGGCCCATAGGAATGAATGGGACGCCATTCCTTATTTGCGACTCGCAATTTAGTAGTCGCAATAGGGAATATGTAGGAATCGCTAATTTAATAGCGATTCCTACATGCATAGGCTTTTGCGAGTCCTTAACTGCGAGTCCTTAATTATCGCAATTAAGGACTCGCAAAAGCCGACTTTGATGCATGTGCCTGTAGATCTTTAATATGTACATTGAGAAGACATAGCATGGATTTTCAGCCTGTTATCTTTGTACAAAAACTGATGTTTTAATGGAGTTGCTAACACCAAAAACAAAGGCAGCCAGAGCAGAGGGGAGAATGTCCATGTGAGATGTGTGAGGATGCAGAGTTCTGTAAGTGCCTATTGCATCTGACATGGACAAGGTCCTGGGCATATTTGCAACATTGTAGTAGGCAGCATTAAGATCTCACAGAAACAGCCACGCAGGTGAACTAGGGCCATCAAGCTAAATATATGATCCCCAGTATTTGGGCACACATGAGAAAATGAAGTATGAAGGGTTCTATGTAAGTCTAGCTTATATGGCTTAGATTTATCAAGGAATGTTTCTGATTTGAGGGCAAGTTGCTGCATGAGAAAGAGAGATCAGAGAAGCGCTAATTAGATCCCTTAGGGTACCGAAGGAGCTTAGGCAATTAAGGCATACTGACTGATTCTGAGAACACACAGGACCAGCAAGTGGGGGAGGGTCTTGATTTCTGTGCAATTGGACAATGGGTGTCCTCTCTAATCAAAAGGGTTTCTTTTGCAAGAAGATTTTAAAATCCAAAATAACATCATATTGTTTTTTTTTATTTGGCAAGGACCAAAGTTTCTTAACAGGAAGACTGTCAAAAAGGTGGTCCAAGGTAGACCGTGGTTTAAACTAAACAAGCTAAAAGACAGAAAGATGTTTGATAACTTAAACTGTTTTCAGGAAGAGGCCACAGTGGATAGAAATGATGAATACCTGCAGGACTCAAATAACAAAATCATAAATAAAACTATACCAGAAACAAATCTGACTCACCAAAAGAAATCCTCTGAACCTTGGTTTACAGAATCCTTGAAGGAGAACAAAAGGAACTGTAGGAAATTAGAAAGACAGTGGCAGAGGGATTATGAAGAAAAATGCTAAGGTACAATTAAAAGTGGCACTGAATAATTATAAAACTGAAATCAGGAAAGCTAAAGAAAATTATTACACTAAAATAATAATGGAAGCTACTAATAAAAATAAAAAGACATTTAAGATGGTAAAGACTCTAGTTGACCCAGTGTGTCCAAAACATTAAGTGAAGCCTTCACAAGATCTGTGCAAGAATTTATCACTATACTTTAATAAGAACATTGAGTCGATCCTAGCAGATATTACTAGTGATATGTTGTTTAACAATCTACCCACAAATGAAGAGAGGGCAGATCTGATACACCTAGAAGGAATCAGGACGAATTAGATAGAATCAAACTAATAAGAGAGGAAGAATGTTGAACATTGATGTCGACACTCAAAAAAGGGGGGGAGGTAGAGGGTATAAAGCTAGGTCCACCCTCCTTTCAGTAATGAACACAGAAAAACCGGAATACCGGAATAGGAACCTAGCTATGGGTGACGAGAGACCTCTACTCAAGTTGAGTTAGACAGTCTGCTTAAGCAAGAAAGAAAGATTACTTTCTGAGTCCCCTCACTCACCAGGGTTTCCCTGGTGACATGCTTCATCATAGGGGTCCTCTCAATCCGCTGCGGATTGAGGCGTGCTGCGACTTGCAGAATTGCGTAGGAGCACTTATGTGAAAAAAATGTGTCGTGCAGTGTTGTGGAGTGGAAGAAAAAGGATGTTAAAAATACCTGGCTAGTGGGCGAAGTAATTTTATTCTAGCTCCTAGTCGGTATGTTTAAAAGCAGGGGTACTAGAGAAAACAGTGTAACCTTAATGAGTTAAACGTCTCTAGTATTGGCCAACATGTTTCGAGCCTCCCCAAGGCTCTTCCTCAGGACCACACAAGGACCAGCCCTGTGCGTTCCACTCCTAAGTGACCTAAAAAGTGAGGTAAATCGATAATTAGTGAAATGTGAAGTGCCACACCTACTGTGTGTGCACTATTTGTTTAATACATACGATTTGACTCATTGGTACGTAGTATTTCATATGAGGTTCAGTTTTGCCCCATGGTCTGGAGCGGAGCACGCCTCACCCGTAATAAACCTATTCGCACCCCAATATGCGGTCTCCATGGGTGCGAATAGGTGTATTACGGGTGAGGCGTGCTCCACTCAAAGTGTGACCACGAGCCCCTCAACCCCTCCAGACCATGGGGCAAAACTGAACCTCATATGAAATACTACGTACCAATGAGTCAAATCGTATGTATTAAACAAATAGTGCACACACAGTAGGTGTGGCACTTCACATTTCACTAATTATCGATTTACCTCACTTTTTAGGTCACTTAGGAGTGGAACACACAGGGCTGGTCCTTGTGTGGTCCTGAGGAAGAGCCTTGGGGAGGCTCAAAACATGTTGACCAATACTAGAGACGTTTAACTCATTAAGGTTACACTGTTTTCTCTAGTACCCCTGCTTTTAAACATACCGACTAGGAGCTAGAATAAAATTACTTCGCCCACTAGCCAGGTATTTTTAACATCCTTTTTCTTCCATTCCACAACACTGCACGACACATTTTTTTCACATAAGTGCTCCTACGTAATTCCGCAAGTCGCAGCACGCCTCAATCCGCAGCGGATTGAGAGGACCCCTATGATGAAGCATGTCACCAAGGGGAAACCCTGGTGAGTGAGGGGACTCAAGAAAGTAATCTTTCTTTCTTGCTTAAGCAGACTGTCTAACTAAACTTGAGTAGAGGTCTCTCGTCACCCATAGCTAGGTTCCTATTCCGGTATTCCGGTTTTTCTGTGAACATTGATGTCGATCATCTCCTCTGGTTCCTTGCTGGATCCTTTGCCTCCCTATATGTAGAAAGATAGGGTGAAGGAACTGCTCCCAAGTTTGGCAACAATTTGCAACCAATCTTTGAAGACTAGTATGGTACCAAAGGTTTGGAAAAAAGCTTTGGTCACTCCACTACTGAAGAAACCAACTGCTGACTTAACCGATCCGTGTAATTATCGCCCGTTCTCCCAACTTCCTTATCCAACCAAAATAGAGGAGAAACACATGAGCAAATTACTAGCAAATTTTCTGGAAAACCGTAACATTTTGGAGGTGGAACAGAACGGCTTCAGACCAGCGCATGGTACGGAGTCAGCACTCATCCTGACTTTGGATAAATTGAGGATGGTGGTCAAACAGCAGTTTTGCTTCATAGACTGAAAGAGATAGGAGTGGAAGCATTTTTCATAGAGTGGATTGAATCATTCCTGTCAGATAGATATCAATCTATCTCACCTTTCCAGTCAGAGTTTAGTAAAATAGATAATGGGGTGCCTCGGGTCGGCCCTGAGCCCCATTCTCTTTAACATATAAATTTGTCAATTGCTGACTCTGATTAGATCCTTTTTGATCTCTTTTGTGAATTATGCGGATGATACACAGCTAATTGTGTCTCTCGAGAAAAACTGCCCTAACTTGACAGACTAATTCTATGCCTGCATACAAGAAATGGGAAGTTGGTGAGAAAAAAAACTGCCTGAAATTCAACGGAGGCAAAACAGAGTTTTTATGATGCTCTCCTTCCAAAAGCCCCAGAACACTCCTGAACAATTCCTGGCCCTGGATCAGTACAGAGGGCTTGGAAACATCGCAGGTTGTGTGAAACCTGGGAGTGTACATTGGTAAAAAACTCTCCTTAGAAACACACATTAAAAAAACAGTAGCTACATGTTTCGGTCTATTGAGGAACTTGATGAAAATTGTCCTTATATTGCCTCAACCAGCAAGAAAGCTGGCAGTACAAGGGGCAATATTGAGCCGGTTAGACTATTGTAACGTGCTCCTTTTGGGAGCCCCAGATTATCTAACAACAGACTGTTCAGGGCACAGACATTTGCTACAAAACTGCCCTTTAATAAATCAATCAATCAATCAATCAGGGGTTTGTGTAGTGCGGCTACTCACCCGTGAGAGTCTCAAGGTGCTGAGGGGGGGGACTGCTGATCCATCTGGGCAGTGGGGTTCAGTTGAAGAGCCAGGTCTTGAGATCCTTCCTGAATTGGGTCAGCAACAGTGATAGCCTGAGGTGGAGAGGCAGGGAGTTCCAGGTCTTGGCGGCATGGTAGGAGAAGGATCTTCCTCTGGTTCTGGTCTTGTGGATCCGTGGGATGGTGGCCAGGCCCAGTTGGGCGGAGCGGAGGTGTCTGGTGGGTATGTGGAATGAGAGGCAGTGGTTCAGGTATGCTGGTCCTGCTTCATGGAGGGATTTGTAGGCGTGTGTGAGGAGCTTGAAAGTGATTCTTTTGTTGACTGGGAGCCAATGGAGTTCGTGAAGGTGTTCGGTGATGTTGCTGTGGCGTGGGATGTTGAGGACCAGTCTGACTGTGACATTTAGAATGCACTGTAGTTTCCTGAGGAGTTTCTGGGTGACCCCGGCATAGAGTGCGTTGCCGTAGTTGAGTCTGCTGCTGATAAGTGCGCGGGTGACCGTCAGGGCCGGACTGGGAACCAAAACCGGCCCTGGTAAGTGCTCGGCCGGCCCCCCCGGGGGGTTCGGGGTGCGGCCGAGCTGTTCGCCAGGGGTCGAGCTTCGCCGATTTTGTTACAGGGGCCGATTTTGCAGCTATGCTGGAAAAATGGCCCTGTAACAAAAACGGCCTCTAGGGGCCCAAGATCGGCCCCCACCCTGGTGGCCCACCAGGGAAATGCCCGGTGCCCGCTATGGCCAGTCCGGCCCTGGTGACCATCATTCTGGATTCTGTAGGGATCCATCAGAATGTCTTTTGAAGCAGGCAAAGCGTGTGGAAGAATGATGAGGATACGGCGTTGATCTGGCAGTTCATTGTGAGCGAGGAGTTCCGTATGATGCTGAGATTTTGTGAGTGGTCCGTGGAGGGTTCCCACTGCAGCAGGCCACCAGGAGTCGTCCCAGGCTGAGGGGGTGGGTCCCAAGATGAGGACTTCGGTCTTGTCCGAGTTGAGTTTGAGGCAGCTGTCTTTCATCCATGTGGCGATGGCCTTCATCCCACTGCGGGTTTGTTGGTGAGGGAGAGGATAATTTGGGTGTTGTTGGGGTAGGAGGCGATGTTGAGTCCATGGTTCCTGATGATGGCTGCGAGTGGGGCCATGCAAACGTTGAAGAGGGTGAGGCTCAGGGAGGATCCCTGGGGCACTCCACAGCTGATCTCTGTGGGTTCTGAGAGGAATGGAAGTAGTCTGACTCATTGTGTTCGACCGGTGAGGATGGAGTGAATCCAGTCCAGGCCCTGTTTCGGATGCCGGTGTCGTGGAGTCTCATGAATAAGGGTGCGGTGGGAGACGTGTCGAAGGTGACCGAGAAGTCCAGAAGGATGAGGGCTGCAGTTTCGCCCCGGTCGAGGAGGGAGCGGATGTCGTTGGTAGCGAGGAGTGCGGTCTCGGTGCTGTGGTTATTTCAGAAGCCGGATTGGGAGATGTCCAGGACATGGTTTGCTTCGATGAACTCAGAGAGTTGGGCGTTGATGGCCTTCTTGATGACCTTGGCTGGGAAGGGGAGCAGGGAGATGGATCTGCAGTTCTTGAGGTCTGTCGGGTCGGCCGATGGCTTCTTCAGCAGGGGGATGATCTCAGCATGTTTCCAGTTGTCAGGTAATGTGACAGCTTTGATGAAGCAGTTGATGGTGTGGCGTAGCTCGGAGGTGATGGAGGGGGCTGCTCTATGGAAGATATGCTGCAGGCATGAGTCCGAGGGGGCTCAGGAGTAGATGCTCTTCATGGGCTTGAGTGTCATCTGTGGTGAGCGGGGTCCAGTTGAACAGGATCTGTGGGGGAGCGGCGCAGCTGGGTGCGGTGGTGTCAGGCATGGTGGGATGGTCTTGAGTGTCAAAGTTATCTTAGATCTGCCTGATGTTGTGGTGGAAGAGGTTGCTGAGTTTGTTGCAGAGGTCTTGGGAGGGTGGGACGTCTGTGGTCTTGCTGTTGGGCCTGGCAAACTCCTTGACGATGGCAAAGAATTCTTTGCTGTTGTGTGCGTTGGTGCTGATTCCGTCTTGGAGGACCATTTTCTTTGTTGTTTTGAGGAGGAGGTGATGTGCAGTGACGACACCTTTGAAGGTTGCGTGGGTTTCCGGGGTTCAGTTGTTCCTCCATCTCTTCTCAAGTCATCTACAGGTGCACCTGGACTTTTGGTGAGCGGGAGTGAACCAGCTGGCTTTTTTGGAGTGTTGCCTGCCGGGTGCCTTCTAGAGGGGTGTCAGAGTGTTGGAGTAGTTGGAGATCCATTGGTGAAGGTTGCGTGCTGAGGTGTTAGCGTCAGCAGATGTCGGCGGTGTGGTAGTGCTGAGAGAGGTGACCTTGTTCCAGCTATGGCACAGGGGCGGTGAGGGTGGTGGTGTACGGTGGGTTTAGTGAAGGTGAAGTGCACGCAGTGGTGGTTGGTACAGAGGAGTTCGGTGGTGTGGCTGTAGGTGATGTTTTTGCTGACAGAGAAGACGGGGTTGAGTGTGTGTCCTTCTGTGTGGGTTGGAGAGGTGACTAGCTGCTTGAGTGCTACGTTCGCGAAGACCTCTAGAAGGGATACGGTGTTCTGGTCATTGGGACTGTCCAGGTGAAAGTTGAGGTCGCCCAGTAGGATGTAATCAGTGGATTTGAAAGCCTGGGAGGCGATGAAGTTGATGATGGCGTTGGTGAAGGGCGGGCAGGGGCCCGGAGGTCTGTAGATGAGGGTGCCGTGGAGGATGGTGTTGGGGTTGGTCTGGATCTGCAAAAGAAGAAGATCCATGGTTGTTGTTGTTGGGTCGTCCCAGCGGGTGTTCAGGCAGAGGGTAATTTTGTGGACGATGGTGATGCTTCCTCCTGTTCGGTCAGTGTGGTCCTTGCGGGTGATCTTGTAGCCATCTAGGATGGCGGTGGCGATGTCCAGGCCAGAGCTGGGGTTTGTCCAGGTTTCCGTGAGGAAGGCGATGTTGGGAGAGACAGAGTCGAGGAGGTCCCAGATTGCAGTGGTGTGTTTGTGGAGGGAGCGCCTGTTGAGGAGTATGAAGCTGAGCCAGTCGGATGCACTGTCAGTCAGCTGGGTGGCTGAAGGAGCTGGAGTGCGGAGGTGGGGGAGGGTGCAGCTGCAGTTTTGACAGGAGAAAGGTCCTTGGGTGCTCTTCAGTGACACAAGGAGGCAGGAGGCGTGGTGTCTGGTGTTGAGGGCGAGGAGGGTGCTGGCGTCATATCGATGGAAGGTCCAAGGACCAGGGTCAGTGGCACTGGGTGCAGTCCAAGCACAGACAGGTGCAGATGGGCTTACCTTTGGCGTGCCGTAGGTGCGCCAGCGGCACACCCGCTGCGTGAGCCCGCTGCCTGGCCACACAATGGCTGCCATTAAGTAGTGTGCGGGTGCTGGACAGCTGGGAGGCAGGAAACGTGGGGCAATGGAAGGTAGCTCTGGAGGGGGGCGGGGCTGTGGGGGATTGCAGCAGCAGGGGCAAAGAGCAGCAAAAGAAGCAAAAAGGAGAAAACAGGAAAAAGTGCAAAAAAGGGTGAAAGGACAGAAAAGAATCAGAGAGAAAGGCAGAAAAACTGAGACAGAGGGCAGCCAATCAGCAGAGCAGTGACGCTCTATCACTAGACCACCAGGGATGAGGCACAGGCGGGTGCTTGCAGGTGGAGGAGGGCCTCAAATCACTGACCTGAGGGACAGATGGTCAGCACCAGGGAGCTAAGGGGCAGGAGCTACCAGGTGGAGCTGCACAAGGAAGGGAGTAATCCACTGATTTGGTCAGTGTATTGCCCCTTCACCATGCAGCAGCTGCCATTAAGTAGTGTGGGTAGCGCTGGACAGCTGGGAGACGGGAAACGCGGGGAGCGGGAAGTGGCAATGGAGGGGGGTGGGGCCGCGGGGGATTACAGTGGCAGGAGCAAAGAGGTGCAAAAGAACCAAAAAGCAGAAAACAGGAAACAGTGTGAAAAAAGGGTTAAAAGGACAAAAATGAATCAGAGAGAAAGGAAGAAAAAGAGAGACAGAGGGCAGCACAGCAGCAGAGCTGTGATGCTCTAGCACTAGACCACCAGTGATAAGGTGCAGGTGGGTGCTTGCCAGGGGAGGAGGACCTGGAACCACTGACCTGAGTGTCAGATGGTCAGCATCAGGGGGCTCGGGGGCAGCCGCTACCAGGAAAAGCTGTGCAAGGAAGGGAGCAATCCACTGATAAGGTCAGTGGATTGCACCTTCACCACTCAGTTGCGCCATTCAGTACTGTGCGGGGGGCTGGACAGCTGGGAGGCGGGAAACACAGAGAATTGGAAAGTGGACTTGGAGGGGGGCATGGCCACATGGGATCATAGCAGCAGGGGCAAAGAGCGGCAATAGGAGCAAGAAGGAGAAAATAGGAAAAAGTGCAAAAAGAAGGACAGAAAAGATTCAGGGACAAAGGCTGAAAAAGAGACAGAGGGCAGCCCAGCAGCAGAGCAGTGACGCTCTACCACTAGACCACCAGGGATGCTGTCATGTCTTTTAGGCTAGTCCTGTCATGTATGCCCCCTTTTTACATACATTGTCCCATTCACACGACAATAATGGTTCTAAACAGGTGACCTTTTACCTAGTAGCTTCCTCCTGTCTCTTCAATACCAGGCTCTTAGTATTCTATTATAATTCCTGTACCTGATGCACATAAACATGTCCTCAGGCACTGCATAATTATTCTGTATAGGGGTCACCATTTTTTTCATCCTTGGCCAAAAGCCCGCTGTGCATGATCTCATTTGTTTGGAAAAACATTGATCAGTTTTCAAAACATTTATGATTGTTTTCAAAACAAATAGATTCTAGAAGAAACCCTGGAGTGACCAATCTAGTATATAAGACCCTTATTCCCCTCTATAAATCAGAGGAGAATTCCTTCCAAGCTGACACAGGGTCCTGCATGCTAAATCTTCTACACACAGTGGTCTGACATCCCTTGCGGGGTGTCATCCCCAAAGCAGAGACCGGGGATGGTTCTTCCCTAGGGGATTCTTGGCTATATATTTATATATATATATATATATATATATATATATATATATATATATATATATATATATATACACATATACATGCTACACCTATATATCTCAGCTAGGTACATTTAGGCAGATTACGTAGGGCGCATTAGAGGAGTATGCAAATGCTACTGTTTTATGAGAACTGTATATGTTCATCTTTTTAGCACTATGGTAGAAATGTATCTACTGTTTACTATATTGGTGCTTGCGATTTCTTTTGTATGCTTCTGTCTACTGATTGTCGCAGCAAATATGTTTTACACAAGACTGACGCTGGACAAATAAATACTTATTGAAACGTCCTAACCACCATCCTGTGTATTTTCTGAGAATAAACAAGCACAAGTGACTGAGCGAAAAGTACTGTTCTGTTTTCCACGATCCCTGACGAATCAGGGTTGTCATGTTCAGTGGTTTCTAGAAACTACCTACACCACTGTAAGATACAGGGGGATGGTAGTGGCACTGTAGAGCTAGCTGGTCTAATGGCTGACATATCCTGTGGGGGTGTCCGGAAGCGATTTGGACACCAAGCCCTCAGTTTAGGTCATCCAAAATGCACAGGTCCTGGGGATTCCTAGGAACTACACAACATGGCGCCCAACGTTGGTTTGGTTCTTATATTAACAGTTAAAATCTGAGTTGTTCAGTTGTACTTTTTCAGAAAGCCCTACTCACACTTTTCAGAGACATCTGAAGTGGGAAGGGAAATCCGCCTCAGCTGAGCAGATATACTCTGTGTATTGGCTGAAGGTTTAACTAGCTTGTAAGGATAAAAGGTTCCCACATTGTGCAAAACCCTTAGTTACTAGAACTTTTTATTCCTCTCCTGAGAATGACTGTGTCCACAAGTGGTGGTTCGGGCTCAGGGGAAGACGAATTTGCAAACACTCTCAACATTACAGAGAACTGCAGACATGCAGTAACTATAAAGTTGTTAGAACACGGCGTACCAGCAACAGGTGGCTGTGTTACCTTCGTAATTGAGGCACACGAGGTGTTCGGATCAGAGGTATTCTATTCTTGGGTTCAGTTCCCATCTGCAGATCCACAGACCAAATTGTTCCACACATACATTGCAGTTGAACTACCAGAAGAATACTTTCCATACGAAGACATTGAAGTCCCATTAACTTACCAGCAACACAGAAACTGGTTTCAAGGTGCCCTCCCACACACAACATCTGTCGTAAGACTCGGTTCACTCAGCATAGAAGGAGCGACCTGGCCGGTCGTAGCGACATACACTCCACATCCTGTGATAGACTACCAGTGGATGAAGTCCGTACAATATTCAAAGTCATAGTCTGGCTATACAGACACATTGTCCAGTACGTTATGCGAACATTAACAGTCCAACCTGCGAGAAATGCTCCAGTCGGTCCACATCAGACCACACCTACAATTAACCCACAAACACTAAAATCAGTAATGGGGACAATTCCATCCAAACAGGAGAAAATTCCGTTCTGGATAACACAAGAAATTGTGCAGCTGGAAGCAGTATTTCCCCATACAGGTCAGCAGGAAAAACATAGAATGCTAACCATTTGCCTGCCAATGGTGATGGTTCCCTCGATTGAGGATTGTACCACTTGGGGATCAATCTTTTCTGCCGGTTACATCAGAATACACGGTGTCCCTTCCATAGCAGTCGTTCCAGAGGTATTGAAACAGATACAGAATGAGTACGGGGCAGGACCTACCCTGGACTTGGGAATGAAACTGATGGGTAACTTTGCACAATTCTCTGCAATCATGCTGAGCAACATAAAAGGGGCGGCAGCAGCAGTGGCTATACACCACCACCTAAGGGAAATAGCTCCTATAAATAAGGAGCAAGAGTTACCAAAAATTATCGAAGAAACCTATGCCGCATTAGGTAGAGATAGTTTGGGAGCCAAACCCGGGAAACCCAAATGGCGGGTAGTCCCGACAAGGACAACTCGAAGCAAGCACCCTTTTCTTCTGAAAAGAAATGGGATAACAAACAATCTGAAAATAATACAGAAAAGAATTCATGATCAAGGAGTGGGTCTCCCCAATAGGAGTCCTCTGAAAAGAGGTATAACCTTAGGAATCGTGATAACATTAGGAAACCTGACAGGTATCAGGACACTGATACACGTTCCTTTCATTCCTTTCAGGGTTCATCAAAAAACTCGGAGAGGGACGGGTGATCAGAACAAAAAACAGAAGATTGACCAAAGACAAAAAGGGAAACACATCGTAATTCAGATTACATTATCAAGCAGGAAGAACAACCTAAAGCAAAACCTTAATTCAAAAAGAAGAAAGTAGCTGGCTTGAAAATTAGACATGCCCAGGTTGCTGAGGACTCAGCTTCTGAACGGGGAACGGGCTCTGACGATGCTAGACAGTGCAGCAGAAGAAACAATAGCTTGCCAAAACCTGAAGGATTTTCTGGTGACAACAGAATTTAATGAACATATCACGGTGGAAACACCTGATACAAGAGTTAGTGTCCCACATAGACTGTACGAAATTACACTCCAAATAGAGGGGGACATCTCAAAAAAAGTTAAAGGTCTCTTTTGGGAGAACTTAACATTTGGATATGACATCCTGTAAGCAGAAAAAGATTGGCTGCCAGAATTTGTGATGGATTGCCCAAAAGGGGAAAGCGTCATTTTGCCTGCTTTCTCCGACCTCGTTCCAGAATCTTTAAAACATTCATACGTGCAGGAGTGGGCACTAGCGCTAGCTCCGGCATTATACCGCAACCATGTATGGTGGGATGTGGAGTCTACTCACCACGAAATCCCGTTCAAATCTACTCCAAATCCACAAAGACAGTACCCTATAAAAAATGATGCAAAAAGACAGGTCAAAGAAATCTTAGACCAACTTGACTACCAAGGTGTGATTGAGACTTGCACCTCCCCAATGAACAATCCTTTGTTTCCCGTAATGAAACCTGATAACTAATATCGTTTATTTTTTCATTATCGACATTTGAACACATGCACATGAACATTTGCAGTACAAAACACAAACAGTGCTGCATTAATGAATAACATTGTGCGGAAGAAAAACAAAACAACATTAGATATCTCGAATGGATTCTTCTGCCAAAATATAGCTCCATAAAGTTTATATTTGACAGCATTCTCTGCCCTCGGCACTCATTGAAATTTTTGTCTTTTGCCCCAAGGGTATAAGAACAGCCTGGGGCTATTCTCGGCAAGTGTCAGAATTATTACAAACATGCACTGAGGAGGCAGTGTCCTATGTAGATGACATCTATCTGACCGACGATGAATTACTAGAACACTTGAGCCGGGTGAACAACATAATTGTGTGTTTCGCCAATTTGGGCTACAAATTGAACTTTAAGAAATCAAAAATTGCCCATCTCAATGTCCTATTTTTGGGATATGAGCTATCAAGTGAAGGAAAGAGCCTGGCAGCCAACTTTTTAGAAAAATGTGCGCAGCTCCAACCTCCAAAGACTCTCAAAGGTTTACAATCCATCTTTGGATTTCTGAATTTTGGCAGAACATACATTCTGGATTACGCAGAAAGAGTAAAACCTTTCTACAACTAAATCAGACATGATTTCACAGCACATAAGTGGACACAGGAACACAAAGATAGTGTCCGTTCAGTTCAGGCTGAGATGATAGCATCAACACATTTGCACACACGTGTGAATTCTACCAACTTGGTGATCCGGGTAGTCCTGGGTTTATCAGGATATACATACATCACTTTCAATGAAGGTGAGACAGTCCCAATTGCATACAAATCACATTTATATATAAATGCTGAAATGCAATTCGCAGCCACAGAAAAAATACTGACAGCAGTATAGACTGCTGTAGTAAGAGAAAGAGCACTAGCAGAGGGGAAACGCATAATAGTTGTTACCCCGGTACCAACTTTAGATGCTGTTACCAAAGCGAGCATTCCAAATTCAAAAGCACTGTATCCATGGATACAATGGGCTAATTCTCTCACTGCAACAGACGTAGATTACAAATACGATCCTACATTGAAAACACAAGCGTTTCTGCAGTACGAACAAGAATACCCTCTCCCGAATGAAATCTTGCCTCTAGAAAAATATGACTACATCATTTATGGGGTTTGTGTAATGCGGCTACTCACCCGTGAGAGTCTCAAGGTGCTGAGGGGGGGGACTGCTGATCCATCTGGGCAGTGGGGTTCAGTTGAAGAGCCAGGTCTTGAGATCCTTCCTGAATTGGGTCAGCAACAGTGATAGCCTGAGGTGTAGAGGCAGGGAGTTCCAGGTCTTGGCGGCATGGTAGGAGAAGGATCTTCCTCTGGTTCTGGTCTTGTGGATCCGTGGGATGGTGGCCAGGCCCAGTTGGGCGGAGCGGAGGTGTCTGGTGGGTATGTGGAATGAGAGGCAGTGGTTCAGGTATGCTGGTCCTGCTTCATGGAGGGCTTTGGAGGCGTGTGTGAGGAGCTTGAAAGTGATTCTTTTGTTGACTGGGAGCCAATGGAGTTCGTGAAGGTGTTCGGTGATGTTGCTGTGGCGTGGGATGTTGAGGACCAGTCTGACTGTGGCATTTAGAATGCGCTGTAGTTTCCTGAGGAGTTTCTGGGTGACCCCGGCATAGAGTGCGTTGCCGTAGTTGAGTCTGCTGCTGATAAGTGCGCGGGTGACGGTCAGGGCCAGACTGGGAACCAAAACCGGCCCTGGTAAGTGCTCGGCCGCCCCCCCCCGGGGGGTTCAGGGAGCGGCCGAGCTGTTCGCCAGGGCCGGTTTCGGCCGATTTTGTTACAGGGGCCGATTTTGCAGCTATGCTGGAAAAATGGCCCTGTAACAAAAACGGCCTCTAGGGGCCCAAAATCGGCCCCCACCCTGGTGGCCCACCAGGAAAATGCCCGGTGCCCGCTATGGCCAGTCCGGCCCTGGTGACCATCATTCTGGATTCTGTAGGGATCCATCAAAATGTCTTTTGAAGCAGGCAAAGCGTGTGGAAGAATGATGAGGATACGGCGTTGATCTGGCAGTTCATTGTGAGCGAGGAGTTCCGTATGATGCTGAGATTTTGTGAGTGGTCCGTGGAGGGTTCCCACTGCAGCAGGCCACCAGGAGTCGTCCCAGGCTGAGGGGGTGGGTCCCAAGATGAGGACTTCGTTCTTGTCCGAGTTGAGTTTGAGGCAGCTGTCTTTCATCCATGTGGCGATGGCCTTCATCCCACTGCGGGTTTGTTGGTGAGGGAGAGGATAATTTGGGTGTTGTTGGTGTAGGAGGTGATGTTGAGTCCATGGTTCCTGATGATGGCTGCGAGTGGGGCCATGCAAACGTTGAAGAGGGTGAGGCTCAGGGAGGAGCCCTGGGGCACTCCACAGCTGATCTCTGTGGGTTCTGAGAGGAATGGAAGTAGTCTGACTCATTGTGTTCGACCGGTGAGGATGGAGTGAATCCAGTCCAGGCCCTGCTTCGGATGCCGGTGTCGTGGAGTCTCATGAATAAGGGTGCGGTGGGAGACGTGTCGAAGGTGACCGAGAAGTCCAGAAGGATGAGGGCTGCAGTTTCGCCCCGGTAGAGGAGGGAGCGGATGTCGTTGGTAGCGAGGAGTGCGGTCTCGGTGCTGTGGTTGTTTCAGAAGCCGGATTGGGAGATGTCCAGGACATGGTTTGCTTCGATGAACTCAGAGAGTTGGGCGTTGATGGCCTTCTTGATGACCTTGGCTGGGAAGGGGAGCAGGGAGATGGATCTGCAGTTCTTGAGGTCTGTTGGGTCGGCCGATGGCTTCTTCAGCAGGGGGATGATCTCAGCATGTTTCCAGTCATCAGGTAAGGTGACAGCTTTGATGAAGCAGTTGATGGTGTGGTGTAGCTCAGAGGTGATGGAGGGGGCTGCTCTATGGAAGATATGCTGCAGGCATGAGTCCGAGGGGGCTCAGGAGTAGATGCTCTTCATGGGCTTGAGTGTCATCTGTGGTGAGCAGGGTCCAGTTGAACAGGATCTGTGGGGGAGCGGCGCAGCTGGGTGCGGTGGTGTCAGGCATGGTGGGATGGTCTTGAGTGTCAAAGTTATCTTAGATCTGCCTGATGTTGTGGTGGAAGAGGGTGCTGAGTTTGTTGCAGAGGTCTTGGGAGGGTGGGACGTCTGTGGTCTTGCTGTTGGGCCTGGCAAACTCCTTGACGATGGCAAAGAATTCTTTGCTGTTGTGTGCGTTGGTGCTGATTCCGTCTTGGAGGACCATTTTCTTTGTTGTTTTGAGGAGGAGGTGATGTGCAGTGACGACACCTTTGAAGGTTGCGTGGGTTTCCGGGGTTCAGTTGTTCCTCCATCTCTTCTCAAGTCATCTACAGGTGCACCTGGACTTTTGGCGAGCGGGAGTGAACCAGCTGGCTTTCTTGGAGTGTTGCCTGCCGGGTGCCTTCTAGAGGGGTGTCAGAGTGTTGGAGTAGTTGGAGATCCATTGGTGAAGGTTGCGTGCTGAAGTGTTAGCGTCAGCAGATGTCGGCGGTGTGGTAGTGCTGAGAGAGGTGACCTTGTTCCAGCTATGGCACAGGGGCGGTGAGGGTGGTGGTGTACAGTGGGTTTGGTGAAGGTGAAGTGCACGCAGTGGTGGTTGGTACAGAGGAGTTCGGTGGTGTGGCTGTAGGTGATGTTTTTGCTGACAGAGAAGACGGAGTTGAGTGTGTGTCCTTCTGTGTGGGTTGGAGAGGTGACTAGCGGCTTGAGTGCTACGTTGGCGAAGACCTCTAGAAGGGATACGGTGTTCTGGTCATTGGGACTGTCCAGGTGAAAGTTGAGGTCGCCGAGTAGGATGTAATCAGTGGATTTGAAAGCCTGGGATGCGATGAAGTTGATGATGGTGTTGGTGAAGGACGGGCGGGGTCCCGGAGGTCTGTAGATGAGGATGCCATGGAGGATGGTGTTGGGGTTGGTCTGGATCTGCAAAAGAAGAAGATCCATGTTTGTTGTTGTTGGGTCGTCCCAGCGGGTGGTCAGGCGGAGGGTATTTTTGTGGACGATGGCGATGTTTCCTCTTGTTCGGTCAGTGTGGTCCTTGCGGGTGATCTTGTAGCCATCTAGGATGGCGGTGGTGATGTCCAGGCCAGAGCTGGGGTTTGTCCAGGTTTCCGTGAGGAAGGCGATGTTGGGAGAGACAGAGTCGAGGAGTTCCCAGATTGCAGTGGTGTGTTTGTGGAGGGAGCGCCTGTTGAGGAGGATGAAGCTGAGCCAGTCGGATGCACTGTCAGTCAGCTGGGTGGCTGAAGGAGCTGGAGTGCGGAGGTGGGGGGCGGTGCAGCTGCAGTTTTGACAGGAGAAAGGTCCTTGGGTGCTCTTCAGTGACACGAGGAGGCAGGAGGCGTGGTGTCTGGTGTTGAGGGCGAGGGCGATGAGGGTGCTGGCGTCATATCGATGGAAGTTCCAAGGACCAGGGTCAGTGGCACTGGGTGCAGTCCAAGCACAGACAGGTGCAGATGGGCTTACCTTTGGCGTGCCTTTGGTGCGCCAGCGGCACATCCGCTGCGTGAGCCCGCTTCTTGGCCACACAATGGCTGCCATTAAATAGTGTGCGGGTGCTGGACAGCTGGGAGGCAGGAAACGTGGGGCAATGGAAGGTAGCTCTGGAGGGGGGCGGGGCTGTGGGGGATTGCAGCAGCAGGGGCAAAGAGCAGCAAAAGAAGCAAAAAGGAGAAAACAGGAAAAAGTGCAAAAAAGGGTAAAAGGACAGAAAAGAATCAGAGAGAAAGGCAGAAAAACTGAGACAGAGGGCAGCCAATCAGCAGAGCAGTGACGCTCTATCACTAGGCCACTAGGGATGAGGCACAGGCGGGTGCTTGCAGGTGGAGGAGGGCCTCAAATCACTGACCTGAGGGACAGATGGTCAGCACCAGGGAGCTAAGGGGCAGGAGCTACCAGGTGGAGCTGCACAAGGAAGGGAGTAATCCACTGATTTGGTCAGTGGATTGCCCCTTCACCATGCAGCAGCTGCCATTAAGTAGTGTGGGTAGCGCTGGACAGCTGGGAGACGGGAAACGCGGGGAGCGGGAAGTGGCAATGGAGGGGGGTGGGGCCGCGGGGGATCACAGTGGCAGGAGCAAAGAGGTGCAAAAGAAGCAAAAAGGAGAAAACAGGAAACAGTGTGAAAACAGGGTTAAAAGGACAAAAAAGAATCAGAGAGAAAGGAAGAAATAGAGAGACAGAGGGCAGCACAGCAGCAGAGCTGTGATGCTCTAGCACTAGACCACCAGGGATAAGGTGCAGGTGGGTGCTTGCCAGGGGAGGAGGACCTCGAACCACTGACCTGAGTGTCAGATGGTCAGCATCAGGGGGCTCGGGGGCAGTCGCTACCAGGAAAAGCTGTGCAAGGAAGGGAGCAATCCACTGATAAGGTCAGTGGATTGCACCTTCACCACTCAGCTGCGCCATTCAGTACTGTGCGGGGGGCTGGACAGCTGGGAGGCGGGAAACACAGAGAATTGGAAAGTGGACTTGGAGGGGGGCATGGCCACATGGGATCATAGCAGCAGGGGCAAAGAGCGGCAATAGGAGCAAAAAGGAGAAAATAGGAAAAAGTGCAAAAAGAAGGACAGAAAAGATTCAGGGACAAAGGCTGAAAAAGAGACAGAGGGCAGCCCAGCAGCAGAGCAGTGACGCTCTACCACTAGACCACCAGGGATGAGGTGCTGTCATGTCTTTTAGGCTAGTCCTGTCATGTATGCCCCCTTTTTACATACATTGTCCCATTCACACGACAATAATGTTTCTAAACAGGTGACCTTTTACCTAGTAGCTTGCTCCTGTCTCTTCAATACCAGGCTCTTAGTATTCTATTATAATTCCTGTACCTGATGCACATAAACATGTCCTCAGGCACTGCATAATTATTCTGTATAGGGGTCACCATTTTTTTCATCCTTGGCCAAAAGCCCGCTGTGCATGATCTCATTTGTTTGGAAAACATTGATCAGTTTTCAAAACATTTATGATTGTTTTCAAAACGAATAGATTCTAGAAGAAACCCTGGAGTGACCAATCTAGTATATAAGACCCTTATTCCCCCTATAAATCAGAGGAGAATTCCTTCCAAGCTGACACAGGGTCCTGCATGCTAAATCTTCTACACACAGTGGTCTGACATCCCTTATGGGGTGTCATTCCCAAGCAGAGACCGGGATGGTTCTTCCCTAGGGGATTCTTGGCTATATATTATATATATATATATATATATATATATATATATATATATATATATATACACATATACATGCTACACCTATATATCTCAGCTAGGTACATTTAGGCAGATTACGTAGGGCGCATTAGAGGAGTATGCAAATGCTACTGTTTTATGTGAACTGTATATGTTCATCTTTTTAGCACTATGGTAGAAATGTATCCACTGTTTACTATATTGGTGCTTACGATTACTTTTGTATGCTTCTGTCTCCTGATTGTTGCAGCAAATATGTTTTACACAAGACTGACGCTGGACAAATAAATACTTATTGAAACGTCCTAACCACCATCCTGTGTATTTTCTGAGAATAAGCAAGCACAAGTGACTGAGCGAAAAGTACTGTTCTGTTTTCCACGATCCCTGACGAATCAGGGTTGTCATGTTCAGTGGTTGCTAGAAACTACCTACACCACTGTAAGATACAGGGGGATGGTAGTGGCACTGTAGAGCTAGCTGGTCTAATGGCTGACATATCCTGTGGGGGTGTCCGGAAGCGATTTGGACACCAAGCCCTCAGTTTAGGTCATCCAAAATGCACAGGTCCTGGGGATTCCTAGGAACTACACAACATGGCGCCCAACGTTGGTTTGGTTCTTATATTAACAGTTAAAATCTGAGTAGTTCAGTTGTACTTTTTCAGAAAGCCCTACTCACACTTTTCAGAGACATCTGAAGTGGGAAGGGAAATCCGCCTCAGCTGAGCAGATATACTCTGTGTATTGGCTGAAGTTTTAACTAGCTTGTAAGGATAAAAGGTTCCCACATTGTGCAAAACCCTTAGTTACTATAACTTTTTATTCCTCTCCTGAGAATGACTGTGTCCACGAGTGGTGGTTCGGGCTCAGGGGAAGACGAATTTGCAAACACTCTCAACATTACAGAGAACTGCAGACATGCAGTAACTATATAGTTGTTAGAACACGGCGTACCAGCAACAGGTGGCTGTGTTACCTTCGTGATTGAGGCACACGAGGTGTTCGGATCAGAGGTATTCTATTCTTGGGTTCAGTTTCCATCTGCAGATCCACAGACCAAATTGTTCCACACATACATTGCAGTTGAACTACCAGAAGAATACTTTCCATACGAAGACATTGAAGTCCCATTAACTTACCAGCAACACACAAACTGGTTTCAAGGTGCCCTCCCACACACAACATCTGTCGTAAGACTCGGTTCACTCAGCATAGAAGGAGCGACCTGGTCGGTCGTAGCGACATACACTCCACATCCTGTGATAGACTACCAGTGGATGAAGTCCGTACAATATTCAAAGACATAGTCTGGCTATACAGACACATTGTCCAGTACGTTATGCGAACATTAACAGTCCAACCTGCGAGAAATGCTCCAGTCGGTCCACATCAGACCACACCTACAATTAACCCACAAACACTAAAATCAGTAATGGGGACAATTCCATCCAAACAGGAGAAAATTCCGTTCTGGATAGCACAAGAAATTGTGCAGCTGGAAGCAGTATTTCCCCATACAGGTCAGCAGGAAAAACATAGAATGCTAACCATTTGCCTGCCAATGGTGATGGTTCCCTCGATTGAGGATTGTACCACTTGGGGATCAATCTTTTCTGCCGGTTACATCAGAATACACGGTGTCCCTTCCATAGCAGTCGTTCCAGTTGTATTGAAACAGATACAGAATGAGTACGGGGCAGGACCTACCCTGGACTTGGGAATGAAACTGATGGGTAACTTTGCACAATTCTCTGCAATCATGCTGAGCAACATAAAAGGGGCGGCAGCAGCAGTGGCTATACACCACCACCTAAGGGAAATAGCTCCTATAAATATGGAGCAAGAGTTACCAAAAATTATCGAAGAAACCTATGCCGCATTAGGTAGAGATAGTTTGGGAGCCAAACCCAGGAAACCACAAATGGCGGGTAGTCCCGACAAGGACAACTCGAAGCAAGCACCCTTTTCTTCTGAAAAGAAATGGGATAACAAACAATCTGAAAATAATACAGAAAAGAATTCATGATCAAGGAGTGGTTCTCCCCAACAGGAGTCCTCTGAAAAGAGGTATAACCTTAGGAATCGTGATAACATTAGGGAAACCTGACAGGTATCAGGACACTGATACACGTTCCTTTCATTCCTTTCAGGGTTCATCAAAAACTCGGAGAGGGACGGGTGATCAGAACAAAAAACAGAAGATTGACCAAAGACAAAAAGGGAAACACATCGTAATTCAGATTACATTATCAAGCAGGAAGAACAACCTAAAGCAAAACCTTAATTCAAAAAGAAGAAAGTAGCTGGCTTGAAAATTAGACATGCCCAGGTTGCTGAAGACTCAGCTTCTGAACGGGGAACGGGCTCTGACGATGCTAGACAGTGCGGCAGAAGAAACAATAGCTTGTCAAAACCTGAAGGATTTTCTGGTGACAACAGAATTTAATGAACATATCACGGTGGAAACACCTGATACAAGAGTTAGTGTCCCACATAGACTGTACGAAATTACACTCCAAATAGAGGGGGACATCTCAAGAAAAGTTAAAGGTCTCTTTTGGGAGAACTTAACATTTGGATATGACATCCTGTTAGCAGAAAAAGATTGGCTGCCAGAATTTGTGATGGATTGCCCCAAAGGGGAAAGCGACATTTTGCCTGCTTTCTCTGACCTCGTTCCAGAATCTTTAAAACATTCATACGTGCAGGAGTGGGCACTAGCGCTAGCTCCGGCATTATACCGCAACCATGTATGGTGGGACGTGGAGTCTACTCACCACGAAATCCCGTTCAAATCTACTCCAAATCCACAAAGACAGTACCCTATAAAAAATGATGCAAAAAGACAGGTCAAAGAAATCTTAGACCAACTTGACTACCAAGGTGTGATTGAGACTTGCACCTCCCCAATGAACAATCCTTTGTTTCCCGTAATGAAACCTGACAACTCATATTGTTTATTTTTTCATTATCAACATTTGAACACATGCACATGAACATTTGCAGTACAAAACACAAACAGTGCTGCATTAATGAATAACATTGTGCGGAAGAAAAACAAAACGACATTAGATATCTCGAATGGATTCTTCTGCCAAAATATAGCTCCATAAAGTTTATATTTGACAGCATTCTCTGCCCTCGGCACTCATTGAAATTTTTGTCTTTTGCCCCAAGGGTATAAGAACAGCCTGGGGCTATTCTCGGCAAGTGTCAGAATTATTACAAACATGCACTGAGGAGGCAGTGTCCTATGTAGATGACATCTATCTGACCGACGATGAATTACTAGAACACTTGAGCCGGGTGAACAACATAATTGTGTGTTTCCCCAATTTGGGCTACAAATTGAACTTTAAGAAATCAAAAATTGCCCATCTCAATGTCCTATTTTTGGGATATGAGCTATCAAGTGAAGGCAAGAGCCTGGCAGCCAACTTTTTAGAAAAATGTGCGCAGCTCCAACCTCCAAAGACTCTCAAAGGTTTACAATCCATCTTTGGATTTCTGAATTTTGGCAGAACATACATTCTGGATTACGCAGAAAGAGTAAAACCTTTCTACAACTAAATCAGACATGATTTCACAGCACATAAGTGGACACAGGAACACAAAGATAGTGTCCGTTCAGTTCAGGCTGAGATGATAGCATCAACACATTTGCACACACGTGTGAATTCTACCAACTTGGTGATCCGGGTAGTCCTGGGTTTATCAGGATATACATACATCACTTTCAATGAAGGTGAGACAGTCCCAATTGCATACAAATCACATTTATATATAAATGCTGAAATGCAATTCGCAGCCACAGAAAAATACTGACAGCAGTATAGACTGCTGTAGTAAGAGAAAGAGCACTAGCACAGGGGAAACGCATAATAGTTGTTACCCCGGTACCAACTTTAGATGCTGTTACCAAAGCGAGCATTCCAAATTCAAAAGCACTGTATCCATGGATACAATGGGCTAATTCTCTCACTGCAACAGACGTATATTACAAATACGATCCTACATTGAAAACACAAGCGTTTCTGCAGTACGAACAAGAATACCCTCTCCCGAATGAAATCTTGCCTCTAGAAAAATATGACTACATCATTTATACTGATGGTTCTGCTCAGTCTGCCATTGGAAGTAAACAACAGTATAGCGCAGCATGTGCTATAGTGAAGGAACGTATGCAGGATGATAAGTTTCATCCCAGCAATAGAACTACACAATCTCTAGGAGATTGAACAGCACACCTGGCAGAGCTGAAAGCCCTGATACTAGCACTACAATATACGGATCTGGAATTCCCCACACTGATAGCATGTGATTCATTTTAATGTGTTCAGTCCTATAATGTATATCTTCATTACTGGGGCCAGAATGGGTTTAGAGATTCCAAGGGTTGCAAAATTAAACATAAATTATTATGGGAACAAGTGACAAAGCTGAAGGAATGCCTGCCACGGGCTCAAGTCATTCACACTTTGAGTCATCAGCGTGTTGGCATACATGTTGAAGGGAATTCACTGGCTGATGAAGCCGCCAAGGCGACAGTGCGAACTGCTGCCGTTGCTGCAATCACTTGTTCTAGCATGAGGAGAGATTGAGACATACTAATAGCTGTCACTGCCTTGAAAAACGGCTCTGCCGTGCCAAAAGGCTTTCCACTCAAGTATTCCTATAAATTAGATGCGCAAAACACACAGTATGCTCAAATTCCAGGAGTGGGGGATAGAGTTATACCAAACATGGATCACAGATTAGGCTTGATTCTATCTGCACACAAGGGTCTGGGCTCAGCACACGCAGGAGTCACTGCTTCAATTTCATTACTGAAGCGGCGATTCTGGTGGCCGGGTTTGTCTAAACAAACCAAGGGTTATGTCCTAAAGTGCGACATCTGCCAGCAGATGAAAGGTTCCACCGTAGCACGGCCACAGCAAACACCATTACTCATTTCAGACAGAGCTCTCGCATGTGTCTATTTGGACCACTGCAGCCCCCTATATTCAGATGGGGCCTACAAGTACATCTTGGTGGCACTGGATTCATGCTCTAGATTTCTATGGGTTTGGCCTCAGCGCTCGGCTGACGCTCGAACTGTTATAAAGGATTTGCGAGTCTTCATCGGGACATATGCAATTGGCACGTTACATTCCAACCGTGGCCCTGCGTTTAGCTCACGGGCTTACAAGGAAGCCATGGAAAATATGGGTGTGGCCATGCGGTACTCCTCCCCCTACCATCCCAAAGGAAATTTGGTGGTGGAGAGGAAAAACCAGGACCTAAAGCAATCCTTAACAGCAAGGGTATTAGGAGTGTGCGATAGTTGTGTCAATCACCTATATGGGATCCAGAGGGCACTAACCAACATGCCAAGAAAACCCTTTGGAGGATGTACCCCTTATGAGATCCTGTATGGGACAAGCATGTGGGTACCTGACCTCGATTGTGCCAGCACAGTGGCGGATGCAAAACCATTTGAATTGAATGATCGTTTGGCTGTTTTACAGGAACTCAATGAATTCCGGAATTACAAAGCAACGTCCAAGTAAAACGCACCGCCACTGGGGAAGTGAAACAGGTTCCGGCAAGACCTTCCTGGGTCCCGAAGATTGGGGATCTGGTCAGAGAGAAGATCGTGGACAAGAAGGAGTTTGGGCCATCTTACAGAACACCTGTACCTGTTATGGCAGTTCAAGGAACAAGAACAGTACTTCTTCTGCCTCTTGCCGGCAAAAAAGAAAGAAGATTCATCTCCATTGATCTGATCAAACCACACTATGTGTCTGATTCTCAACAGTAGGCCACGGGGAATCCTGAGTAGCACCAGATCTCCTCTTGCAACTATACAGGAAGTCCATATGGAAAGACTAATACCGCTTCAAAACTCCCTTGCGCAGAATGCAGGAGTATCGAAGAACAGAGTACCAATAACACCTGTTGAAATTGAACAACATCCAAATGCACCGGAAACGCAAATTGCAATTCGGCCCAATAATAACATTTACATAAACGTGCCTTCACAAGAGACACCCGCCAGTTCTTCAAACACTGCAGATCTACCAAAGATAGATCGAACTGCGTCTGGCTACTTCATCAACTTCGATGATTTTCTTCAGATCCGAGTGAACCTGAGCAAACGCCACCATTTCCAAAAATGAGAAATTTTGACAACTCTATCTCTGGCTGAAGAAGACTTACTTTGTGTCCCCTTGGTTGCATCTTTGGTTTGCATTAGGGATCCTGTTCCTGTTAATTTGGACTGGTATAGTAACTGTCTTTTTCCTACTACTGAATGGACATTACCTCCCGCACCTCTCTGCAGTACAATCTGTGAACTTGGTCCTGAAGCCACATACGTCATCACACCGTGAACTGTGAGACCTGTCCCTAGTGAACATTACAGCAGTTCCAGTACCTGATGGTATAGTTTGGGATAGGGTTTCATATGATGTATTTGGTCCTACTGAACATTTGAAAATTCCACATGTATTTAAAATGTCACTGAATGATTTCATCACCCCGAGTACACTATGATGATTGGGACATTGAGACTGTAAATACTATGCTCTCAGATTTAGAACAATCTGCTGCATTTTCTTAAAGGGATTGTATGAAGATATACCTGACTTCGACAGTATGTATTGTTACCACCATTATGATCATCACTTTTAGCATAAAGCAAGTGTCCCACGCACTGTTAACACTTACCATCAATGGGAACAATGCCCGATACCACCGAAAGGTAGTTCTGCCACATTAGCACATAAATTTGCATACTTTACAGGGTTCAATACATCAGACCCAGCGTCATTCTATTAGAAGCTTGCGCAAACGATTGCAACTGTGAACAAAATGATACTGACAAACACCAAGCTTATATATTCATCACCTTTTATCTCCCAACTGTTTATACAAGGTTTTGACTATTGGAGGGACACAATAGGCACAAAATACATATGGGGACAAAAGAAAGGCAAGTTCAGGGATCTGAGACTTTATTTAGAGCTTGCCTCATGCCATTACAGATAATTTTCCTAAACAGAACAGTGCAACAGACTACCTGCTACGGGTCTGCGGAAATAAAAGACCTGAAAACACCACACATCCCCTTGCCCACACCTATTGAAGGTATATTAAATGACACACTGATAAGTGAGGAGATGCTGGGTGCAATGATACAGAATGGTACATACAATTCATCAGCTCCCAATTAGAAGGGTTGGTTGGTTTGGCCGATCGACGCAAATAGGTGTCAATAAAGATTCAGGGGTACCACCGGAGGGTTTAGTATCCATAGGCCTGACCCACGCTATGTACACACAGACGACCCAGGGGTAGTGACTTCTTATAATGTTGGGAAGTTATGCCTAGATGGCTAAAAACCTCAACACTTTTACAGGTGAAACAACGCTTGTCCCTTCTGTCAGACACCATGGATCTTAGGCAATTCTTGATAGGTCCCAAGAAACTGCGTAAAAAGTGCTTCTTATATGCCATCTACAATGAACTGTGGAAAGTCTCACAACAGGAAGCTGCTGAGAGATTACGTGAGATTGATAGAATTAACATAGAAAATGCCTTAGCTGTGGTAGACAATGGAATGACCACACTTTCGTCATGTATTTATTCAATGGGCAACATTGTGTCCTCAGCAATTGATATAAATGGAACAAGATTATCTATTCTACAACATGGGCAAACTCATCTGCGCTCCAATATGCTTTTAAGCTGGATGCTACAATCATTGCATTCTGGCCACATGCAATGGCGGTACATTAACGGCACAAATCTGTTTCCGGCTTCTGAACTTACCGACAGACAAAAGACCATGGCACGCAGAGATGCAAAGTACACCATGCTGCTCATTGAAAAATTAGAGAAGTTACCTTTTACAGTAGCAGAGTCACCGTCTACAGAATGGTTAATTCATGGCTATATCACATTGCTAATCATGACATTCCAGTTCCAATACTGCCTGAAATACCTCCGGGTAGGCAGGTATGAAGCATTGGGTGAAGGGTACATACAGGAAACCTGGGAGTTACCGTACATATATAGGTGTAGAAATAAGGGCACTGAAGTTTTCTTAAGTGGTACAGACTGTGAGAAGGCTTTAAGTGGGTCTTTAGTGTGTAAGGAGGTCTCTCGCTTCACGGAGCGTGTAATGCTTCAATAGCGAACTTATCTTGCTACTTGAAAGGCTCCCCAGCTGCCGTGATTCATTCAGTTTTCAAGTTACTCTTGAATGGGAGTTATTTAATGCTGAATGATCAAGGCTGTTGCGGGATGGCGCCAGACATGGCGTATCTTGTCACAGTAAACTCCAGAGTTATTTGTTGTAAGCAAGTATTGTTTCCCCTGGCTCGCTTAGTTAGGGAGGCACCACTGTGGCCTTCATTAAATGTTTCCAGTATAAGGTTTGATTCACTGAGCAGACTGAAAGCTATGTTGTTTCAACAAAATGTGGCCTTAACTTCAGCCCGAGAGACTTTTGATCTCCAGGTTGCAAGGTCTTCGGCAGAGATACAGGCCCTGGTCCGTACGAACTTCCCGATCCATTTCAGAGAAATGGTTCATCGTATCTTTAACATGTCTGATACGAGAGGGATTGTACACTTATTTAAGCGTATTGGATCAGTTCTATTAATTACATTTCAAACTATCTTCGGAGTATTCTAGCCTTCATACACTCTGTACTTAGAAGCGTTTTTGGAGGGCTTCCTTTGGTCCTGCTATCAGTAGCAGGCATTCTGATTCTAATCCTATTGATTCGCAATGGACGTCTCAATTCCTCAAGACATGGAGAGAACACTGCTGGAACGATGTTGTCGTGAGTGTATGGTGTTCTACCTGACTACGCCTCGGCTTCGAGAGCTGAGTGAGCATTGGTTCCTGTCTTTTAGACCAGTCTGGCTAGACTGTGTCTTGCCTGTGTACCGCTGCCTCTTCTGCAGATTCGGATGCTTGTTGGATCTGTGTCTGACACTTCCATCGGTTGCGCCACCGGACATAGACGTGCACCTGGAGCCATTGCAGGCCCACGTGTACAGCTGTCCACAGCGTATTCCCATGTTGATAACGGCATTTCTAGAGCCTCTAAGGGATGCTTCCGCTCCTGTTGGAAGGGAAATCAGCTCTGCTCCAGAGGTACAGGCATCGGTTCCAGGCATGCAGGCATCTAATTCTTCACCCGGCAGCTGCTGTGGGTACCAGAGATGACCATCTTTGCTCACTCTATATTATACTGGAAGTACTGGAGGGATTGGCACCTGCGGATGCATTGTTCAGCGATGTTGAGTCTTAAGCACAGGATTCATAAACAATATGGCCTTTCCTGTGCTGGGAACTATTCGGCGTTTTTAAACATTTACCAAATTGAAAGTCGAAACTGACTTTGTTTTATTTTTTTCCTTCTCTGCTCTAACTGAGCCTAATAGCTTTCATGGTGCTCAGCGTAATAATAACCACATATACAAGTTTAGAGGACCTTTTTGAACGCTTTTAGGGAAAATGGCCTTTCTTTTATGGACATTCTTTACAGGCTTTTTAGTATTTTATTTATATATGATTTTTATGCTTTTTATGGCGTTAGCTTTATTATTATCTAGCTGACCCTGTTGACCTTCTGATGAGGAGTGGGTGTCATATCTTTAGGCCAGTCCTGTCATGTATGCCCCTTTTTACATACATTGTCCCATCCACACGACAATAACGGTTCTAAATAGGTGACCTTTTACCTAGTAGTTTGCTCCTGTCTCTTTGACACCAGGCTCTTAGTATTCTGTCATAATCCCTGTACCTGACGGACATAAACATGTCCTCAGGCACTGCATAATTATTCTGTATAAGGGTCACCACTTTTTTCATCTTTGGCCAACAGCCCGCTGTGCATGATCGCATTTGTTTGGAAAAACATTGATGACTGTTTTCAAAACATTTGTGATTGTTTTCAAAACATATCGATTCTAGAAGAAACCCTTGAGTGACCACTCTAGTATAGAAGACCCTTATTCCCCCCTACAAATCAGAGGAGAATTCCTTCCAAGCTGACACGGCGTCCTGCATGCTGAATCTTCGACATGCAGCGGTCTGACATCCCTTGCGGGGTGTCATCCTCGAAGCAGAGACGGGGTCCTTCATTCTTTACCATCAGGTGAGGGGGATGGTTCTTCCCTAGGGGATTCTTGGATATATATATATATATATATATATATATATATATATATATATATATATATATATATATATATATATATATATATACACATATACATGCTACACCTACATATCTCGGATAGGTACATTTAGGCAGATTATGTAGGGCACATTATAGGAGTATGCAAATTCTACTGTTTTATCTGAACTGTATATGTTCATCTTCTTAGCACTATGGTAGAAATTTATCTACTGTTTACTATATTGGTGCTTGCGATTTCTTTTGTATGCTTCTGTCTCCTGATTGTCACAGCAAATATGTTTTACATAAGACTGACGCTGGGCCAATAAATTCTTATTGAAACGTCCTAACCGCCATCCTGTGTATTTTCTGAGAATAAGCAAGCACGAGTGTCTGAGCGAAAAGTACTGTACTGTTTTCCATGATCTCTGAGGAATCAGGGTTGTCATGTTCAGTGGTTGCCAGAAACTACCTACACCACTGTAGGATACAGGGGGGTGCTAGTGACACTGTAGAGCTAGCTGGTCTAATGGCTGACATATCCTGTGGGGGAGTCCCAAAGCGGTTTGGACACCAAGCCCTCAGTCTAGGTCATCCAAAATGCGCAGGTCCTGGGGATTCCTAGGAACTACAGGACAGTGCAAGTGTGTGCCTGCGGGTGGAGGAGGGCCTCAAACCACTGACCGGAGGGTCAGCAGCAGGAAGCTCGGGGGAAGCCGCTACCAGGCGGAGTTGCCAAGGAAGGGAGCAATCCACTGATAAGGTCTGATTCTTCCTCAGCTGCGCTGAAAGCCTTACAATAATTAAAAATAAAGGAAGTTTAAGGCTTGGCAGAAATATTTTTGTGCAAGGTCTAATTTGCAGTTTTAAAACTGCCTAATGTGGGTGCAGGGGCAGGCCCAAAGAGATTCTTTGCATTGTCACGTGGCACAATTGGTGCTCGTGACATTTAACTTACAGGCCATAGGTACACTGGGTACCATATACTAGGGACTTTTAGGTAAGATAAATGTGCCAATTCGATCCAATTTGACAAATTTTAGGGGTCAATGCACACGCACCAGGACCTGGTTAGCAGGATCCCAGTGTCCAGAGTCCAAATACCAAAAGCATCAGTTTCAAAAATGGGGGTGATCATGCAAAAAGAGGCATTTGTTTACAGTTTCCTAAAAGTGAGCAGTGGAAGGACATAAGTAACGAGGTTATGCTCCAGGGGAGGGACAGATACAAAACGCGCAAGGCAAGCCATTGAATAAGAATCAAACAAATAGGAGTGACAATAATACCAACCAATTGTAAGCAATGGACGGGCTTTAAGTCCACTGTAAGCTCTGGTAAGGTGACAATAGGTCTATTGCAACCAGGCAGATATGCTGCCTGGTAGACTCGACCTAAAAATGGACCAAGAGGATTCAGAGGTGCACTTCAGCTCCTGTATCCCCAGATTTGATTACAATCAATTAAGAATGTAATTTTCAATAAAATAGGCATAATTGCTAAGGCAATAATTATTATCATTTTGTATATTTAATGTAAAACACTAGGCACCTAATCTCGCAATAAACCCCACAGCCCAAATTATAAATCTATTACATAAATGAAAATTAATAAATATATTAATTAATAAATAACAAATAAGCACTTATAAATAATTTTAAACCAAGTATTATATATTTTAATAAACACGACCCACACAATCCCCCACTTAATCCAAAAACCTGAATTACAATTGTATATTAGTATAACATTTTTTTTTTTTTATTACAAATACATTTCACAAAATCATAAATAATGAAATAAAAAAATACAATAAAACAAAAAAAACAATATTCTTCCAAACAATATTTGAAACTTCAATGTTAATTTAAACAGCAAGAGAGATATACTTATGAATGTTTTTGTCCACTGTGTTTTTTGTAGACATGAAAATTGACCACAATATTATCGTCAGACAATATTTCTGATTCAATATTTACGTCGGATTCAGACCCAACTTGGACTTACAACAGGGGCTAAAACTTGTCGACCTTATCCATGGGTTTAATTAACCCTCCTAGTCTACTTCAATCCTATAAACTGTTGATTTGAATTACATTATTGGGTAGTTTTTAGCTCGTTTTATCCAGCCTGTTCTAGGTCCCTCATACCCTCCTACTTCAGGAACACATAAGTGATAGTGTAGTCACACCTTTGCGTGTCATCTCTAGCACAAGTAAGCGCTCCGTTACTGATAAGGTTCAGCCGTCACATGTCGTCATCAATAGACACTGGAAAGAACAGGCCCTTGATGAAGCATGCCACTCAAGGGAGGGAGAGGGCTCTGCATCATCATCTGATAGCATTTTTTTTAGATCTGCTCACGAGACAGCTTAAATACATTAATTGACACCTTAAGCATAGGTTCCTCTGTCCTAAGGTACCTTATGTTGATTACATTTAATTTCAGAGGGGCTGTACCCAGAAATGTCTCCCTTCTCCTCTGCTGTTGTTCAGCATGTTAAAGAGGATTAACGTAGATGATCCTCTGTGAGGTTCTTAGTCTCCTGATTTCTTCTGGTGTGGTGCATTTACTTTATAGAAGGTTCAATAGAAACATTTGTAGAGAAATGCCATCCAGCTCCAGATCATTAAATGTCATTTTACATACAACTCCTCAAGACAGCCAGTCCATTTGGCCATTGGAACATCTGTTGTAGGCAGCTTCCGAGAACAGGACTACGAGAGTCATCTTGAAGTCTGTAATGAGGTCGGCTGGTTCGTGGGCGTCCATTCTCTAGATTGCAGTGCAAATATTGTTTGACATGCCTATGCTCTGCAGTTTTAGCATCTTTTCCAGTTCATTTACAAAATGTTTGACAACCTCACCCCAGTGGAACGAAGTGAGAGAATTTAGTCGTTATACAATGTACTTTGTTTGATTTCTAAAGCTTGATTGTTAACAATTACCCATAAGGAAAAATGAAATACTATGGTGTGTTGTGCCGAGGATTAACCTAAACATTTTTGTCTTAAAACATGTTTAAAAACATACAGAATGTAAAAATATTCAAATTACTACTGCAACCGGTCCTGGTAGTACACAGATACCACCACAGATTGTGTTTGCCAGGTAGTCAGATTTCATCATTATGTTATGAAGGGTGGTGTGCGGACACACACACACACACACACACAAACGCACACACGCACGCACACACACACACACACACACGTCTGAATACAGGCTTTACGAGTTGAAGTCCTTGGAACGGAGGCGTACATGCAGGGAATTGGAAATACAGGGCTCTTAGTCTTGCTGCACGTGATTCTCTATTAAGGGCCTTTGCTGCTGCCCTTTCCCACCTGCTCCAAGCAGCTGGAGTATGCCGGGGCATAAGCATGTGGTTCTACCTGGTGCACTTCACTCCCAAGGAATTCAGGTCCATTATTCTTGTCCCCAATTATTCCTGGTGCAGGGACTCCCAGAATGCACAGGAGCGATATCTTCAAGAGGATAATAAATTGTAATAAAGGACTACCTGTTCAGCACCATATATAATTGGATTGTAAAATACTTAAATGCAAACTAAAGTAAACGATTTGGCAAGGATTTTGAGTTCTGGGTGAATGAGCCAATCCGCCATCTCTGATTAGCCTAAGAAAATGTATAGGTCTTGTGCTGCCACGTGACCTTCCACACAGACGACAGCAAAGCAATAGAAGTTATGCCTGCAGAGGAGAGGGCCAGATGCGGCCTGGCAAATAATGCCTAATGCAGAGCGAGCTGAGCAAATTACTCATGTGTTCGGAAATTACGGCACTTTTAATTAAATACGTGGCTCGCAATGCCTGCTAATGCATGCACAATTATTAGATTAGAGTAGAAGCCACATCCATAAAACAAACGTTAAACTATTACTCTGAGTGGAAAAATAGAACCAAAAGTGACTTTATAATTGAGAACAGCAAACAGTCCGCCGTAAGGTTTAATCATTAGCAACCTACATTACATTAAGGAAATGTGGCTGTGTTTTTTTAATAGATAAATACAGTGGGATCTTTTCTCCAAATACCTTGCATGACTAATTGGATATTTAAGCTCCTATAGCTTTCGGTTGCATCAGAAATGTCATGTTCTTATGCTAAAGCATTCAATTTGCATAATTGTATTTTATACTGCAAACAAGGAAGGAATTGCGTGCATGCATTCATATTTCTAAAGCATTAAGTTTATTCTGATAACAAATCCTAATATGCTAAAATTTCAAGATCACATAAAACACCCATATGAATACATTAACTGGGGCCTTATCTGTACAGATCAAAGCATAATACGATATATGATGGGCAGGGCTCCAGATTGCTATTCATTCCACCAAAACCTTACGGGTAGCAGAAATGCCATCTGATGATTTCATGTGAAGTGGAATCACAAGAATTTTGACGTTGACAGCAACACACTAAGGTGCATATTCACAAGCCCCTATCACAGGAACGTCACTTTTTTCAACGTTCCTGTGGCGATAGGAGCTTCACCTTATTTACAAGGCAGTGTTAAGCCACATAACATGGCTTAACGCTGCCTTGTAAATAAGCCCCCCTTTCTCGCTATACTTAGTGTGAAAGGGGAGGGCAATGGGTGCTGCGGTGTGCGTTTTGCTGCAACACCCATAGATTTTGTCGCTGCTGCACAAGGGTGGCATAAATATGGGGCAGCGCCAAAATTAAGATAAAAAAAGCCTGGTCTTAACATGGTGCAATGAGGAGAAATGCTTTATTTCTCCTGTATTGGGCAGCACACCTAGAAACAGCAAAACGCCATGCATGATTGTTTATGTGCAGGAAGGGGTCCCTTCCTGCACATAAACAATCATCTTAAAATGATGAGTTGCAACTTCTATGTGTGCTGCACAAAGCAGCACACATACGATGCAGCCCTGCGTTTCAATAGTGGAGGAGCGCTGTGTTAAGCCAAGAAGTCTAACACCGCGCTCTGTCACGTTTCTTGTAAATATACCCCTAAGTGATGTCACAGATCTATGGCAGCAGTTCTTTAACCGTATGACTTCTGCAGCCCCGAAGGAATCAATATTGGAACGTGGGAACCCCAAAGAGTCATTAATGGAAGAAGGGGAACCACAGCAAAAGCAATTACTATGATTTAAACCTCAAAACAATACACAAAAATACAGAAACAAGTATACATCAAACAAATACACAAATGATGAAATGTTATATTTGATTGACAAATATCATTTTATGTAGACATTATTATTGTGCTAATATTTAATTTTCAAAACAGGTATCAACCTCCTGAGCAGGCGCCACGGCCCTGCAGGGGTCCTCGGACCACAGTTTAAGAACCGCTGTTCTATAAAATGTAGGACATCGTTACAACAAAAATCGCTTAAATCTCACAGATGAATGGAAGCTGGTTAAGGGTCGTCACACAAACATCGAGGGAAAACATAGGGAGTCACGGTTATGAGCAATGCATAGTGATCTCAAAATGATGCCCCGCCTTCGGTTACCATAACACAAAATGCGGCGCCCAGACTGTTAGACCTATCATCCTTAGGGTGGTCTTCCCCCAACTTTTTGCCTGCATACCTCCACTTTTTGTTGTATCTTTTTTTTGGCTTCGGGACTCTGAACACTTAACCACTTCTAACCAGTGCTAAAGTGCATGTGCTTCTCCCCTAAACATTGTGACATTGATATATACCTTAGTTTACCTGTAAGTCCCTTCTAAAGTGGTATACCATATACCCATGGCCTGTAACCTAAATGCTTCTAGTGGGCCTGCAGTACCGGTTATTCCACCCACACAAGTAGCCTTCCAAACTTGCCTCAAGCCTGCCGTGACAGGGCCTTTGTGTGAAGGTTACTGCCACTCCGACTTGGCATTTAAAACCACTTGCCAAGCCTTAGACTCCCCTTTTATTACACATAGGTCACCCCTATGGTAGGCCCTAGGTAGCCCTATTGTCAGGGTGCTGTGTAAGTAAAAGGTAGGACATGTACTTTTAAGTTTTACATGTCCTGATAGTGACAAACATCTAAATTCGTTTTTCACTATTGTGAAGCCTACTCCTCTCACAGGCTAGCATTAGGAATTTCTTAAAACACTTTGAAGCTGTAATTCCTGATTAGAAAGGAGTAGGTAATCATGTTTCATATCTTTGGAATGGTAGTGATAAATCCTCTTTAGCTGTAAAGTTAGATTTGACATTACTATTTTAGAGATGTCACTTTTAGAAAGTGGACATTTCTCTGCTCTTAACTTTACTCTGTGTGCCTGCACCCTGTCTCCAATACAAGTCTGGGCTGGGTGACAGCTACACTTTGTGCATTCCCTCTAGACAGCCAGAAACACAAGAAGGGTGGGTGTGACAAGGGACTCGTCTGCATTCATCAGCATTCTGATAACATTCCTGGCAGGAATGGAGAGAGGGAGCTCTAACTTGCATCTGAATGAGAGGTGTCTTGTCCCCCACAAAGGACTGATTAGCCCCCACAGATAGCCTAGCAGATAGGGCTGGGATAAAAGGGGACCTGTGCACTTCAAGGAGCTGCTTTGAAGTCAACCCCCACTTCAAAGGCCCATTTGGGTGCAAGAACTGGGGCTCTGATCCTATCAAATCAGTACACCACTGGACCTGGGAAGAACTTTCTTGGAGTAAAGACTGCTGTGCTGCATGGATTGCCACTTTGCCTTGACTCACTGTTCTGAGCAACTGCTTCTCTACTTTGCTGAGCTGGCCTCCTGCCTGCTGATCTCTGCCGTGCTGACGATAAGGTCTGGACCCATTTCACTTGAACCCAGAGTGACTCCAAGGGCGTCCTGGCTTGCCTCCTGTTTTCTGACGTCCAAGGGACACAAATGACTTCCTGCTATTCTGCTGGTGCTGCTGGACTCTGCCATCTGTGAGTCATACCCTTGTCTGAGTTGCCCCCTCCAGTCCTGGGCCTCAGAAGTGGGTTCTGCAGCTGTTTTTCTACAAAACCTATGCAACGTCATTACTGCGCCGGTCGGAATCGACATATCGCCCTTTGACGCAGAGGCTGTTCGATGACAGCTGCTCTACAGCCTGCGCGGGCCAATGACGATGCTCTGCGTGGCTCAATGACAATGCATTGCCTTCATCTCAATGGAGCATGACGACGATGCAGTGACTCGACTGTGTGTAATAGATTGACGCATGGTCCCCTCAGTGTTTACACTTGGCCCCATCCCAGGTACGTTTTCAGTGGGACCTGCGTGAGTTTTGTAACTGGCCTGCCCCCCATTGTGGTCGGCCTGAACTTTGGATTTACTCCAGTCCCTCGCAACCTCAAGTAACCTTTTAGCGCCATAGGCTTCTAAGCACTGTTTTTGCATTTATTCTTTAAAAATTCATTTCTCGACCTCTAGTTATTGCATTTTTGTCATTTTGGTCTTGTTTAACACAGATAAATATTCTAAATTTTTCTAAACCTGTGTGGAGACTTTTTGTGGTGTATTCATTGTGTTACTGTGTGGGTGTGTTGCACAAATACTTTGCACATTGCCTCCTAAGCTAAGCCTGCCTGCTCTGTACCAAGCTACCAGACGGTGAGCACAGGTTAATTTAAAGTGTATATCTCGCTTACCCTGACTAGGAATGTGGTCCCTACTTGAACAGGGTGCAAAATTCTGCCAACTAGAGACCCAATTCCTAACATTGGTGTGATCAGCAGTGAGGATAGGACTTGTGTTTGTGCAATACCATAGAGTAATTCAGTGTTCACTACAACTCTATACCAAAGATCAATGTGATTCCTTTCTCAATTCTCCCTGATTGGCCTTTTTGACTTTTCTGCTGGATTATGTCACAACAACACACCACACACACCAGCCCCACATGTCACGTGGTCCCCCTGCGTAATTAATGACCACAACCGACAACTCACAGTTGCCAAAATGTAGTCACACAAGTGTGCCGAACAGGGGAGCAAAGTGACGACGAAAGAGGACACAAACCTGTGTGCAAAGCATGGAGAAGCACACGGCAGCTGCTACAGAACAGCACAAACAATGGACATTGACCGCAAAAGGCACGCCAGTCACAACAAACAATACCTATACCATCCTGCACGCAATAACAAGCCATGCAATGTACAAAACAGAGAAACCCTGCTGCCTGAGAACAGGTGTCCACAATCACTACGCCCACACACAAGTCCCAATGTACAGCTGAAAAGAAGTGACCCACCCACACACGGGAGAGCAGATAGCAGTGAATGTCCTTCCATTCCCACACCCAAATCACATTGCAACATATCCTGCAGGAGAACGGAGCCATTGTAAAAACCACAACCCAAACATAGCCATGCTGAGTCAACCTTCCACTGGCAGATAACGCCGAACATGAAAGAAAGATAAAACCACAAAATACAATTATACCACTGCTCCTTGTGGCTCAAATGCAAGTAATCAGGAAAGAGTCAGACACCACTGGCCTTGACCATTCATAGGAGCATGTGGGATGAGAGCCTGTGTCCGCCTCCCAAGCCATACCCAAAGTCCTGCCGCCTAACATCCATACAAGAACACCCAACATCGTCGGAGGTTGCACTCAGCAGACAGCCCAGGCAGCCGGAGCACGCCATCACAGCACCCTGCAGCAAAATGGACGGTGCACCAGTACTATACACATACGCCAGACAGATGCAGCTGTACAGCAATAGCTTGCTACAGATAGTGGGCTGTGCAAATCTGGCTATGCTGAATGTAAGTCATCGAGTAACTTACCGCATTGAAATGTTCAGCTGCGTCATCCCCGTTTTCTACTGTCGGAGGTGCCCATACCACTGGCCTGTGGATTTATGTCTCTCCAACCCGGCATGTCCAATTGGGGACCTGGTACACCTGTTCTCACCCCTGGACGCCCACGACAGGAACTGTTCAGTGTATGGGGGCATGGCGTTTGTGGCTGCAATAGGACACACACTGCAATGGGACCAGTGTGCCTCCGCACAACGTATGCTGGATTACAGTTTCATCGAATGTCACCCGACATGTCCCATCAGGATTCTACAAGGGACAACTTACGAGGAACACGTTGCAACCCACCATCCGCTTCATTGGATGTCAACCATGAATACCACCAATGCGAGGGATGCTCTGCAGGAAGGTATCGCATACCTGACAACCTGTCAATTCATGGGTCCCCAAATCAATACCCACAATTGAACATTCATGTGCAACACCGTACCTATGCTTGGCGTCCGCACGCAGTGGCCAGTTAGCTGTGCAACAACTATACCATGCACTCGGAAACAAACACCTTACCATCAACTCCACTGTCATGACACCTGACATTTCTGGGACATGCACCCTGTCCAACACCACATCCCGTGTCCCTGCATGAACACGGGGAGGCTGAGGAATGGGACCTGTGTACAGTGACCACATGTCCAACATTGCACGAACCACAATGCTACAATATGCATGCCGCGCACCTGAACACATGCTCCTGTAAGTGCACGCTTATCTGTCTGCTGAATAACTTGAGAACTGTCATCTCACCTTCTTCTGAACTTCCGTGCCAGGACATTTGCATGGACAACAAATGCAACACCCTACAACATGTCCCCGGGCATTGAGTCATGTCCAGTAGCCACCATATCGCAACAACATGTGAGACTATGCTGCATGCATTTAGGCTCATGCTCTGATGTCACCTCTGACGCAGGTGTGTCGGAGTCACTATTGTCGTAAACCTGTACCATGTGACTTAGATGTACTGTGCTTATGATGTCAAGCTGTCTGGTAGGGTAAACCAATACTGTCTGTGTCACAGCCTAGGGCACCTCAGTAATGAGCTAATGTACTGTAGCATAGCAAGGGCAGGGCATTCTTAACTCTGAAGCCTCATTTCCACAATTAACGACTCATCACATCTACCTGTACCCCCTTTTGTATGTGTAATCATGCTAAGTATATCCTCCACATGCATTACGCTGCCAGTAGTGTCCACATCCTGCATCACAGAGGAAGTAAGCTCAAATACATGCCTTAAAGCTAATATCTGACTCTGGAGAATTATTGATCATAGACAAGTACGAATGAGAGAGGATGAGAGAGTGTGAAGTACACCGGACTCGTGAGACCACCATGTAGTCAAGTGACATTGGATGTCAATGCATATGAGTTGCTGCCACTGTGGACCCAGTAAAATACCACAGGTCATGGGCCTTGGCATGTCAGAGTCTGACGTGGCACAACAGATCATCACATCAACACTGACGGCCTGGTCACTACAAAGCACAGTCCCACATATGTGTACAATCACCTTCCCAGTCTGACATCACACTCAACAAGAAAATATAGGAGCCACGCCAGTAGCACGCCACATCAATGCATGCCAAAACACACACGATATCAGTGTGGGTGGGCAGGGCTGCACAGTGAGTACGAACCGCCGAAATGTACATACATGCGCAATAGAACAAGGCACAATCTCCACATTCACACACCCTGCAGACCCACAATGGCCAATACATATCAAGTAGGAGTCATCCTGTACTGCAAGGACACACCCACACACTGTGCAACAGACAATACACACATGTGCTCACATTAACAGACCCGAACAAGGATACAAACACTGACCATGCCCCTGGGTAACACATGTGTGTAGTCGACATTGCCAGAGAGCACACACACACACCAACACCACCCCAAAGTCACACCACACACACCACACACACCTACACCTCCCAAATGCACACATTGAAAGTAAGCCATGTGCCCAGACACGATGTTCATCACAAGATACACATACACCTACACTGCTGGCCAGCCAGAAAGTAAGCTCACACATACCCGCACACTCTGCACATGCTACCTGTCATCCTGTGTCTAGACACACACCCTGTGCTTTGCATGCACGCAAACATGACACGTATACATTAACACAGAAATACCACCAAATACATGCAGACAATCCGTGTTACAGACACACGTCTTCATCACACACACAAGTAGCAGAGTCTGAAAGAAGTGAAGTCCCAGCCACGTATTATACACATAGGAATGTGAGATCAGACATTACAATTGTTGAGGTACCATTCACGGCATGTGCCTCACTTAACTATGCACACACAGTAACAACTGCAAACAGCAACTACACAGACACAACCCACTACAGGAACAACAGCATCCAGTCACAGAATGCATAGACAGGCGGCAACAATGTACAACACCAGGGACAGTGGCCAGTCCGATGTGCAGAGTACTGATACGAAAAGCTACGTATGCATTGTGTGTGAGTGTACCCTGCCATGGACAGCAACACTGCCATGGGAGTCACGATAGCCAGCACAGCCACCACTGTGGCACAGGTAGTTGTGTGAGGGTGCCTAACATTCAAACAGGATGCCAGTCCGACTGGGTGCAGTCTGTATGCTATGGGACAGTTGGATGTCCGCCCCTGAGAGAGAAGCACAACTGTGGAATACACACATGTGGCATGTGAAGCGGGAGGGCTTCTTGGCACAGGTGGGTCTGTGGCACGGGTGGGTGCACACATGCAGTGTCGATACAGACTGTGTGGGGACGAACCCGGCTGGGTATATTACCACTGTTCTGGGTATGTGGAAAGACCAGCTGTATGGGGATTAATGTGGACTAGTGTGTGCACAACAGGCGGGCACACGATCTATGCTGCATCAGGTGTGGACGTTGGCCCTCCCTCTGGGGACATGCTGGATACTGCTGTGCGTCAGCCAGGCCCTTGCCGAGACATTTACACCCCTGGCCTTCAGGTGTACCCCTACATCGTCCACCTGCACAGGCTACCCAGGGCATGGGATGGCAGTGGAGCTTGGTGGGTGGGAGGTCATGGCACCCTGCTCCTGGTCACATCTCGCAGGCAATACATTCTCAGTGTGCAGCAGGGCACAAGTCCCGAACAAGACGTGGGGGGACGCAGATGTCATGACAGGTAGTGACGTCACGGAAGATGGCTTGCACCATCAGACTCATTGCCTCCCCTTGCTCACCCCACTGATGCGATTGCATCATAGGAGCACGCGCGTGAGCAGCAGCTCCAATCTCACCCCAGAGAGGCCAAAGAGTGAATGTGTGGCTTCATTCGCTCCAGTCACCGAGCTCACAGTAAAATAAGTGGTGGGACGCCGTACACCCGCATGGTACCCGGACTCGAGCCCTGGTGTGCAGGCAAAGCTACCTAAAGTTTTAGCGAAGTGTGTGAGTTGCATGACACCCGTTGGTGGTGGATGGCTCGGAGGCTCTTCACCATGAGGCCCATATCACACACCATGGGTCCCTTGCCAATGGCAGCGGATGCTATGACATTGCGCGCCGGGGTGCGTCTACATGTCGTCTGGGATGGTGTTTGCGGCATGGCCCGCTAGGGCAGCTACAGCTACTGTGTGTTGCATGTGGTGTATCCGGACTCCGGAGACAGCCATGCTTTGTCACTGTTGTCCAGGGCACGAGTCGGGGTACCATGCGGCTGTACGGCGTCCCCCCACCTATTTTACCGTGAGCTCGATGACTGGAGCGAATGGAGCCACACATACACTATTTGGCCTCTCTGGGGACAGATTGGAGCTGCTGCACATGCGCGTGCTCCCATGATGCAATCGCATCAGTGGGGTGAGCGAGGGAAGGCAATGAGTCTGATGGTGCAAGCCATCTTCCGTGACGTCACTACCTGTCATGACGTCTGCGTGCCACCACCTCTTCTGTCAGGACTCGTGCCCTGCTGTTGTCAGATGCGCCACTTTCCGGGGGGTGGGGGAAGGTCAGGAATGTCAGCCTGACAGTGGCCCAGTTCAAGGACCACCTTGACTGGGGGGACAACTATTGGATAGACTGGTGTAGCCCACCCACGCATTAATGTAGGCCCTCCATGAACTATGTCAACTACGGAAAGGTGTTGGCATGGGCAATGAAGTCATTAAGGAGAGCTGTCTGACCCACGCACAGATGCCGCACATGCTCAACAGACCCGGCACTGAATGCAGCAGGGGTCGCAGGGGCAGCTGTGCCTGGTGTGAAAGACACTCTATCCTTCATCCTTGTGCCGACACGTGTTGCACCAGTGGAAGTAGTTGGGAGGGCGGGCATTGGCCTCCGCGTGGCTGCAGAGGAGCTAGAGTGCACGTCCCTGTGCTAGCAAACATGGATACATGACCTCTGTACTCAGATGACGCAGCAATTGTCGTATGGGCCTGTGATTCATCCAGCACACGTCTGCCCCCTCCGATGCGCCGGTCACATTAGTCTCACCCAGCCCCTGTGCAGCTGCACCATCCGATGCATCACCACTGTTGACCATCCCCTGTCCCTCAGCACACATGGTAGATGACACATGAGGGAGAGCGAGGTGGCCTCACTCATTTGGCATCAAATCCACAGACATGTGCAAGGGAGCCAGCCCAGAACATTCCCAAGTGCACATGTTGCATGATACCTGTGCAAATGTATACAGCAACCACAATCAACATGTAATGGCTGGCGTACAGGTAATGAACCCGCCAATAAGTGACTCATGTGTTGTGCACATGGAACAACACCCGGACTGTCACCCTGCGGCCATAGCCACTCATCGCTGTGTACACACCCACTCTCCTGATGGTGTTAAGGATGACCATTACATAAGTAGGCTAAGGACATACCTGCATGGAGCAGAATGTGTCACCACACACACTGACTGCAACATGACAGTCCACAATGGTTATGAGCCCATGCCAGACAACTGTCCATCGCACGAGCACAACTACTGTTGCACAGTGTGCCGGATGTGTGTGTATCAGGAATATGAGGTGAGGCATCGCACACATGTGTTTAGGACGAAATCAGAGTATGCACAGTGCCACAAACATACATGTGAATTGCCACTCCAGCTGACTACAGGCTGTTCCGGAGGCCTACGACTCTGAACGCATTGACTATGCAGAGTGCCCAAATTACATCTTGACCCTCAGGAATCGCATATGCATGTAAGATGCACCCAGCACAGAGTACACTCACAACCCACTGCATCACACAACTAACATCACATTACCCAGAACATGGGTAGGCTGTGGACACATGCTGCCTCTCGCAGCAAAAGACACAATCCCAAAGTACTGTACACCTGCCTGCTGCTGATGCCCCTACAAACGTGCATCCGCCACAGGCTGTGTGACTGTCAATAGCAGACCATTAGTGGTGAAATGCAGCGCCGTGCCAACCTGACAATACGAGGGAGCATCCCCGATTAGTCGCCGCAACATGGTCACACATCCGGCAGATGACGTCACCCTCTTCGTGGGATTGGCTGCACTGTCGGTTACACATACACAGGAGCATCAACTTGGATGCAATGGCTCATCACAAGGCCTTGGGCTGGTGGACTTCCAACTGCAGGGATGGTACACATGAGGGTTGGAATATCACACATACTCTTCTCAGCATCACCCACATCCACCAATAACAGTGGCATGATGCTGACCCATCCTAAATGATCAGAGACGTGTAACAGAGCCAAGACGGTATGGGACATAGCATAACAGCATGTGTACACCACACGTGAATGCATGCTGGTGGGAGTGTGTACACAGTACCTGTCCATCCCATTAAAATCAGGATGCCAGCACTTTGAGCAATGTGTAGTCTGCCCACATCTACTGTCCATTGTCAGGTAGACCGACACATAGCTCACAAGGCTACACATCTTTGTGGGTGGACTCACTGTGTCCAACACTGCGCAGCCCTCAACGTACTCGCACTGTGAATGGCTCACCCCGCAATGGAGGTCACATTCAGTGCCACCATCTCACACACACATCCCTATCACAAGGCCTGCAGTGTTCAATCGACAGGGCTGAGTTAGCGCATTTCCTGGGAGTTGTGAAATAATGACACATGTTACCCACTGTACAGTCAGTGTAGTTTCCTTCTAGGATTGGGCGGTCAATGTGCAGCCCAGGTCTGCCGAGACTGAGAAGGCCAGCAGGGAGCCAGCCAGCCATTCACACAAGCAATAGCTGCCCAGAATCATGCATTGCCAAGTGTCTGCGTCACTGGGTGTCTGACATGAAAATGCCATGTACCACCACTCGGGAGGGACATGCATGGGGAAACACCAGGGAGCCTACATACCCCTTCCACCTGTAGTTAGCATGGTAAGCGGTGCATGTTGGAACCCCACAGGCTCAGACTCATAGTGCTGCGGATGAACGACATGTGTGTCCCCCACATGCACTCCCACACACACTGTAGTTGTCTTACACACACATGACTTTAGCCGGTATTCGCCTTGGGCAGTGTGCGTGGAGCTCAGAAGCCAGGAACTGCAGCTCCTCGCTGGTGAGTGGACCTGGACATATCATCAGAGTCGTCGACATTAAGGTGGACAGGTGGCAGCAGCAGCAGGTGTTGTTGAGGGGTGGCAGTCAGCAGTCCCTGGAAGCTGTGGTAATGCCTGTCACCCTCCCACACTGATATAGCCCCCTTGGGGCTGTTTCTGCGTGTCCAAGCTGCTGCGATTGGTGTACCGCTCAGCCTGTGTACGTTGTGTTGTTGGTGTGTGCCATACTCACCCAGCCTCGGAAGCGGTGTCAGGCACAGCAGCTAGGTATATTGCCGTGGTGTTGCCGCTTACCCACATATGCAGTCTGAATCCATCATCATGCCTATCAAGCTAATCTGGCCTTAATCCCCATGTGCATGCTCATAGCAATGGTATGTGTCAGTGGTCCTTGCTTTTGGTAAGGGGACCTGTGTAAGAGTAATGTTGCTGTGCTGTCCCTACTTGTCAGCTGTTCGGTGATACTATTGCTTTGTCAGTGATCTTTGTTTTGTGTATGTGTAAATACCATGTGGTGTGTTGCATTGACATGTGTCCACTTCCATCTGTCCTAGGAGGAGACCAAACATACATCGCCCCTACCAATTGCTGGCAGACATGGAGGATGTGGAGGTCATAAGGAAGTTCCGTCTGGACTGGCCCACCCTGCATCGCCTATGTGCCATGTTGGAACACCACCTTCGTCCTCGCAGGGTGTATCCTACAGCATTCACCCCCACGGCTAAGGTGATGGCTGCACTGCATTTCTTCGCAACTGGTTCATTCCAACACACGGTGGGCAGTGGAGGTGGGATGTCCCAGCCCATGTTCAGCAAGGTGCTACGGGATGTCCTGTCAGCTATGATGCTGTACAGGAACCGGTACATCCGATTCCCCAGGGCTCGTGATTTGCCTGCGGTGAAGGGTGCTTTCTATGCACTTGGACGCATCCCCCAGGTTATTGGTGCAATTGATTGCACCCATGTTGGCCTTGTTGCACCACAGGCCATGGAGCACATCTATAGGAACCGGAAACATTTCCACTCCCTGAATGTGCAAGTGGTGGGCCTGGCGGACATGATAATCACACACGTGTGTGCGAAGTTCCCCGGTTCCACCCATGACTCGCACATCATGTGCAACAGCATCCTCCCACGTCTGATGACCAATCTACAACCGGACCGTGCATGGATTGTTGGTGACTCTGCATATCCTAATGGGCCTTGGCTGTTAAGTCCACTACGCAATCCTCGTACACCAGCTGATGTCAGATACAATGAGGCACATGGGAGGACCAGACGTGTGGTGGAGCGGACTTTTGGACTCCTGAAGTCCAGATTCAGATGCCTGGACCGCACCGGGGGTGCACTGGCATACTCCCCACAGAAGGTGTGCCAGATAGTTGTGGCATGCTGCATGCTGCACAATGTTGCGATTCGCAGGCAGATCCCCTGATAGTGGATGACGGTGATCAGCCAGGGTCCCCGCCTGCAGGTCAAGCCGTGTCCAGTGACGAGGACAGTGGAGAGGAGGAAGCAGTGAATGAGCGTCAGCAGCTCATCGCCCGCTACTTCACTTGACGGTGAGTGACCATGTACGACGGCTGATGTCGCTGTAGTTGTGTAGGTGTATGTGTGCATTGTCAGGGCGGTCTATTGTTCACTGAGTGCTGTGTGGCAATGGTCCATGTCCAGGGTAGTATGCCACTGAGAGTGGCTGTGACATTGTGCCCTGTTGCTCTGTGAGATGTGTGTACATTGCTTAGGCCTGATGACAAGTACTGTGTGATGAGTGTGTGACACACACAGTCAATGGACTCTTGTTCTGTTTGTCACCCCTAGGTCCCTACAGCCTTTCCTGGCCTATCGACAGAACACACTACAGATGAATTTCTGAACATGCTGACGTTTGTGCACCATTGATAATAAACATAGCAGATGACATAGGATGTGATACAGGTGTATTTATTTTAAAGGTGACATGTGATTGTGGGAAAGGTGATCAAGAAGGTGGTGCATGCTGTACAATGAGTTGACGGTCCTGTCCGCGTGATGGTCAAGGTGTACCGATGTTGTCCTGGGTCCGCAGTCCAACAGACATTTGCCACTCGACTGGCAGTGTGGGGTAGGATGGTAGTCCAAGTGAATGCAGGGGGTGGCCACCATGGCTGGCTGACTCACTGGCGTTTGGAGCATGCGAAGTCCTCCCTGGACATCTGTTTCCTCTTCGGACGGCCCCTTCCACGTTTGAGAGGAGGGGGTTGTGTTTGTGGGCTGCTGGTGGTGGCTGAGGATTGCTCACTCGCTGTGGACGCAGGGGAACTGGATGTTGCACGTCCCTGCGCCCCAGCAGGTGGTGGCGTAGGTGGTGTGGGTGGCCTTGAGTGGGCCCTCATCTCCACCACTAGCTGGCCCATGAGGTCCACAAGTTGGCACATGTGGGCGTCCATGGACCTCAACACCCAAAGGACTTCCCTCGTGTCGGAAGCTGACCTGGCCCATTGTCCCTGGGCCTCTTCGTAGGCCCCAAGGACTCTGGCTATTTGCGGCAGGGCTTGGCTCCCAGGCTCTGTTGGCCTTGGCCTGACCCTGCTCCTCCCACCTGGACTGCTGCCACCGACCTGCCCACTCGCCACATTGGTCACCCGGGGCCTCCTCCTGGCTCCCAGGGTAGATGTGGAGGTTTGTGCCACCTCTTGGGATGGCTGAGTGGTCAGGGAGGCCCTGGTGGTGGTGATGGTGGTGGTGGTGGTGGTTGCTGCGGTGGTGGTGGCCGCAATGACCGTGGCAGCAGGGGCCTGGGACTGGTCACCAGCCCTGGGAGATGGGTTGGTGGGTAGGAGGGGTCCTGGGGAGCTGTTGCGCCCTGCCACGCCAGATGTGCCAGCTCGGGAGTCCTCGTCCGTAGAGGTGTCCAGGCTTTCCACATCCGTGAGTCCGTGTGGGGGGCTTGTGGACTGGCTGTGATGGCTGGTGTCTCCATCCGCAGCATCATGCTGTTCGTCACCTGTGGGGCAGAGACGAAGAGTTATTGTGTTGCACCTTGCAAGGTTTGTGTTAGATGTCTGACATGCACAGTTTGTGCACAGTTGTGCACTGATTTGCCGGATGCGTGTGTGTGTTTCTACAATGTCTGTGCATGATCAAGGCAATGGAATAGTGTGATGGGTGCATCTGGCATGGGACGGATTTGAAATGCCAATTGGTGTGTGTTGCAGTACCCCTACATTTTGTGGCTTTGGTGGGAACAGGGTACAGCCCCATTGACGGTTTAGTGTTGAAATATGTTTTTGGGGTTCAAATGCAACACTTGGATACGCAGATGGCAAAAGGGGTATCGCCCCATGAACGCTTTGGTGTTGAAATATGGTACTGTGGTACATACTGTGACATATGGGTGCAGAAGGGGACATGTGTTTTGGCCACACAACGCTACAGAGACAAAGGTGTGTGTATGTCTGACTTAGCCAGCATATCTGCTCACTGTTGTCATTTAAGGGCATTCCACAGCAAGCATTGTAGTGTGTGAGTAATGGTTGTATGCCACACGACGTATTGCAGATGGTACAATTCCTTGGTGTGCGTGCTACTCTCACCTATGTGCAGCAATGCAGTGCTCTTGGGGTGTTGACTACATTTTGTATGTTGTTACTCACAGTGTGACGAGCGCTTCAGACACAGCAGACACATTATTGGTCATCGGCAGGACTCTTTGCTGTACTATTGTCTATGGGGCAACTGTTTAGATGATATACCTTCCATGACACTGGGGCTGGATGATGAGATGGATGAGATTTTGAATGTGCATTGTGTAGCTGTGTGGTTCATGGGTCCAGTGGTGTATGTGACATTACTGGGGTTCCACTATGTTTCATTTGGACAAGATAGACTTACATGGGTGATGTTGTACTATGTCAAGGGTAGAAGCAGACACGACTACATGGACAAGACTTGGATGGTGTTGCTGATGTGTGTGATGACTGGCACAGTGCACGCCATGTGGGTCAGTACTCCAGTTAGACTTATGCATGCAGACGTGACTCCTTACGTGTTACTGCATTTGAGATGGCTCATGTGGGCTATGACTCTGTAATTGATGTCCATGTGCACATTGGTCACATGTTTGTGAAAGGGAGCAGTGCTACCTGTTCCTCTGCTAAGTGACATGTCCCACATGTTAGTCGTAGTACAGTCCTCATGCCTACAGACACCCCGCCCTGTACAGTAGTCTACCTAATTGTTGGTTTTGTGGGTGAAATGCAATGGCTACCACATGGTTATGAGAGGGAGGTGTGCTCCATCTTGCTGGTCTGTGGGTGTGGGGGCCGTGTTGTGAGTCGTGGTGATGGTTTACCATCCACAGACAGCCCTCCATGTAGGGTAACATATCTACCTGTCGGGTGTAGGTGTGCACTGCAATGGCTGACACATGGGTGTGGGGAGTGCTCCATCTTGCTGCGCTGTAGGAGTGGGGGCCTGGTGGGGGGGTACTTCTGCAGTCCCCCTCCGATACACGGGCCTTGTGGTAAGGCTGCTTACCTGTTACTTGTTGGTTTGTGCAGCTATGGCTGCCACATGGGTGTGGGTGTGGGGAGCGCACCTTCCGGCGCATCTGGGGTACAAGGGGAGCTGGTGGGAGTTGTGGTGCTGGCTGACTGTACACATGCCCCCATGGTTTTCTTTGTTGGTGCCTATGGGCTGGGTGTGTGTGTGTGTCTGTTGCATATGTGAGGGATGTCTTGTGAATTGTGTACAGGACATGGGGGTGTTTGGCCCTCGGAGCTATGGCATTGTGTTGGTGCATGACTGTACATGGCGGTGTGCTGGTATACATTTGTTTGTACTTACCAGCCTCCACTCCCCCTGGTATTCCGATGAGACTCTCCGGATGTAGTATGCCTCGCACCTTCTCCTCCCACGCCTTGAAGGTCTTCATGGCGCGGGAGTTCCGCTGCCAGTCCTGTCAGCCAGCTCACGGTTCTTGGCCTCCTTCTTCCTGACCACGCTTTTCAGGTCCTGCCACCTCTTGGTTATTTCCCCCCGGTTGCGTGGCACGTTCCCAACTGCATTCACCTTGTGAGAAGTTGGCCTGGCATATGCTGTCCACTAATTATAGTGGGCACCTTGCACCAGTCCAAACAACCCCTTATTGGAGATAGGTTAAAGACAACCTTTATTGAAAGCTCTCCTAGTGGTAGCTATGGAGAGCAGCCTTCAGGCTAAGTCTTGAAGGAATGTAAAGCAGCTTGTTTTACCAGTCTATAATCTCTTGAGTGACCAAATGAAAGAGGACCACACCAGGTATATATTCAAAATATATGTATTTATTACTAAACACACCCCTCTAGTCTCTTTATGAGGCTAGAGTTCAAGTACATAAATTATAAGTTAGTTATCTACAGTAATAGCACAAATACACGTTTGAGCCCCAGGGGCGTACCAAACCATATACCAATAAAGTGGTATAAGAACCACGACTGAGCTAGACACAAGGCCTAGAGCCTGTAGAAGTGCTTTGACCACAAGGAACCACCCAAGGCAGTGACACAGGGGACCCACGGGGGACGCGTGCAGTGTATGAACACAGCCGCGAACCACCGTTAACTTCTATGGGGAAAGTCGCGATTAGAATTTAAAAGAAAAGGGGCACTTAGTGGAGGACTTGGAGCAAACCCTTTGAGAACTAGGCTGTTCTAGTGTCAATACCCACGGGAGCACCGGAGTACTCGAGTTACCTCACCCAGGGGAGCCGGGTGCATAGGTGTCTTTCGGGGTCGGGTTTCGTCGTCGCTTTCAATGGTGATCTGCTGCAAAGTGCTGCTGGCGGCCAAGTCGAAAGTGTTCGGGTGGATCCAAAGGTGGATCGAAGATCTGAAGAACCTGAAAGCAGAGGGGACAGAGTCTGGGTCACTAGTCAGTGACCAGGAAGGCGATGAGCAGATGCCCACCGATGTCGAGTGCTTCAGGTAGGTTGACGGTCATCTTGACTCTTCAGCCACGAGGTCCAGGAGGTGTCGACGATGACCAGGAGCTGGATTCGAGCTGTCCCATGATGTCTGTCGATTGCAGGGGTATCGGCGACCGGATTGGACCCAACAAGCCTTGGCAACAGCAAGTCTTGTGGAAATGGAAGAAGGACGATGTTGCAGACCAGCAAGGTCTGGGGGACTCACCCAGCAAGAGTAAGTTAGGGCACGCCTGGAGCAACCAGGGAGCCCAAGCAGAAAAAGATTGGCCTTCGGGAGGGCCTACTAGCCAATGGACTAGCGACCGCGAAGGAGCCTTGAGTCGATGCACGTGGAGCTGGCTCACAGAACACTCGTGGAGTGGAGGCCAGTGATCTTCGGTGCAGTTGGTGCGGGAGGCTGGGGCTACTCGGAGCCCAAAGCACGACTTCGTGGGAGACCCAGAAGAGGATGCACTTGCAAATGCGATTGGTGTCCAGGGGTCACGGTTCCACGTTACCCACGACAGCTACGGGACTCAGCTTTGCTGGGGACTCAGGGCAGCCTCGGGAAAGTCTAGAAATCCACCTCTGGTGATGCAAAGACTTCGGCGTCCAACGGGAGCTTCAGCGATGCAGACCGGACAATTGCTTCTTTGGTGCCTGCCAAGCAGGGGAGTCACTCCTTGACCCCAAGGGAGATTCTTCAGTCCTCTAATCTTGAAGTAGAGCGTCGAAGGTCCAGGATTCTGTATCAGAGTTTCGTCCAGGTAAATCTAAAGTCCTAAGGACTGGGGTCCCCTACTTATACTAAGGTAGGGGTTGGACATACTCTGTGGCCCCACCTATGGGAGGGTCAGGGCAGAGGGGTGGTTACACCCTTTCCCTTTGTCCAGTTTCATGCCAGAGCAGGGGCTGGAAGCCCCTGAGCCGGTTTGAACTGGGGTATGCACAGGAACACCAAGTGTGCCCCCAGTGCAGGACTTCAAAGCACCCGAGAGTGCTCCCGCCCAGCCCCAATACACACTATCCTGTCTGGGGAGGTGGTCACACCTCCCTGGGACAGGAAACCTATTGTCCAGGCCTCCCCTGCCGGAGTTTCGGTCAGCAGCAGGAGGCCAGACTCGTGTTCTGTGGCAGCGGCATCCATTTTGTGATGCCAGGGCTCTGGAAAGTCAGTACCGGGTATACCGGTGTGTACATGTCTTTCCCTCTAGAAGGGTGGAATGGTACCCCCGCCACCAGAACTGGCGGGGGGTAGTATTCCAAGATGTTTGACACCAAACACGACATGTTTCCGTGCAGCCATCCCAAAGTTAGCATTTAACGCGAGGTTATAATGCGCTTAAGAGTATATGCAAAAGAAACAATTGATGGACGGAATGCTGGACAATGCAAACATTCACCCCCAGTCACAAGGATCTGGGTTAAATCCATCATTCTTTTGCTCACCACACCACCCCAGTTTGGACCCAGCCATATGCAAATCAGTCTTGACCCTGTTCCTTGTGGGAACAGTCCAGCCCGAACTGCCAAGCCAGGTCCTCCCTGGACCGGAAACAAGCATCCTAGGACCGGTTTCAGGGCATCACCCTTCTTCAGCCAGGCTAGCTTGAATCCAGTGGTGTAGTGAGCACGGGACCCACATCTGGGCATACCCTTCCCACTTAGGGCGACAAATGCAAAAGAAACAATTGATGGACGGAATGTTTGACACCAAACACGACATGTTTCCGTGCAGCCATCCCAAAGTTAGCATTTAACGCGAGGTTATAATGCGCTTAAGAGTATATGGTCAGGCTGCACTACAAACAGCATCAGAGAAGGGTCTCCGAACGCTGCAGAGGGGCCCTGCTCATGCAGGGGCACCCTCTCACATAGGAACCACGCACTCTGCCTTCAGGATTGATAAGGCCTGTCATAGGAGTGACTTATAGGTTTATATGTGTGTATGTAGGTAGTGATATAGGTAGCCTATATCACAGTAAGGGGTGCATGCACCACCTTACCCAGGCTGCAGTAGCAGACCTGTGGTGTCAGTTTGGATGGCCTTCCAGGGGTGGCACAATACATGCTGCGGCCCCTGGTAGGCCTCTGAGGTACCTATGCTCTGGGTACATAGTATACCATATACTAGGGACTTATAAGGGCACTCCAGATTCCAATCAGAGATGTGCCTAAGGCACATGGAAACCATTTTAGAGAGGAAGCAGCTAGGCTGGGGTTCTGATTAGCAGGGCCCCAGCCAGACTAAGGTCGAAAAACAGTGAAGCATCAGCAAAAAGTGGGGGTACCCATGTGAAGCAGATCCTACTCTCCTTCACAACCCCCAAACGTAGGGACATTAAACTAACCTTGCCCAGTTAAGTCTTCATGTTCTAAGTGGAAGTACCTAGAGAGTCCATCTGCATTGGCATGGTTACTCCCAGGTCTATGTTCCACTGTGAAGTCCATCCCCTGTAGGGAAATGGACCACCTAAGCAGTTTGGGGTTTTCACCCTTCATTTGTTTTAGCCATAAGAGGGGCTTATGGTCTGTTTGAACAAGGAAGTGAGTACCAAACAAGTATGGCCTCAACTTCTTCAGAGCCCAGACCACAGCAAAGGCCTCCCTCTCAATGGCTGACCAACGTTTCTCTCTAGGGGTCAGCCTTCTGCTAATAAAAGCTACTGGCTGATCCTGACCTTCATCATTCAATTGTGACAGTACAGCCCCTACCCCCAATTCAGATGCATCAGTTTAAACAATGAACTTCTTGGAGTAATCAGGACTCTGTAGAATGGGAGCAGTGCACATGGCCTGCTTTAGGTCATCAAATGCCTTTTGACAGCTAACTGTCCACTGAACCTTTTTGGGCATTTTCTTGGAAGTTAAGTCATTCAGGGGCGTCACTATTGATCCATACCCCTTGACAAATCTCCTATAGTACCCAGTCAGGCCTAAGAAGGCTCTCACCTGAGTCTGGGTAGTTGGAGCAGTCCCGTCCATGATGGTCTGGATCTTGCTCTGCAGTGGTTGAACCTGGCCTCCACCCACAAGGTGGCCCAGGTACACAACCTGACTCTGCCCTATCTGGCACTTGGTGGCCTTGATAGTCAGGCCTGCTTTCTGCAGGGCCTGTAAAACATTTCTGAGGTGGACCAGGTGATCCTCCCAGGTGGAGCTAAAGACAGCAATATCATCTAGATATGCTGCACTATAGGCTTCCAGACCTGTAAGGACTGTATTCACCAACCTCTGAAAAGTGGCAGGTGCATTCTTCAGACCAAAGGGCATCACCACAAATTGATAATGCCCACTAGGGGTTGAGAATGCTGTCTTTGGCTTTGCATCATCAGCTAGTCTGATCTGCCAGTAGCCAGCTGTCAGGTCAAATGTGCTTAGATACTTGGCTGAGGCCAAAGTGTCTATTAGCTCATCTGCCCTTGGTATTGGATGGGCATCAGTCCTAGTGACTGCATTGAGACCCCTGTAGTCCACACAAAACCTCATCTCTCTTTTCCCACCATTGGTGTGAGGTTTTGGCACAAGGACCACTGGACTAGCCCAAGGGCTATCTGAGGGTTCAATAACTCCCAAATCCAACATCTTCTGGACTTCTGTCCTGATACAGTCCCTGACATGGTCAGGTTGCCTATAAATCTTATTTTTAATAGGCAGACTGTCCCCAGTGTCCACTTCATGAGTGCACCAGGTAGTCTGACTGGGTGTCAGTGAGAATATGTGTCTGAACTGATTGAGCACCTGTCTGCAATCAGTCTGTTGCTGGGTAGTGAGGCTGCCTGCCAAGGCTACACCATGGACTGACCCATCACCAGGGTTCTGTGAGAGCAGGTCAGGGAGTGGGTCACTCTCTTCCTCCTGTCCCTCATCAGTAGCCATGAGCAAGCCCATGTCTGCCCTGTCCACATATGGTTTTAACCTGTTGACATGGAGAACCCTGTGGGGACTCCTGGGTGTTCCTAGGTCTACTAAGTAGGTAACCTCACCCTTCTGTTCAACAATGGTATGGGGTCCACTCCATTTGTCTTGGAGAGCTGCTGGGGCCACTGGCTCCAACACCCACACCTTCTGTCCTGGCTGGTAAACAGTCAGTACAGCCTTTTGGTCATGCCAGGCTTTTTGAAGTTCCTGGCTAGCCTCAAGGTTTTTAGTTGCCTTTTTCATATACTCAGCCATCCGGGAGCGGAGACCAAGTACGTAGTCCACTATGTCTTGCTTTGGGGGCTTGAGAGGTAACTCCCATCCTTCCTTCACCAAGCACAATGGACCCCTGACAGGGTGACCAAACAAAAGTTCAAAAGGGCTGTAGCCAACCCCTTTTGAGGCACCTCCCTGTATGCAAATAAAAGGCAGGGCAAGAGTATGTCCCATCTTCGCCTAAGCTTTTCTGGGAGCCCTTTAATCATGCCCTTCAAGGTTTTGTTGAATCTCTCAACTAAACCATTGCATTGTGGGTGATAGGGTGTGGTGAACTTGTAAGTCACTCCACACTCCTTCCACATTGCTTTTAAGTATCCAGACATAAAGTTTGCACCCCTGTCTGATACAACCTCCTTAGGGAAGCCCACTCTTGAGAAAATTCCCAGGAGGGCCCTTGCCACCACAGGTGCTGAGGTGGTCCTAAGGGGAATAGCCTCTGGGTACCTGGTGGCATTATCCACTACCACCAGGATAAACCTGTGCCCAGATGCTGTTTGGGGATCAATGGGACCAACAATGTCAATCCCCACCCTTTCAAAGGGAACCCCCACCACAGGTAGTGGTATCAGGGGGGCCTTTGTAGTGCCACCTGCCTTGCCACTGGCCTGGCAGATTACACAGGAGCGACAAAACTCCTTGGTGTCTTCAGACATGTGGGGCCAGTGAAAGTGAGGGACAATTCTGTCCCAAGTCTTGTTCTGGCCCAGGTGACCTGCTAAGGGAATATCATGGGCTAGGGTCAATAGGAAGCCCCTGAACTTCAGAGGTATAACCAACCTCCTGGTAGCACCAGGCTTGGGGTCTCTACACTCTGAGTACAAGAGTCCATCATCCCAATACACAGTATGGGGACCACTAGCTTTCCCAGCAGCCTCAGCAGCAGCTTGCTGTCTGAGGGGTTCAAGAGAGGGGCAGCTCTGCTGCTCCTGGCTCAGATCTGCCCTGGAAGGGCCCCTGTCCCCAAGAACTCAACCTGGTCAGGTTCAAGCTCCTCTGGGACAGTTCCTTCCTCAGGACTGAGATCATCCCCCTCAAGGGACTGATCTTCCTTCTGAGCCAAGGGGAAGGCACTGCCTTTACCCTACTACTCCTCTTCTTGGAGGGCACTTGGTCCATTATTCCAGAATCCAAGGCCTGTTCAGTGTTAGTCATTTTGGCTTGTGACCTGGTCACAGCAAACACATCTGCAGGGATGCCCAGCATTTCTGCATGGGTCCTGAGCTCCACTTCTGCCCAAGCTGAAGTTTCTAAGTCATTGCCAAGCAAGCATTCAACGGGTAGGTCTGCACTTACCACAACCTTCTTAAGGCCAGTTACCCCGGGTCCCCATGAGAAGTTAACAACTGCCAGAGTATGGTCTGTTCTGACGTTGCTAGCATTGGTCACTTGGTACATTTCACCAAGTATAATCTGCCCAGGATTCACAAGGTCTTGTGTCACCATGGTGACACTTGCCCCTGTGTCCCTAAATGCCAAAGCCTCTCTTCCATTGATTAAGGGCTGTTGTCTGTACTTGCCCAGATTACTGGGACTCACAGAGGAGGTCATATCCATGCCTCCATCACAGACCAGGACAGCCTGAGTGAGTTCTCTGACTAGGTCAGAGCTCATCTCTTTACCCAGGGTCAACCCTACTAAACCCTTGGCTTCTGTAGTCCCACCACCAACTGTAACTGCACTAGGGGGAGCAGGTGCCTTAGGGGCATTGGTGGGGGCTGGAGTAGAGTCTTTGGACTTGGTGCAATCACTGGTCCAGTGGGTCTTTTGCTTACAGACCTTGCACCATGGTTTCCTTTGGCCTTTCCCTTTGGTAGACTGTGAATCCCCACCTGAAGAAGATTTTTGGGGGCCTTGTGAAGACTTTTGATCTTTACCCTTCTCCCCACCCTTATCAGAGGTTTTCGAATCTTGCTTCTTAGGGTCACCACCTTGGTTCTGTACCTTCTGCTTCACCCTGGTCCTGACCCATTTGTCTGCCTTCTTTCCCAATTCTTGGGGAGAGGTCAGATCAGAGTCTACCAGGTGCTGATGCAACAGCTGATTTTGACAGTTATTAAGAATCTGCTCCCTCATGATCAGATTGTACAATCCTGTGAAGTCACATACCTTACTGCCCAATAACCAACCTTCCAGAGCCTCGGCAGAACAATCAACAAAGTCCACCCAGTCTTGAGTCTGTGCTTTTGGGTATCCCTGAACTTTAACCTGTATTGTTCAGTGGTTAGGCCAAACCCATCAATTAGAGCACTCTTCAAGACTTTGTAATTATCAGCATCCTCCTCTCTAACCGTGAGGAGCTTGTCTCTACCTTTGTCTGCAAAGGAGAGCCACAAGATTGCTGCCCACTGCTCCTGAGGGACCCTCTGTACTTTACAGGCCCTCTCTAGAGCAGTTATCCATTTGTGGATGTCATCCCCACTCTGGTAGGGAGGGACAATCTTGCTCAGGTTTCTATGGTCATAAGACCTTTCCCTATCTTTGGGGAAACTGCTGCCACCATGGGACTCTAGTCCCAACTTTTGTCTCTCTCTATAGAGATCTAGGGACTCCCTGTCTAAAGCCAATTGCTGTTTCCTGAGTTCAAGCGGAGTTTGCTCATACTGAATCAGTCTCTTTCTCCTCTCATGAGAGGATTCCCTCCTATGAGAGGAGACAGAGGTCCCTATTGAGGTGTCAGAGTGGTTAGACTCCTGAGAAGGAGACCTAGACCTTCTGGGCACACTCAGAACTCTTCCTGGGGGGACAAAGGGGAAGTCAGTCTGATCCTCCTCCTCCTCCTCCTCCACAGGAGGAATTGGGTTTTCCAGGACAAGGTCATTTTCACCTTCCTGGCCAGTTTCAGAGGGAGGGGGGCCTGGGTTTCTTCACCCCTGGCCCCCTCCTCATCTTCTGCCCCACCCTCTTTGCCTACCCCTTCAGACCCTAGGGGCCTGCTGAGATCATCAGCTAGTAACACCTCCCTGAGGTGTTGGGTGCTGGCACTTTTGCCTGCCTTCAACTTCCTAGTATTGCATAATGCTCTCAATTCCAAGAATGGGAGTTTATCATACTTGGAGGGAAGAAGCCCACTGGCTTCTGGCAAGGACTCACTGGGTCCTGGCTTTGAAGACATTACTAGTGAGGTGTGGTGTATGCACTACCTACTCTAGTGTGGCCTACTAAACTCTCTTGAGTTGTAGAAAGGGTGTGCTGTCCCTTAACACACAACTCTAAGTTCAGTAGAACTTACTGTATTACTAAGCTTGATTTATATGTACCTTAGGTACCCTTAGTGGTTTTCAGTTGATCAATTCAATTGAGATTATCTGGTAAAACAATAGCAAGCTGGAATCCCACACGCTGCACACCAAATGTGAGAAGTTGGCCTGGCATATGCTGTCCACTAATTATAGTGGGCACCTTGCACCAGTCCAAACAACCCCTTATTGGAGATAGGTTAAAGACAACCTTTATTGAAAGCTATCCTAGTGGTAGCTATGGAGAGCAGCCTTCAGGCTAAGTCTTGAAGGAATGTAAAGCAGCTTGTTTTACCAGTCTATCATCTCTTGAGTGACCAAATGAAAGAGGACCACACCAGGTATATATTCAAAATATATGTATTTATTACTAAACACACCCCTCTAGTCTCTTTATGAGGCTAGAGTTCAAGTACATAAATTATAAGTTAGTTATCTACAGTAATAGCACAAATACACATTTGAGCCCCAGGGGCGTACCAAACCATATACCAATAAAGTGGTATAAGAACCACGACTGAGCTAGACACAAGGCCTAGAGCCTGTAGAAGTGCTTGGACCACAAGGAACCACCCAAGGCAGTGACACAGGGGACCCACGGGGGACGCGTGCAGTGTATGAACACAGCCGCAAACCACCGTTAACTTCTATGGGGAAAGTCGCGATTAGAATTTAAAAGAAAAGGGGCACTTAGAGGAGGACTTGGAGCAAACCCTTTGAGAACTAGGCTGTTCTAGTGCCAATACCCACGGGAGCACCGAAGTACTCGAGTTACCTCACCCAGGGGAGCCGGGTGCATAGGTGTCTTTCGGGGTCGGGTTTCATCATCGCTTTCAATGGCGATCTGCTGCAAAGTGCTGCTGGCGGCCAAGTCGAAAGTGTTCGGGTGGATCCAAAGGTGGATCGAAGATCTGAAGAACCTGAAAGCAGAGGGAACAGAGTCTGGGTCACTAGCCAGTGACCAGGAAGGCGATGAGCAGATGCCCACCGATGTCAAGTGCTTCAGGTAGGTTGACAGTCGTCTTGACTCTTCAGCCACGAGGTCCAGGAGGCGTCAACGACGACCAGGAGCTGGATTCGAGCTGTTCCACGACGTCTGTCGATTGCAGGGGTATCGGCGACCGGATTGGACCCAACAAGCCTAGGCAACGGCAAGTCTCTTGGAAATGGAAGAAGGACGATGTTGCAGACCAGCAAGGTCTGGGGGACTCACCCAGCGAGGGTAAGTCAGGGCACGCCTGGAGCAACCAGGGAGCCCAAGCAGAAAAAGATTGGCCTTTGGGAGGGCCTACTAGCCAACGGACTAGCGACCGCAAAGGAGCCTCGAGTCGATGCACGTGGAGCTGGCTCACAGAACACTCGTGGAGCGGGAGGCTGGGGCTACTCGAAGCCCAAAGCACGACTTCGTGGGAGACCCAGAAGAGGATGCACTTGCAAATGCGATCGGTGTCCAGGGGTCACGGTTCCATGTTACCCACGACAGCTACGGGCCTCAGCTTTGCTGGGGACTCAGGGCAGCCTCGGGGAAGTCTGGAAATCCACCTCTGGTGATGCAAAGACTTCGGCGTCTGACGGGAGCTTCAGCGATGCAGACCGGACAATTGCTTCTTTGGTGCCTGCCAAGCAGGGGAGTCACTTCTTGACCCCAAGGGAGATTCTTCAGTCCTCTAATCTTGAAGTAGAGCGTCGAAGGTCCAGGATTCTGTATCAGAGTTTCGTCCAGGTAAATCTAAAGTCCTAAGGACTGGGGTCCCCTACTTATACTAAGGTAGGGGGTTGGACATACTCTGTGGCCCCACCTATGGGAGGGTCAGGGCAGAGGGGTGGTTACACCCCTTTCCCTTTGTCCAGTTTCGCGCCAGAGCAGGGGCTGGAAGCCCCTGAGCCAGTTTGAACTGGGGTATGCACAGGGACACCAAGTGTGCCCCCAGTGCAGGACTTCAAAGCACCCGAGAGTGCTCCCGCCCAGCCCCAATACACACTATCCTGTCTGGGGAGGTGGTCACACCTCCCTGGGACAGGAAACCTATTGTCCAGGCCTCCCCTGCCGGAGTTTCGGTCAGCAGCAGGAGGCCAGACTCGTGTCTGTGGCAGCGGCATCCATTTTGTGATGCCAGGGCTCTGGAAAGTCAGTACCGGGTATACCGGTGTGTACATGTCTTTCCCTCTAGAAGGGTGGAATGCTACCCCCGCCGCCAGAACTGGCGGGGGTAGTATTCCAAGATGTTTGACACCAAACACGACATGTTTCCGTGCAGCCATCCCAAAGTTAGCATTTAACGCGAGGTTATAATGCGCTTAAGAGTATATGGTCAGGCTGCACTACAAACAGCATCAGAGAAGGGTCTCCGAACGCTGCAGAGGGGCCCTGCTCATGCAGGGGCACCCTCTCACATAGGAACCATGCACTCTGCCTTCAGGATTGATAAGGCCTGCCTTAGGAGTGACTTATAGGTTTATATGTGTGTATGTAGGTAGTGATATAGGTAGCCTATATCACAGTAAGGGGTGCATGCACCACCTTACCCAGGCTGCAGTAGCAGACCTGTGGTGTCAGTTTGGATGGCCTTCCAGGGGTGGCACAATACATGCTGCGGCCCCTGGTAGGCCTCTGAGGTACCTATGCCCTGGGTACATAGTATACCATATACTAGGGACTTATAAGGGCACTCCAGATTCCAATCAGAGATGTGCCTAAGGCACATGGAAACCATTTTAGAGAGGAAGCAGCTAGGCTGGGGTTCTGATTAGCAGGGCCCCAGCCAGACTAAGGTCGAAAAACAGTGAAGCATCAGCAAAAAGTGGGGCTACCCATGTGAAGCAGATCCTACTCTCCTACACACCTGGTCTACGATCCTTATCCACATCCTGTTTCTGGTGGCTACTGGTGTCTGTTGGACCTGGTTCCCATAGATTTGTGGGTACACCTTGATGACCTCGTCGACCATGACCGTCAACTCTGTGGCAGTGAACTTGGGTATTCGTTGTGTTGCCATGGTGCGTAGTGTAGTTTTTGTGGTGCTGGTGTGGTGTGTTTGGTGTGTGATGTGCAGGGGGTTTGTGGTGCCGGTGTTTAGGTGGTGGTGGTGGTGGTTGTTGTGGTGATGGATGTGATGTGTGCTTGCGTGTGGTATACTGCTTTCCTCTGTGGCTCTCCGTGTTCTCTGCTGTGGTGTTGGCTTTGTCGTGGTGCAAGGGTTTGTGGTCTGTGAGGGGGCTGCTTTTGTACTCACCTATGTGGGTGTGTCATGATGGTCTGTCGTTTTCAGGTGTGTTGGGCGTGGTGTCCTGGGATTTATTCTAATTGTATTTTTTGGCAGGGGGATGTGTCTTTGGGATGGGTTCTGTGTCTGGGTATTTTGGCGTCGTTTACTGTGTGGACTTGTTGGCTGTGTTGTGTGTATTTGTTTGTGCCGCCACTAATTTCCGTGCACGGACGTGGCCGCCAGGCCTTCCGCCTTGTCAGTTATTCATTTCTGTTGTTCACCGTTGCGGGCGGGAAATGTGTTGGTTTCCCGCCCTCATGTCGGGGGGATCATAATTTGACGGCCGGTGTGTAGTCTGTCCGCGCGGTCGTATTTGGAGTTTTCGGGCGGTATTGCGTCCGCGGCGGACGGATTGTCTTGGACTCTGACATGGACGGGCGGTATTCTGTCTTTTTTTTCCGCTGCGGGCGGTGGTTGCTTCGCGTCATCATGATTGCTCGGTCGGTATTCCCATGGTGCAGGCGGGCGGTCTTTTCAGGCTATGGCGGTTGGCGGTATTTTTACCGCCGGTTATCGTAATGGGCCCCTAAAATTGGAGAAAGAACAAGCTCTGGAGGAAAGGAGGTTGGCATTAGAGGAGAGGAAGATGTCCTATGAGCTAAACCCCAGAGAGCTGGATATAAGAGCCCTACAAGTGGGGGCCAGCAACAGCAATGGTGGCAGCATAGTGCTGGGGGATGAGTTTGTCCCTGTTAATGAGGGGGGGGCTATCGGAGTTACCCTAGTGTCCCTGGGTGACAGTGAGATGGTTCCTAAGATCCATGTGCCCTCAAATACTACAAAGTATAAGCAATGGGTCACCATCGATAGGCAAACTAACGCTTAAGATCACAGATCTCTTTAGAGCAAACTACCCTCCACTCCTACAGTATCTAAAAGCTGTGTTCCGGCAATGGGCCCCCCTTTACATCTTATGGCTAGGCCGCATCCAAGCCATTAAAATGGTGGCACTACCTAAACTATTATATCTGTTTCAAGTGTTCCCCATCGAATTAGAACGAGACTTCCTACCTTCGATGCACTCATTGATAACCCGCTTCATATGGCAGGGATGTAGAGAGTGACTGCCATATAAAGTTCTAAGACTCCCGAGAGATGCGGGCGACTTAGCCCTCCCAGATCTTGACCTATATTACAAGGAGGCTCAACTTTAACAAAAGGGTGGTTTGACAATTTCCCCCTCCCCATACACCCCAATTCACTATAACCCAGCATTTCCACCAGCACTGCAGCCGGGATCCTTTGATCTGTGGAAGGAGTGGGGTTGTCTTACCGTCTCACACCTTTTCCATGGTTGGGATATTTTAACGTTTATGAATTGTCAACGGGATTTCCACCTCCCAGACACTTAACACTATCACTAGACACAATTAAAACAATGGGTATTACAACCCGACATAATAGAAGCAGCTACCAGGGAGCTTACTCCCATTGCAAGATTTGTTAGACGGTCTAGTGGGTCTCGAGGGTGCATCTCCTTTCTCTACTCTTTATTGCTATCCACCACAAAGCCTTCAAAACCCAGACATGTTACTTTCTGTGAACAAGTCCTGGAGGGAGACCTTCCTGAGGTGCAGTGGCAAAAGCTATGGAGAGATATCCCTAGATGTAATCATTCAGTTGACATGAGGGGAGCACACTACAAACTGCTCTGTGATTGGTATCTTTATCCCATCAAACTCAAAACAATTTTTCCAGATACCTCAGATCTTTGCTGGAGGGGATGTGGTCTCCTGGGGGACTTCTTTCACATCTGGTGGGATTGTCCGACAATCCATCCTTTTTGGTCAGAAATCCTCGCTCAGCTTAAAGATATTCTATGATACCCTATCCCAAGAACCATGGGTTTCACACTATTGGGTGTGCGTGATGATTCCCTTAAGCACCAAAAAAAACCAGCCATAGAGCGATAATGTGGATGTGTTTTGGGGCTGCAACACTCATTCTAGCAGCTGCATGGAAGAAAAAAGATGCACCATCCCAATCCCAATGGTATGCATGACTCTGGCAGGTGGTCACTATGGAGAGGATGGCTGACATCCTTCTGGATAAGCATACCATTTTTTAATACACCTGGGCCCCCCTTGATGGAGTTTTTGTCCAGAGGATTAACTCAAGGGGCATATCACCCACGTACTGGGGCACTCCATCTATTTCAGATTTAGTAGATCCTTTTCCAGGCATTGATGATAAACACGATGTATGCACTACTGCTTGGCCCAGCTCCTGACTACACTCTGACTCTCCCAATTCAAAGCAACTATTAAAAAATTCCCCACTCATGCACCACAGTTAACGGGGATTGTGGGCGGAGGGGGGTGTTTGTGGGTTTAAAGGTTGTGAAATATGTGATGATTAGCAATGACAATGTACTACTATTGTTTGTGAAGGCAACTAAGGACATCATTAACTGAAAGTAAGAAACTGTATACTTTATTTAGCTCCTTTATGCATTGATGTTGAAAGCCAACACCATTTTTACTCATAGTTATTGATCACTGTAAAACCAATAAAAACTGTTTGATACAAAATATAGGCAATGGGTCACCATCAATAGACAAGGTGTTAAGGCTCTGAGGGACACATGAGCCAGAAGGACTATGGTAAAGAGTCAGCTGGTGCATCCAGAGCAAGTAATTCCTAATGCATTCCACCAAGTTGTAGTGGCTAACAACCGAGAGGGCCACTACCCAGTGGCCCTTGTTCCCTGTGTGTGTGGGTGGGGGTTACAGGTCCTCTGAAATTTGTTGTGAGTCCTGCCATGCCTGTGGACTGTTTGTCGGGTAATGACCTTGAGCACACTATCTGGAAAGAAGTGGAGCTCAAAGCTCATGTGGAGATGTTGGGGTTACCTGATTCTATCTGTGCAACAACAAGGTCCATGGCTTTGCAGGATGGGAGTCAAAGGGTCTGGAGCCTGGAACAATGACCCTGGATGGGGTACCTGTGGTGGCCGCCTAGGAGCCCTTTGAGGAGGGAACTGCTTCGCTGGGTGACCTTCCTACCTTCCTACCTTCCTACATGGATGTCATGTAGAAGGAGAATCCACCAAGGAGTTCTGTAGGGCATAGAGGAAGTGCCCAAACCTTGAGGCATGAGGAAACAGGCTGAAGCCCAAGCAGCAGGTGATGTCTCTGGGAGTTATCATATTTACTCGGAGGACAACCTCCTTTACAGTGAGCCTAAGGCTTCTGTGCATGGAACAGCAAGGGCGCTGGTGGTCTCCCAATGCTACAGGGCCTTCCTACTGGAGCTGGCTCATGATATTCCCCTGGCAGGACACTTGGGCTAAGACAAGACCTTTGCAATGCTTGTCCCACATTTGTTTTGGCTCAAGATCAGGGCATCCTCAGATGCATTCTGCCGGACTTGTGTAACCTGCCAGGCTAGGTGTAAGACAGGGTAAAGTCTTAAAGCCCCCCTTAATCCACTTCCAGTCATTGGCACACCCTTTTAGAGGGAGGGCATCAACATTGTAGGGCCTATGGATCTCAAGACTGCTTCAGCTTACAGGTTCATCCTGGTTCTAATGGATCGTGCCACTCGGTACCCAGAGGCAATCCCCCTGAGGACCTTGACTGCACTTGCAGTGGCAAAGACCCTGATGGGGATTTTTACTCAAGTGGGTTTCCTCAAGGAAGTTGTGTCTGATGGGGCACAAACCTCACGTCTGCTTATATGCAGTCCATGTGGAAGGAATGCGGAGTAACCTACCAGTTGTCCACTTCTTACCATCCACAAACCAATGGACTTGCTGAGAGATTCAACAAGACCCTCAAAGGCATGATTAGAGGCCTGCCTGAGATCCTGAGGAATAAGTGGGACATCCTCTTGCCATTCCTGTTGTTTGCCTACAGGGAGGTACCACAGAAGGGAGTGGGCTTCATCCCCTTTGAGCTTCTGTACAGACACCCTGTTAGAGGACCTCTGAGTCTGGTGAAGGAAGGATGGGAGCAATCATCCCAAGAAAACTCCCTAGGATATAGTGAGCTGCATGCTGGCCTTCAGAAGCCAGATGGCAAAGTTGTGGAAGCAAGCTTCTGACAACTTGTAAGCCATTCAGGCTGTGATTAAAAAGTGATAGGACCAAAATTCTACCACTGTGGAATTACAGCATGGGCGGAAAGTGTGGGTTATGGAACCTGTGGAACTCAGGGCCCCCTAGGACCTCTGGACTGGTCCCTACAAGGTGATTAAGAAGAAGGGTAAGGCTACCTACCTGGTGGACCTTAAGACACCCAGGCAACCCCATAGGGTGCTTCACATCAATCACCTCAAACGCCACTTTGAAAGATTGACATCACCATGCTGTTGGTGACAGATGGAGAAAAGGAAGAGCAGAGTGAACCTCTCCCTGACCTCTTGGACTGCAAGGAGAAGGATGGGTCTGAGGAAGGATTGATCCTTTCCCCCACTCTAACTTCTGAACAGCAGAGTGACTGTCGCAAAGTATTGGGGCAGTACTCTTCTGTCATGTAGTTGCCACTAATCAGTAGGAACTGCATGTTTGTGGATGACATAAACTTATGGATGGTGCCAGACTGATTCCTTGCACCCCCCCAGGATTTGTAGTCCCTTAGACCAGCTAGCTCACAGTGCTTTCATAAGCCCCCCTAAACCTAGACAAGGAGCGAACAGTTCATGCAACTACTGAACATGACAACCCTGTTCCCTCAGTAACCGTGGTGACAGACCTAGGACCTTTCGCCTATACACTTGTGCTCTCTTTTGCTCAGAGAAATATACAAAGAATACACAAAGGGACATTTTCAATGTTTATTAAACTGAAGTGATTCTTGTATAGAAAATATGTGCTGCAATGATCAATAGACAGAAACAGATGAAGGTTATAATAATTGTCAGGACAGAGAACAGAACAAAAAGTTCCACCATTGTGCTGAGACAACGTATTTATGCAAGCATATGAAGTAATATAACAATCTGGTTTACTCCTAATATGCAAACCCGAAACTACGGTGTATGTGTATCTTCTGCCAACAAACCCCTTACTAGATGATCCAACCCCATTATCTGATGGGTAAGAATGTAGGACCCTGTCTTAGCCACAAACTGGACACCCCTCACAGAGATGTCAGTCAGCAGCTCGGCAAAAGATTCAGCATGAAGGAACCTCTCAAATTCAGCAGAAGTGCCTCCTCCGACTATACCCGGAAACAGATGTGAATATATAGAAAAAGGCATCCTTGCCATGGGCCGATATTGTGATCTAGCAGCCATTGTTTGTATTCTAAAGATAGCTGTGTCGCCATATGGAAGTTATTAGCAAATACATTTGCACAACGTACATGTAGGCCTTGTACACAATGCCAAGGCAACAGGATAGTGTGCTCGCAAAGTTCATTTATGTAAGCAAGGTCGATGTTTCCGGGAAACTAACCCAAGTGTCACAAATGCAAATGTGTGTGAAAAGTTGATGCAAAAAAGTGAAGGCAACTTTAGGAAAGATCCATGTACATGTAAAAATGGCAACGTTTCCTATTTGGCCTAACTGGGATACAGGACACTTCTCTTTTCTCCCTTACTCCTGTACCCATGATGTGGACACAGGGGAGAACTTCACTGTTAAGAATAAATCTTACAGGGTGTCGGAAAAGGTGAGGGCCAGCATCAAGAGTGAATTCTCTAAGATGTTGGAATTGGAGGTGATAGAACCATTCAGTAGCCCCATGTCTAGTCCTGTGGCTCTGGTACCAAAAGCTGCCCCAGTGGACACCACACCAGAGCTGAGGTTCTATGTGAATTATAGAGGGCTAAATTCTGTGACAAAGACTAATGCTCATCCCATCCCCAGGGTGAATGAGCTGATTTTCACAAAAAGATATCCCTCCTGGGACGTTGTAGGGTCCTCTGGTTGTGAAAAAGGGAAGAAGAAAGGAAGCGGAGAACAACCGTCGATGTTGTGTGAGGGGGTGTTCTGAAAAAGAACAGAACACCTAGAAGAGTCTGCACCTTACTGATTCAGTAATGTCCCCGAGTTGTAAGATGGGAAGGGAGGGAGACCTTTTTGTTAATATAGCCCTCACTCACTCTAATCGTGGGCTCACCCTGGCTCCTAAAGGTCAGGGTGGGCTCGACCATGTTTCAGGAAGCACTTGTGAAAATATATTGGTATGGGGGCGTAAAGTTAAAAATAAGCTCTCCTCTCACTCCTAAAGTATCCTTTATTCGTGGAGTGAGGGAAGGTTAAAGAGACTATGGTAGGGTTTGAGGATATGATCGTCCTATGACCCTAACTAAACACCAACATGTTTCAGCCCTATCGCTGGCCTATGTATGGTCCTGGACTTTCGTCAGGGTGGGATGCGAAGAGGTCACTTCCCCCAGAGACGTGAGTGCTGTGCGATAATGCAATTAACATGTAACACAAAAAGAATTGATGGACAAGTCTAGTACCTGTCTGCAAGCAGAGGAGCGGAGCACAGTAGATCTCTAACGGGGATAGACCTTTGACGAAAGTGTGACTACAAGGCCTCCCCCTCCAAGTCCCTCATTGGGAGCTTACGCCTTGTCCCACCGGGGGTAATTCCTCGAAGAAATCAGTGACAGGTACTAAACTTGTCCAGCAATTCTTTTTGTGCTACATGTTAATTGCATGATCGCACAGCACTCACGTCTCTGGGGGAAGTGACCTCTTCGCATCCCACCCTGACGAAAGCCCAGGACCATACATAGGCCAGCGATAGGGCTGAAACATGTTGGTGTTTAGTTAGGGTCATAGGACCATCATATCCTCAGACCCTACCATAGTCTCTTTTAACCTTCCCCCTCACTCCACGAATAAAGGATACTTTAGCAGTGAGAGAGGAATTTTATCTTTAAAGTTACGCCCCATACCAATATATTTTCACAAGTGCTCCCTGAAACACGGTCGAGCCCACCCTGACCTTTAGGAGCCAGGGTGAGCCCGATGATGTAGCATGCCACTATTAGAGTGAGTGAGGGCTATATTAACAAAAGGGTCCCCCTCCCTTCCCACCTTACAACTCGGGGACATTACTGAATCAGTAAGGTGCAGACTCTTCTAGGTGTTCGGTTCTTTTTCAGAACACCCCCTCACACAACATTGACGGTTGTTCTCCCCTTCCTTTCTTCTTCCCTTTTTCACAACCAAAGGACCCTACAAGGTCCCAGGAGGGATATCATTTTGTGGAACTAAGTATTTAGGGAGGGTATATCCCTTCCCACCTCCCCCACGAGGCCTCTCTACCCATGTCGGGGCCCTACCAGGCCACGACTGATTGTGGAACAGATTGAATGAGCTGATTGACAGGTTATGGGCTGCACAGTACTTAAGCACCTTTTATCTTACATCTGGGTATGGGCAGATTGCCCTAACAGAAGGTGCCAAGGAGAGGTCAGCCTTTTCGACTCCAGGGTGCCACTATCAATTTAGAGTGATGCCTTTTAGACTCAAGAATACCACTGCCACCTTACAGAGGTTGGTGAGCCAGGTACTTGCTGGTATGTAGAATTCTCAACTACCTACCTGGATGACATAGCTGTCTTCAATAGCAGTTTTCAAGGACCACCTTTTTCACCTCCAGGAAGTGCTTCAAGCCCTGCCACAAGCATGCCTGACTATCAAGGCGAGTAAGTGCCAGATAGGGCAGGGATCTGTGGTGTACTTGGGACACTTGGTGGGCAGGGGTAAGGTGCAGCCCCTCCAGGCCAAGATAGAGACTGTCATGGCCTGAGAGCCCCCCCCAAAACCCAGACTGAGGTCAGAGCAGTCTTGGGCCTCACTGGGTACTATAGGAGGTTTTTAAAGGGATATGGCTCCTTTGTTGGCAGCTCAGAAATGTGGTTTGGACAGAGGCATGTCAACCTGCATTTGACTTCCTGGAGCAGGCCATGTGCACTGCCCTAGTACTCAGGGACCCTGACTTCTCCAAGGAGTTTATTGTTCAAACGGATACCTCGGAAAATGCCATAGGGGCAGTGCTATCACAGTTAAAAGAAGCAGGCCTGGACCAATATGTAGCCTTCATCTCCAGGAGGTTGATCCCCATGGAACACAGGTGGAGTGCTATAGAAATAGAAGTTTTTGCTGTGGTCTGGGCACTGAAGAAGTTGAGGCCACACCTGTTCGGCACTCACTTCATGTAGGAAAGTTCCCCTTTTGACAAGGTTACCCCCCAATGTTTGCCTGATATCTGGTGCAACTTTGAGTGGAAGTGTACTGGGTTCTTGCTAACCAGGTCCCCAGTGCCAGTGTTCTTTATCTAAACTGTATGATTGTTCCACAATTGGCATCCCTTTAGGATCCCTATAAGTCCCTAGTAAGTAGACCCATGGTACCTACAGCATTGGAACTAAAGAGGGTCCCTAAGGGCTGCAGCACGTATTGTACCACCTTAGAAGACCCCTCACCAAGCTTATGTACACTGCCATTGCAGCCTGCATGTATTGGTGCAGAGAAAACTGAAGAGTGGATATGGCACACATCCCTGTGTGCCATGCCTGCCAGCAGTACCTGTGGTATAGGTAAGTCGCCCCTATGGCAGGCCATACAGTCCTAAAGCAGGGTGCACTGTACCCATGTGTGGGCATATCTGCAGGAGTCGATATGTCCAGATGATAGTTCACCCTTAGATATTGCAAGTGCACAGGGAAGCCATAATGAGTACATGGGCTGGACACTCGTCATTACGAGTTCCTCAGTTACATGGTGGCTTCAGTGTACCCCATGGTGTTTGGTACGAAACACCTTGTCTCAATAAACCCACACTGTTGCCAGTGCTGGATTAATTAATACATGCACCCAGAGAGCACCTTAGAGATTTTCCCAGGAAACCTAGCAACAACTAGTGTGTGGACTGACTGGTCTCACCAGCCCACCACCCTAGACAGGTTTCAGACCTCCTGAGGTGAGATCCTGCATTCTCGGAGGTCAGGAACAAAGCCTGCTCTGGGCAGAGGTGTTAACACCTCCTCCAAACAAGAGGGGCATTCCAGGGTGGGAAGCTTCAAAGGCCCTGCCACCTTTGTGATGCGACCTCGGGCCTCTCCAAATAGTAGAGGTGCCCACCCCGGTCCTGACCCCACTTTTTGGCAGCAAGACAGACAGGAAAATAAGTAAAATTAGGAGGTATGCCCACATTCAGCCTGCAACACCCCTAGGGCGGGCCAGATGATGTGAACCTCACTTTTCAGATTCCTCCAAGTTGTTTTGGATGGAAGTAGCATTCTATGGTGATGGCTTTGCCCACTTCCCTCTGGAAGTGGTCATATTGAGGGTGTAGACACACTAAAGGTAGGGAGCCCATTGGCTACTACCTGTCACTCCCCATAAACGCCCCTAAATTGAGTATTTAAATGGCACACCTGAACACAGAAACTCAGATTCGATGGATCAACAGAAGAAGGATGAAGAAGAGCCACTGCCTGGCGAGAACTGCAGCAGAACTATGGGCTTTGGCGCAAAACCTTGCTGTCCTCAGCCCTCTCTCGATAATCACGACAAAGTGACTCGTCCTGCAAGGTGGAGAACAACCAAAGCCTTGGGTAGCCTGCCAGCACTTCACAAATCACTGACAGTCTCCCATGGAGTAAAGGAGCTACTCCCCTGCAGTCTGCAGGCACAGACAAGCAGAGTCTTGTCCACTGCCTTGGAGTTCCCTGGTCCGACTGATGCCACAGACAACCAGGAGATGGTACTTGAGTTCTGAAAGGTCAGATTTGTCTCCCCACTGAGTGTGAAGACAACAGGACCAACTGGAGCCTTGCAGCCCCAACCCCCGGGGTACCGGATGCTCTGCACCAAACACCAACAGTGAGAGTCCAGTCTGGATTCTCACTTCACCAGGACCAAGTAGCCATCATAGGGTGGCAGCATCACTTCGAGAATGGCCCATCTGCTTCGATTTTGCCCCTACCAGAGGTTTGTCCATGACCCCGTTATGCATCTTTGGGTAACCCAGCCGACTCGACCACTCTGCATGTGATCTGCACAGCCTGGGTCCCGGTGTACCGGCTGTGCCCACTTGCTCCAAGATCTCTTGCGACCTTGCACTTTGTCTGCAAGTACCCCTGTTCAGCCTGTTCTAGGCTTGCCCCCCTTCATCGTAGTATGCCAGCTACCAGCCTCACCATCACCCTGCTCCTAGTAGAACCCAAGCGGTTCCCGAAGAACTGCTGGTAGTACTTTGGACATTAGCCCACTACAACCCAGAACCCTAAAGGCAAACTCCTGAAACTGACTGTACCTACCTTTATGCATCTTTGACTTTTCCTCCCATAGGAATACATTGTGCGTAAAAGCGCACAGGTTTGAACATTTTACTTACCTGTGAATATTGCTTTCGAAAACAGTACTTACCTTTGAACAAAGTTCTTCGTTTTAAAACATATATAAAAAGAAATTTTATTTTTCTCTTTTAGTCTCAGATTTATTCTTTGAGTGTGTGCCTCATTTATTGCCTCTGTGAGTACAACAAATGCTTAGCACTACCCTCTGATAAGCCTAACTGCTCACCAACACTACACAAAGGAGAACGTTAGTATTATCTACTTTTGCCTCTGCAAACCAATTGGGGACACACTGGACTCTGCACAGTGTACTTCCTTTTAGTGCACGATATAGAGAGCTGGCTTCCTACACTTCCTGATTCAGACAGACCGCATGCCCCTCAGGTGGCTCATGCAAATGAGGGGTGAGAATCCAAAATTGTTGAGGTGGCCCATTTCCCTACAGTGTATGAACTTCAGGGTGGAACACAGACCAGGGGTAGACCACGCAAATGCTGACGGTCTATCCAGATTTTTCCACCTTAGTGATGAGAACTTCCTAGAGGTTGGGTAGACCTCCCCACTTTCAGCTGGGGAGGACACATGTTAGACCTGTCATCCTTAGGGTGGTCTTCCCCCAAATGTTTTGCCTGCTCACCACCTCTTTTTGCTGTAGCTTTCTGTTGGCCTTAGGACTCTGAGCACTTTACCACTACTAAACAGTGCTAAAGAGCATGTGCTTCTCCCCTACATATGTTAACATTGGTGTTTACCGGATTGGCATATTTAGTTTACCTGTCATAATATACCCAGGATTGTTAACATTAATGCTAGTCATGGGCCTGCTGCACTGGTTGTGCCACCCATACAAGTAGCCTTTCAAACCTGTCTCAGGCCTGCCATTGCAGGGCGTGTGTATGCAGTTTACTGCCACTTAGACTTGGTATTTAAAATCACTTACCAAACTTTAAACTCCCCTTTTACTTCACATAGGTCACCCCTAAGGTACGCCATAGGTAGCCTTAAGGACAGGGTGCTGTGTAAGTAAAAGGTAGGATATGTATTTTTAAGTTTTAGATGTCCTGGTAGTGACAAACATCTAAATTCATTTTTCACTACTGTGAGGCCTACTCTTCTCATAGGCTAGAATTGGGATTTGCTTAAAACACTTGTAAGCTGTAAAACCTGATTAGACAGGAATAGCTAGACCATGCTTTATATCTTTTGAATAGTAGTGAAAATTCTTCTTTAGTGGTAAAGTTGGATTTGACATTACTATTGTAGAAATGCCACTTTTAGAAAGTGGCAATTTCTCTGCTCTTAACTTTGCTCTATGTGCCTGCAGCCTGTCTCCAATACACATCTGGTCTGGGTGACAGCTACACTTTGTGCATTCCCTCTAGACAGCCACAAACACAGGAAGGGTGGTTGTGACAGAAGACTCATCTGCATTCTGAAAACATCCTGGGCAGGAAGGGGGAGAGGGAGCTCACACTTAAGTCTGAATAGGCTGTGTCCTGTCTTCACACAAAGGACTGATAACCCCTCACAGATAGCCTGACAGACAGGGCTGGGTTGAAAGGGGACATGTGCACTTCAAGGAGCTGCTTTGAAGTCACCCCCCACTTCAAAGGCACATTTGGGTATAAGCACTTGGGCTCTGACTCTTCCAGATCAGTACACTACTGGACCGGGCAAGAACTCTGCTGGAGTAAAGGCTTCTGTGCTGGAAGGATTGCCACTTGGCCGTGACTGACCGTTCTGAGGAACGTCTTCTCTACTTTGCTAAGCTGCCCTGCTGCCTGCTGATCTTTGCCCTGCTGAGAACAAAGACTGGACCCAGAGTGACTTCAAGGGCCTGTTTTCCTTGATGTCCCAGGGCCATAAAGGACTACCCTCCTCCCCTGATGTGTCTGCAGGACTCTACATGCTGTGGATCTAATTAAGGACAGCCTAAATGCTGTCTGATCTGCACCAGGGGTTCTACAATGGTCCAGCTCTTTGCTTTTGGATCTGCAACACTCTACAACAGTTCAGCGCTTCACTTGGGATCAACATCAGGATTCAACATAAAGTAAATCGACCTCAAGAACTTGGAAAGAAACCAAGCTGGAAAGAGAAAAGAAAAGAGCAAGAATAGATGTAAGAGAAGGAGAATGAACGTCCCTATACCTATATGTGTGGAAAAACCTGGACGCTAGGAGCCACACCATGCAAAATTCACGGAAACTGCTTGCTTCTGCCAATGCAAACAGGCTCGAAAGGTACTCAGACTGTCATTACCTCTTTCGTTACCTCTTTTACATTCGGAATGGGCAGAGCAAGTGATAAAAGAAAAAAAAAGAAAATGCGGACAAAGAATGCAAAGTAATACATGCACAGGTTGGATGGCCAAGTGAAGGATGTGGCCAGAGGGCCAATGTTAACAACAGCTCGTAAAAGTCTGAGGGCACAGGAAAAGAAATTAACTCCTGTGCCTCAGAAGCTTGAGAAATCTCCTGATTGTATAAATAATAGGGAGAGATTATCGGGGCCAGGATGTGTCAGAGAGTACAGTATCATGTAGGGGCTGGTTAAATGAAATTCAGACCGGACCATTTCTGTTTCTATGACCTTTCTTGCCAGAAGAAGCCAGTTTGTGCCGATGAGTGCACGGGGTGTGTACTGCAAATTATTTCCTATGGTCCAGCAATGCAGGGGTAATGACTGGATCTGATTCACTGTTTAAAACAAGTTTGATTTTAGAGATGCTGTGACTAGTCAAGGACTGCTTTAATTAATTTAATTTCAAACACAGCTATTGTGAAGGGATTTTAACTGCCTAAAGAAAGGAAACAGTTTTAACTATGTTTAGGTCAGTTAATACATCAAAACATATTAAAGATGAGATAAAAAAGACTCCTTCAACAACAGCAAATTAATGGTCTTTTAAAGCAGCTTTGGCCAAGTAAACTTCTAAGAACTGTTATTAAGTGCCTAGCAATAGACTATGATATACTACTATTTCTTATTATGTGACAAAATGCACGAAATGCCACTAAGAATAATATTAAAACATCATGTCCATTCATATAGTGAAAAGTGAATTTTTGCTTGCCTCCTAGTATAAATTGCTGTTATTACCCAGTCAATAGCATTCATTTCTTAAGAGTGTGATGATGAAAGGTTTAGTGTCAGGAATGCTGGAGTTCTTACTTTCCGGTGATTGGGTTCAGTGTTGCTTGGATGTAGTCACATTTCTCTGAAATCATGATACACGTTTGGTGTGAGCCTTGGAGACTGTGGCAGATATCTCAGTGGTGGCTGAGGAGTTGAAGAAAGGTAAAGTGACAGGGTAACACAGATTAGGACAAGGTGGAAAGAGCTAGAACATTCCGGAATAACTTAAACATTCTGGAAAAGCCAGAATATTCTGGAAGGAGCCAGATGGTTTCAGACACTTTTAAATCAGTTGGGAAGCTATAAGCACCAGTCAAAGGATTACCCTTCGCCTGCCCACAGAGGTTGATATGTTCCCTATTTCGTCACATAGGTCTCCCAATTTGCATTCCCTGCACCTTTTTTGTTTTGCTCCCCTTCGGTTACCTTGGGTGGTTAGGGCAGCTTAAGTTAACCCCTCCTTTAAGAAATACTGAGCTTGCATGCTGCCATTCCAGAATTCCTGCTGTAACTTCAAACACTCCACGTAATGATTCCGGTGTCTCTACTATTGGAAGCAAACCTTAGCTTTTGGTTTAGAGGACTATATCCCGGTCATCTGGGAGCTAGTTTTGGCCTCACGACTTCCATACTCTGGTATGCCGTTTAACTGATGCTCACAGGACATTGTATCCTGTTGTATACAAGTATATTCACATTATTGGTATCTTGTATTTAACTGCAGGGGTTACTAGTCAGTCCATTGCATATCATGGAACCTTGCTGAACGCCTTACACCAGCCGATACTCCTGAGGTCAGCAGACTGAGACGCTTACAGAGTATTCATTTTCTCTCTACCTCCCTTCCCCCATACAAGTATTTCATATACTATAGTTTATTACAGATCTTATTTGAATGCAAGGGGAAAGATGGGGGCATCATTCTCCCTGGCATGAATTCCAATGAAACTCTGACCATGACTAGGATTTGAATCCATAATGTACAATCTGCACACACATTTCTCCAGCAAACGAGTTATTCAGCTTAACTAGGTCACTGGTATTAATACCTACATGCATTACATTATAAAGCCACTGGCACATGTTGGACCTGTCCCTCTCTGCAGGGTCACCCTCAAAACGTTTTGTCTTCACCCCTCCTGTTTTGTGAATTAGTTATTGTTGGCTTATAGGTCTCTGTGTACTTTACCGCTGATATCTAGTGCTAGAGTGCTTGTGCTGTCTCCAGTAAGCAAGCTAAAATTGCCTTACTCCCACCTGGCACATTTAATTTTCTTGTAAGCTGATAATTTTATACAGAGAGGCTGAGGCAATAGAACATCACACCTAACACTTTAGTGGGGTAGGGTTAACAATAAATCAGGGTAGTGCGTGAGCCTGGAAGACCTGCCCCCTTTGTCTTCCTCACAGGAAATAATCCATAAGCAATTACAAAGTTAGATGGCTCAGCACCACAGTGTTTTTTTATATATGATTATGACAGTATAAAATTCATTTCAATATAGTTTAACACAGTTATTTGGCATAATGCACAGATCCCATTATGTTTGTTCAAAAGAAGAGACTTTTTTATCCGTGTTCTTCTTTTATTTAAAAAAAAAACATTCTTCTTAAATTCAAATGTAGCCCACATTTGAATAATTGTGATAAACTATATTGAACTGTATTTTATACTGTCGTAATCATATATTAGAAAACTATGGTGCTGAGCCATCTAACTTTGTAATTTCTTATCAGCCCCTCATAATGTGGTACTACAGGTACCCAGGGCCTGTAAAATAAATGCTACTAGTGGGTCTGTAGCACTTATTGTGCTGCCTACTTACATAGAACTTTAAAACATGTCTCAGCTTTGCCATTGCAGCCTATGTATGCAGTTTTAAACTGCCATTTCGTTGTGGAACAATAAACCTTTTGCCTGGCCTAAACATTTTTTTAATACATGTAAGTCACTCCTAGGAGTGGGCCCTCACATAGGGCAGGGTACATTATATTTAAAAAGTTGGACATGTAATTTTAAGATTTACATGTTCTGGTAGTAAAAAACTGTCAAATTCATTTTTCACTATTGCAAGGCATACTTCTCCCATAGGATAACATGGGTTAGTGTATTACATTCAATAAGTGATAACTTGTGTGGGAGCAGGTAGGAATGTCATGTTTGATGTCTGAGGAATTGTAATTTAAAACCCTCTTTAATGGTAAAATCAGATTATAAGTTACAATTTTGAAAATGCCTCTTTAGAAAGTTGCCATTTTCTTGTCCTAATCATTTAGTGCCTGAATCCTCTTTCCTGGTTTACATGACTAGGTGTAGTCGGCCTTTGTGTATTCCTCCCAGGCAGTATCACAATAGAGGGCCTGAGTGTTGGCAGGATGGGCCATCCTGACTTGATGGCGAGGGTGGAGCTGTAACTTGTCACACTCACACTTCAAGGACACTGCCTAAGCTCAGTCACAAAGAACTTCACACTAGCCTACTGAGACTGCAGACAGATTGGGACCAGGTCAGAGAGGCAGGAAATTCCGAACACCTCTTTGGGGGTATAACTTCAGAAGCTTCTCCCATTTTAAACCTAGCACCATTCATCAATATACTCCTGGACCTGTGGATACTACAGAAGAAGCCTAGCTGCCTGAGGACTACCCTGCTGCTTGTGGCCTGCCCTGCTGTCTAAGAAGGAAGACTGGACCTACACCCTTCATCCTTGACTGAAGTTACTCCAAGGGTCAGCTGACTGACCTCCTGTTCTGAGCGACAAGGACACAACAAGCTGTAGAGGCCTCTCTGCAACTGCCTAACTGACCTGCAACTGGACCTGCCTGAGCCCTGCTGATCTCTGCTGGAGTGGGTTCCTGACTCAAGAGGTGTCACTCAGGTCCTAGACCTTTGGCGTGGCATCAGTCAAACTCCTCCTAGAAGAAAAGGAGAAATACTGAAGTTTTGGGCTCTACGCAATTGGGAACAGGCTTGTTTTCCACAGATCTTGCTGCCCATGCCAACCACCAACATGAAGGTCTGATAAACCGACTCATCGTGCTACAGCGACCGCCAGTGATGAGCAGCAATACAAGATCTGCCCTTCGCGCTACAGCATCGACAGACCACGGTGACCACCAACGCAAATCTCCAGCAACGACAATCCACGATGCCCGACAGGGTCTTTGCACTACATCAACGACTGTCTGTGATGCCCTGTCTGCTTTTCTTGCTACAGCGATGATCATTCACGACCCCTCTCCCTGCTCCTCGTGGTCTCCTCCACCATGAACTGGACACTTCTTGCTGGACTTTAGAAGGTAACTTTTTCAGCAGGACTAACCTGGTCCCTCTACCAGGCTCGCACTACCTCGCAGTCGGCCTGAACCTGTGACTTTAACACAGTCTCAGACGACCAGATAACCGTGAGTGGTGCTTTGTGCTTTTAAGCGCTAAACTTACTTTAAATCTTTGAAATTGCATATCTCTGGTTCTACTGATTGGATTTTTGTTGTTTTGCTGTCAAATGATTTATTTGATTTTAAACTATGTTTCTAAATTGGTGTAGGATTTTTCTTGTGCTGTACTTTCACTTTAATACTGTTTGTGTTCTGAATAAATACTTTACACATTCCCTCTAAGTTAAGCTTGACTAGTTTTGTGACAAGCTACCATAGGGTTAAGCACAGGTTAATTTACTGACTTCTTTTGGTTCACCCTGGCAAGGATTGTGACTGTTGCTTGAGTAGGGTTTCACCCCCCCTCAACCTAACAACCTAATTTCTCACAGCTTGTTATTATAAGCAGTTCATTGTCACCAGTGACTCACTATGGTTACCATTTCGATGTGTCAATATTAGAAGTGACTTTAGTCATTAGTGACTCAACATAGTAGGAAATTGTTTTCAGGGGTCTGCAGTGTCATTAAAAGCTCTGTACAATCAGGTCCTCAAAATCACTAAATCCTCATAAATAAAAACATAGTTAAAAAAAAATCACCAAAGCCTCAGGGCCTAATTAACAAAGGTAATAATGGACCGGCCTACCTTTTTATGTGCGGAGTTCTCTGCCCGACTGCGGAGTCTCCGCAGTCATAAAGATACTATTAAATTGTTTCTTTGTGAATACCAAAAAAGAGTAAACTTACACAAAAGTGTAAGGTTACCTTTCTGAATCAAGCCCTCAGTGTGTTTAGTATCATAGTATCTTCTTGGTTAGTATTCTCAGTGTATCAGTCTCTTCAGCGTCTCTGTATTATGAATGATCAGACTTATTTGTCTAACGGTGTAAGCAGTTGCTCAGCATCATCACTGGTCAATATTACATGTGACATAGGATTTCTCTACCTTGACATTATTAGGCCCCAACACAAAGAGGGCAGCATCGCAGCTTAGTATGGCAGGGTAACCATGCGTGCACAGCATGTGCTCTTGTCCCTTACATTATAGCTCATCCAAGTGGACCTTTACGAGAACATGGGGCACACAACAGATTCAAATAAAATTGAAGAATAACTGTATATCGTGTCTCTTTTTGGACAGCCATTCCTGTTTACCACTTTTTGCTGCGGTTGTGAAATAGCAGGAACAGTTTTCCCCCTGTAGCTCTCTGCATCGTTGATCAAAAAAATCTACATACAGAAATTAGATAAGTTAGTTCAGACCTGTAAGTGTTAAACTATATACAGTGGTTTGCAGCAGGCATATAAACTGTAGTACTGTGTTAATGGGGTAAAAATGTGCGACTGGCACATTAGATAAGGAGATGACTCAGTGCTTAATTTAAACCGGTGGTTTGCAATGGGGGTCACTGGTTCTCATTTTTGGGGAAAGGTATTTATTTCTCCTCATCAGACATTTTCCTAGCGCAAGAAAGTGAAAAACACAAAGGGAATGGGGGAGGAATCTAAAGACGGAAAAACCATCCGTAAGGGAGAAAGCATGAACCTGCAGGAGTGAGATAAAGGGGCACAGAGTTTCTGGTAGTGGATTAAAGGGGATCGAGGTGGATTGAAACTAGCAGTCTTAACACACGCCATGCTGACATTGAATAGTATTGGTTGCGGGCTTCTTAGCAGAGCTTTGGGGGCCCGCTAATTATTTTATAATTTAATTACAGGGGATGTCCTATACACATGTAAAACTTTCAACTTCAGGCTACATGGAATATTCTCCTGCTTGCATATTAATTGTCTAATAGAAACAAAAAGCAATTTCTCCACTCCACATTCCAGTTCATTGTGTTTTTGCACACTGTGCTCCTCAAGACATGCTGCAACCATATCCAAATCAGCCTCGAGCCTTCTCCAATAAGAACAGTGCAGCTCAAATTGCCAGTGCAGATCACCGCTGAACATGAACACTAGCATCCTGAAACAGCTGTCAGACATATTGGGCCTCCTCACTGAGATGACTGAATCAATCAATCAAACAGCATTTGTAAAGCGCAACACTGTCACCCCTAGGGGTATCTGGGCACTGTGTCTCCATCAAAGAGCCAGGTCTTGAGTCTCTTTCTGGAGGCTGTATGGATCTGGAGGGGAAGGTCATTTCAGGTCTTGGCAGCAATGTAGGCGATGGAGCGGCCACTGCTGAGGCTGCAAAGGATGCGGGGGTGTACGAGGGTGAGTGAAGAGGAGCGCAGGTGTCTAGAAGGTTGGTGGAAGTTAGTCAATGGTGGATGTAGACAGGTCCTAGGATGTGGAGGGCTTTGTAGACATGTGTAAGGATCTTGAACTGGCATCTCTTCTGGATGGGGAACCAGTGGAGGTCTCTCAGGTGGGGGAGATGTGGGTTTATTTGGGGAGGTCCAGGATGAGTCTGGCTGCTGTGTTTTGTATGGTCTGGAGACTTCTGATGTAGCATGATTCATATGGCACCATGGAATACACGGCTGGACATACCCACTGTGATAAAAAATGTTATGAGGATTAAAGCATACGATCAGTGTTTGCACAAAGATTTCTATGGTAAGTGCATTAACTACTGGAACTGCCCTCCTAGTATTATACACAAGAAACATTCTTGATACTCGTGAAGTCTACAGCATATTGCTTATACCCAGAGATAGGGAGGCTATGAGTGACCAACAGTAAGCCAGTAGACTTTCCTATTACCTTTTTCTTTGCTCTCCATTGTTTTTTTGTGGAGATAATGAACCCTTACTGGCAGGCTAGAGTCTGAGAATGACTCGTTCCTCATGACTCCACCTCTCCTGACTGTACTACCATGTGCCAATTTGTAGGTGTCTCAGACAGCATGATTGGCATTACCAGCACTTGCTTTTGCACCAAACATTATGTAGAAATCATACCTCAGATGTGCTGCGCTTGTGCGCTAAAACTTGCAATGTTGTAGCTGATAATCAGGGCAGTATCATAGTAAGGATGTCATGGGCCCTGGTGGAAAAAAAGCAAAACTGCCCATTTAGTGCTGTTGGGGTAGTAAAATATGGGAAACAGCCTTTACAATGAAGCCGGAACCCCGTATGCCTTTACCACGCAGGCTTTACAATGCATGCAACACTACTACGCATGCCATTACCACGTATGTCTTTACAATAAATATGCCTTTACCACGAATTTCATTGTGAAGGCATGTATGGTTAAGGCATATGCATGGTAAAAGTTTTAAAGGTAAGTACGGGTAAGTACTAAGTGTTTTTACATATATATACATATAGATATATATATATATTAGAGAAAGGTCATTTTTAGGGTTTAGGATGGAGATGGGTTTATAGGTGGCAAGGGTATTTTTAGGGTTTATGGTGGGTATGGGTTTTGGGTGGTAAGGATGTATGCTTGTGTATATTACCTACTGCCAGTCACCTGTAGGTAGTTATAGTTAGGATGCAGTTTACATAGGAAGAGCATTTTTTCATTTACCAATAACTTTGGTGCTGTTTGACGAATCTTCGTGAAATTTTCAAAACTAATTTGAAGCTCAGTTCAGCTGCTGTCTTGAAAGTTTCGGGGTGATCCGTCAAGTGGGAGCCGAGAAAAAGGGAAAGTCCTGAAACGCTTTTTCTCCATGTTAATTTCCATAGGAAACTTTAGACACGGCTGCAGCCCGAATTGCTGAAGGGAATTACACCAAATTCGGCAGAAAGGTAGCTCTTGGTCCAGAAAGCACTCTTTTTGTTAAATGTAAATCCGTTCAGTAGTTTTGGAGAAATGTAAAGATTTCTCAGATAAACAACTGTGGCCGTGGTGGATCCTCGACCCCTCCTGATCTCATGTCTGACATCTGATTGGCTGCCAACTAACCCTGGGCGTAGTTCGCGTAGTCGCGCTACGCGTAGGTACGTGAAGTGTACTTTGCACTACGCGCGCTACACGTAGCTACGCGAACTGCGTAGTGCGGTAGGAAATGCTGTTCGCAATGATTGCACAGTGCCGGATGCTTGTCCGCACTGTGCAATCATTGCGAACGGCATCATGCACAGTGCAAGCGGTCCTTTTCTGCCGCTCGAGTAGATTTGTACTCGAGCGGCAGCTTTCAACGCGGACTGGTAGTTTCTCATCGCGAGCGGTCGCGAGCATACGCGACCACTCGCAATGAGAAACCTGACCTCCCGCGTTGAGAATCTCGCCGGAGGTTTATTTTCCACGCTCGCGATCGGCAACTTGATGTTGCCGATCGCGAACGAGAAAAAGTCTCGCCGGGATGTTGATTTTGCTCGCTCGCGGTCGCCAACTTGACGTTGAGGACCACGAGCGAGCAAAAAATGCCCGCTACGCTACGCGTTTTTGCACTGTGCTACGTGCGATTCGTGTAGCGCGTAGTTGCGCAAACTACGCACACTCCGCGAGCGTAGCGTAGTTTTCCGCCCAGGCCTACTCCCAACACTTCAAACCAGGAAGTGTTGGCAGCCATCTTGTGACTCGGTTGTACTGAGTCACTAGAAAAAACGTAAAAAGGTAGAAACACCCTGACCCCCTAGGGCAGTTCAAGGGGTCCCACAGGGACCCACAGGGCCAAAAAAAGCATTTTTCTTTTAAATTTTAGGTGGGAGTTGTGGTGGATCTGGGAATCTGGAAGAAAAGCGTTTAAAAAATGAAGCGCAGGCTACAGCGCTCTGTTTAATTTAGGCCCCTGGGTGTGCCAGGTCTTGGGGACAGTAAAAAATAATGATGGGGGCCCGCATGGTCTACAGCCCCCCACGCAGCCCCTGGGACTGCCACCTCCCCAGGGCTAATACACTGAAATGCGGGGGGCCATGCGCCCGCCTGCAGCCCCGGGGACTGCCACCTCCCTGGGGCTATATTAATACATAATGTGTGGGGGGCTCCAGCCCCCACACACAGCCCCGGGTACCACCACCTCCCCGGGGCTAATACACTAAAATGTGGGGGCCATGTGGCCCCCGCAGCCCTGGGGACGGCTACCTCCCCGGGGCTATATTTACAAATAATGCGTGGGGGTGCTCCAGACCACCCACACCGCCCTGGGGACCGCCACCTCCCCAGGTGTAATACACTGAAATGTGGGGGCCACGTGCCCCTTCACAGCCCTGGGGGCCGCCACCTCCCCGGGGCTATATTAATACATAATGAGTGGGGGCTCCAGCCCCCCCACGCAGCCCAGGGGACGCCACCTCCCCAGGGCTAATACACTGAAATGCGGAGGATTTCACGTGGCCCCCCCGCAACCCGGGGACCGCCACCTCCCCAGGGCTATATTTATAAATAATGCGTGGGGGGCTCCAGCACCCCACGCAGCCACCTCCCCGGGGCTAATACACTAAAATGCAGGGGGCCATGCGGCCCCTGCAGCACCAAGGACCGCCACCTCCCCAGGGTTAACACACTGAAATGCTGGGGGGCCATGGGGTCCCTCGCAGCCCGGGGACTGCCACCTTCCCTGGGGCTATATTTACAAATAATGGCTGGGGGGCTCCAGCCACCCCACGCAGCCCCGGGGATGCCACCTCCCCGGAGCTAAATTTTTGTTGGAGGGGGCCACGTGCCCCCCTTGTGGAGCCATAAATGGCCCTGGGGACCCCCCACGACTGGCTCCAGCATTGTTCCAGGGTGCCCACCTCTGGGACATTGTAGTTTGCTATGCCTTGGCAGGAGCAGTGCTCCTGCCAAGGCATAGCAAACTCTGGTCTGCTTTATGGAAGTGAGAGCAGTAAAAATGCAGAATTGCTTTTGGACAGAGGGAGCTGCATGTTTGCAACTCCCCTTGTCCAAAAGCAATGCCAGCTCTTGCAGGATGCGGGAGCCGGCACGGACTGCGGGGGCCTTGAGTCTCCCCCCGCTGTCCCCAATGAGCTGCCATGCACCACGGGATGGGGTCCCAGGGGCAATACAGTCTGGGGAGGTGGGGGCTGTGCTGGCCCCCCTCCCCATTTAAAAAAAGAAAATTGGTGAGGCCTGCCTCAGAGGATGGGGTCCCCGGGGCTGAAATCAGCCTTGCCTCCTATTTATTTTTTTAATTAAAAATGGGCATTCCCCGGGTGATGGGGTCCTGGGACTGAAAACCTCCAGTGAAACCTTCCCCTCCGCCGAACACCTGCACTTCCAGATCCTGACCAGCCCCAACACCACACTCCGAGGAACCCTCGTCTACAGACCCCCCGGCCCCCGGACACCCTTCGCCACCGCCATCACCGACCTCATCGCACTCCACGCCATCGCATCAATGAACTACATACTCATTGGAGACCTCAACTTCCACCTCGACAACCCCAGCGACCCCAACTCCACCACCCTCCGCGACAACCTCGCCAACATCTGACTCAACCAACTCGTCACCACCCCGACACACAGAGCAGGACACACCCTTGACCCCATCTTCTCCACAGGTAACAGCGTTCACTTGAGCCACACAACGCAACCGCCTTGGACCGACCACCACTGCGTTCACTTCACCGTCGACAAACCCAAGGCACCAAAACCAGCCCCCCGCCCACCACGAAGGAACTGGAGCAAGGTGACCGACGTGCAGCTATACTCCACCCTCACCCGGGACAACCACACTTGGGCATCCGACTCAAACACCGTAGCCAGAGGACTCCACACTTGGATCGCCAACTGCGCGGACGAACTTGCCCCGCTATGCAACCCCAGCAAACAGCGCCCCAGGAAAGCCGCCTGGTTCACCACCGATCTCCAAAAAGCCAGACGCACATGCAGACGCCTGGAGAAGAACTGGAGGAACACCAAGACAACCGAAAACTACTCCACCTACAAGGACGCCATGACGGACTACCACAACCAAATCAGAACCACCAAGAGGAACTTCATCCACAACAAAATCGCCGCCAACTCCACCAACTCTTCAGTGTCATTCAGGAATTCACAAACCCACGCAGCGAAGCCACAGATATCACCCTGCCCCAGGACCTCTGCGACAAGCTTGGAACCTACTTCCACCTCAAGATCCAAACACTCTACGACAACTTCATTGACCGCCCACAAGACGCCACACCCAGCCCCCCGCCTCCCAGAGGCACCAGCCAGCCCACCATCTCCAAATGGACACCGATCACAACCGACAACACGGCCGCAACCATGAAAGGCATCCACTCGGGGGCCCCCACCGACCCCTGCCCCCCGCACATCTACCACAGAGCTGCGGACACCATCGCACCCGAACTGCAACGCACCATCAACACCACCCTCAAAACAGGCACCTTCCCAGATGACTGGAAGCAAGCAGAAGTCAGGCCCCTGCTCAAGAAGCCCACGCCCGACCCCACCGACCTCAAAAACTACCGGCCCATCTCGCTCCTCCCCTTCGCGGCCAAAGTGGCAGAGAAAACAGTCAACAGGGAGCTGACACGATTCATCGAAGAGAACGCCGTCCTCGACCCGTCCCAATCCGGATTCCGAAGCAACCACAGCACTGAGACCGCCCTACTCGCCGCCACAGATGACATCCGCACCCTCCTGGACCAAGGCCACTATGCGACCCTAATCCTACTCGACCTGTCAGTAGCCTTCGACACCGTCTCTCACCGCACACTAGTCGCCAGACTGCACGATGCCGGCATACAAGGTACAGCCCTGGACTGGATCCGATCGTTCCTCACCGGAAGAAGCCAAAGGATCAGACTACCACCCTTCCTCTCCGCCCCCACGGAAATCACCTGTGGAGTCCCACAGGGTTCATCACTGAGCCCGACCCTCTTCAACATCTACATGGCCCCCCTCGCAGCCATCGTCCGACAACACGGCCTCAACATCATATCCTACGCCGACGACACCCAGCTCATCCTCTCCCTCACCAGAGACCCCACCACCGCAAAACACAATTTCCAGGAAGGAATGCAAGATGTCGCAGTCTGGATGACCAACAGCTGCCTCAAACTCAACGCCAAGAAGACAGAAGTCCTCGTCCTTGGAACCACCCCATCAACATGGGACAACACCTGGTGGCCCACCGCCCTCGGAAGCCCACCCAGCCCCACAGACCACGCCAAAAACCTCAGCATCATACTCGACGCATCGCTCACCATGAACCGACAGATCAATGCCGTCACTCCAGCTGCTTCAACACCCTCCGCATCCTCCGCAAAACCTTCAAATGGATCCCCCCCGAATCAAGTAAGACAGTCACCTACGCACTCATCACCAGCAGACTGGACTACGGAAACGCACTTTAAGCCGGCATAAACAAGGCCCTACTCCACAAGCTCCAGACAATCCAGAACACCGCGGCCAGACTCGTCCTCGGCATCCCCCGGCACGAACACATCAGCCAACACCTACGGAGACTCCACTGGCTCCCCGCGGAGAAGAGAGTCACCTTCAAAGTCCTTACTCACGCCTACAAATGCCTACACAACAGCGGACCCAAATACCTCAACGACAGAATCAACTTCCACGTACCCAAAAGAAACCTCCGATCCTCCAACCTCGCACTGGCCAAAACCCCGCGCATCCACAGAGCCAGAGCAGGCAGAAGATCGTTCTCTCACATCGCAGCCAAGACCTGGATCGAACTACCGGCAGACATCAGACGCGCCCCCTCCCTGAACACCTTCAGGAAGACCCTCAAGACCTGGCTCTTCAGCTGAACAGATCTGTGCGCCACCCCCCCACCCCCCCCAGCGCCTTGAGACCCTCACGGGTGAGTAGCGTGCTTAAAATCCCCCTGATTGATTGATTGCCCCCCTCCCTTTGAAATTTAAATAAAATAAAAATAAAGGCCAGGCCCTGGGATATGGGGTCTGTAGGAAAGTAGGATCTGCTTCTTATGGTTACCCCCACTTTTTGCTTGATGTTACATCTAGACTGTATCATTGTAAAGGCATGTATGGTAAAGGCACATGTGTGGTAAAGACTTGCGGCGAAATGGCATGCATGATAGTGTCGCAGTCCTTGTAATGACCGCGGCATATCTGCCTGTGTGGTAATAGCATGCGTGGTTCTGTCATACAACTGTAAAATACAGCATTGTCAGGGTTCGATGTGCCCTAGTGCCACTGCACCTGCTGCACCAATTGTAGCTCTCGCACTCTGTTGCAGTTAGGAGCTAAATAATTACAATAATTTATTTAGTACAGATTTGCAACTGCAGGTGATGGGGGTGCCGTGCAGATGACATTGTAGCACTTTGTCTTCTCACCTAGAGCAGTCTGCCTTCAGCATGTGTTTTTTGGCTGACAAAAATTCTGTCAAGCCACAGATTGGCAAATGTTTCACTTATTTTCACACACAGTGAATGACTTTGAATCATGGTCTTAATGTCATCAGTTACTCACTACCATCAGGAGCTCAGTATCATCAGTGCAATATCACTGCTGGCTTTTTATACTGCGCACAAGGAGCTAGGTTTCACGAGGAGCTCAATGAATAAGCAATGCTAGTATTGCAGTAGTAATAGTAGCTTAGTATTATGTCACTCAGCCTTATCCATATCAATGGATCCATATCATACCCATCAGTGGCTCAGAGGAAAGCCCTGCCCTGCTTCCCATGAGACAGATAGCTCTGTGAGATAGCGCAGGAGAGGAGAGGCTCCTAGAACAACTTTCAGCAGTTCAGCTACCTGACCAGCAGAGGGTGCATAGGATAGCTCTGCACCCTGCCACAGAAGACTTATGGTGTGCCTGTGTTTTTAAAATATATATATTTTTATTGATGATTTTTTATATTTACTTCATCATTACATAACAGAGGAGGATAGAGCACACACAGAAATCACATAGAAAAAACACTAAGATTAAATAGTAGCATATCTACATAATTCATGACATAGTGAGGATAAATCTACTAGTGCACAAACAAAACACAACAGAAATCAATACTAACTGCACTGATCAGTACTTGTTTCTTTCAAACAGTCCAAACAACATATCAAAGATCCCTGCCGATATTGCATGCCAGACCATAAAACAGAAAAAAGCCCATGGATATTAAATTGATTTGGCTATAAAATAAGGCAAACATATACTTCATCTTATTCATAAAGTGCTTAAAACATGCATATACATAACCACTATCAGCTAGTGTTTCACAAAAGCACCCGCTAACATTTATTAGGCCAGCTGTCCTACATAAAACCTGTTAGGGGGAGATAACCCATTCTAAAAAGGGCCCCCAGATTTTCTTACCATTTCGTCTGGCCTTCCTTCCTTCCTTTGTGATCGTAAAGTGCTATTTCTATATTAAACACTGACAACAAACGCCCTTGCCATTGCTGGAAGGAAGGGAGTTGAGAATCTCGCCACGCCGAAGCAATGCAAATGCGACACATGGCCATGGTGACAAACACTAGAGACTCCGCATCTCTACACCCCCTGCCTCCTGTACCCCGAGGAGCATAGTGTGTGGGGTCAATACAAGATCAATGTTAAGGACATGCCCAAGAAATGTAGAAATCTCAAGTCTGAGTGCATCCAATCTCGGGCATGTAGAGAACATATGGACCAAATATGCTTCCAGAGTTTGACAGCATGGGCAGCGTATACCGTTGTGCCCCCCCAATCTAGCGATTTTTGCAGGGGTGTGATATAAATCGAAGGCCGTTTTGTAACTGGAGCCCGGCAGGGCAAAGAAGGGTGCGGCTAAGCTCCAAAGATTCATAAAAGCTGAGATCTGTGGAATCAAGTCTGTGCCGCGTTTTACTATGCTCTAAATCGTCTGGGATATTAGATCCCAAATTTACATAAATGTGGCTCATTGTTCAAATCTCCCTCCCCAACAGCAGCTCCATCAATGGTGCTCTGGAAAACCCATTCTGTCCCACAGCCTTCCTATACAGAAAATCACATATTTGCAGGCACTTAAAACAATCTCTTTGATTTGAATAGCATCTAGCATGTAGCTCGTCAAATGATACAAAATTAGGCCTGTCGAAAAAAATGCCCTAACTTCGAAAGCCCCTGCTTTCCCCATCTTAGCATACAAGCATCGTGAAATATGTCTGGGAGTAACAAATTCCTCTGTATGGGAGTATAACAATTAAATCTGCCCATCTTTTTCCGCCTAGTAGCCCAAATCTTAAAGGCTGCCCCTAGTGTCTTAAAGCAAACTTTTTTGTAGTAACTAGGCTCAAACAATTTTAATAAGCAGCCATTGGCATCCTCACCAATTAACAACTCATAAAAGTAGGGTACATACTGTTTGTAACCTTGCCCCCCAGCACTCCTTCCTAATAGAGGCTACAAGTATTGAAAAGCGGCGGCAAGTTGGTACAGCTTAAAATTCGGGAGGGGGCCTCCCTCTCACTCCATAGGTAAAGACAAGGACCTGATCACCCTCCTTGTTTTGGAGTATGACTGAATAAATCTAGAGATCATCGCATTCATTTTTTAAACCGAAATGTTTCAAAATCAAGGGGGACCGCTCTAATAAAGTGCAGGGCCTTTGGCAAAAACAGCATTTTAATAATATTGCAGCATCCCACGATCAACAGATGTAAATTATTTCATCTCTCAAAGTCACGTTTAGCCTCCTAATAATGAGCAATATTGACCTTTAAAGTCTGGTCTAAATCCGCACTAATGTTAATCCCCAGATATACTGCATGTTCGACCACACGTGCATCCTGAGTTGCGATCTGCTTATTCACTACCAGTTCTGTTTTGTTACTATTCAGCGCATAAACCACAAACTCACCGAACTTCCTCAACTACCCACAATGCCCCATCAGGATCTGTGGTTACGACTGTGAAGTCATCTGCATAAGCTAAAATGTATGTTTCCCATCCATGTTGCCACCCTGTTACAATTGCTAAATTAATTAGCTTGAAGTTTACAGATGAAAGGGTCGATGTATAGCGCGAAAAGCAGGGGGGAGCAAGGGCATCCCTCTCTAGTTCCTATCTTTTTTTTTTTTTTCTTTTTGTTTTTTAGTTCCTATCTTAATGTAAATTGGCCGGGATTGACACCCCAGCATTTGCAACCGAGCCAGTGGTCTATGATATATTGCCTGCACAGCTTCAATATAACGCATGCCTAATCTGAACGATCCCATAACTTTTCGTAAATAATCCCAGGCGACCCTGTTGAATGCTTTATCTTCATCTAATAGGGCTACTGCCATGGGCTCATCCGATATAGCAGTTGCATCAAAAAGAGTGATCACCCTACGAATATGGTCTGTGGTGCCCTTCCTGGGAATAAAGTCAGGCTCTTTAGAAGAGACCAATTTATCAATATTACAGCCCATCCGACCTGCCAAAATTTTGGAGTATAGTTTACCATTGCTATTTATTAGAGTTATTGGCTGGTATGGACCTGGCTCACAGAGGCTTTCACTTTCTTTAAAAAAAACTATAATGTTGGCAGAAGACCAAGATTCGGGGGCTCTTTGCCCTCTCTGCACTTGAAGAAAAAGCTCCATCATGTCGGAGATTATTCCCATGAAGAAAACCTTATAAAACTCCAACTCCAACGGGATCTGATTAGGTCCCCACGGCTTTGTCAGTGGGATACTCTGTAGTGCTGCCTGTATTTCATCTAGGGAAAAAGAAGCTTCTGAGACACTAAATTCAGGAATTGCTTAATATGCTCCTCTACTGTTGGATGAATGCTTGTTTCCGGTCCGGGGAGGACCTGGCTTGGCAGTTCGGGCTGGACTGTTCCCATGATGCACAGGCTCAAGACTGATTTGCATATGGCCAGGTCTAAACTGGGGTGGCATTGTGAGCAAAAGAATGATGGATTTAACCCAGATCTCTTGACTGGGGGTGAATGTTTTGATTTGTTCTGCATTCCGTCCATCAATTGTGTGTCTTTGCTTTCTCGCCCTAAGTGCGCCAGGTATGCCCAGACGTGGGTCCTGGGCTCACTGTGCCACTGGAATCAAGCTATCCTGGCTGAAGAGGGTGAAACCCTGAAACCGGTCCCAGGATGCTTGTTTCCGGTCCGGGGAGGACCTGGCTTGGCAGTTCGGGCTGGACTGTTCCCATGAGGCACAGGGTCAAGACTGATTTGCATATGGCCAGGTCTAAACTGGGGTGGCATTGTGAGCAAAAGAATGATGGATTTAACCCAGATCTCTTGACTGGGGGTGAATGTTTTGATTTGTTCTGCATTCCGTCCATCAATTGTGTGTCTTTTGCTTTCTCGCCCTAAGTGCGCCAGGTATGCCCAGACGTGGGTCCTGGGCTCACTGTGCCACTGGAATCAAGCTATCCTGGCTGAAGAGGGGTGAAACCCTGAAACCGGTCCTAGGATGCTTGTTTCCGGTCCGAGGAGGACCTGGCTTGGCAGTTCGGGCTGGACTGTTCCCATGAGGCACAGGGTCAAGACTGATTTGCATATGGCAAGGTCTAAACTGGGGTGGCATTGTGAGCAAAAGAATGATGGATTTAACCCAGATCTCTTGACTGGGGGTGAATGTTTTGATTTGTTCTGCATTCCGTCCATCAATTGTGTGTCTTTTGCCCTCTACTGTTGGAAGCTGGGCTTGGTATAGCTTTTCATAGTATTCCTGAAGAGCTCCACAGATATCTTCAAGGTCCGAGACCAGGTCACCCTGGCCATACCTAATTTCAGCAATATAATCCGTCGCCATCCTTTGCCATGTATGTACTGCTAGAAGATGCCCCACCTGCTCATTATACCCATAGCATTCCTGCCTTCTAGCCAGGAATTTTTCTGCTGTCTTCTGTGCAGTGATTTCGCTAAGTTCGGCCTTGGTTGCTGCTATCTGTTGTTGGGCAGTTGAGGTGTCAATCCCATTAGAGATTGCAGAGACAAACTGAGCTTAGGCGTAATTCTTTAAGAAGCAATTGAATGCACCTCTGGTGGTTCAAGCTAAACCTGAGGGTTTCTCCCTTTGCCCGGGCCTTAAAGACACCCCATACTACCTCAATTGGGGCATTCTCTCTATTTAAGCCTAAAATCTCCAGTATCCACGCATTCATGTGAGCAATGTGTGCCGAGTCAGTTAAGAGGCCACTCTCAAAGGACCGACTCCGGGCAATCCTTACTTGCCCTTTCAGAGTGAGTTTAATTACCAGAGGGTTATGATCAGACATAAGACGAGGGAATAGTTCTATTTGACATCCTTTAAATAAGTCTGATGTCAGAGAAAATAATCAAACCGGGTGAAATAACCATGGGGGGTGGGGGGGGGGTGAATAATAGGAATAGCCAGGATCTGATGCTTCTAGCTTAACCCAGGCATCCAGCAGGCCTTGCTTTCTCTCTAAGCTCATCACAGCTCTAAACATTCTCGGTTTGCGACCTGGGTGTGAGAAGTTGGCCTGGCATATGCTGTCCACTAATTATAGTGGGCACCTTGCACCAGTCCAAACAACCCCTTATTGGAGATAGGTTAAAGACAACCTTATTGAAAGCTATCCTAGTGGTAGCTATGGAGAGCAGCCTTCAGGCTAAGTCTTGAAGGAATGTAAAGCAGCTTGTTTTACCAGTCTATAATCTCTTGAGTGATCAAATGAAAGAGCACCACACCAGGTATATATTCAAAATATATGTATTTATTGCTAAACACACCCCTCTAGTCTCTTTATGAGGCTAGAGTTCGAAGTACACAAGTTATAAGTTATTTAAACACAGTAATAGCACAAGTACACGTTTGGGCCCTAGGGGCGTACCAAACCATATACCAATAAAGTGGTATAAGAACGACGACTGAACTAGACACTAGGCCTAGAGCCTCTATAAGTGCTTGGACCACAAGGAACCACCCAAGGTAGTGACACAGGGGACCCACGGGGGACGCGTGCAGTGTAAATACACAACCGCGATACGCCGTTAACTTCTATGGAGAAAGTCGCGATCAGGAAATTAAAGAAAAGGGACACTTAAAGGAGGACTTGGAGCAAACCCTTTGAGAACTAGGTCGTTCTAGAGTCTCTACCCACGGGAGCACCGGAGTACTCGTGTTACCTCACCCAGGGAAGCCGGGTGCATAGGTGCCTTTCGGGGTCGGGTTTCGTCGTCGATTTGAATGGCGATCTGCTGCAAAGTGCTGCTGGCGACCAAGTGGAAAGTGTCCGGGTGGATCCAAGAGTGGATCGGAGATCTGAAGAACCTGAAAGCAGAGGGGACAGAGTCTGGGTCACTAGCCAGTGACCAGGAAGGCGATGAGCGGATGCCCACCGATGTTGAGTGCTTCAGGTAGGTTGATGGTCGTCTTGACTCTTCAGCCACGAGGTCCAGGAGGCGTTGTCGGTGACCAGGAGCAGGATTCGGGCTGGTACATGATGTTTGTCGAGTGCTGAGGCGTCAACGACCGGATTGGACCCAACAAGCCTTGGCAACGGCAAGTCTCGATGAAAGTAAAGAATGACGATGATGCAGACCAGCAAAGTCTGAGGAACTCACCCAGCGAGGGTAAGTGAGGGCAAGCCTGGAGCAACCAGGGTGCCCAAGAAGAAAAGGATTGGCCTTCGTAAAGGGCTACTAGCCAATGGGCTAGCGACCGCGAAGGAGCCTCGAGACATCGCACGTGGAGCTGGCTCACAGGACACTCGTGGAGTGGAGGCCAGTGATCTTCGGTGCAGTTGGTGCTGGAGGCTAGGGATACTCGGAGCCCAAAGCACGACTTCGTGGGAGACCCAGAAGAGGATGCACTAGCAAATGCGTGCGGTGTCCAGGGGTCACGGTTCCACGTTACCCACGACAGCTACGAACCTCAGCTTTGCTGGGGACTCATGGCAGCCTCGGGGAAGTTTGGAAATCCACCTCTGGTGATGCAAAGACTTTGGCGTCCAACGGGAGCTATGGCGATGCAGACCGGACAATTGCTTCTTTGGTGCCTGCCAAGCAGGGGAGTCACTCCTTGACCCCAAGGGAGATTCTTCTGTCCTCTAGTCTTGAGTAGAGCGTCGAAGGTCCAGGATTCTGTTTCAGAGTTTCGTCCAGGGATAATCTAAAGTCCTAAGGACTGGGTTCCTATACTTATACCAAGTTTAGGGGTTGGACCACTCTGTGGCCCCACCTATGGGTGGGTCATGGCAGAGGGTGGTGGCTACACCCCTTTCCCTTTGTCCAGTTCGCGCCAACGCAGGGGCTGCAAGCCCCTGATCCGGTTTGAACTGGGGTATGCCCAGGGACACCAAGTGTGCCCCCAGTGCAGGACTTCAAAGCACCCGAAAGTGCTCCCGCCCAGCCCCAATACACATTATCCTGTCTGGGGAGGTGGTCACACCTCCCTGGGACAGGAAACCTATTGTCCAGGCCTCCCCTGCCAGAGTTTCGTCCAGCAGCAGGAGGCCAGACTCGTGTCTGTGGCAGCAGCATCCATTTTGTGATGCCAGGGCTTTAGAAAGAAGTTACCGGCCAGGCCAGGGTTAACATGTCTCTCCCTCTAGAAGGGTGGAATGCTACCCCCGCCACCAGAATTGGTGGGGGTAGTATTCCAAGATGTTTGACACCAAACACGACATGTTTAGGTGCAGCCATTCCAAAGTTAGCATTTAACGCGAGGTTATAATGCGCTTAAGAGTATATGGTCAGGCTGCACTACAAACAGCATCAGAGAAGGGTCTCCGAACGCTGCAGAGGGGCCCTGCTCATGCAGGGGCACCCTCTCACATAGGAACCACGCACTCTGCCTTCAGGATTGATAAGGCCTGCCATAGGAGTGACTTATAGGTTTATATGTGTGTATGCATTTAGTGATATAGGTAACCTATATCACAGTAAAGGGTGCATGCACCACCTTACCCAGGCTGCAGTAGCAGACCTGTGGTGTCAGTTTGGATGGCCTTCCAGGGGTGGCATAATACATGCTGCAGCCCCTGGTAGGCCTCTGAGGTACCTATGCCCTTGGTACATAGTATACCATATACTAGGGACTTATAAGGGCACTCCAGATTCCAATCAGTGATGTGCCTAAGGCACATGGAAACCATTTTAGAGAGGAAGCAGCTAGGCTGGGGTTCTGATTAGCAGGGCCCCAGCCAGACTAATGTCGAAAAACAGTGAAGCATCAGCAAAAAGTGGGGGTACCCATGTGAAGCAGATCCTACTCTCCTACACAACCCCTCCCCCAAACGTAGGGACATTAACCCCTTCGATGCTCATGACGAGCTCAGCTCGTCATGCTGTGCGGTGGGCGTGTGCGCATGACGAGCTGAGCTCGTCACGACCATGCCCGCGATCGGAATGTCCAGCACCTGAGCGGAATTCCGTTCGCGGCGAAGGTGTTAAACTAACCTTGCCCAGTTAAGTCTTCATGTTCTAAGTGGAAGTACCTAGAGAGTCCATCTGCATTGGCATGGTTACTCCCAGGTCTATGTTCTACTGTAAAGTCCATCCTCTGTAGGGAAATGGACCACCTAAGCAGTTTGGGGCTTTCACCCTTCATTTGTTTTAGCCATAAAAGGGGCTTATGGTCTGTCTGAACAAGGAAGTGGGTACCAAACAAGTATGGCCTCAACTTCTTCAGAGCCCAGACCACAGCAAAGGCCTCCCTCTCAATGGCTGACCAACGTTTCTCTCTAGGGGTCAGCCTTCTGCTAATGAAAGCTACTGGCTGATCCTGACCTTCTTCATTCAATTGTGACAGTACAGCCCCTACCCCCAATTCAGATGCATCAGTTTGAACAATGAACTTCTTGGAGTAATCAGGACTCTGTAGAATGGGAGCAGTGCACATGGCCTGCTTCAGGTCATCAAATGCCTTTTGACAGCTAACTGTCCACTGAACCTTTTGGGCATTTTCTTAGAAGTTAAGTCATTCAGGGGTGTCACTATTGATCCATACCCCTTGACAAATCTCCTATAGTACCCAGTCAGGCCTAAGAAGGCTCTCACCTGAGTCTGGGTAGTTGGAGCAGTCCAGTCCATGATAGTCTGGATCTTGCTCTGCAAAGGTTGAACCTGGCCTCCACCCACAAGGTGGCCCAGGTACACAACCTGACTCTGCCCTATCTGGCACTTAGTGGCCTTGATAGTCAGGCCTGCCTTTTGCAGGGCCTGTAAAACATTCCTGAGGTGGACCAGGTGATCCTCCCAGGTGGAGCTAAAGACAGCAATATCATCTAGATATGCTGCACTATAAGCTTCCAGACCTGTGAGAACTGTATTCACCAACCTCTGGAAAGTGGCAGGTGCATTCTTCAGACCAAAGGGCATCACCACAAATTGATAATGCCCACTAGGGGTTGAGAATGCTGTTTTGGGCTTTGCAGTATCAGCTAGTCTGATCTGCCAGTAGCCAGCTGTCAAGTCAAATGTGCTGAGATATTTGGCTGAGGCCAAAGTATTTATGAGCTCATCTGCCCTTGGTATTGGATGGGCATCAGTCCTAGTGACTGCATTGAGACCCCTGTAGTCCACACAAAACCTCATCTCTCTTTTTCCACCACTGGTGTGAGGTTTTGGCACAAGGACCACTGGACTAGCCCAAGGGCTATCTGAGGGTTCAATAACTCCCAACTCCAACATTTTCTGGACTTCAGTCCTGATACAGTCCCTGACATGGTCAGGTTGCCTATAAATCTTATTTTTAATAGGCAGACTCATGAAGTGTCCACTTCATGAGTGCACCAGGTGGTCTGACTGGGTGTCAGTGAAAACATGTGTCTAAACTGATTGAGCACATGTTTACAATCAGTTTGTTGCTGGGTAGTGAGGCTGCCTGCCAAGGCTACACCATCTACTGACCCATCGTCAGGGTTCTGTGAGAGCAGGTAAGGGAGTGGGTCACTCTCTTCCTCCTGCCCTTCATCAGTAGCCATGAGCAAGCCCATGTCTGCCCTGTCCACATAAGGTTTTAACCTGTTGACATGGAGAACCCTGTGGGGACTCCTGGGTGTTCCTAGGTCTACTAAGTAGGTAACCTCACCCTTCTGCTCAACAATAGTGTGAGGTCCACTCCATTTGTCTTGGAGAGCTGCTGGGGCCACTGGCTCCAACACCCACACCTTCTGTCCTGGCTGGTAAACAGTCAGAACAGCCTTTTGGTCATGCCAGGCCTTTTGAAGTTCCTGGCTAGCCTCAAGGGTTTTGGTTGCCTTTTCATATACTCAGCCATCCGGGAGCGGAGACCAAGTACATAGTCCACTATGTCTTGCTTTGGGGGCTTGAGAGGTAACTCCCATCCTTCCTTCACCAAGCACAGTGGACCCCTGACAGGGTGGCCAAACAGAAGTTCAAAAGGGCTGTAACCAACCCCCTTCTGAGGCACCTCCCTATATGCAAATAAAAGGCAGGGCAAGAGTATGTCCCATCTTCGCCTAAGCTTTTCTGGGAGCCCTTTAATCATGCCCTTCAAGGTTTTGTTGAATCTCTCAACTAAACCATTGCATTGTGGGTGATAGGGTGTGGTGAACTTGTAAGTCACTCCACACTCCTTCCACATTGCTTTTAAGTACCCAGACATGAAGTTAGTACCCCTGTCTGATACTACCTCCTTAGGAAAGCCCACTCTTGAGAAAATTCCCAGGAGGGCCCTTGCCACCACAGGTGCTGTAGTGGTCCTGAGGGGAATAGCCTCTGGGTACCTGGTGGCATGATCCACTACCACCAGGATAAACCTGTGCCCAGATGCTGTTTGGGGATCCATGGGACCAACAATGTCAATCCCTACCCTTTCAAAGGGCACCCCCACCACAGGTAGTGGTATCAGGGGGCCTTTGTAGTGCCACCTGCCTTGCCACTGGCCTGGCAGGTTACACAGGAGCGACAAAACTCCTTGGTGTCTTCAGACATGTGGGGCCAGTGAAAGTGAGGGACAATTCTGTCCCAAGTCTTGTTCTGGCCCAGGTGACCTGCCAAGGGAATATCATGGGCTAGGGTCAATAGGAAGCCCCTGAACTTTAGAGGTATAACCAACCTCCTGGTAGCACCAGGCTTGGGGTCTCTACACTCTGAGTACAGGAGTCCAACATCCCAATACACTGTATGGGGACCACTAGCTTTCCCAGCAGCCTCAGCAGCAGCTTGCTGTCTGAGGGGTTCAAGAGAGGGGCAGCTCTGCTGCTCCTGGCTCAGATCTGCCCTGGAAGGTCCCCCTGTCCCCAAGAACTCAACCTGGTCAGGTTCAAGCTCCTCTGGGACAGTTCCTTCCTCAGGACTGAGATCATCCCCCTCAAGGGACTGATCTTCCTTCTGAGCCAAGGGGAAGGCACTGCCTTAACCCTACTACTCCTCCTCTTGGAAGGCACTTGGTCCATTATTCCAGAATCCAAGGCCTGTTCAGTGCTAGACATTTTGGCTTGTGACCTGGTCACAGCAAACACATCTGCAGGGATCCCCAGCATTTCTGCATGGGTCCTGAGCTCCACTTCTGCCCAAGCAGAAGTTTCTAAGTCATTGCCAAGCAAGCATTCAACTGGTAGGTCTGCACTCACCACAACCTTCTTAAGGCCAGTTACCCCTCCCCAGGAGAAGTTAAAAACTGCCAGAGTATGGTCGGTTCTGACGTTGCTAGCATTGGTCACTTGGTACATCTCACCAAGTATAACTTGCCCAGGATTCACAAGGTCTTGTGTCACCATTGTGACACTTGCCCCTGTGTCCCTAAATGCCAAAGCCTCTCGTCCATTGATTAAAGGCTGTTGTCTGTACTTGCCCAGATTACTGGGACTCACAGAGGAGGTCACATCCATGCCTCCATCACAGACTAACACAGCCTGAGTTAGTTCTCTGACTAGGTCAGAGCCCAACTCAGTACCCAGGGTGAACCCTACTAAACCCTTGGCTGGAGCACTCCCACCAACTGTAACTGTACTAGGGGGAACAGGTGCCTTAGGGGCATTGGTGGGTGCTGGACTTGAGTCTTTGGACTTGGTGCAATCACTGGTCCAGTGGGTCTTTTGCTTACAGACCTTGCCCCATGGTTTTCTTTGGCCTTTCCCTTTTGTAGACTGTGAATCCCCACCTGAAGAAGATTTTTGGGGGCCTGGTGAAGACTTTTGATCTTTACCCTTCTCCCCACCCTTTTAAGAAGCATCTTGCTTCTTAGGGTCCCCACCTTGGTTCTGTACCTTCTGCCTCACCCTGGTTCTGACCCATTTGTCTGCCTTCTTTCCCAATTCTTGGGGAGAGGTCAGATCAGAGTCCACCAGGTACTGATGCAACAGCTGATTTTGACAGTTATTAAGAATCTGCTCCCTCATTATCAGATTGTACAATCCTGAGAAGTCACACACCTTACTGCCCATCAACCAGCCTTCCAGAGCCTTAGCAGAACAATCCACATAGTCTACCCAGTCTTGAGTCTGTGCTTTTTGGGTATCTCTGAACTTCAACCTGTATTGTTCAGTTGTTAGGCCAAACCCATCAATAAGAGCACTCTTCAAGATCTTGTAATTATCAGCATCCTCCTCTCTTACAGTGAGGAGCTTGTCTCTACCTTTGTCTGCAAAGGAGAGCCACAAGATTGCTGCCCACTGCTCCTGAGGGACCTTCTGTACTTTACAGGCGCTCTCTAGGGCAGTTATCCACTTGTGGATGTCATCCCCACTCTGGTAGGGAGGGACAGTCTTGCTCAGGTTCCTATGGTCATAGGACCTTTCCCTAACTCTAGGGACATGGCTGCCACCATGGGACTCTAGTCCCAACTTTCTTCTCTCTTTGTAGAGATCTAGGGACTCCCTGTCTATAGCCAGTTGCTGCTTTCTGAGTTCAAGCTGAGCTTCCTCATATTGAACCAGCCTCTTTCTCCTCTCATGAGAGGATTCCCTCCTATGAGATGAGACAGAGGTCCCTATGGAGGTGCCAGAGTGGTTAGACTCCTGAGAAGGAGACCTAGACCTTCTGGGCACACTCATAATCCTTCCTGGGGGACAAAGTGGGGATCATTCTGATCTTCCTCTTCATCTTCCACAGGAGGGATTGGAGTTATCCAGGTCAGGGTCATTGTCACCCTCCTGGTCAGTTCCAGAGGGGGCTGGGGGTACTGCTACCCCTGGCCCCATCCTCATCTTCTGCCCCACCCTCTGCTCCTACCCCTTCAGTCCCTAAGGGCCTGCTGAGATCATAAGCCTCCAACATCTCTCTAAGATGTTGGGTGGTGGGACTCTGTCCTGTCTTCAATTTCCTCAAGTTACATAATGCTCTCAATTCCAAGAATGGGAGTGTATCATACTTGGAGGAGAGAAGCCCATGTGCTTCTGGCAAGGACTCACTGGGTCCTGGCTTTGAAGACATCACTAGTGAGGTGTGGTGTATGCACTACCTACTCTAGTGTGGCCTACTAAACTCTCTTGAGTTGTAGAAAGGGTGTGCTATCCCTTAACACACAACTCTAAGTTCAGTAGAACTTACTGTATTCTAAGCTTAAATTATATGTACCTTAGGTACCTTTAGTGGTTTTCAGTTGATCAATTCAATTGAGATTATCTGGTAAAACAATAGCAAGCTGGAATCCCACACGCTGCACACCAATGTGAGAAGTTGGCCTGGCATATGCTGTCCACTAATTATAGTGGGCACCTTGCACCAGTCCAAACAACCCCTTATTGGAGATAGGTTAAAGACAACCTTATTGAAAGCTATCCTAGTGGTAGCTATGGAGAGCAGCCTTCAGGCTAAGTCTTGAAGGAATGTAAAGCAGCTTGTTTTACCAGTCTATAATCTCTTGAGTGATCAAATGAAAGAGCACCACACCAGGTATATATTCAAAATATATGTATTTATTGCTAAACACACCCCTCTAGTCTCTTTATGAGGCTAGAGTTCGAAGTACACAAGTTATAAGTTATTTAAACACAGTAATAGAACAAATACACGTTTGGGCCCTAGGGGCGTACCAAACCATATACCAATAAAGTGGTATAAGAACCACGACTGAACTAGACACTAGGCCTAGAGCCTCTAGAAGTGCTTGGACCACAAGGAACCACCCAAGGTAGTGACACAGGGGACCCACGGGGGACGCGTGCAGTGTAAATACACAACCGCGATACGCCGTTAACTTCTATGGAGAAAGTCGCGATCAGGAAATTAAAGAAAAGGGACACTTAAAGGAGGACTTGGAGCAAACCCTTTGAGAACTAGGTCGTTCTAGAGTCTCTACCCACAGGAGCACCGGAGTACTCGTGTTACCTCACCCAGGGAAGCCGGGTGCATAGGTGCCTTTCGGGGTCGGGTTTCGTCGTCGATTTGAATGGCGATCTGCTGCAAAGTGCTGCTGGCGACCAAGTGGAAAGTGTCTGGGTGGATCCAAGAGTGGATCGGAGATCTGAAGAACCTGAAAGCAGAGGGGACAGTGTCTGGGTCACTAGCCAGTGACCAGGAAGGCGATGAGCGGATGCCCACCGTTGTCGAGTGCTTCAGGTAGGTTGACAGTCGTCTTGACTCTTCAGCCACGAGGTCCAGGAGGCGTTGTCGGCGACCAGGAGCAGGATTCCGGCTGGTACACGATGTCTGTCGAGTGCTGAGGCATCGGCGACCGGATTGGACCCAACAAGCCTTGGCAACGGCAAGTCTTGATGAAAGTAAAGAATGACGATGATACAGACCAGCAAGGTCTGAGGAACTCACCCAGTGAAGGTAAGTGAGGACAAGCCTGGAGCAACCAGGGTGCCCAAGAAGAAAAGGATTGGCCTTCGTGAAGGGCTACTAGCCAATGGGCTAGCGACCGCGAAGGAGCCTCGAGACGTCGCACGTGGAGCTGGCTCACAGGACACTCGTGGAGTGGAGGCCAGTGATCTTCGGTGCAGTTGGTGCTGGAGGCTAGGGCTACTCGGAGCCCAAAGCACGACTTCGTGCAACACCCAGAAGAGGATGCACTAGCAAATGCGTGCGGTGTCCAGGGGTCACGGTTCCACGTTACCCACAACAGCTACGGGCCTCAGCTTTGCTGGGGACTCAGGGCAGCCTCGGGGAAGTCTGGAAATCTACCTCTGGTGATGCAAAGACTTCGGCATCCGACGGGAGCTTAGGCGATGCAGACCGGACAATTGCTTCTTTGGTGCCTGCCAAGCAGGGGAATCACTCCTTGACCCCAAGGGAGATTCTTCTGTCCTCTAGTCTTGAGTAGAGCGTCGAAGGTCCAGGATTCTGTTTCAGAGTTTCGTCCAGGGATAATCTAAAGTCCTAAGGACTGGGTTCCTATACTTATACCAAGTTTAGGGGTTGGACTACTCTGTGGCCCCACCTATGGGTGGGTCAGGGCAGAGGGGTGGCTACACCCCTTTCCCTTTGTCCAGTTCGCGCCAAAGCAGGGGCTGCAAGCCCCTGATCCGGTTTGAACTGGGGTATGCACAGGGACACCAAGAGTGCCCCCAGTGCAGGACTTCAAAGCACCCGAAAGTGCTCCCGCCCAGCCCCAATACACATTATCCTGTCTGGGGAGGTGGTCACACCTCCCTGGGACAGAAACCTATTGTCCAGGCCTCCCCTGCCGGAGTTTCGTCCAGCAGCAGGAGGCCAGACTCGTGTCTGTGGCAGCAGCATCCATTTTGTGATGCCAGGGCTTTAGAAAGAAGTTACCGGCCAGGCCAGGGTTAACATGTCTCTCCCTCTAGAAGGGTGGAATGCTACCCCCGCCGCCAGAATTGGCGGGGGTAGTATTCCAAGATGTTTGACACCAAACACGACATGTTTAGGTGCAGCCATTCCAAAGTTAGCATTTAACGCGAGGTTATAATGCGCTTAAGAGTATATGGTCAGGCTGCACTACAAACAGCATCAGAGAAGGGTCTCCGAATGCTGCAGAGGGGCCCTGCTCATGCAGGGTCACCCTCTCACATAGGAACCACGCACTCTGCCTTCAGGATTGATAAGGCCTGCCATAGGAGTGACTTATAGGTTTATATGTGTGTATGTATTTAGTGATATAGGTAACCTATATCACAGTAAGGAGTGCATGCACCACCTTACCCAGGCTGCAGTAGCAGACCTGTGGTGTCAGTTTGGATGGCCTTCCAGGGGTGGCATAATACATGCTGCAGCCCCTGGTAGGCCTCTGAGGTACCTATGCCCTTGGTACATAGTATACCATATACTAGGGACTTATAAGGGCACTCCAGATTCCAATCAGTGATGTGCCTAAGGCACATGGAAACCATTTTAGAGAGGAAGCAGCTAGGCTGGGGTTCTGATTAGCAGGGCCCCAGCCAGACTAATGTCGAAAAACAGTGAAGCATCAGCAAAAAGTGGGGGTACCCATGTGAAGCAGATCCTACTCTCCTACACTGGCTAAGTGCCAGTTATATCACAAAAAGTGCCCCCAGATCCATTATTGTTAAAATTCCCACATACTAAACAAGGAGTAGGCCCCAAAGAAAGCTCATCCAATAAAAAATCTAGAATATCCGAATCATTCAAAAGTGGGCCAAACACTGAGCATAAAGTGAAAGAGCATGTTTTATAGCAACACTCCGTCATTGCCCATATTTATCTGCAGAGCGACGGCTAAAAACACGTGTTACTTTGTGCAAATATAGCAACCCCTCTAGTCTTCATATCTTAAGAGGTACACGTTATCAATGTTAGGCCTTAAGTCTCCAGCTGGTGCCTACTAGCCCTATCTAAATGTGTTTCTTGAAGGCAGTAGATATCTGCCTTCAAAACTGTCAAATTCTACTCTACCCTTCTTCTTTTGGCCCCATCATTCAGGTGGCAGAGGTTTCCTCTGGCGATACATAGCTTAAACATATAAATGAACTTAGTCCACAGTCCTGCCAAAGAACACACCCGTTATACCCACAGACTCATCTCTTAGATTCAAATTAATGACCAATGCATTAAAAACCATTATTCCACATTTTATGTGTACAATTACATCTCCCCTTGTAGTGTGCTCAACTCTCCCCCTTAGTGTCAGCAGGTTAAGTCCCTCCGCCTCCCCCAACTGACCCTGCCCCTCCCCTGAAACCCAGTCCCCAGTCCCCAGCCCCGACCTCCCTTTCCCTCCCTCTTCCCTGCCCCTTCCCTCCACCGATCTCGTGTAGCAATCAGACCACCCATGGCCTAAATGATGGCTTCCATGTGCATCCCTGTGGGCTCCCCCCAACTGCTGCTCCTATCATCACCTCCCATTGCTAAGATGAGTGGAAAGGACGGGGAGAACATTTCCAAAAGAAAACCATTGGGAGAAAAGCAAAAACCCCCAAGATTAAGAGAAAGTCAGGAAACCCCCTAGGTTGGAAGCACTGGGAAATAATACACATATGGCCTATCACCATTTATTTACGCAGTGAGGAAGGGAGCCCCCCACTTCCTTACCATAACCAAACTCCAGTTCAACCCAGGCTGTATTCAGTTCTCAACTCTAGAGTGACTACCTTGGCGCTGTGGTATGAGTTTATTCAGGTACTATTTGTCTTGGATTTCAGATGTAAAAGTCCGGAGTTTGCCTTTAAAGATGGTTTTCAAGCAGGCAGGGGCTAGTAGAAATGCATCTACCCCAGCATTTTGAAATGGCTTGATGAGCTGTCTTAATCGCCATCTGCATTCTACCATAACATGACAGAAGACGGGGTGCACAAAGAATGATTGACCACTCTGACACCGCTGGGAATCTGGGCAGGCTTTCTTGAATATAGGCTGTCTAAGCAAGAAGTTCCTGAAGTAAACCAGGACTGCCCTAAGTCAACTTTCCTTTTCTCCAGCCAGGCTTCCCTGCCTCTTAAGCATTATCGGAAACCTATGAGCTCTTTACACCTCCATCTCGCAATTCCACGATGACATCTCAGGAAAGGCACCTTTAAGAAGATCTAACAATATACGACCTAATATCATTGCTTTCAGCCCTTTCCTTTATCCCAAGAAACCTCAAGTTATTCCCTCTTCGACGGTTTTCAAAATCCTCTATTTTTCACATGATACGAGATATATGCACCTCCTGAGATTCTACATGTCCTTTGAGGACCTCTAAATCAGTTTCCACTGCTGTTGTTCTTTCTTCAACTACCTTAAGCTTTTCTTCAATCTCAACACATGTTTTTGATACTTTCTTTAAAGCTTGTTGCAATTGCTTGGTTGCAAGCCAGGCCCTTCAACTATCGGCACAAATTTCCACTTGATGTTCTTTAATTAAGCCATAAATAAGCTTTAGAGTACGTTCCCCAGCTTTATCTGCGGTGTTTGAGTGGCTCATTTCTTTGGATGGTGAGAGTCCCTATTTTTCTCCCTCTTGATAAAGCTGCAGCGTAGCCGAATAATCCCACTTCAGAGCTGCTGCCACCTGGGGCCCCTTTACCATCGTTACTGCAGATGCGCCTGATTTTTCCTTTGACTTCCATTGATGTTTCCTCCATTTTACTGTAGACGCAGGTGCATTGGAACAGCTGCTTTCACTGGCCTCGGAAAAAGAGGAGCTGGCTTCATCCTCAATAGAACTGTGGCTAAGACAGGTGGACTCTGACCCCTCTGTGAGGTAGCAACACTTATCCCCCCACTCTTGAGAGTTATCCAGGCTTTTATTTGATCTGGAGCTGAAAGCCTTGAGATTGCCATCGCCAGAGCCTTTAGTGTTGGAGCCAGTCAATCCACCAAGCCTCCATCGGCCCAGGTATCACTGAGCTTAAGGCTAGGCCCAATGCTGCTTTCCGATACCTATACTTGACCTTCTTAAAATTGGTGGCTTGGGGGTGCCAAGCAGTTTGTAGCAGGATTAGATTCACTCCCTTTGAAGAAAGTGCCCCCAAGCAACACAAGTAACGCATTCCTTTTCAGCCCTATTTGCCCCTAAGTCTGCTTCTAGAGAGCTGTGCTCTGCTAAGGGTCTTATGCCGTTACAGCCTACCACAAACAAATGGAGAGACAAATGGACCACTGCTAGCACATCCACCACCGGGGCCGGACCATTTTCAGTGTAATCCTTAGGTAGGGCCACAGGGTCCCCCCTATTCACGTAAATGCAGCGCATGGCAGTGTTGCTGCTGCTGGGGGAGCCAACTTGGTAGAGAGAGAGCTGGAAGGAAAGAACTCAGTTATGGCAGCCTGCGGATCCTCTCTCTGTAAGTGCATACCTATGTCTGGTCCTACTGCTCGCTTTGCAGTTAGCCCCAACATATCCATCATGTTTTTATTGAGACCGGGTTCAGATCTCCTACCTGCGGTCCCGCTGCTGGCTCGGTTCTTTCTTCGCACGAACCTGTGCAGTGCGAAATCCCGGGGCCAAGACCTCTGCCCGGTCACGAGCAGCTCTGGCGTTCTTTGGCGCCATGATTGTAGCTTCAAGGTGCCCAGCAATCGGCCCAGTGCTGATGGACTTCTGCTTGCGGTTCCCGGCTGCTCTCTTCAGGTGGATTACTTCAGAGGTTACAAGGAGCAGTACTCCGACTCTACTAAAAGGTGAGTCCAGTGAGTAATCCTGGTACCGGTAGCTAATGCAGAGCCGCCTGCATGCTGCTCTGCTGCCGAAGCCCCACCTCTCTGCTCCAAGTACTGCAAACTGCACGGATCCGGTAGAGAGCTAGCCAACAGTGACACTACACGTTCGCCATCGTGCTTCCCCTGTGGTGTGCTTATGTGAGGTGTGACTTGCTGAAGCACCAATCTAGTAAGAATTGGTCCGTCCCAGGAATGTTAAATGCATAGTGCCACCTACTTAATTTGGCCAGTAGTTCCAGGGCAAGTATTTAATGCATGCATGGCAACTATACACACTCCAGTTTGGATTATTATTTTAGCTGTATCCTTCTCAGAACTGCCTCAACCACAATGCAAGTTAAAACCACACTGCAAGTGAACAGGAAAATACATTCCCTTATTATTTATCTCTAAAACTCCCTTTAACTTTTTCCCTGATGGTGATCTGTATGCAACTGCTGTCATTGCTTCTTTCTCAGCCTCACGCTGACTCACATGGGATAAGCAATAGTTTGGCACAGCGGCGCACTGGGGGGTAAGAGTTGGAGCCTGTGTTCGCTGCTCTCAGTATTGTGTACCATGGGATGGGCATGCAGCTTGCCCTTGCTAAACATGCCCAAGCCCACCATCCCTGTGCATTACTGAAGCATGCAGCAGACATTGCCAGTGAATGGTGCTTGTGGTGAAGTTGACCTCAGGGGCTGAGGTTGGCAGGTTGGGAAGCACATGGGTGAAACTGAGGTCATTTTTTCATGCGTATTATTGCACCTGTCAGGCAAAATGAGCGATGGTCTCAGTGCTGGAAGATGAGTCGGACCAGACATATTTTCTTTGCTGGCCAATCTCAGTGACCACACTTTAAAACAATTTGTTTGGCAATATTGGCAGCTCTAATAATTTTTAGAAGGGCACACAATGGGCTACAGATAAAACTACTGTTTACTACAAAGAGATATCTTTTAGACTGTGTGTGATCATGTGTAATTGTATGTGTCTGTGTGGACACATAAATACATATATAAACACATAAAATATATATGTTTTTACACACATAAAAATACATATATGTATATTTGTTGTCTATGCATGCATTGCATGATTACTTAAAATGTTTAAATATGACTTTGTAGGCACACACACATGCATATATTATTTTTTAGACTTAATCACTGCTGCTTAATGGCACTGCTATGCCCCCAGGCCTGTCAATGGAGAAGTGGGAGTGGGGTGGGGGAGCGCCTGCGGCAGATGCCCAGACGCAAATGTTTCCTTCAGCTGACATTGTCAGTAATTGAATTCCTGGGGATGGAGGCGACCAGAACCAAAACAGACCTTGAAGCAAAAAATGTGTTGTGAAATGCACTGAGTAGCATCAGGGAACTGCTCGGCCACCAGCAGGGTCCAGGGCAGGTCCAGTTGAAAATGGTCAGCTGAGCTCTCCCAAGAAAGTGGGCTTCTTGCAGCTTTTGTGTCCCTGTAGCTGAACAGGAGTGATCCAACTGACCCTTGGATCCACTTCTTCTGGGTACAAGTGGGAGCAGGTCCAGTCCTTAGGGTTCTCCTCAAAGATCTGAACAGCAGATGCAGTCGATCTTCTGTCTTCACAGGTCCAGTAGTGTTTTGAAGAATGCTCCAAGGGTGCTACATTTATGCCTGGCAATAGCCTGTGGGTGTGAGAGACACCTGGATCCTTACTAACCAAAAGGGAAAAGGTTCCCATAGGTAACCCTACCCACGTTTGTAGTGGTTCCTCCGTGCCCTTCTGTAAATAATCCCACAATGGCCCTCCCTACCTGAATCCATAATACCATAACATTTCTTCCCTTGAACTAGATATATGTCCAGGAAATGAACAACCCCCTCATCTGTGGTCACACAAAACCAGTTCTGGAGGCAGGCCCTCTCCCATTCGGATTGGTGCCAGGACAAAAGAAGAGAAAGGCCCAGGTGTTTGCTATATCTGCCTGCGACATGATAGGTCTCTTTAAAGATAATTAAGTTCCTGGGCACTGCCCAGATGGTCATCCTGCCAGAAGAACAGGGCACCTCCCCACACTCAACACCTTTGCCTTAGCTCTGGAAGAAAGTTCATGCCTCATCAAGAAGCTATTCAGCTCCTGAGTGGCAGTTGGCAGCTCATGCAAGTAAGCAAGTAAAGATGACTTTTGAAAGTACCTTTGGGAAAATGTTTAGTACAAAGCTGACTTTACCAATGAATCAGATTTGTAATAAATATTTTAAAAAGTCCAAGAATAAACATTTTAGCTGGTTTCTTTGCCGAGATAACATTATTTCATTTTATTATTAACTTCCATTACTTTCCCATGGAACATCTAACCGCGCTACAGTGAAAGCAGCATTTGTGATTTTGTCACTGTAAGGATAATTACAAGCAACAGGGGTAGCCCTACACCCCAGAACGTGGGGCCAATAAACAATATAACAGCTACAATGGTTCAAGGAGAAAACTTGTTCAGAAAAATATATCTAACCACACTACAAAAAAATATATGTCAAAAGATTAGTGTTATTCAATACCACACTAGAAGAGACCAATAATTTATGAAAATGTGAGTGTGAAATTAAAGAGGTACCCACAACAAATTTTTCTCAAAGAGCTTTTTGTTATTGAAATGACTTTTTATAAAACATAAAACATATCAGAAACCAATACAGACATACACTTGTTACTCATAAAGTTACACATGACAAACATATAATAGTACAAATCACATTGTAAACAGAAAAGAAACACAATGGCAGAGGAAAAAAATATACATTTTTTTTGTTCAATATGTAGCAGGATCAATTATGCTATACATGTGTCCTCTTAGTTTGCCAAAGGGAACCTCAACGGCGTTTCAACCTTATCAAATTGTTAGGTCTCCAGATCAAAGGTGAGGATCAACTCAACCATTCTTTCTGCAGTTGTCTTCATTTAAGTAGAATACCCTAGAATGTCTATTTGCATTGGTATGGCAAGTCCCAGATCTGTGTTCCACCGTAACGTCCATTCCCCCTAGGGCAGTGATCTTCAAACTTTATACTGCTGAGCTCCCTTGAACAAAATGTTTTTGCATCAGGCACCCCACCTCTCAAACTGACGTGCATGAGGGTATTGGGAGAGCGGAACACGTGCAATTCGAGAAAGCTTATTCAATTGTATTGCACAGTGGTGATTGTACTGGGGCAAGAGGTATACAGGAGTGGGCCATTCCTTTTGCCTCCTCTCTGCAGGTTCCTTCAGCCCTCAGTCACCATTGACTTCTGTATTAATTCCCACAGACCTGCACAGTCTCCCATTCTGCCTCCTGAATTTCTGTAAACCGTGTCCTACAGCTGTCCCTCCCTTCCTCCCTCCCTCATTGCACTGCTCTAATCCTCCAGACTCTTGCTGTACACATTCCCTCTGGGACATTCTGCCCAACTCACCCTCTTCTGGAGTGTGCCTCTCTGCATGGATTAATTGTATCCTCCCAACAAGCTAAATGACTGCAATTGGACTAACTGTGATGACTCACACAGAAATCCTTCCTCAGCCTACTATTTCTTTTTCTCCCAGGTTTCAATGTTACCACAACCACAAATCCAGGACCCACTAGTGAAGAATAATGATAATTCAAACACAATCACTCCCCACAGTATGGTAATCAAAAATCACCTTCCTGCCAGACTACTCATGACCAGGCATCACTCCCTGCACAAGCAGGCTGCCCTGGGCCCGGTGCTCCCCTGGTCTCCAGTGTTCCTACACTACACAGCGACTACTGGTCACACATGTACAAAAGCACACACACCCCAGTTTCAACATCAGTTCATCTCTTTTAGACACTTCAATAGATTGGTAATTATAATTAGCAAATATGACTATGGCTCTGTGCACTTTTCAGAGAGGCCAAGAAGTGGATGAGCATTATAGTCAGAACACCTTTTATGAGCCAGTAAAAGGCACTATGAGAAAGTCATGTTGCCTTCAGTGTTCCCTCCAGAGATCCCAGTCATGGACATCCATCCACACTTTGAACTGACCTATAGGTGACTCACATGTTGCATTAGAAACAAAGACTCAGAAACACATCATCAGGGAAAAGAAATCTTTTCTGTATGATGGTCTGCCACTGCTCATCCACAGCTGGCTTAATGTGAAATTATGAGCTGCAAAGTTCAGGAAACTAAATAAAGTGTCCACAGGGAAGTTGGATCAATCTGGATAGAATTTGCTTGTCCTGGGTGCTGAAGAGGGGCTAGACAACAGCCACCACTAGGGATTGAGCACATAAAGAAATATGCACTTTTCAAAGGCACCTAAAGCGAAGCTGACCATAATTAAAAGATACCACTTCGGACCTGCTGAGGTAGCACTAATGTCTTCTACTTATTAATTTCTATATTTTTACACTGCTTAATTTAATTATCACCCCATTTCCACTGGCCCTTGCAGAGGCTTTACCCTTCAATCTCCCAGGAGGCTCGTGCAGTTTCTCCTTCTGGGCTCCAGTTCCTCTCCAGGCCCCCACAGTACTTCCTTACTCCAGGACATCACACAACACTCAACATGGATGTTTTCACAGAACTGAAACTGCCTGTGAAAAGAAGTTCAAAACAACTCTAACCCACATCATGATATTGATGAAAAAATCAGTTAAGCTTTTTTTGGTCATTTTTTCACAGTCAGATGTGCTTGTTTGCCTGTTTACACTCACAGAGATCAATTTCTTTTAGTGTGGAAGTACACCTGCCTTAATATGATGCTACGAACCCCCAGGGGCATTCCCCGAAGTTGAAGACCTGTGCTGTGAGGAGATGGACAACCTCAACAGTTTAGGGTTTTCCCTTTTCATCTGCATGAGCCATCTGAGGGCGCTGTGGTCTGTCCGAACTCGGAAGTGAGACACCACACCAACCTAGACTAAGGTCGCTTCAGTCTAACCCCTGGTTTTCTCCGGGCAAACACTCCAGTTCCTACACTTGCAATCCCTTAGGACTGCCCATCTAAAGGGAGGTTCTTGGAACAGACTAAGTCCTGGCTTGTGACAGTCCGCACACATCGCCTTTCAAGGGTCAGAAGGTTTCTTCCCCTTGTAACCTCCCCAATTGGGTTTGGAAGAAGGCACAAGACTCCCTTTTGAGAAGCCATTTCAGGCCCTTGAGAGAACTCTTACTTTTTGTACTTACTTTACCCTGAAGGTGGCTGATCCTCCTTTCTTGGGATCACCCCATGGGACTTTTTAGACACCCTAGTTCGCACTCACACATCAGCTGCCTTGCCAAGCTTTCTGGAGTCAGACAGCTTGTGTCTACTAGATACTGGTGTAAATCTAATTGACAATTACTCAAAATATGCTCATTTATGATCAGAGTAGTTTGACCGTCATAAGTAGTGACTGTATTTTCTTTTTCCCAGCTCTCTATTGCTTTAAGGAGAAACCTACAAAATCAACCCAGGATTGTTGTGTGTGTCCCAGAACTTCTTCCAGTACTCGTCAAGTGTGAGACCAATCTTCTGCCTAAGGGCCTCCTTCATGTGAGTGTAAGAGTCAGCTGCACACTCTTCTAGAGCCAGGAGTGTATTCCTCCCCAATGTGGGTACCAACTCCCACGGTAAGGCACCCTAGTGCTGGTGAGCCACCCTGCAATTCTCTATGCTTTTTCTTTGGAGGCAAAACCTTTGTCAACAGTTTGCGTCCAAGGAAACTACAAAGCTAGGCACAATACCCTTGAAGGATGTGTGGCCTCACTGTAGACACCTTATTATTGCTACCATCATTTTCTTCAGACCTCAAGAGTCCTAAGTTGGTCTTCTTCTCCTCCAAGGCCAGTCTCTTTTTTCCAGTGCAAGTTTCTCCTCGAATGCTATGGCTGCCAGTTTGGTCTGCAACTTCCTTGCTGATCACCGCTAACTGAACTACAACAGGCAGATGGCCAGTTCAGAAGGATTCAGAAGTTCAGCTTTGGATGGCAGAGCCCACTTTGCTCTCAGCCTTGGTCCTCTGCCTCTTCATTCTCCAGGGCTGCATACACTGCTTACCTCTCAGAGGGGATCTGTTCTTGGCGAGATTACTCCCATCCCTAAAGGGCCATTTCAAAATCTGCCTTCTTGTAATTCTTGCCCAACTTCACTTTATTTTCTCTGCATAGGGCCTTCCTCTCCACCACTCTGCGAGTTGTCAAGGTATCCAGGTCCAAATACATATTCCTTCAAAAATGACCCTATCAAAGACCTGATGCCAGTGAAAATCAAAAATCAATTTTTGTTTTCAGTCAAATTTAGGGATTTTTAGTTTCAATTTAATAGCTGAGTGGTACTGCTAGACACAAGTTCTCGATCCCACCACTGAGCACCAATGTGAGAAAGTGGATTATTAGCTGGGGTGAATGGTGGTTACTATTCTTGTCCAATAAAGGCTTCAGTAATCCGATGACGTCGAACCCTCTTCTGCTACAGCCTGCAGCCTGGCCTTGCTGAGAAAATCTGACTTCAAGAAAAGAGTCTAAATGCAAAGGTAGAAGTTTTCAATCAGCCTGAATCCGAGCAGCATCAGATGGACTTCAACAAATTCCTGGGCGCGAACTCCGAGAATGTCCCTGCTTGGAGCTTTCTCGCCTTTAGTGACGTCTTCACAGAGTCTTCAATCTTCATCTACTTATCATGTGCGGAGGTAACTTTTTGACAAAGATCAATCTGACCCCTGTATCTGAGTAGCGTTCCATTGTGGTTAACTTTAAACCTTGCCCTTATTCCGGTCTTGGATTACCAGTTGCCTGTGGTTGGCCATTTGCTCTTTTTGGTGGTATTTCTATAAAAAAACTTTAGAAATTCATTTTGCTGGTTCCCCTTATAGGAATTTTGTCGTTTTTGTGTCATTTTGTTCAATAAAAATATCTCTTATTGTGTTGTGTTTTCAACTTTTAACTGTGTTGGTACTCCAAAATGCTTTCCACATTATCTTGAGTTAAGCCTGCCTTCTCTGTTCCTTAGTTACCTGGGGTTGAGCTTGGTTTTAAAGTACTTAAAACTTAACCGGACCCTACAGAATAGTGATATTATTACTCCTGGTGGACTACCATCCACCGCAACTAATAATCCACTTACACGTATTGATCTACAACCTCTCATTAGAAACAGTTACCTTGCATGCCAGAATCGATTGGTGACTCAAATATAGTAGCATTTCTTATATTTTGGGAGGAATAATGCCATTAGCAGAGGAGAGCCCATTTGGGTATGAACATTCATGCCAGTTGAACTCTTAATTTTCCAGTGCAGTGACAGTGTGTGATTATTTAACCCACATTACAGATATGAGTCATGATAAATATTACTTTTGAGAATTCATTGGTATTGCAGATGTTGTGCTTGCTTGTTTCTGGGTCATATTGCTGTTGCAGTTTGATTCAGAAAGATTTCGACTGAGTTTGCCTTGTTTATTTGTTTTAACATTGCATTTCTTTTTACCGACTGCGCTGACTGAGCTGGCTGTAATGTTAATGCTAGTTGCAAGACATTAGTCTCATTTTCTGAATATATTGATATATCGTTGTTAGTTATTGAGATTGGAGATAAGGATATCTCATCAATAGCAGCATCTGTGGGCAATTCAGCACTTTCCTTGCTCTGTTGAGTTATTAGATCAGCTGTGAGCATCTCAGAAATTTCCCCTTCCCTTTGTGCTTTAAAAATTTCTCTTGTCCCTCCTTCTCCCTGCATTGATTCCAAATCTGAACTTGCCACAACTGGTGTGTCTTTCTCATATCGAGGAATAGCTTCGTTATTTCTAGTTAACGCATTTTGCCCATTATCAAAGGTAGATTCTGCAGTTATTTCCGCCACTGCTGCCGATTGATCTATTAGCAGTGCGAGTGCCGGCATAGCCACAGGCGAGATTAAACCAGCTAAAACAGCTGACTCAACACCATCCACGCCATCCATAGATATAGAGCTAAGGGAGCCCCCTATAACAGCGCTATGATCGCTAGGATTCAAAGACAGATTTTCGTTTTCATTACCGGTTACTTTCTGCGGTATAAGCGCCAGAGTTCCATTCTCCCTGGCGTCCTCAGACCGCATCTCCAGCGCCTGTGCTGCCTCTCCGAAAGCGTCCATCGCCGCTGCTCCCTTCGGTGATTCCCGCCTTGATTCAGGTGAGCCCTGTAGTCCGTGATGCACCATCTCCAGCACCGCCTCAGCCATAGCGGATCCCGGTGTAGTCATACCGAGCTCTTTGGCTTTTCCGGAATGAAGCAGCTTCATTATCGGTCTTCCCACATGGATGGTTCCTTTTTTTATTTTATTTTCGTTCTTCTCAGCACTCGCATTACCTGCGGCAGCAGCCGCTGCACAAGTGCGCGTTACACGTCCAGTCCGCACGGTATTCAGCTTAGATGGAGCCATAGACAGTGAAGCGGATAGACCGGGGCTGTAGGTCACCAGACAGCACTGACCGTTCTGACCCCTCCGTCGCCGATGCAAACAACTCCGGGTATCGCCAAAAGGATTAATTGCCAGGATTCAAACCGGAACATTTAAAACGCTGAAAGCTTTTTCTTTTACGTGTCGTTTTTTAGCAAGAGTCTTTTGTTTTAGCGTTCGGTAGTCAGCATTGTCGGGAGAGCTCTTTGAACGCTGCCTCTCACGGCGGAATCAATCCGCCATCTTCCTTTTTCCCAGCTGGAAACATCTGCAATACATGTAAGAGCCAAAACTAGGAATCAACACAGCCCTCTGCGTAAATGGGTGACCTCAAAAGGGGAAGTAAAAGCAATTATATCGAGACTATCTGGCTCTGGCCCGGTTTTGGGGGAAAATCTGGCAACTACCGGTACTCAATACCTTCCACTTCCTCAGCAGATGGGGCATGATATATCAGGTGACACTATTGGGATTAGCAGCGCCAATGAGAACTCTGATATCACTGGATTATTTAATACTGGCACTATGCATCTTATGAGAGATGCCCCTGGCCCAACGACTTCTTTAGCCACCACAAATATATCAGGCTCATCAGAAGTACTAGAACCATCATTAGCATCAATTATGCAAGCATTATTAACTCAAAGAGCTGAAGCACAAGAACACTTTACTCAGCTTCGGGCAGACAATGTTAATATACAGCAGGCTATGGTGGCAGTAACTGATAAGATGGCAGCAATTACAATTGAGATGACTAACCTTCAGCAAAGGATATCGGATAATGAGGATGCAGTCTCACATTCAACTAAACTACTTCAAGAGCATGATACACAAGTTAACGCTCTTCAGTTAAAGGTCGAGGACCTTGAGAATCGGCAGCGCCGGAATAACCTGCGAATATTTGGGATTCCGGAGGGCAGCGAAGGGTCAGACTCACGTGAGTTCATAGTTCGAATCTTTCAGAAGGCTTTCCCTGACCTATCAGATTGGGACTGGGATTCTCAAATTCAACGAGCTCATAGATTACCTATATTCTTAAACCAAGGCGCACAGCTTAACCCACGACGTCCAAGACCAATACTTATCAACATAGGCAATTTTTTGTTACGTCAGGCAATCGCAATCAAAGCTCGACCCTCTACACCAATCATAGTTGAGTCATTCTCTATTGTCGCAAGGTCGGATTTATGTAAAATAACAATGGACAAAAGGTGGAGAATGAGACAACTTATTGACTCTTGGAAAGCTCTCGGAGCCTTGGTCTATCTGCAAGAGCCAGCTCGATTGAAGATTATTAAGGATGGTAGATCGCAGCTTTATTTCTCAGATCAGGAGGCAAAATTGGCACTCACCAAAGCTCAACAAGCTCAACAAGCTCAACAAGGCTCCAAATAATCACTTGGAATCTGAAATAAGGAAGCAGAATATAAATATCTTTTTCTTTGTACTCCCTCTCTGGGATTTGGGGTCTCAGACTATAAGTTCTAGATCTGGGAGTAATTATAATTAGGATGAATCGGAACAGTGACTATGGATATATGGACATATGGCTAAAACTGGTTCCTAATTCTTATTGTTTTTGTTTACAATTTATATTTTACTAAATATTGTTGGGAGAAACTCACAGTGGCGCTGCCTCCTTAGCTGTCTGTGAACGACAGCAAGATGGTGGGGGTGATTCCTTTTTCAGGATACGGGGTGGGGAGGGGGTTACTCCTCATAGGTTGAGGAAAGGTTGGGGAGGGCGAAGGGTAGGGCAAGGATTACTGATGATTAAGGGACTCTGTGTCGGCAAACAATGGAGCTGGGGGTGTAAATTAAGGGGTGTACAGACTAAATTAAAATATATGATTAACATTGATATAAACTGCAGAATCCGTAAAGATAAGAATAACTTATTTAAATTGGCTATTCAATCATTTGAAAAGATGCTCTCTTTAAAACTAAATTTAAAAACTTTTTTTTAGGGAAACTTAATGTGTGCCCGAAATTCTTCAAATACATGCAATGGGGTTAATCAGGTGCATAAGCTGGAATGTGGCTGGGCTAAACTCATTTAGTAAACGGTGCTTGGTGAGGGAGGAGCTAAGGATACATAAACCACATCTGGTGGTCTTAGTAGAGACACATTTAGCATACAAAGATAGGGGTTTGTTTAAACAGCTTGGATTAGAAATGCTTGAGTGTACCTCACAGGGTGCAACAATCAGAGGCGTAGCCATCCTTAAAGACAAACATTTTATATGCAAAAAACTTGAAAAAGCCTCTGACCCAGGTGGTAGATGGGTAATTCTACAATTGGAGATTAACAAAAAGAAGTTAGTCCTATGTGCACTATACGGTCCAAACCAAGATGATCCTACTATCTTCGAGAAGCTAATGATGGAGCTTTTGGGTTGGCAGGGGAAATCATAATCTTAGGGGATTTTAACTGTACCTTAAATTACTCTATGGATTCATCTAATCGGTATGCTTCTCCAAGAATGAATAGAGTTAGAAGATCAATTTTGGAAATGGCCCGACTTCATGGGATGGCTGATGTATGGCGTACATTATACCCAACTAAACCTGGCTTCACGTATTATTCTAGACCTCATCAACATTACTCTAGAATTGATCTAATCCTGGTGAACTGCTCCCTTTTAGGGAGAATAGATATCGAAGTATGCCCGCGAATAACATCTGATCACAACCCTCTATTAATATACTTGCAATTTTCCTTAGAGGACAAGTGTTCTCGTTCTTTTTCATTTCCTAGGCATTTGCTATGCGATCCCGAATATATCTCTCGTACTACAGGGGTTCTTACTGATTATCTACAACACAACATAGGCACTGCTTCTTCTTTTATAATATGGGATACAATGAAAGCTGTGATTCGAGGATCTACACAGCAATATATTTATCAATTGAATAAAGATATTCAAGGGAGGGAGAAAGAGCTATGCAATAATCTAACAAAATTGGAGCTGCTACATGCTCAAGAGATTATGGCGAATGGGTTAAATAAAGAAGCTATATATTCTGAATTAATAAGTACAAGGGCACTTATGACCCGGCGATTTAAAGAGAAAGTGGCTGCTGCTTATAATAAAAGTCGAATGAATAGATATGAATACGGGGATCAAGTCGGTCGCTTATTGGCTTATCAGGTAGCAGATAAGAAAGCTAAAACCAGGATAGACTCAATTAAAGGCAAAGATGGTATTATATACAATTCGACTAATCTAATTTTGGAGCAATTTTATCAATTCTACTTGGAATTATATGCTCTGTCAGAAAATTATGATTCAGCGGTGGCTGAAGAATATTTACAATCATTGAGGCCCTCTGTTCTTGATCCAGAGGCTATAGAACACCTACAACTTGATATATTAGAAGATGAAATCGCAACTGCTATAGCTGCGCTGCCTTTAGGCAAAGCAGCCGGAGACGATGCCCTACCACTGGAGTTTTATAAAACTTTTAAAACTTTAATTCTCCCACTGTTCCAAGAAGTGATGCACCAGATAGCTGAGTGCAAGCAAGTTCCTGATTCTTGGGATATGATTAATATTGTTTTTTTCTTAAAAAAGGGAAGAGTGCAGATGAATGTGGGTCTTATCGACCAATATCCCTTATAAATACTGATGCTAAAATATTCTCTAAAGTATTGGCAAATCGTCTGGCATCATATATGCCAGATCTGGTATCTGAACACCAACACGGATTTATTTCAGGCAGGGATACTACCGCACATGTTAACACGGCTATAACTGCATTTGATATCGCTCATAAAACATCGAGTACCATGGGGATGATTCTATTAGATGCTGAGAAAGCATTCGACCGGGTGGTATGGGATGCACTGTGGCAGATACTACGTAATAATGCAATACCAGATCGGTTTATGAACTGGATTAAGGCACTATATACTAACCCGCAGGCCAAGCTAATATATGCTAATCTGAATTCCAAGATATTCTGCATACAACGTGGTACGAGACAAGGGTGTCCACTTTCTCCTCTACTTTTTGCTCTTTATATCGAGCCTTTCATTGAAACATTGAATCAAAATGTAGATATCACCCCATTCAATAACGGTGCGTATCAACTTAAAGTAGCCGCATATGCGGATGACATCGCGATATTTACATCAGACCCAGCAACTACTGCTGATATAATAAAGGAAGAAGCAAAACATTTTGGGCTTTTCTCGGGCTATAAGCTTAATATAAGTAAAACACAAATAATACATAATCTGCCACCTGATACATCTATTCGTGGAACTTGTACAGAGGCCACATATTTAGGTATTAGGATCACTAAAAATGTGGACCAAATCTGGAAATTAAATTATGGAGCATTGTTACAGACAGTAATTAAACAGTTTAAGAATTGGAATAAGCTACCCATAACTATTATTGGCCGGATTAATATAATTAAAATGATCATTCTACCTAAATTTTTATATCTGTTTCGGGCGATTCCTTTACGGGTTCCCAACTATTTTTTTCATAAATTAGAGGGTGCTATCAGTAGTTTTATTTGGGGCTATAAAAAAGCTCGTCGATCGATAAAACTTCTTAAGTTTCCTTATAAATTTGGGGGTTTGCAACTTCCTGACTTTAAATTGTACTTCTGGGCAGCATTCACAGGACGTATACAAAGCCTTTTAACTGATAAGCTTTCATATTATGGGCTTACTTTAGCTTTAGGTAATGACAATCGTATGTTCTTGTATAGGATTAACGACCCTAATTACTATAAAAGAGTTCGATTTAAGACTATAAGGGACATTGTATGTATTTGGAAGGAAATTCTTTGTTATCTATCGCTTACTTTTGATGACCTTGTTAGACATGAATATTTTCAACTATGGAATAATCCATTTCTTCCAAATATATTTCATGACGGATCTGCTTCTAATTGGGCTAAACATGGTATTGATAGATTGGGACAGCTATATGATCATTCTGGCTTCTCCACTTACTTATCATTACAACAATCTTTTGGTCTCCCACATCAGTCATTTTTAAGTATCTGCAACTCAGAGACTATTTCTTCAAACAAAAACTAATGCATCTGCCGCACTCTCATATAGTCCTTACTTGTTTTTAAATCCTGCTCACAAAATTAGAATTAGTACAATGTACGGACATTTGTGGAGTGTTAAAAGTGCTGATCTTAGCGAATTAGCAAATAAATGGAATCAGACTCTGAATATGGATATAGAAACATCTGAAATTACAATGGCTCTAGACAAATTAAATAACTCAGTACATTCTGTAAGTCTAAAGTTACAACAGTTTCGAACTATCTGCATGTTATATTATACTCCAGACAAAATAACAAAATGGCAACTAGTAACACAAGTACCAGGCAGTAGGAGTATGGATAGAACAATTTGTCCTAAATGCGGTCAAAAGGCGGCTGATATCCTTCATATGTTTTATCTATGCCCTAAATTATCAGAGTTCTGGGAAAGAGTCACACAATATATTGGTCAACAGCTGAATCTTGATTTAACTATATCGATCAAAGAAATAATGCTGGGGTATAAGACATGTGATGATCCTTATATGGGAAACTTAATGTCTATTCTATTAGTGGCAGCCCGTCTATGTATAGCTAGAGAGTGGATTAATTCTAATCCACCTTCATTTTTTGATTGGCTGATTCTTATGAAGGATATCTATGAAAAGGAACGAGCATTAGCCAAAACTCGATCTATTCGTTCAATGATAAGATTTAATCGTATTTGGAATTTCCTCGAATGTTAATATGATATGTTTTTTAATTGACTATGGATGGTCTCGGATTGTTTTTGCCTAAGTATTAATTTTTTTTTTTTTTTTTTTTTTTTTTCTTGTCTTATTTGAATGTATAATATGTGTCTGCTTTCCAATTTATTTGTGTACACCTCGCTAAAATAAAAAAAAAAAAAAAAAAAAAAAGGAATGCATCCAACAGCATGTAGCAGCGTCATAAGCATCATGCCATCTACTGCGTGAAACGAGTATGCATGGCTTGTCACACGACCACAAAATAAAAAACCTGTGCAATAAAAAAAAAAAAAAAAAAAAAAAAAAAGAGAATTCATTGGTACCCCATTCGTTTCAAAGACATGAGAAAAAGTTACTGTTTTCCTTAGGGATTTTCATATCATTTACAATATCCTGTGCCAGGTAAAGGTCCCATTTGTGAGGAATTGCTTTTTAAATGTCTTTTCTAAATGGGACGGAAAGTATACCTCATAAGTCATGCGTTCTCCTTCAGACATCGCTGGGAAATCACAAATCACTTCTCCCATAATTATAGCTAAATTATGGGCTTTTATTTACAAAGCACAGCGAGGTTGATGAGCTATGCCAATACCTGCGCTGCACTGTGCAGTAATTTAACAACAAATTCCACCACTTTAATGCATTCCTCCAGATTTATTATATCCCCTTTCTTTATAACATTAGTGTCGCTACACAATGCCAGTCTACTAATTCACTTTGATAAAATAATTAACCACGGAACGGCTGTGAAAGAGACAAATATGGGAGATGGAACGCTAAAGATATGTCATTTGGGCAACATTGATTCTACCACCATATCCTGCTACAATGCTTTCATTGTTCTTATTTACTTTAGTGATGATAATATCTGTGAAGCTAAAATGTTCCTCTTAATTTGAACTAAAAATATTTGATGGTGTGTGTCAGAAGACTAAGCACAAAGTGCATCCTCTTCTGTGAACGCTACTGAAAAATTTCAGAGTTAAGTGTTAAGATTAGCAGTAAATAGTGGCCTTGTTATAGAGGGGCAAATGGTTCCCATACCCCATCTCTTTTTGTCGTGCCTCCCCACTTTGGGCCGCACCAGCTGCTGTATGTGCCGAGAGGCAGCAGAGAAAACCAGGCACTACACCTTACCACACTACCTTTCTCTGCAAAACAGTGTTTGAGGCGATACAGGACCCTACATATTTGCTTGCTACGAACAATTAAAGCACACATGCTCTTTGAGGTGGCCCCACCAGTTTTATTGGTGGCCCAGAGTGTACCCCCCCAAAAAAAACAACCGCTCCTATGGGCGCCAATGCAAGTAAAAGTGGAAGACCCAGGTTTGTATGATACTTAAGAACATCACTAGTGTCTTGTGTGTTGGTGTGCTGCTTCTTAGGGCAAATAGTCAGTGTAACAGCATGACCTGAACCCTTAGGCAGCAGAATGAGAGACAGGCGCCTTAACTACTAGGACATCAGTAACACTCTGTTGAGCTCATTGAGACTTTAGTTAATACATACGATACAAAAATGGCAATCGAGACGTTTGATAGGTGCATGAAAGTGAAACTTGCAGTAGTTCATTTAAATAATAGGAGATAAGGAAGAAATAAAGCTAGAGACTGAGATAAAGTGTATGTGTGTGTGTGTGCGCGCACGTGTGTGTGTGTGTCTGTGTGGGAGTGTGGGAGAGAGAGAGAGGTAGAGAGTATATGTTATTTTGTTATTTGGGACATGGCATATTTCAAATATTTCCCATAGAATGTCAACAAAAGTACTTGCTTCTCAATAAAAATGTCACACTTTTTTCTGAATCTAACTTAACTTCCATTACATTTAAATGAGAAGATATTGCTACAATATGATACTATTGGCTCTTCTTTTATATGAAATCTTTGAAAAGCAATGTTATTGGAAGTAAATTTATGCTGACACAGGACCATGGCTGCAGCCATCCTAAAATGTTATGCTTCAGGCTGAGACCGCAACCAATCGCCACAGGGGACAGTATTAAACTAAATCAAAATATAATTATAATATACAACCTGAAATGTGTATTCAATGAGGCTTTAGAGGTGTGAGAGATGGGGGACTGAACCGTATAGTATTCCATTTTTTTTTTGTGGACCTATATTTTAGCTCTCCGATGTGGTTTTGATCCCATGATGGAGTCTCTGTTATTATGGAATTGAGCTATAGTTGCCATGTAAGGAATTACATCATTTTTATTGTGGTACCGCCATTGTTTACCTGTCTGATGTTGCTGGCTTTAGAACGCTGTACTCTTTACCACTGTTACACAGCTGTAAACAACATCTACTTCTTCATAAAAACATATGCCGTGCATTGAAACTCCCTGTTTAGTATATTAAGGGGCCGATTCCGATCTCGGCCGGAAGCGCACCTAACACTATTCGTCCGGAAAAAAACCAAGCCGAACGCGTGTTTCCCGACCGATTCGAACATACGTCCGAACGAGCAAGTACGATGCGCATAACTGCCCAGATCCCGACCCAGCCGTACTCACCCAATCCAGCTCCTGTTCCCCGCCCGAGCCGGATCCGTAAACGCAGAATCGAGTCGCACGGAAGCCAAAATACTGCACCGTCCGGCCGGTCTAGTACGATGCGCCTTCCGTACGCGCCGAACCCGTCGCTACGTACGGCACATCAGAGCATCCGGGAGAGGCGCACATAAGCTCCGATTCGCGCTACAAGACGATCCACGGCTACGAGACGAACTCGCCAGCCACGAGTACGAGTCGAAGCAACGAGAAAGCCGAACGAGACGAACCAACCATGAATCCCATCGCGCAGGTCCTACCAATACTCTACATCTATTACCGGTACCGGTACGGACGCGTACGGCGCAGAAGGTAAGTTAAACACCCACCACACAAACAAACGACACGTACCCGACATATAACACACACACATAGGGATGCAGAAATTACTTACACCAGCAACAGCAGAACCATAGGGGCGGGATGGCAATCAGCAATGCCATATACACCCATAGGGGCCTGTATGCCAACCACTAACACCACCCCTACTCATGGGGGGCTGGATGCCTACCACTACCACCACCCCTACCCATGGGGGGCTGGATGCCTACCACAACCACCACCCTACCCATGGGGGGCTGGATGCCTACCACTACCACCACCCCTACCCATGGGGGGCTGGATGCCTACCACTACCACCACCCTACCCATGGGGGGCTGGATGCCTACCACTACCACCACCCCTACTCATGGGGGGCTGGATGCCTACCACCACCACCACCCCTACCCATGGGGGGCTGGATGCCTGTCACTACTACCATCCCCACTCATAGGGGGCTGGATGCCTACCACCACCACCACCACCCTACCCATGGGGGGCTGGATGCCTACCACTACAACCACCCTACCTATGGGGGGCTGGATGCCTACCACTACCACCACCCGTACCCATGGGGGGCTGGATGCCTACCACTACCACCACCCTACCCATGGGGGGCTGGATGCCTACCACTACCACCACCCCTACCCATGGGGGGCTGGATACCTGTCACTACCACCACCCTTACCCATGGGGGACTGGATACCTGTCACTACTACCACCCCTACTCATGGGGGGCTGGATGCCTACCACTACCACCACCCTACCCATGGGGGGCTGGATGCCTACCACTACCACCACCCCTACCCATGGGGGGCTGGATGCCTACCACTACCCATGGGGGGCTGGATGCCTACCACTACCACCACCCTACCCATGGGGGGCTGGATGCCTACCACTACCACCACCCTTACCCATGGGGGGCTGGATACCTGTCACTACCACCACCCCTACCCATGGGGGGCTGGATACCTGTCACTACTACCACCCCTACTCATGGGGGGCAGGATGCCTACCACTACCACCACCCTACCCATGGGGGGCTGGATGCCTACCACTACCACCACCCCTACTCATGGGGGGTGGATGCCTACCACTACCACCACCCCAAACCCATGGGGGGCTGGATGCCTACCACCACCACCACCCCTACCCATGGGGGGCTGGATGCCTACCACTACCACCACCCCTACCCATGGGGGCTGGATGCCTACCACTACCACCACCCTACCCATGGGGGGCTGGATACCTACCACTACCACCACCCCTACCCATGGGGGCTGGATACCTGTCACTACCACCACCCCTACCCATGGGGGCTGGATACCTGTCACTACTACCACCCCTACTCATGGGGGCTGGATACCTACCACTACCACCACCCCTACGCATGGGGGGCTGGATGCCTACCACTATCACCACCCCTACCCATGGGGGGCTGGATGCCTACCACTACCACCACCCTACCCATGGGGGGCTGGATGCCTATGACTACCACCACCCCTACCCATGGGGGGCTGGATACCTGTCACTAGCACCACCCCTACCCATGGGGGGCTGGATACCTGTCACTACTACCACCCCTACTCATGGGGGGCTGGATGCCTACCACTACCACCACCCCTACCCATGGGGGGCTGAATGCCTACCACTACCACCACCCCTACCCATGGGGGGCTGGATGCCTACCACTACCACCACCCTACCCATGGGGGGCTGGATGCCTACCACTACCACCACCCCTACCCATGGGGGGCTGGATACTTGTCACTACCACCACCCCTACCCATGGGGGGCTGGATACCTATCACTACTACCACCCCTACTCATGGGGGGCTGGATGCCTACCACTACCACCACCCCTACCCATGGGGGGCTAGATGCCTACCACTACCACCACCCCTACTCATGGGGGGCTGGATGCCTACCACTACCACCACCCCTACCCATGGGGGGCTGGATACCTGTCACTACTACCACCCCTACTCATGGGGGGCTGGATGCCTACCACTATCACCACCCTACCCATGGGGGGCTGGATGCCTACCACTACCACCACCTCTACTCATGGGGGCTGGATGCCTACCACTACCACCACCCCTACCCATGGGGAGCTGGATGCCTGTCACTACTACCATCCCCACTCATAGGGGGCTGGATGCCTACCACCAACACCACCCCTACTCATAGGGGGCTGGATGCCTACCACCAACACCACCCCTACTCATGGGGGGCTGGATGCCTACCACTACCAGCACCCCTACCCATGGGGGGCTGGATGCCTGTCACTACTACCATCCCCACTCATAGGGGGCTGGATGCCTACCACCACCACCACCACCCTACCCATGGGGGGCTGGATGCCTACCACTACCACCACCCTACCCATGGGGGGCTGGATGCCTACCACTACCACCACCCCTACCAATGGGGGGCTGGATGCCTACCACTACCACCACCCTACCCATGGGGGGCTGGATGCCTACCACTACCACCACCCCTACCCATGGGGGGCTGGATGCCTGTCACTACTACCATCCCCACTCATAGGGGGCTGGATGCCTACCACCAACACCACCCCTACTCATAGGGGGCTGGATGCCTACCACCAACACCACCCCTACCCATGGGGGGCTGGATGCCTGCCACCAACACCACCCCTACCCATGGGGGGCTGGATGCCTGTCACTACTACCATCCCCACTCATAGGGGGCTGGATGCCTACCACCACCACCACCCTACCCATGGGGGGCTGGATGGCTACCACTACCACCACCCCTACCCATGGGGGGCTGGATACCTGTCACTACTACCACCCCAACTCATGGGGGGCTGGATGCCTACCACTACCACCACCCCTACTCATGGGGGGCTGGATGCCTACCACTACCACCACCCCTACCCATGGGGGGCTGGATGCCTGTCACTACTACCATCCCCACTCATAGGGGGCTGGATGCCTACCACCAACACCACCCCTACTCATAGGGGGCTGGATGCCTACCACCAACACCACCCCTACTCATGGGGGGCTGGATGCCTACCACTACCACCACCCCTACCCATGGGGGGCTGGATGCCTGTCACTACTACCATCCCCACTCATAGGGGGCTGGATGCCTACCACCACCACCACCCTACCCATGGGGGGCTTGATGCCTACCACTACCACCACCCTACCAATGGGGGGCTGGATGCCTACCACTACCACCACCCCTACCCATGGGGGGCTGGATGCCTACCACTACCACCACCCTACCCATGGGGGGCTGGATGCCTACCACTACCACCACCCCTACCCATGGGGGGCTGGATACCTGTCACTACCACCACCCCTACCCATGGGGGGCTGGATGCCTGTCACTACTACCATCCCCACTCATAGGGGGCTGGATGCCTACCACCAACACCACCCCTACTCATAGGGGGCTGGATGCCTACCACCAACACCACCCCTACTCATGGGGGGCTGGATGCCTAACACTACCACCACCCCTACCCATGGGGGGCTGGATACCTGTCACTACTGGGGGCTGGATGCCTACCACTACCACCACCCCTACTCATGGGGGGCTGGATGCC